>OY720643.1:18820372-20020372 GCA_963169105.1 Ceriagrion tenellum | reverse complement strand
TGTAAATTCTCGAAATACACATTTATAACCAAAAATTAAGACGATGTTTCAGGTCAAACATAGTAAAACCAAGCCATAAAGTGAAAACGATAGCTAAAAATTATCCATGCTAAAATTTGATATTAACCATAGTCTCACAAATTCAATGCTATAATTAAGGCCCATTAGTAAGTACCAATCAGATTGATAATGATAATGACTTACTTAAACCATTACCAGTATTTTATTTTAGGGTAGATATGACCTTAGTGTGAAATTTTCGTCATTTAGTCACAAATGATGATATTTATCTTGAACTCACCAATAGCATCCCTTAGAAAAGCGACGGTACTTCAATCAATTTTCGCTATTTTGAGAAGTTTTCCAAAGATAAGGGTATTTTACTGATCGTTTAAATCTTTTTAAAAATTGTTTTTTCTTTCGATCTTTTAATAAGGCATAAAGAAACGCTAGTAACAACTAATAATCCCTTTCTTATTATGTAGATACTAACCATCTAGCTGCATGTGACCCTGTTCTCTAGCATGTCTCCCTTAAATATCCTACTTGCATGGCAATAGTGCATGTTTGGTGTTCTTCACCCCCTGCCACACACCCTCGTGGTGGCTCGCAGGGTATTACGTAGATGTAGATGTAGTAAAAGTATTTTGACGAATCCTTTTAGCAAATTAACGGCTCTGGACCTTTAATTAAATAAATCGATTAGAATTGTTAAAAATGGCATACCCCCTCCCACTTGCTGTATCACAAGTGCGGATAGGGATCTCCTTACTGTGTCATATTTGAATGGCCTCAGCAAACTAAAAACTAGAATGATGCTAAAAATATCTATAATGTAGTGTTATCATATTTCAAACGTAAAAACCTGTTAATACAGTTTTACTGTCAAATAAATATTATGCCACGAAAAATAGTCAGGACTTTCGTGAAGTATTAAAATTATATTAATACCCTGCCTCCTATATCTTAAAAAAGACGCCAGATATAGCGAATATACAGCCAGTAGTTTAGCAGTAAAGAAGGAATCAAAAGAAGGAATGTTTATTCTGCACTCATCTTGAAAATTATTGGTATTGAGTTTTATTGCAAATTGAGTTTTTCTAGGAGCTATCGTTGACCAAGCATCAAACATTCCACCTGGGTTTTTTCTGAAATATAGAGGATAAGACTCGAGGTTTGGCGCTAAAAAAGCTCTATTTTTAAGCTAAAACACTAGCAAATTTCGCTAGCTTGGCAACACTGCGCGGAGGAAAAACTGGTGGGCACAAGAAGGGGGGGGGGTTGACTGAGGGAAATAGGGAAGATAGGGAGGGAGGAGAGGGGGAAGGGGGAGAATGGGGGTTTTGGATGGGACTCTTCGTAATCAACGAGACGAGAGAGGAAAGGGAAACCGTAGCCTTTATTATGGCAGTGACGTGACGGGAAAACCGACGCATGCTTGTCGGCATTTACGAAAACGTCTGTGGTAGGGAAATGAAAGGGATGCGATGCGTTATCCTTTTGATTACGCCATCCACATTTTTTTGTTCCTCAGCTGCTGTCCCTTCGTTTGCACGAAGAGGAAAGAATGGCAGGAGGAGGATAAAGAATAAGGAAGACACCTCGTTAACTTTCTGCCTTGAGATGGGGCACTTTAACAGAGAAAAAACCCAAAGGTCGCGGGCCGGATTTCTAAGGGAACGCAAAAGAATAAGATGAGTACCATCACATACACGCACGCATTCACATTTATACATATATATATATATATATATATATTTAAAAGTGAATAAAATGCACCAAAATGAATTATGGCGTCTGGAACTTAGTCGACATGTGCAATCTGCTCGGATGTTTTCGCTGGGACGGATATAATTTCGCGGAGCAAATGACGTCGAGGCAAAAATTCCTATCTCCTCTCGGTGGCGAACGTGTGCGAAATACAACAATGTGCCCAAGCATTCCCATCTCCGCCAGAAGGAATGTCTTTTCGGTCGACTAACCAAGAGGAATGGAGTCGAGTGCCTTTGACCTTCATTGCTAAAGTTTTCCCACCATCATATGACCCGTCTCGCCTTTTCAAAATGAAAGTTGACTGCACCAAAAGCCTCTTCGTGAATAGGTTTCTATTTTGACAGAAGGTTTTCTGAACGTTCTTTAAACATAGCCCTAGAGAGAAAAAAGACGGAGAATCTCTCGCTTGGTTGAGCACCGAAAGTTATCATACTTCAAATTGGCAGGTCAAAAAAGACCTTCGGTTTAAATTTAAAAAAATCGACCAAACCGATGCCTATTGCAAACAAAAACATGACATTTGATTTAGAAAGGCATTTCAGCCCTTATTAACTCATTAATAACTCATGGTTTAACTAGCTGACATGACATAATGAGACATGACATGACATGAGTTAAATAGAAGAACTAGGATGGGAATTACTATCAGAACGCAGGTTAAAATTTAGGTTAAACCTTTTAAGTAAATTCGAAACCGATTTGTTCGCAGATGACGTTAGATATATATTAAGAACCCCTGCGTATTATGCTAGGTTTGACCATATTCACAAGATTAGAGAGATAGATTGTCGTACCGATAGATTTAAAATGTCATTTTTCCCGCGTACCATAAGAGAGAACAATAGGCAACGTAGCAAAAGGGATAGGTAGGTGAAATAAAGTTAGAATAGTCTGTAGTGCATGATGCATGTAATAACTACCAATAATCCCTTCCTTATTATGTAGATTTAACCTGTACTATACTGTAGTAACTATTATTTTATTGTAATAACTACTGCAATTGCTTGTAATAACTAATAATCTACTGCAGTAACTAATAAACATTAACCCTATTTTCTAGCATGTCTACCTTATATATCCTACTTGCATGGCAATAGTGCATGTTTGGTGATCTTCACCCCCTGCCACACACCCTCGTGGTGGCTCGCAGGGTATTACGTAGATGTAGATGTAGCTGCAGCTATTTACCGAGGCAATATTTCCACTGAGATTCGGGTGCAAATATTCGTATTGGCTAAAATTTTAACCTAAATCAGACTGATTGTGTTAGGCAAAACTTTGTGGAACTTGCTTAACATAAGTGGAATAAATAAATTGCAGCTTTCATTTCACCATTTTTAACCTTAACCTGTTCTTCCTGTTTAATGTCATGAGACCTAATACCTTTGAAGGTATAAATTTCCTAAGCATTTAAAAAGGATTTTCATTTAGGGAATTAAAAATATCGGATTCGAATATATTCCAGAGAGAAACCAGATATTCTAATTCTGCCACAAAATGGAGATATATTCTTTTCAGAATGTCCAAAATATATTTTAAGCCAACGAAAACTGGAAATTGAACACAGTTTAAGTAGAATCCCAGGAATTCCCATTCAAAGTTACCTAGTTTCAAATGTGTTTTCAAAATATTCTTATTTCTCTCTGCATAAGAACATGGGAAGAATTAATGAAGAGCATTGCCTAAAACTGGAAATCCCATCTCTCTCCCAACGGAGTGTTTAGACCGCAGACGGAATCTGTTCCCGGAATTCCGTAGAAATAACATACAATTTATATAGATACCAATCATAAATTCTTCTCTCGCAGAATTACGAGACGTTATTTAGTTGTTCTCTAATGATTATACTAGTGTACTAAATAAATAGGTATTATTGGGTAAAATTGTCACTACGAAAATGCAAGAATTGAAGTAAAACTATCAATCACATCAATAGGTACTAAAGCATTCAGGTATTTGACAGCACCAAAGTATCATAAATGCCACCCGGTAAAAGAACTGCTATCAATGCTTCTAGGCAGCTTCCTCTCATTATTTTCCGCAAGTAATTACTAGATGAAAAAAGAAAATCATCGTTCAATTGAAGTTGAGAGCGTTTCGGTTTTATCTGAACAAAACTCTATAATGAGTGGAATCCAATCCATAGACTGAACATTAGTATAGAGAAAAATTTTACGATTAGATATTAGAAGGTGTAATCTGTTTTTATAAATTTTTGAAGCACTCGACAATTTCACCTCATCATTTCATCAAAAATCCTTTAGTACATACATCAGAAAACCCCATTAATCCCTCCAAACCACAATGACAAGATACGCAGTCATGCACTCGTGTGTAAAGATATAAACCACGGGTGAAAAGATATACACCTGTTTTGTACAAGCCTCCGCTAAAACTCGCCTTGAATTAAGATGCCTTGGTGATGTTATATCCATAATTGGCTATTGGGAGATCGTGGCCCATATTCAAGGGAAGTCAAACGATTTCTGTGTCAAGTGATTTTGAATTTCATCCGCTTTGAAACATATTCAGTATTTCTTAGTTCTATACAATATAATGAAAACAAAAATCGCACTTTTCCATAGGTTTTTAATAACAATATGACGCATTTCAACTCACAGTATTCATCGGGTAATTGACCTGATGTCAAGTATATGAGGTCAAGTACCTGATGATGACTCTTTGAGTTGAAAAACGTCGTATTGTTACTAAAAATCTTTGGAAAAGTGTGATTGTAGTTTTCAATATGGCTACCAGTCACCAGATTACACCTGAATGTGTTGAACTTATTTTTATGCTATATACTGGGGGTGGACTTGATTATAAGGCTGGAATAGTTCACCGCGCGTAGCTTAAAGCATATTTTCTGAAATTAAGCGTCATTCAATTAGAATGCATAGCTCTTCAATTATTAATCAAATTACGCATTGTTAAATCCAAGCCTTTGCCATGGTTTTCTAAGTAGCCATTAACATCTTATTGTAATGAACGTAACCGCAGCGAACTACGGTATTAAGCTAGTTACAGCTCCTTCAGACCAATAAGAGCGTGAAAGAGGAAAGTCTGCATCAACAGTGAATTTCAAAAACAAGGCTTGAGAGCACAAGTCACTTCCAAGAGGGATAATTAGATGGGTACTCGGATGTCATGACTCCACAACCGCGCTTCCAGTGGAAAACAAAACACGTACTGACTCACATGTCTCGCGCAGGAAATGCAAGTAACTCGTCATTTCCCAGAACCGCTGTCATGAGTTGCAGGACTATGGCGAAAGCAAAACCGAAATTATTTACAGATTACGGGAGATTATGCTTTCACTACGATGTTAACGCATGAAATAAGCTTGGCAGTTTGAAATGAGGCACGAGGTAAAATGCTCTTTCACCCATTTAAAGTAAACTGAAAGAAGATTACACAATAGAAGCATTAAAAAAATTATGAAAGAGAGGGAAATTTGAACTTTAAAAAATTCCATTTCTTTGAGACGTATTATATATTAAATAATATAGATGTCTATGCTAGTACTTCATTCTATTAGACTAATGAGTACCCTCGAGTAATTTGTTTGGTCTTACAAGAGACAACACGGTCTGTATGGGCCAATTTATGTTGTCGACCTATAGGCAACGATCAATTACATCGAGATACGGGTGTTGAGGGCAGAAACACAATAATGATAGAGGATCATTAATATGTACTTCATTAAGCGGATATATTTTTGCAGTTCATCAACCACGACCGTTACCATTCACAGAAACTATTGCCTTTGAGTACGTTGGCAAAGAGTTTTCCGTTGAAAAGTAAATTATTTCCAATCTTGAACAGACAGCTCGTTTTTCTACCCTGCTTTACGGGGAGAGAGTAGCATTTTTATTTTCCGATTTCATTCACATTTCGTCGAGTTTGGTTATCCTAGCGACGACGTATTTACTTTACTGATACTCTTACCGTATTGAAAAATTAAACTAGAAACGTCAAATTATAATTATTAATAAAGAAAATCTAGATCTAAAAATGATATAGTTGGAAGATTCTGGAGGTGGTGTTGACGAATGGAAAACTCCAAGTTTCTGGCATGGTATCTCGATATATTTTAGACTACTTATCAGCTAAAAAATCAGTTGTGCGATGCAATTGGCATAAAATTTATAAAAAAATTATAAACGGGCACAGTTTATGAAAAAGTTAATGTTTCATTCATTAAGAAATGGAATCCTGTACCTGTCATTAACACTACCACATTCTGCTTCCATCACTCGTGAAATAGTGATAGACTATACAGTTACAGTTATGAATAACAAATGCATTTAGTGAAATTTTCATTCATAGGTGGAAAAAAATGGTATACGTAACACGAGAAATGAGTAGAACTTTGCAGCACTCCCTAGTTACGTATTTTCTCTACATAAGTGGGGAAATTGGTACTGAATTTTTCATGAGGTAATCCGCCGACAATATGAAATATATACCAATCCAGTTCAAAACAGATACGACTGTCTCATCCCTTCAAGCCTACATGTTTGCTAAACTCATGATGGATGGAATACCTTTGTCTACATCTTTCTGCTCGACTATTAAGACTTGAAATCGATATCGAAAATCGCATTGAGTTGCAAACCATAGCTTGGGGTGAACATTTCATAGGCCTCGCTGGTTGCGTGGTCGTCTTTGTCTTCGACACCCAGCGCTGCAGGTTCAAGTTCCTCCCATTTTATCCCCCTATTTCTGCGTGCTCTCCTATTTGGCAGCAATATATTGGCACTCTTGATAATAAGCATGAGTGGCTGTATTCGAGGAAGCGGAAACTAAATCCATAAGTAAAGAAACATTCCCTCTATTCTATGCACACCCACCAAAATAATAACGCCACCCATAAATTTGGAAATATTAAGAAAGTACACATTCTTTTCCCGTTTCCGAATCAGACAGGAGGAGAGAAAGTTTTTGACGTCAATGCGATGGCCTATTGATAACCAGCACGTCCATTTGACGTCTATTAAGGCATATGAGTGATATATTGGTCGAATCGGTCGAAAAAAGAAAATAAAAGATGCCCTTGTCACCGGGCACGTCGACAACATTTGTACCCGCATTCGATCAAGGGGGTTTCGATGGCAGCTGACGAATGCAAATAAAATGAGGCGGGGAACACGAGGGAATATATATGCGCGCACATGCGAATGGAGGGATGGACGGAGTAGCGCCTTCTATTCGGTCGCACGTTGGTGCGGCGTCGCCTGTGTGCTTTATCTCGCCGTGGAAATCCGATTTTCAAGTATTCCGCGGCTCAGCGTGCCACCTGTCTTTATATGCGCGCATGGGGAGGGCCCAGCTGTCTGCTTACGCTGGACATATAACACAAGGCCGAGTGGACTGAATTTAAAATACGATCTTGCGTCAGGAATTGACTTGCCTGAGCTCAATGAAATTTTTCGAGTGATCGGGTGGATATACATACATATTCGGCAGCTTTATACTCCATTTTTTCTTTTTTAATCTTTCATCAACCCACATATTTCCTCAAACTAAAAAAAACTCTAAGAAGTACACAATTGAAATGTTATGCCTCGTTTCGACTACCATACATACGGACCATTACGCGCGATTGCGGGGTGAACGGGGCACAGCGTTACCGCGTCACCCTCCACATCACGATGAACAAGTAAACAGCAAGTGAGCGAAATAGGGAATAGCATATTCATGCGACGTTTTGAGGCTTTTAAATGTATTTTCAATCAAATGACACATTTCTATGATTATTCAATAAAGTAACATCATCTTAATGATAGTCTTATATTCATTAACGTTAATCATTATTTCCTGTTTCTGATCACGATACCTGCGCTACCACTTTGCAGTGTACAGTGAAAACGTTATGAGCTAATTATTACCATCGTATGGACGTGCATTCACATTACAAATACTGCCTAACGCGTACGTACCACGTACCTACCTACTACTACGTACGATAGCAGAGTGTACATTAGGTGACATTTGAATTGGAACGCTTTCGAATAATGATGGAATAATGAGTCTACATTTCTGTTGAAACTTTCACGGAACTGCCCACGCCGTAAATCAATGCATCGAGAAAGAGAAAAATGGACAGTCAAGGGACTAAATGGCATTTCTGCCATGAATACGAAGTTGTAAAATTTGACCTTTACAATTGAGGAATTCTTTCCCATCAACATCCTAGACATTCCGCGCAATCCATCCTTTATGCAACATTTTAACGATGTTCAAGCAGAGTCTGAAAGATTATAGGTCTCGTGATTAAGTTTAAGACGCATTCTGTCATTGACATCGTAACACTAAGCAGAATCAAAGCATGAATGCAGAACGCAACAAACCCTAAACGATCAGTGGACACCCGCTGTTTAAATTTTTAGCTTAACGGGGAGCTTTTGTCCGACAATCGGGATAACATGCTGTCGTAGCATGTTTTGCCGGGATTTTGGCAAATAGAGAGGCCACATAATAGATCGAAACACACTAAATAAATAGTTAGTGGGATTCCACGATCTTGCAATAAAATATGTTGCTAACTTTTCCCAGAGTATTATTCACACCGACCAAGATTTCGATAGATGTCATTTTCAAGTATGTCATAACTTCGGATGGTGTGAATAAAACTCTGTGGAAAGTGAACAACATCTCTTATTGTGAGATCATGGCGTCTGTACTCCATTACCACAAAATATCGCCTGATACGCTAAACTTAATTTAGTGGGATTAAAGAAATATCAAAGGAAAGTATTAAAATCAACGCTAACCTTTCACAGGTTGAGACCACACCATACGCCGATTACGGGTTGCCCATCTGCGGACTTCGTTGACGATAATTGTCCAGCTGCTACTAGAACGCTCTCGCGTTAACGGTATCCCACACAATCACTCTCACACACGAGGTAAAATAACATTGTCCAAAAGGTCAGACGATGGAATTTCGTATTCAAATCGCAAGTTTTGGACGTCCACTCTTCAGATAGCACTGAAAACTGATCATAAGTAACAGCTGGATGGCTTCTCACCACAAGTCGATAGAAACGAATAAAGCGTTTCAGATGATGAGTTTCAGCCACCTCAATTTCAACCTCAACAACTGACATACGTTGTATACACGCAATCATGACATTTTTGAACAAGCGCTTTCAAGTTTCTCTTTGATTACGGTATATCCTTCCACTGCATCTCGCCGAACACGGTTACTCTCACTGAAAACCAAGTTGAAGTGAGGATAGGCGCATAGGTGTCTCAATATCCTCTGACTAGAGGCTTGTGTTTGGAATCTAATGAAATAGCCCAATTGGCCAGTGATGTACGACTTTGACCTACGAGCATGGCGGTGAAGGTTATCTTTGGTATTTAACGCCAGTTTCCTTACCCAGTGGGTGGTAGGGTAAACCTAACCAGTCACCGAAAAGGTCGCGGGCTCAAGCCCAACGGCGAAATTTTTTTACCCAACGCCACATGACGTTCACGCTCTCTTAGGTCTCTGAGAATGCCTTGCATAAACATAAACTTACGTAAACATAGAGCGTTGCAGATAACAGACGTTTGACTTAAAAGCAGTGAGTCTTTAAAATTGTTATGGAAGTCATAAATTATGCTCGAGAATTTGGGTGGACCAGGTTGCCATTTTTTCAGCGAATATTTGGAGGTACATTTCTTTAACCCAATGTTTTCAAATGCGCCGAATTGATGGCTGGGATATTGTTTGAATTCAGTTTTCGACTTGTGATAATCTAATGTAACATATGCACCGTCATTCTTCCTGCTTTAATCTTTGTTATTAACGTTCAAACTTTTGTAGAATGTCACGTAAATGTTTATTTTAGTTTGTTCAATTAGCTTTACATAATTATTGACAAAGAAAAAACTTCACATCCCAGACTTCCTTCATTTTTGCCGATGAATTTTCTTATAGGAACTCCATTTTCAGGAAAATTTAATACATTTTAGTTATGAAATCTTGTCAATACCAGGAATTGAATTCGAGAGATTGGTATGAAGCCATATATCTGAAAAATATCTTTCACGTAAGTTGTCGAATCCTGAGGAAGTTTAAAATACACGCTTGCGTAAATCAATAGAGTGCGTCCCCGATAAACCTCTTTTATCATACGATGCCCGCGATTAATTCGATCTATCAGGGATTTTTTTTGGGTTTTTCCTCTAAGGTTTATAAATATAAGTTGAAGGCATTGACAAAGTTCCCAGTAAAAAACAAATACTATTTTTAGTTCTGTAAACCAAATTCTTGCGACGTGATTTCTCGCCCGATTATCAATTGCCATTCTCAGTGGGAAATGAAAATAAGATATTATTTGGTATCCACGTATTTCAAATGGCTTCGCAAATACTTCACCCGGGTTTTCATAGACTTATCGTTTTCTTCCTCGTTTATTGTAAAATATTTACAAATAAGAAATCATATAAATATCTCTCACTTTGCAGACAGTTGTTTTTAGCGAGACTGAAATTCTTTAAGAATTTTTCGAGCTGAGCCTCTCCTTCATTGCAAAAGTAAGAACGTTAGCGATATTTAGCCAACAAGAAGGCTATCACTGAATGTCCAATTGTTTTGCACGTATTCAGTTGCGATAGCAAAATTCCCAGAGCAGCATAATTCATGTATTTCGGCTGGATGTATATACATTAAAAATTATTCCTCATGATAAAAGGGGACTACAAATATTATGAGTAAGCAAATATAGAGAAGTGCGTGGTAAATAAATAAAGCAGAATCAGCTTTACTGGCCTATTACGTGGAATTTGACAAAGTTTGATTACGATTTTGCGAGAGAAAGGTATGAAGGATATACGTGCATGTAATTATTTTCAGAACATAATTCCTTGCTTTGTGCTTGCTTGCTTGCTAATAACTCCTTGCTTTGTAGAAAATATTAATAAATGTAAAAGAATTTCCTTTTTAACAGCTTCAGAAATTTTATTATCGAAAGAAAAAATTAACTTACTTTATTAAACTGTCACATCTATAAACTTTAAGATAGGATGAGAATGGTGAATTTGAAAGACAGATTCAGAGAGTATCAGAGCCTTGGAGATATACCATCCAAGCGAGATGAGGAAGAAAATTTTTAAAAAGTTTATAGAAGCCCCCATAATGAGTTACTTTGAGCTAACTCGTTCAAAAAAATGAGTATTTTGGAGAACAGAATTAATAGTGTATACTATCTTACGCAGATTGAGGGGCAAAATACAGGCCAAATAAACCAGTCAGCTTCGACGTGAACAAATTCTTTGAAGGCAGAATTAACAGACACCATCATATCAAGGAAAACACGAATAATTGTGAAGGATAAAGGAAGAGATATTGAGATCGAGTGATTTAAATGGTCCTTTTCAACGGAAAATTAGAAAGCATAATAGCTGTAATAGATATCATCATTAAAATTATAACCTTCCCTACCTAGAGACAATAAACTGTGAACTCATGATAAAAAATTTCTTAATGTTACTGCTTATACTTCGAGGTGCATGAAATAGTGTGCTCGACTAGAATAGGTTCCAATTTTTAGAATTATTACCAATAGGTAGAATAGGTACCAATTCTTACTCGGGAGTATTTATTTGCGAGTATTTACTTGCGCATTGTGCTTTAAATAAATAATGATGCAGCACTATTCTCATTTCTGGTCTAGCATATCATTGATTTATAAAGGCCGCTTTATACGGTACATTTTATTATACAAACGAATGTATCATAGAATGTACAAGAAACTGAATGGAAATAGAGCAGGTTCTATTTCCCGTTAAGTCATTCAGGCAATCATACAACTTGCCGCTTTACACGGTACAATTTTCTTCATGCAAGAGTTCAGACATTCGTTTGTACAATAAATAGTACCGTGTAAAGCGGCCTTAACAACTCTCCGGTTCTCGCTTAGAGGCCAGGGGAGTCCAGCGGTTTTATACCTAGGACAGGGTCAAGTGTCGGATGGCTTGTGTGGGATCACCCGGTTCCATCCTCCCTGAGGATAGCTCGCAACACTTCGTGGCGGCTGATGCAGACAAACTCCTTAAAATATGGGTTTTACTGTCAATTTCGACTCAAGCAGTTTTGTGTCGATCTCCTTCACCGCCGAAAGACGTGATCCGAGAATTTTGCGTCTTGTGGGTGGTCGATCGGTTCCGCTCAGTGCGTGTACAATTTTCGTACTTTGGCGTTTTGACGATGATGGAGCGAAACGGGTTGGTTGTTCCTCACTTTGTCTCCTACCAAGTGACGCGAGAGCGATTTGGGGAAGACAGGGGAATGGGTCGAAGGTGAAGGAAAACACGGAGAATGGAGAATAAGGAGATAGCTGCGGCACCTGTTCTCTCACAGATCAAAGAAAAATGGATGATATCTTGGCAGACGGAAAGAAAGTTTGTTTTTATGCGGAAATACACCGCACAACACAGCTGAAAGATGCATTTAAAAGAAAAAATACCAATATAAACAAGTTACGTCGGTTAACTGAAACCAATATAGTTAATATCCTAACTTTGTACAGCTCACCTCACTGTTTTGTGGTCAGTTCTGAGCGGTCCCGGAAAAGTACAGGTAGATATGAACAGTTAGAGTCGTTCAAAGGTTTTCGTACATTTTCGTAGCACTTAATAGAATCGAACCAATATAAAATAACGATTGTCATATATAATTTTATTTCGGCTAAAAATTGCCAACTCTGATTAATCAGAAAAAAATATTTTAACAAGTGATTAAAATGTAAACATGTTTAATGGCATAGCATTCATCTCTATTATTATCACTACAAGCTAAATCAATGGCTATGAAGAATTATTCTCAAGTATTCGTTTTGGTTTATTCTCAGTATTCTCAGCTCTGATGTAAAATAAAAAGAGAAAAATATCAATACATGCAAAAGAGGTGCAATGAAAAAAATACCTTATGTTAAAAATTAACCTTATGTTGAAATAAACCTTACGTTATTTGGTGCCTATGTGTGCCTTAAGAATAATTGCCCGTGAAATAAATCACAAAAAATAAAATCATTTACTAATATTTTCGTTGAAAAATAGCTAATTCGGGGATCGGGTTGGTGTGGTGGATAGAGTACTCGCCTACCGCACGGGCGGCCAGGGTTCAAACCCTTGCAGAGGAGGATGTTTTTCAGAGAGAAACCGATCCCTACTTGTGTGTCTGGTGGAGGGCACTTCAAGTACAGCACTCCGTCTGTCGGATGAGATGTAAAACCGTGATCCCCTTGGCGCCTTTCTCAGGCTAATGCCGACGCCGGGTTTCTATCCACCCTCCCTCCCTTACCTATCCCCAATGGCGCAAATGACCTTAGCCGTCGGTCGCCTCCCCAAATGCCCTATCCAATAGCTAATTCGTGTAACGAAGTGACCTAAACCCTTTGAGGAGGTTTGCACAGTTCTTCAGACACAAGTAAGTTGGTTGACAAGTAGTGTAGCCTATTTATTCATATGCGCCCTAATGCTTGTGTCTAAATCCGATAAATAGTGCTAACACCATGTTTTGCATGTTCCCTGCATGACTCTTGAGTCACGTTTATATAGTTACATTTTAGATTATTTTTGTAAGTTCTGTAGCATGTATAGCATACCGATAGTGTGGTGCTTGTTGGAGTAAGTAGATTTCTTTACTGTAGTTCATATTGGTGATAAGTCACCCCCTAATAAACTCCCTTGTGGGGTAATAAGTAGATGTAGATGAATTTTACACCTCAATTAACTTCGAAGTTATCGAACCAAATAGTTCAATCTAATCATTACGTATTTGTCCCCTTCACCCTCCTCCCACGTTCACTTACCAGTGCGGAGTATTCAGCATCTCCATTTTCGTCAGTGTAGTGATACCCACTCCCCCATAGCAACCACACCACTTTAAAAACCCACGCTAGACTCGTAACCCGCAGATAAAAACCCCCATTCCGACTCCCCCAACTCCAAAACCTTCGGGCCCATCGAACCCTCTCATGCCCTTCCACCTAAGCCCGTTAATACCAATTCAAGCGACGACACCAAAGGTTTTGCATGTGGGAACGACCAGGTGAAAGGAAATTTCCACTTTGCGGAGGAAAATGATGGCTCTGAAATGGGGAATTCCTGTCCGAGAGGCGTCAAAGAGACGGTTGCCTGCTTGATGGCATCGCATTCGGGAGAAAATGGAAGAGAAAAAAAAGATGGGAACCAACACGGTGCCCATCGCAACACCCCCCCACCCTTCTACGGTGGGCACCTTTCCTCACCCGCCCCATCAATCCCCCAATCCACGCCATAAACGAAAAAAAGAAAATACCTACCCACACCTCGACTCGCATGCATAATACTTCTCTCTTATTTTTTTCATTTAAGACTTCGACAGGAACTAATCGATTTTGTGCGTCTGAATGGAAGAGATGTGTATTGTGACGGATAAGGAAATAGCGTTCTTACGTTTTTCCGCAGTTTTTTATTTGTAAACCTTTATTCCTGCGTCCCAGAGTCACGAAATGATGCAGCGATGGGCATTTGTTTTCCTCCCCAGTCGTCCGAATCAGATTTAAAAAATATTATGAAAGCATAATGAGCGTTGATAATTAAAATGCGAGGGTTTTGAATTCGTAGTCATCAAAGCGTCTCAGAACATTTCCAACGTCGTCCTACCAGCGACAGAGGTTAGTAACTTGCATCATCTTTTGTTGTTCAATCTTAAGATTGGTTAACTGCAGCCCTCCACCCATCCCTATCTAATGTTAGTTCCCTTACCACCTGGTATCTTTCCCTATGTACTGTCTTCTATTTTCGATCCATGAATTTATTCCTGGGTCTTCCTCCTGGGGACTTGAGTGCCTTCACGCACCATTTCCCATGTAAAAGGGCTGGTATTTTTCGTTAATTATCTCGGAAAGTTATGTGGTAAGGGGTTGTGTCAATGGAAGGGTGATTATTTTTCTTTAAAATGAGACAAAATTCATTGATTTTTAGGTAAAATGATATTTCGCTCAAACTATCTTGAGCCTATGTTTATTGCTTTGGATGAAAGCAGTTGGTTGACTTGACTGAAGGCTGTCTTTCCCTGTGATATCCCTCTTCGTATTTCCTCTGTACAGTTTCCATTCCATGACATAACACTTCCGAGGTATCTAAAGGGTAATATTTGTTCCAGCCTTTTTCCATCAATAAACTCCTTCCCCTTTTTATCCTTCTCCTCATTTAAAACTCTTTTCCTGCTTTCATTACTTTAGTTTTCCCAGCGTTAGCCTTCATTCCAAAATGTTAAGAGTTGATGTTTGAGACGCAAATGATTCAGCCCCTCCAGGGGCATTGATCACAGGTTTGACTTGTCCTGTTGGGCGGGAGGGGTTTAGGAAGCGGGTGGTGAACACATGGAGGGAGTCGGTGCGCATAAATGTCGCTCGTTTTGCGATAAGCTCATAAAACACACGAACTGGAACGCTGCGGAGAGATTTACTCTAAATAAGGGCCCCCATAAACTTCATATCTCTGACGCTTGAAATAAGTAATTTTCCCGAATTCCCAAAAAAAAGAAAACAGAAAACGAAGCAAAGGCCATGAAAAATCCAGTTCCTTGCGTGTAAATGGAAAATAAAGATTGATGCAATTGTTTCATGTCATGCAGGCTGACTCCGATTTCGAAAAGATACCTAATTCGTAGACATTTCACTTTCATTTATTTTTTTAAGCTTCCAAAATGTGCCACAAATGTACGTCGAAATGACAGTAATTGGTCCATTTGTCAATTACAGGACCGATTCCTTTGGAGAGAAAAAGTCCCAAGCGAGCACGTACGACAAACACTTGAGTTTTTTTCAAGACAAGACATTACAAAGCATGGTTTTGCAATTCCCAAATTGGCCCAAACGATAGCATCGAAGCGGGGAAGGCCGCCTGATGGTTCCAAAATTGCTTTCTCCGCGAGGTACACGCGAAAAGGTGGAGCCATTAGCTCACGAGATCGTAACAACGGTACGAATTTGCATTTTTCTTCGTTGCATAAGGACCAAGGATTTCACCAAATGCCCCAAATTGGGAGAGGACCAAGTGAACGCATTACTTACAACCATTTGGATGCAACGAAAAAAATCTTTTCTCATAAGATGACTCCACAGTAAAATAGCAAGACATTTTCTTGCTGGCTACCTATAAATCACGTCTGACAGTATATGATAGAAACAAAAACCTCAAACCTCTCTAAATTAATTCGTAAATCACATTTAGGAGTGCATGGTGTATAGAGTGAGAATGGGAGGACATGGAAATAAATAGAAAATTTATGATATCATTGCCAATTTTATATTTTTGTAATAAACACATATCTATGCTAGCCATTACTGGTTCTTTAAAAGAGGCAATTCATGTAACTTTCGTTGCAACAAAGAATATATTTCGAAATTTATAGCCTCCTGATATTTTTTCTTTCTGGGATGTTATTTTCTTTCGTATTAACTTCATTTTTCTAGATTCTTGGTATTGGCTTAAAAACTTCCATATTTATTAGTCTCCAGTGGTTCTAAACATATCCGAGACCATTAAAATAGTTTTTCATTTGAACTGCACTATCGTTAGCATTGATGTTATTTTGAAGAACACGGCTCTCTTTAACACTAAATGCTCTGTGCTTAAAGCGAGGCTTTACTCAAACTAATTAACATTTAGCTTTCATTTTTTCCCGAAAATCAATTCCCAGATTCATAACCAAGTTCATGTCTTTTGTGCCTTCATCCCTTCTTTCCATTCCCCTTAATCTGTCTTTCACCCCATTCTGAAAATCGTGAAATACCTAAACGAATTTGAAACAACATGCTTAAAAGACAATATCCAGGAAGTTAACTCAAAGCATCAGTCATACAGAGGTAAAAAATCAATATTTTATTTAATGGAGAACATTGAAGCAATAAGAATCGTCTAAATTAATTGTGCTGAATGGAGGCTAAGATAATAAATCTCGGCCTTGGTTTACGAATATGAATTCCGGAGCAAATAAACAATTAATTTCCTAGAAGGGGACACGGAATTCTCTTTACGCCATCAGGTACTTTGTATTGAATGCTCTCACATGCATATTTATTCCAAGAATAAATGAATGGACAAGACAAAAATATGTGCCCATTTCATTCAATTGTCGCGAATCTGATTCTTTTCCGGATAATGTTTCTCATTCCCCGTCTTCCTGGCGCACAGTTGGGAGTCGCAAGAGGTAGAAAACTAAGTGATATCGTGAAAACGAAATTGATAGCGGAACAAAATTGATCTTAAACCTTTTGAAACACACTCTCACTCAGTTGAGGTGGCAAACTTTAGTCTCAGGAAAATAGCAAAGCGGCAGTAACAGTCGGTCACTCAATAACGCATGGTCACGGCACCCATTCTGCGTTTCTCAGAAATGTCGATGAACTTTTTCTTTTACAGTTGCAACAGCGTATGTCAATTTCATGAGCGTCTATTGAGACAATTCAACTGCTATTCTTGAATCTCTTAGTTACAATGGCATTGAAACGGGCTCCCTCATCCAGATCGAGCCATTATAAAATGAGTCATCATTGTTGGATCAAATGGGTAGATAGCAGAGACCCCGCAAACAAAGGACAATGTATTCATTGTTGTGTGGATGAATTTTGGAAGCGAGTCATTTGCCCTGGAGCTTAAGGACCCGGCATGACTTAAGAGGAGAGCACCATTCTGGAGCCCTGCCGCGCATGTAGGGAGATCATCAAGATAAAATTAAAGGAATGAACTGCAGACGCGGTGACCAGGCTGAAACTTGTGCACTGCCCGCGGCGCAACTAGCCATAATAATTGCGTCTCTCGGGAAAGATATAGGGATACTATGATAACGCATTTTTGAAGATCCAAGGGCCTCAACGACGCTTCAACTTGGAGCTCGAGGCTCACGGTAGTGCCTATTGGCTCTGTCAACCTTTTCCAAGGAAGATTAACTCCCAAAAAAATAATGGCTTCGCTTTGCAGGAGGCCGAATCATGAGCGACTAATCTACGGCGGAACCATGACATTCATTTTGAAGAGTGGCCAATGAAAAATTCGAAATTCATCTCACTAATCATTTAAACTAATTTCAAGGTTTATCCACCACCGCTATTTGGTAATGTTATTTTTTTTTGGCTTTTCCAAAAAGGGAGAAAGTAATTGAGTAATGCTACCTCAGCAATGATATGACGATCAACGAAGTTTTTACATATGATGATGTAGTTGCACTACAGTAGAAGAGGAAAGGACCACATTAAACAATATCAAAATAGAAGATCCAGATGGATTGGACACACTACAGGACACAATGGGTTTGAGAAGAACATAACAAGAGGTAAAATACAGAGAAAAGTCGCCAGAGGAAGACCCAGGAATAAAAAAATTGATAGTGACCATACGTTGTGGAATCACGAGAAGGAATGACTCAATAAAAAAGATGTACGGTTCCACTATGTTTTAATGCTGTCAATCGGTTTTGAGACATTTAAACCAGTAGACAGCAGTCAAACATGGTGGAACTCTACAACGTCTATATTACGAGTTAAACCCAGGAATAAGTTCATGGGTCATATAAAGAGGAAATTATATTGAAAAAGCTACCAAGAAGTTAGGAAACTAGCATTAGATAGGGAAGGGTGGAAAGCTGCAGTTAACTACTCTTAGGATTAAACGACCAATGAATAAATGAGCGTTAAGTTATTTAATAATTAGCGGGAAACACATGCGCCAATTATTTAAAAATGACATATCACAATTTTCTTTAATTCTGCCATGTATGCAGCATTCATACAGATATGATACAATTTTCCAATACTAAAATTTTATTACACACTTAAAATATCCAAAGATTCTTGAGAAATTGGGTAGAATTTGGGAATATTCAAATATGAGATACATCAAACAATATCGGAATGATTTCAGGTTGAACTAGGGTCCAACTAACGTAAAACGCTAAAAAAATCAATCCATTTAAAATAAGTAATTATGCGAAAGGTGATTTTTTTAGCAAAAGAAAATATTCCTCACAAAGGAGTAATGAGACATTACAGCTTCAGCTTCGAATTGACTGCCATTCGTGGACTTAAGGTAGTTTGAGCGAAACATCATTTACCTATAAATCAATAAATTTGGTCCCATTTTAAAGAAAAGAATTACATCCTTCCATTGACACAGAAGATTTAACCCCTTTTTACATTACTTTTCGAGATATTTGCCAGTAAATACCAGCCATTTTACATGGGAAATGGTACGAGTATATGCACTCCAGAGAGACCTTATATTAAAAAAGAGGCATTCCCTAAACTTAGATCTCGTCAAAAAATCAACAGTATGTAGTTCGTGTGATTTATTCACTTTTTTTTCACCGACTTAAATTCTTCGGGATCACAATAAACCTTCCGTTTTTATGGAATTTCAAACGTACCGCGTGATAAAAATGAGTCAAGTTAAAGGCTTATTTAGATATTTTCTTTTGATTACTTACAATTTCTGTCATGTAAAACTAATATTGCACCATTAGTAATGCAATATCTAATTCGTGTGTCTCACAACTGGTGAAATTAAAACGTATATATCGAATATGGTCTCTATTACGATTCGGGAACTATTTCGCTCGCACTACCTTAAGTACTAAAATAAATAAAACATACAAAGCTATAAGTTATTACATGTGATTTGTATATTTAATCATATGGTGTAATTTAATTTTTTGCTAAATCATGCTACCTTCGTCCCATTGAACACAAAACAGAAAGTGGATGTAGAGTGGCGGAAGGAGTGGTCCGTGTTCGACTTTTAATGAACGCAAATGAGTGTTTATATAAATTTCCTCATATTGGTGATATGAATGAATGTAGAGTGTAGCTGCAATAACTGGCTGATAATATGAAATATTTTAAATACAATAGAGATAAAATTTGCCGAATAAAAATAATTTTACTCGACCAGAAATAGAATGAAAAACTCAAAAATGTCTCGACCAGGGGTGGGATTTCGGTTCTTTTCTTCTTATGGTCGTTATTGTCATCCAAAAGGCAAGCCGCATTGGTAGGGCAATGCACAAGGTCCTGGGAGCGCACTCCATTGATATGTAGCACCCGATCTTTCTTGACGACGATCACGTTTTCTAAATCATGAGCGTACTCGAACAATGTTATTATGAAGAACCATGATTGCGATTCAGGTTTGCTACCCAGTAACAACTACTGAGCTTTCTTATGACAAGGCGAATTTATGATGATGTTTCGTATCCTTTCGGTGAATTTATTTGCGTCCAAATGCGTTACTGTGAACTAAGTTACTTTGAAAATGAATGGTGGTATTGTCTACGAACGTTTAAAATAACTAAAGGATAGGAAAAAGCATACTACTCTCCCGGGAATACAAACAGAAAGAAGTAGTTCTAGAATTTCACCTCATCAGCCCAGACCATTCCAATCAAACGCCATAGGTTCCCCTCATGCATGGGTTTGGAGGCCAGCTACCTTAAGTCTGTGTTAAAGCAACGAGCAATCTTGGAGGACTCTTGAGGATCCCTAGAGTTTTCCCCGTGTCTATACAAAGCTTCACCAATACTAATCCATTCAAAATCGGAATGTATGAAGGACGCATTATATTGATTTGGGAAATAGTATGCCTTTAATAAGAGCTTATATTCCCCTTGTATTGCGGGGGATACCTTTCCTGCCATAGATAATGTTTGGAACGCCAGGCGTTTAACTCACAAGAAAGAAGTGGTATTTGACTTCTCTTACGCCCTTAAAAGTATTCGACGGGGGCATCCAATTTTTTCGAAGCGCGACGAGCCTTTTCTTTCTTGTGCAGCAAGCATTTGAAACCTGTGCGTTATTCACAACGACAAACCACCCCGACCATCATCACCCGGAACTTGGCCACGGTTTACTGATGACTATTTCATTGAGACGAACAAGCAGAGAGGACAGCGCAAGCAGGCATACTGTCCAAAGTTTTAGCGGCCTCTCCCAAAATTATTGGAGGAAAAAAGATCTCATTAGCCTTTAAGTATGCCTCATTTTTCTCCCAGGCGGAGAAATCGGATAGTAGGTTTGTAAAAGGCAAACACATCTGTCGAAAAATTACCCGAAGAGGCGTTCCGCCTTTGACTTTCACCCACTGAACTTTTATTTGGTGTTTAAAAGTTAAAAAAAAAAACAATTTCTTACTACTATCAAACGAAATTCATTAAACTCATGTCCACTATAATAAGAACTATGTTTAATCAAATGTATATCAATATTCATTTTTCGTCCGCAATTAGGAATACTTACGAGTTCACAAATGTCAAAATTCTAGGCGATGGTTCAAAATCAATCATGTAATTTAGATGGAGCGGGCTGTACGGAGCGCAGCGTTCATTATGAGAAAAATGCGAGAAACAAAGGTTTTTCTACCCCCTCAAACGAAACAACCCCAAAATAAGAAGTATTGTTTCTTAAGTTTCAATCAAGAAAATGTATTTAAACGGTCTAAAGCTTAAAAAAAATATAGTAAGCATCTCTACATAATCATCTACGACTTCGGAACCTCAACTGGGTGCGGGTCGAAGCAAGCTCATCACGTTTATAACTCCTAGACGATCTCGCGAACCTAAACCTTATTAGTATGACTACTTACATGACGCGTAAAATCGATATCCATTCATAGAGAGTTTGAATATTCCCGGTTTCCATATGCTGTCTCATTGTTGTCAAGTTGTTGAAGCAAAAGCGATTTCAATTAGTTCCCGTGTACGCCGCATTTAAACGCTAATGAGTTTTGCGTTAATTATTTCCGCCACTGTACATTGAGCATTAAAAAAACCCACGCATGACGTAAATTTTCTCCATGATTCATCAGGATAAACCCAAAAGACTTCTCATTGCTCAAAAAGTAGTGAACATTTCGTGCGCATTAAGACGCCATCAACACCACAGTGAAAACGATATGAATGAATTTCTGGACAAACAAATTCCGGCCGATACACCCGTTTGCCAGCCGCTTCCGGGAGACTCAGCATGAATAAATTTGCCGAGAAGCTGGCGCGCATTTGGGTTTGCACGAAGGTATGAAACAGCCCCTTTAAGGTTTTCTCTCCAGGCATGCCTAATCCGTCTCAAGTCACGCGAACTTGCGGAAAGAGTCGATAAGATTGCTTTAATCTGCCCGCGATCGCTCGACTCCACAAAGCATAATTTCTGGTTGTAGGTAACATTAGCGACGAAACAATATGCAATCGAAAACTCGTGTTATTTCCGCTATTGATAAAAATTTTCTCGATGGTAAAAGTATTTACATTTATCATAACCAGATAGCTACTCTATTAAACCAAGACAGGCCACCTCTTACGATAACCCTCTCTGATAACTTTCAAGTTGGAAATAAAACATATGCCGGGATGAACTATCTTATCACTACTTTTGATGGAATTGTTGCATGGTCATTCAAAATATGTACACAGATATACTTGATTCCACGATATACGAAACGGCTATGAAGCTGATGACCGAATAAGATACAGAAAAACCTCCATCCATAGCCTTTCAGATTGACGAGTAACGAGTCCATTGATACTTATTTTGTCTCATTAAAGAAGGTGATACATCAAAATCTGTAGGGAATATACGACAACCCAAGCGTTTTATATTTGGTGGAATTATACCTGAAAACAGATACAATACTTAAAAACTCTCACGAACGTTAAAAGCAATTTTAATGAACTACTCTAATGTTTAAAAAGCTAGGCTGATACCAAGAAATCCACCCATAGATTTCGATTTTGGAAATAGTACCTCCGTGTCCAGGTTCATAAGTTGGAGTTACCGCAAGTGAGAGCGGACCAGCCAAGCAAAGGCATATACATGTAACACATTTCGAGATTAGAATACTGTCCGTAAGTTTTCCGATCTACCCGTCTGTCTAAAATGCCCGCATTTTGAGGTTTGAGAGCACCTGGATTAATTTTAGAAAATTTACACAGTGGATGGGGGAAAACGCCTCTCCACAACAGTTTTAAAAGACATTATTTTTAAAAAATACTAAAATTGCAAAAAATTGTAATAAATAATAGTCCAGAATTATCGATCGAAATCAACTACCATTTTTTTAAACTCAGTTGCAATCAACACGTGAGTTTTTCGGTTGGTAGGATCAAGGTCCCTCAGGGTTAATTGATTCAGTTCAATGCATTAGAGAAACAATCAAACTGCGGTTTTCAGATGACAAAGCAATATTGATGTAAGAGAAAGAAGATCTAATGAGGATTACAAATATGTTAGAATCAATGAAGAAAAACAACTTGATGATAAATACAAAGAAAACCGAGGCCACCTTGTGTAGAAGGTCAATATGACGGAGGATCATCAATGATAGAAGAGACAGGAAATAATCATCCATAGAGCACAATGGTCGACCAATTCAAACAGAAGAAGAGCTTATTAATATATATTGGCTCAGTTAGAAGCAAGAATGTGATTTGTTTCAGCATACACTTGGAGAATTCTATTTCATAGAAATTCAGTTTGGACGATCACTGGAGTAGATCGGAGAAGGTTGTTTTAAAAAGAAATGCAGAATCACAAAAGAATGATGAATATAAATTGAAGGAGGAGATCACTATTGACGAAGCTCTACGAAGAGGTTTTTATGGGAGGAAAAAACTTTTAAAAGTATGCAGTAGAGGACTCACTATGCTGGGAATTTTCTGACAATGACACATTATTTCCTCCTGAAAACCAGTAAGAAAAGGAATCATAAAAAGGGAAGATTAACTGGCAGGTCGGAGAATTGATTACATCAAACAATCACAGGAGAAGGACTACAGAGAAAGCAATTTTGGTCAATTCAGCGATTAAAGAAAGAGAGCAAGACGTGAAGAATAACAGGAAACCTTTCCGTGGTTTGATGACTGCGAATGATTGCATTGAACCAGTAAGCAAGAGCAGCATACCTATGTGATTTTTTGACTACTTTTAACTCCTCAAGCGAAATGAGGATACGATCATTCAACTTTAAGTTTTCGCAAATTCCAAGCCAGCAGAGCCATTGTTACGGAGTCAACCATTACTTTTCATCACCATAACAGTTCATATAATGAAAGATGTCAGTCTAAAATTTAAAAATTGAATTATATATGGAGCATCACGGAATGATTATTCGCTGTTATGTGAGAAGCTAAATCCATTCCTTTGCTCTTTAAATAAATCGCAAACATGCGGGAAAATTTTCCACATCCTCTCAGTAAAAAAAATATAATTGCAACGGTTTTTTAGGGGAGGGGGCGAAATGGATGTTGACCAGATCAAAGAGGAGAAAAACACTGCACTCGCTATATTTCCGAAATGAACGAGAAAACACCGAGCATAAACGACCTGCCATTACAAGCGCTCCCAATATTCGTCCGTGCAAGCGACAAAGAAAAGAGCGAAAAATGAAAACCCGGCGCAATTGCTCTTTTTTACCCGGTTGAAAATCTTTGCGAATCGGATAGCATTGTGCGAGTCTTGGGGTATTCCCTTCACTTCTCCCTTCCTCCCCCCGCTCCCTCCCGCCATTCAACCCTTTTATATTTCAATCAACGCAACAATAGGCGAACGCGGATATAATGGCCCCTGGGTTGTGCCCTCTCCGTCGATAGGAAGAATTAACCGCATCCATTCAAAAGGCGCTCGTCAGCAGGGCAGCACATTGTGTTTCAAAAGTAATTTATCCCTTCTCATACATATGTAACGTTCGTAATACAAAGGGAGCTGTTATTCATTCATGAACGGTATTGTTATTTGGCTCGACAATTGAAATCCGACGGGGCAAGTTAGGTAAATTCGAGGAAAAAAAATTAAAGGAAAAAAATGCGAGTATGACAACACTTGCGTTCATTCTTCTTTTGTCAGCCGTTGGAAATAGAATGGCAAAGTGTGGCGCACAATGGTCGCAAGTTCGCTCGTTGTGGGAGAAGTTCTCATAGTTCTGCCCGACGAGGAATATCTCCCACGCTTATGAAACTATTCTCTTGAAGGTCTCGAGGAGAGAGAAGTATTTTTCCACAACGGAAGAAACTTACTCGTCTGGCGAGGAAGAAGGAAGTGGGATATACTTTTGGTTGAAATGAACGCGTAGAAAACACATTTAGAAGTACCTGCAAAGATTACACCAAATGTTTAACTATAATTTTAAATCTTGCTGCGAAAATTAGAGCAATGTAATAATTTAGGAAGGTTTACGTGTGAAAAGTTCGTAACTTAGAATTTTAATTCACGTTTAACACGTTTCAGTCCACCAGGATATTACTCACTTCACTTCAAAAAAAAAGTCACTCCTAATTTTTTTCTCGTCTTCTTTTTCCCGGCCGTCTCCTCCGCAGTTTCCCATTGTTGGGATTGTTTATTTTGGTAACCTGTTACAGACTTAAAAACAATACAGTGCCTATATCGTCTTGTAACCCGTAAAAATTTCTTTCGCTGTAGTTTCAATCGAAAACGTTTCATTTCCGAATTCAATTCATGATACACTGCTAACACAATTATTTCCACTGCTATTTCAGAGTCGTAAAACCAAAAATCTACTGAGAATAAAATTAAACGTAGTCGAAAAAGGCTCATGATCAAAACTCGCAACATAATAATGTTATTTTAAAAAAATTATCTTCTTCACGCCTAATTTCTAGGCAATGCGGAGTTTTTCGTAGAGAGGTTTCATTTGTTGTAATGCAGTATGTATTCAAAAAGTGATTACGAATGTCGAGAGAGTTTGAAAAGACATTCATTATTTATTGTTGGCATTATACATGGAGTCAGGTTTTCCATTGTTTTCCTGATCTCATCTAAAAACTCATTCCCATAGACTTCAATTTTCACTTTTTCCACGAACAACAAGGGACCGTAATAGTTACTATGGATAAATTCTACGAAACTCCGATGCTCTCTAGGTGGTGTAACTTTGTAATTTTGTGAAATAACTTACCATCATTATTAACAACTAACCCTGGTTGAAATGCCCAGAATGTTTTAGTATCTTGTAGTAGTATTTACTATTCCCATTATAAATACTAAGCTGTAGTTTCATCATGTTAGCATTTTCGTGTACTGTATGTTCGCATGTTCGCCTATGAAGCACTCTTATCGTCTCTGGTTTCACCACGCATTGTTATCCTGACCGCTTTTTGCTATGCATCTCGCGGCCGGGGGACCTTATGAGGTACCAATTTGAACTAGAATGAGCGCTGCACGCCGGTTGCGGAATCACCCCGTGCCAAACACCCTAGTGGTGGTATGCACGGTGTTCCATAGAATTAGGTGTAGACAATAGTCGCGGACATTCTCTACCCTCGTGGGCATCCACTAGTTTTTTCAGAACTCGTCGTAGAATAAGCTGTTGTGCTATTTTCTCACTATTTTCATTGTTTTGCAGAAATTTACCGATATTATCGCTGCTACATAGTACATTTACCTTTATTAATTATCTGAAGTCGTCCTTGTGGATGGTATAATCTCTATTCTATTTATCCCGATCAAAAGATCTCGCGTTTATGCGAAGAACGGCTTTGAATGATCCCAAACCAAAAATACTCGACGTCTGGTATCCGAATTACTCTTAATCCAAGCTCTAGTTGCAACAATCAGTTTATAATGTACATGCAAACCTTTATAACATTTTAAGAGATTTTCGACATCTTCTAAGGGGCTCATCTTTGTTTCTTGGTCACCCTACTATGTAGTTTCAACATCAAGGATATTATGACTTGCAATTTTCCCTTGATAATGAGGAAGAGCAGCTGAGGTTTCCTCTAGATTATGACGCTTGCATGATGAAAGGGTTGATTAGGTTTCCTGTTGATTATTACGCACAGATGTTGAAACCGGTCGTGTCAATCAAGAAAAGAGCAAATATTTGAAATTATAGAGCAATTTTTAGTAATGATTTTTAGCAACATTTCAATATTTCAAATACCAGAATTTATAGCAAAAGAAAGTGTAAGGCAATCCGAGTATTTAAAGTTGGGTCCCATAGGCCACTTGAGGAGGCTCTTCATGGCGCAGTTTCATGCGTAAAAAATTGCAAGATCCCTGCAGAGGCGGATGTTTTTCAGAGGAAACCCGATCCCTACTTGAGTGTCTAGTGGAGGGAACTTCAAGTGCAGTACTCCGACGGATGGATGAGACGTTGAACCGTGATCCCCTTGGCGCCTTTCGTTAAGAGTAGGCTAATGCCGACGCCGGGTTTCTATCCATTCCTCCTCCCTTCCCTATCCCTATGGCGCAAATGACCTCAGCTGGCGGTCGCCTCCCCAAAATCCAATCCAATCCAAAATTACGAGATAGCGAGCATGGAATTAAAGGAAAGACTTTTTTCCCTGCCTTATTTCATGCATTCGCGAGTCCCCTCTGGACGCGACGCAATTTTAGCTGCACGACCATCCATGCATCAGACTGTGCAGTTCAAGGGTAAGATATCACATAGAATTTGATTGCATATGGTTGTGCGCTATTATCCGTTTGCTCCAAATTTACTCCCGAAAACGTCTAGAGCCGAGGATGAAATTTCTTCCATGTATTCATTCCCTCGAGGCTGTGGGTTCGGTCAGCCATCGCCAATGCGTCTCAAGAGTTCTAGTTCGTGAACTCACATATAATCGCTTCGCCGTAATGACCTGACCGGTCTCTCCCTGGAGCGAGAATGCGTTTGTTCACCGTCGGGAGTGAAGCAAAAAGCCACGATGCCGCTCGGAACTCCGAACACCCTATTTCTTCTTATGAATAGAAAAACCCGTGGGCCCCAAGCACGTTCTGCTGCACTCGTATCCCACAAAATCCTCTTCATGCATGCGCCATTCCCGCACGGCAAAAAGACATGGGAATGGGGAAGAGGGCGAGTCCTTCGAGGTTACCCTCTGAATGAGCCCTAATATGCCTGTCGTAATCTTTCTTCCAGACTCCACTCCCTACCCTTCACCCCCGGGAGGGACGTCGATTGCCAATGCAAAGTCATCAATCAAACTTAGGAGACAGAAGCCTTATAAACATCTTCGAGACACATCTATCACTCTTATCGCAGAGGAGAAGGATGAGGGTTAAAAAAAAATGCAGACACAAACGCTCCCATATATATACACACGAATACATATATCTCTCATAACAGACTAACACACTCATGGATTCCGCCCTCCTCAATAGAAGGCAGGCAGGTAAGTAGGGTGGCGGAGGGAAATGGGGGGGAGCACATTTTTTCCCATTAGCGCCGAGGCAGGGCTTCGTATACAATCAATTCAAACAGGGTACCCGAACAATATCCATTGTTTTAAGCTTTCAAGTCATTTTCCAGTCTCTCCTTTTTTCTCCCCATTGTTGCTCGGTGACGCCAAGAGAGGCGGGAGGAAAATTCCTCGGGAAAAAACTCCGTCCCACATACCTGCGCTGAAAATTCGCTTCAATCACGCTTCCACACAAAGGGTTCTTTTTACTCCAGTCCTGCCTCGACCGCTATGCCCAGGAGGATTATAATGGAGTCTTTTGATAAAGTTGCGCAACAACGTCTTGTGCGCTAATCCTCCCACGTTCATTGGCTGCTTTATTCACACACAGCCATAAGATAATCCTTCCGAGTTATCTACTTTTATGCCATTAGTTTTTTTAATAGTTTCCGCTAAGACATAAGGAATAGGCTCTACAATCCTGTCCTAGTTAGAGCATAATTATGCATATCTCGAGGCAATATCACGAAAAAACGAGCGAAATCTGCTTGATACCGTAAATGGCGAGTAAGGATTTTGGTGGTCATCCGCTACTTCAGGTGGTTTGAACAAACCATAACTCACGTGAAATTGAACGAAGATGGCCGCATTATATAAAAGCTCTCATCTTTTCTATGATAAAAAAATATCAGTCACCTACCGCAACATTTATTTCTCAAAAAGATACCAGTCGATGTAAAAGGGAAATAGTAGATACGGGTTTGCTCTCCGGAGAGATTATGTTTTAAATTTGAGGAATTTCTACCCAATAGATATCGTCAGAAGTGTTAAAGATCAACTTTTTATAAACTGCCAACAATATTTTTTCGTATTAGAAACGAATCTTTCCAAAATTGAACCACAAATTCACCGCAGTGATTGTCACTGAATAGCAAAATACTCCTCTGTTACGAAGGCGTATATACCGTACAGTGTTAAAAAAATTTATCAAGTAAAAGACTTATGTATGCACGTTTGGTAAACTACTGAGAACTTCAGTCGCTAAAAAAAAGATTTTTGCACCGTGAAAATAACAGTTTACTTCAAGTTTCTTACAGACGCTAAAATTAAAAAAAAGAAACTGGTACAAGGTCTCCATTATGACGAGGTATTATCTCAACTCAGACTACCTCCAACTTTTCCTGTGGCGGGCGTCTAGTGGAGGAGCATCCGGAACAGGCACGTTAAACGTGAGTTCCCCGAATTGAGCAGTTGGTAAATGTTACACGAAAGACAAAGAAAAGAGTAACTGTGAAGATCCAGAGTGGCAGTAAGGTTTTTAATAATACTTACAGACGTGAGTCCTCTAGTCACGTGATTAGGTGTAAATGTTATGTCAAAGGAGAGGGTTTAATGTGTTGCAGGTGAAAAAAATAATGAGGGGTTAATACTGCGGAAAAAGAGGTCATTTCAGTCCACTAGATTTTTCATGGTCTCGTTGGCATACTTACAGATGGAAAAGAATACCCATTTTTCTCGGTTCTATGCACATAATATGAACTATCAAGAAAGCTTTTGTTGGTTAAGTAGATACTAATCATAATGAAAAGATAAATCGCATACTTCGCCGAAAGACCATTTTTAAAGGAGAAATATTCGGTGACGTGAAGTACTGCGAAGGCACACAGACGTATTCGTCATGTTGTGATTATATCGTGTGATAACAATGCCAAGTACATAATTGTAACGTAATGTCATGTATTCATCCATGGATTCAATCACTGTTAGAGGGTGTAGACATAATGAACAGTTTTGTTAATCGAGCGAATCCACGGGGACGTCAAACGCCTACCTCAGAGGTAAGCCTTGCAGACAGCGCCGTATTCCCGCCAGGTCCACACGTTCTGTCCCAACTGACCCAGATCTACTTTGAAATATTATTTCATATTTTTTCCAACTATCCATTCAAACTTTTTGAAAACTGCCACTCCTCGTAATTTAATAAAGTCGACGGTTGAGAAGAAAAGACTCAGACGAAGATTTTTTCTTCCAATTTGAATAATATTAGCTCTATTTTCATTTTCCATCATTTTTTCTGTTACATTATTAACACAATTTCATTTTTTCAAAGTAGGTGTTACTTATTTTATAAAATTGATTCTCCATAGACCCTTTGAACAATATTACACTGGTACAGAATCTATTCATTGGTTGAATTAAGTTTAAATAATGACTACTGAATTAATATAAAACTCAGCGGAGGAAAAAAGTTGCAATTGTGTCAACGGATAAACTCAGATAGGAGTCCCCATTTCCACGAAGAAAGCAATCGATTGTAAAGCCTTCATACGATTAAGATGACGTGAGTCCTCTTCTGAGACAAAATAATTTAAAGATAAGAATCTCTATCTATTGATTGTTTCCAATAGACAGGTGGAATAAAAAAATAACAGTTGGATTGATAAAGTAAAATTTCTCTCAGGTTTGCGATCTTAAAGTTTGGATATTTCAAGTGTGTTCAGCTGTAAAAAGTTGCATTATTTTGTACTGCAGAAGAATAAATATTAAATGGCAATGCATTTATTGCGATGATGGTGGCTTAACTCTGGTGCAAATAACCATCTACGCCACCTGAAGCTCAATTTTATGTATTGATATACTTGTAGATGTAGGCGAAATGTGGGCGTAAAGTTTACATTTCTATTACCAAACGATTGAAAAAAAGTACCTACAAACTGATATACAATGTGACATGTTCAAAATTTAATATTTTCAATATTTTTTCCTAAAAATCACGATTAAATTCGTAACTTTTGGCTCATGTCTAAAGAAAAGAACTTCATAGCCAGAAGGCAGCTATAAAATACTGAATTGATACACTAGATGACATTATATTGGTACAGTCAATTTATGGCATTTGTGCCTTTGGTAAGGACTTATGAAGTAAGATCTGAGGCTTTCCCGGAAAATTACGCCACTGAGGACCATTCAGGATCTTCCCTGGGTTACATCGGCAGCGATGCTGAGTTTTAACCCGGTGGAGAATCTGAATAGACCTCAATGACTGATGAGGTATTTTTTGTATTCCCATTCTAGGTGGATATAAAAATAGACAGAGGGCTTTATATCCTGGTCTATATTCTATATTTTCTACATTGATATTTTTATCTCTAATGTACAGTTAGCTCACTTACCTAGTGCACAGTCAAGCCGGCTCTCCAACTCGCAACTGTGTGTCAGTCCCTGATGTCAGCAGTGTTACTAGAAGAGCGAATCCACCTCGGTGGCCGTCGCTACTGCAGGTTGGCACCAACACGTATGTGCTAAATATTGGAAATTTTGTCGGTTTTTAAAGATATTCTTCAAGAAGCATATAAACCAAATACGGAGATGTGATGTTTCATTTTAGGGTAAAGTTGTATTGTTAATGATATGTTAAAACCTCAGTTTAATGAGCAGCTCAGAATCACCATTTCTGCTCAAAAGTTCTTCCAATATGAAATGTATGTATCCACCCATTGTCATGATTTTCGTCATATTTGATTACTTTGGAATGGCAGGGATTTGGAGCTCAGTTTACAATTGTTCCAACAAACTTAGTTTAAGAGTTTTTTCCTCTCTGATTCCTCACTAGGCGCATTGTTACCTCAAAGCTCTCACCAGATAAATCCGTTAAGTAATATTTAAGTCACAAAACTAGTCTTTTACCGCATTAAATAACGGGGTCACAAAAGGAAAAAATATTCTCACCGTAAATAATGGTAACTTTTACACTTCTAAAGTTAGTAATGCGTCTTTTTTTACTGCATGGAAATTAATTACTGACCGCTTTCCTCTCCACCGCGAAGAGGCGCATAAAATCTCAGAAAGTAGCCCACCCCGGGGCACCTAGGATCTCCATTCTACGACGGGATATTGCTTTTTTCAGGAGCTTCAATCATGAGGAGTCCTTCGCTTATTCATTAGGTAGGAAAGCAATTTCCTTCGCCCAGGGGCCCGCGGGCCTTACAATACCGGCCCCTGATCACTTACTGAGCCTCCGTTTCCATTAGCCTTGCCTTAGGAGACGTGTAGCTCTCCCATTAACCGCTCTTAGCTGTAGTTTGTTTCCCCTAAATATTACCATAAAAATAAGAGCCTTACATAAAACCAATCTGCAAAGCGAAGCCCGGGCCATTGTCTTGCTTTCTTTACCGCGGGGCAGTTTTACAATCTTCTTATGTAAATTTCCCTATTTTCGCCGACTCGGCACCGCCCATCGTCTCGCTCAAAAGATACCTTTACATAAAATTAAAGAATAAAAACCGGAATGCAACTCCATTCTCCTCTGAGAGCTTCTCCTATGCTCAAAATCCCACCTGGTTCCTGAACCTATCGGCTGAGGTACGAAATATCTCAAGCCATGAGAAATTGTACCTCATTAACTTCCCTCGAGGATGGCCTCCATAGTTATTCTTCCGATGAAGCATTGTTTGCCACTTTTTTTCCTCGCCGCACGCCGGTGTCAGAAAACATTCGTGGTTACATTGCTTTTGTTTTTTTTTACTGTAGCATTGTTTTATGGTTGCCGTAAGCACCACTGTCAACTTGGTATGTGGTATTTCTCAGAGAAATAATGCGTGCCTCGTATTATTTCTCAATCGAGGCGCATACTGTCTGCTTTTGTATCGACAAAGGATTTCGTGTGAATACTCTTTTTGGAATCTTTTCTCTGAATAGTCAAAGCAAATGCTGTGCTGAGGAAATTCCAAAGATTCCGGTCACATTGCATGAGTAGGATAGATTGGGTAAAATGAACTGAGCACGAGAGAGTTGTCACGTTGAGCGTTGGGAAGAACATCCCGTCAATTCGAGGGTAACTCAATACTACAGAAGGTGCCAAAATAACTTAAGATTGAGGGTGTTATCATTTTCTCAATGGTGCGTCGCAAAATAAGTCTGTATGACGACAAATAAAGTATATTTGCACTGATTTATTTCACGTACGATCGGTTTCGTTACGTGGGTGACATCATCAGGCGTCGCCGGAAGACGGTTATGCCTACTTGATGATGTTTCCTATGTGATGAAACTTGTACTACATGATATTAAATTAGTCTGTGAAAATATTTGTAAATTATATGTTTAGTGACCACGGATTTGCACAAAGTCAGAAACAATTGACTATGCTTCCACAGCCGTAGGTATATCACATAGGCCCAAAATGACAAAAATATTCGACATCAACTTGAGGACTATTGCGAGTGTTTTAAACCTAATTTTGGTGGGGGTTAAGTAAGTATATTATTAAAGTCGTTACTGAATAGTTTCAAAGATTTAAGAGTAGATATTTCATTCAATTTTCTCACGCAAGCTCCAAGAAAGCGTGAGTGTTTGTCTCAGGGGAAAAATGAGTGAAATTTATCGAATTTTCATCGCCTCGAAAAGCAGTTAGAGCCGGGACGAATCGTAAGAGGGTACCGAAGCGCCCGAGATTGTGGGAGGGGGGGGGGAACTCGCCGCAAAAAAACACCGGGTCGAAAGGATGGCTAAAAGAGAAAATAAAAAATAAATAAAAAAGTCGTTTAAAAAAATGAGAAAATCACACGGATAAACATCAGAGGTGGGCGTAGCACTCGCGCATGCCTACCACCCGAAAGAGATAAAAAGAAAATAATAAATTAAAAAGACCGGAGAGTGGAGAAGAGGGTTTGGACGTGAAAAAATCAAAAAAGGCGAGAGGAGAAAAAATATTTTAAAAGTCCGGGCGGAGGTGGGATAGGGACCTCCCGCGGGCAGGAAGGGAAACATGGCCCCTTCCGAATCCCTCTGCTTCGTGCGTGCATTCATACCGATACCCGCTTGACCATTATGCCGGCCATCTTTGGAGTTAAGGTAGTCCGGGTGAGATAGTTCTCTAGTCATAATGGAGACCATATTCGAATTATAAGTTTTAATTTCCATGAAACTATTTTAAAACGGAAGGTTTTTTTGCGATACCCACGAACATATTGCGGTGACAATATGATTAATTTTCAAAAATAGTCGAGAAAACATAAAAAACTACACACTGTTAGTTTTTCTACGACATCTAAGTGTTAGAAATTCCTCATTTTGTAAATAATGTCTCTCTGGAGTGCATACGCGTGCCATTTCCCATGTAAAAGGGCTGGTATTATTTGGCAAATATCTCCAAATGTATTGTAGTAAGAGGTTAAATTTTTTGTGCCATTAGAAGGGTGGGATATTTTTCTTTAAAATGAGACGAAATTCATTGATTTCTAAGTAAAAAAATATTTTGCTCGTACCACCTTAAGGGAAGAAATAATTCACGTCGTGCCATCTTTAAGCTCAGTTTTGACGGGAGCACTTTTTTGTTGAGATGAGTGGAAAATATTTTTTCTTCATTGCTGAATCCGTAGCTCGTAAATCTAACCTTTCCACGATTTTCTTCATTTGATATCCAATTCTGAGTTCTCCCTTCGTTACATTTGACACTATATTTCCGATGAAGACATATTACTCTATCTAGATAAGAAGTAATGAGCTATTGATAGTTTTTCACTAAAATGAAGTTTTTGTACATTTCTGAGAAATGACAACGAAATTTAAATATTGATTTGTTGAAGAACAAAACATATCAAATCTCTTCGTCAACGGCATAATGTATGCATTGAAATGAAATCTAACAATCAGCTTATACTCAACTATAAATAAATGATTTAAAACGGCACAATTAACAGGTTCAATGTCATAGCCACCGCACTTTCAGCTTTATCCGCGTTCAATTTAAAGGTATTGGGTGAGTTTTAGGAGATTAAAACATTTTCCTTATGATTGATTAATTTTTAGGACTTTCGTAGAAGAGTACTCCCCATGCGGAGACTAAGACAGAACAGAATCTGGTGCAGAGGCCAACTATGAGGAGGTAAACCCAATAAACTTAGGAGAAAATCGGAGAAAGCTTAAACATTATCAACTGTCGTCAATCTGAAGATTGGTTTGATTCAGCTCCTCATTCCAGTTATGTCATCCAACCGCCCCTTTCCTACATCATTCTATACCCTGACGTTTTTCATTATTTGCCTGACGTATTTCTTTTTTTAGTCGCACTCCATAAATCTTCCCACTGATGCATCGCCCTATAATTGTTTTGAATAGCCACTTGCGTCGCAAAATGTGCCCAAAAAGGCTGCCTTTTCCTATTCTCAGAGTTTTCATAACTTTCTTTTTCTCAAAAGCTTTTGGTAGGACTTCGTCGTTGATTATGCCCGTACGTTTGTTCTTCAATTTTTTTCGGTCACTCCATATCTCCACTGCTTTCTAATGTCTTTCGCTCTGTAGCTGTTATTGCTCAGGCTTCACTGCCCGTAAAAGAGCATGCTCCAAATATGTGTTTCAATAAAGTTCTTCCTCACTTCCAGGTTTGAGGTACTGACTGTTAGCAGACTCCCCTTTGATATTCAAATAGCTTCTGCCACATTACATGGGCGGCACGTCAGAAGAAATTGGCAAAAGTAACAAAGACATTAGGTGGATAAGAGTGTTAGCGAAGGAAGCAATTCGTAAGAGAATGGAAATAATTGAGGGGACTTTGGGTAAGTATATAAAGAAGCTGGTGGAGGGTTTGATATAGAGTGTGGTGTTGTATGGGGGAGAAAAGAGACGAGAATAGGCAGCAGGCATTCGAAATGTGTGTGTGTGTGTGGAGGAGAATGGAGAAGGAGCGGTGGGCGGAAAGATAAAAGAGGACATGCTTGATATAGTGGAAGATGAAAGAAAGCTTCTGGATGAGATTAAGAGAGGGCAAAGTAATAAGTTGAATGAGGTAATGAGGGGCGAAAAATGTAAATGCCAGGGTTCAGAGAAGGATGTAGAAGAATTCGTTTCATGGACGGGATGAAGAAAAAAAGGACATGCGTGGAGATAAAAGAAGAAATAATTTAGGTAAATAGGGCCCATCATCATCAATGGTCGTTCAATCCTAAGACTGGTTGACTGCATCCTTCCACTCTTCCCTATCTGATGCTAGTTTCCTTACCTTCTAGTATTCCTTACAATGTCCTTTCCTATGAGATCTATGAACTTATTCTGGGGTCTTTTTTTGAGAACTTTTCCCTCTATTTTACCTTCAGTTATGTTCTTCATAAATCCATTGTGCTTCAGGGTGTCCAATCCATCTTGTTCTTCTTATTTCTTATTATTGTTGCTCCATATGGTCCTTTCCTTTTCTACTCTTCTGTACACTTCATCATTTTTTATTAAATCTTCAATATCCTCCTCCAGCACCAGGTTTCGAAGGCTTCTAGTTTTATCTGGTCAGCTATTCCAATGGTCCATGCTTCCGATCCATTGAGTACCACGCTTCACACGATATACGATATGGCCCTGTACATATAAAATCTAGAGGAGTTTTAACGAATACTACTCAAACCTACCTTGACTGGCGGGTAACCTTAACGAACACACTAATGAAGTATCCCCCCACTCCATAAATGTACGTCAAACAAGATTAGATGTTCAAAAGCTTTGCTTGACTGCTCAGAACTGCCCCAGTCACTGCCTTCAGTCCAGAATTCAGCCAGGATTTCCTCTCGGACGGCCGAAGGCGTGGCTGATTCCTAAGCAAGCGTTTGTGGTTGAAAAGTAGTAGAAGTGGAGTAGGGGTTGGGAAAAGGCAGAAAAGGCAAGTCTTGGAAATGAACGGTTTTGGGTCTCCGGCGATTTGTGAAGAAACGGAAAAGGTGATTTAGGAATGTTTGGGTGGCAATAATTGGTCGCTCCCTTCGGGGGATGAATGCTGTCTTCTTATTTTTCCCTCTTTAACGGGCGGATATTAAGAAGGGACGGGAGACGAGGAAACTTGGGTAAAGTCGTAAGGTAACGTGATGGGAGGAGGAAGTGACGAAGCATTGGTAGAATCTTTTTTCCTCCTCCCACGTGTAAAACGTCGGAATGAGAAGGGGGCCGACCCAAAGACCAAAAAGCCCCACCTGGGGCTTTTCCTTCCCATTCAGCCAGGTTATAACAACCAATATATAATTAGGAAAGGATATGTCTTTCCAATTCTCAGAAATGGCCAGTCGCGGGAGATAAATGGGGCAAATATTGCGTAATGAGCTTCCTTCAGAGCTATATCTGTGGGACAGACAAAAAGAGAAATCTGCAGTGAAATTGTGCAGTATTTTCTTCTTCTTCTACATCTACGTGCAACCTACCACTAGGATGTGAGGCACAGAGTGATTCCGCACCCGTTGTGCAGCACTCGTCCCAGCTCAAATTGGAACGTCGCACGTTCCCTGGCCGCTAAGCGCAGGCCAAAAGCAATCAGGAGAAGAATTCGCCGTCAAACCAGAAACTATGAAGTTCATAGCGAGACTGTAATCTGTCAGAACACACCTCACAGTTCATACTTACCCTTTTCCAATTATTTTCTCTGTACCCTGTTTTTTTCAGGGCTGGCGTTATAACATCCTCAGCTTCACCACCTTTCTGCAGCTCGCAGGGTGTTTTTTATGTGTTAGTTAACAGGTTGTGTAACAGATTAATTGATGTGCTCCCTAATGTATGTTTATAAATCTGCCTAGTAGTACTAACACCATGTTTTTCATGTTCGCTGCATGACTCTTGTGTCACGTTTATATAGTTACATTACCTATTAGTTTAGTGATTTTTGTAGCCTTTGAAGCATACTAACAGTGTAGTGCATGTTGGTGAAAGTTAATTCCTACACTGTAGTGCATGTTAGTGATAAGTCACCCCCTGTCAAACATCCTTTAGATAGCTTGCAGGGTAATATGTGGATTTTAGTGCGGAAAAATTCCTATAATTTGGATTTCTTTAGAGTCAAATTAGATTTTGACAGTTTTTAAATGATTAAATGATAAAAAAGTTGATTCTAGACACAAATAAAAATCTCACACCAATGAAAAGATTACTTATGCTAAAAACACTCTCCTAAAGAATATTTTTTCTTTCCAGCTTATTAATTGAGGAATGTTGATATAACTTGTACATACATACATGTACAAACTTGTAAATACATACACGTACAGCTTGAAATTCTAAAGTAATTCCAGGCTGTGGTAATGAATGCTGTTTCATTTTTTGCAGCAGTAATGCCATCGAATTCTGAGCAAAGTAGTCTGTGTCCGCTCAAAAATAAGAATACTTAAAATAAGTTTCTTACGTTGGATAGTCTTAAGTTACATAATACTATTCAACTGAAGTGGATTGTAACAATTTAAATACTTAATTAATTTTAACCAAAATAGAAAACCCAATTATTTCCAGTCTTACTTCGGACTATGAAATCGGGACTTGTAGCACATAATGCAGAAAGACATCTGTAACAATATTTGAGAGGCGCTGGAAAATCCGTAGGGAGAGAAATATAAGAACTTGTAGTGAAACTATAACGAAATTCTAAAACGTGTGTGAAACCTTCAATGGTTTCATCATCAACTAGAGAATTCTCTTGGGATGATAAGTCCACAGTTGATAGTCCCTGAGGAATTTTGTCTGCTATTTTAGATCAATAAAAACTTTATCTTGTGCTTATATTTCTGAGATAAATATACCTCTTTACGGAACCTCGAGGTATCACCCTCTATTGAATATTAATCTGAAGTTGGATTACCACAAACCTTTGCACATACATCAGAGTAAATCAGAAAAGTTGACCACCGATAAACCAGTCACTTCATCACTGACTATAGCTGTCATTCCGCCATAAAATAAACACAACAAACGCAGCAATTAATCTGGGTGGGAGCAGATGCAAACCCACAGAAAGCGGGAAATATATTTTCAAGGACACGTCCTTCCTCGCAAAGCGATCTTTTTGAGGTACAGTAAATAAAATGTTTAAGTGAGTGGACGGGAAACAAAGTTTAGGGGAAGGTACAAAAAAAGTGGCCCATGCGATCGTTAAGAGACACTGAAGTTGAAGCACGCAACGGGGACAAGGTTGAGACAGCATGCATATAAAATATATGGTAGCCTCCGTGGAATCTCGAAAGATTTTCCACGATTGGGGGAAAAGGAGCGAGATATATATTTTTTCAAAAATACGCGGAGACGCTTAGGTATCAAAAGAGAGGAAGTTGAAAAAGAAAGCGAGAAAATAAGTTGAAAAACGTGTCCCACTCACATAGGACGTCAGATTTTTTTCCCAACCGATTTCTTAAAGACCTTTTTTACGTCCCCCCCCTCTCTCTCCCAATCGCCAGAGACTCCCTCATCTCCTCCTTCCCCTGTTCAGTCAGCTTGTTCTCCGTTCCCATGCTAAATTGCTACCGGTGTGAAAAAGTCTCACACACAGACGACGGACGCACGCAGAGGAAGGAATAAACAGGCGCCGGCTCACATTCCAGATGTGATGCCGAAAAGGCCGAAAAGAGTGGGGGATGGAGGAAGGAAAGACTTGAGACGCTGAACAAGGATCGACCCTTCTTGGCTCGGACGCTGCCACGCATTTATGGTTTGATTCTCCCGTATCTCTCATCTCAAGCCATCATTCCCCTTCCCTCTGCCTCCCGGAATAGGGCTGTGAAGTATTTCGGTGTACTGACGGCGATATCCAATATCCAAGGGATATCGCAACGCATCGCATCATATCGCAAACCGATCAGCAGAATATCGCGATGGTTTAGAACTGAAGTGCGAATGCTACCATCTACTCTCCACTCCATTCTCTTTTTCAGCTAACCGCTTCGTTCCTTAAAGGAGACTGTCTAAGGGAATCGATGGCATCTTCCAGTCGTAAGACATTGGAAAAACAGCACTTCAATCCTGACTTCAAAGATATATTACACGGCCACAGTTCCGCCGCACTACAGCATCCTTCCTTGCACGTTTTAACGTGAGGGATGATGATGCGAAGTGACGGTCGTTCTAAGTCGTTAAAGTCAGTTTGAGCTAGTTAGTTCCCTATCCATGTTGCAGACCATATTCGAGTTATACGTTTAAATTTCAGCCGCTGTATAAAGCATGAGTTGAAAATTGATGGTGTAATGTTATACTTTTACACGACTGAAATTCGAAGTAATTAAATAAAAATACCTACATGAGTCTTTAATTCGACTCATTTTTTTCACGCATTACGTTTAAAACTCTACCACAGATGGCGTTTTACGATTCTGAAAAAAATACTACGATGACAATACGATTTGCGTACCCCTGCGTATTATGCTAGACTTGATCTGATTAACAAGATTAGAGAGATAGATTGTCGTACCGATAGATTTAAAATGTAATTTTTCCCGCGTACCATAAGAGAGAACAATAGGCAGTGTAGCAAAGGGACAGGTAGGTGAAATATAGTTAGAGTAGACTGTAGTCCATGATGCATGTAATAACAACCAATAATCCTTTACTTATTATGTAGATACTAACCATCTAGATGCATGTGACCCTGTTCTCTAGCATGTCTCCCTTAAATATCCTAGTTGCATGTCAATAGTGCATGTTTGGTAATCTTCACCCCCTGCCACACACCCTCGTAGTGGCTTGCAGGGTATTACGTAGATGTAGACGTAGATGTGGATTTATATTTTTTTATATTCGAGAAAACATAAAAAATATACACTGCTGATTTTTTGACGAGATCTTGGAGTTTAAAATTCTTCATTAAGGTCTCTCAAGCACAAATACGTTCCATTTTCCATGTAAAAGAAATGGTATTTTTCATCAAAAATCACGAAATGTAGTTCAATATGGGGCTGATATATTTGGGAGAAATATGTTTCTTTAAAATGAAACCCAATTCATTGATTTTGAGATGAAGTGATGTTTCACTCAGACAACCTTATATATTTCAAAGAGTTATTGCAGTCTTATTTTTCCCCGTTTCATTCTTTGTTAATGCATATTTCGATGAAGGAAGGCAACGAGGTATCTCGTGATTGTTTCACTTTTGTCCCTCTTATAGCGACCATCGGAGTGTGCTGATCTATAGCTGTGAGATGTGGACGTTTTGGAAATTAGAGAGGAAAATGTTGGATGCGTTAGAAATGTGATGCTACCGTAGAATGCTGAAGATTCCTTGGGTAGACAGAGTCACCAACAGTGAAGTGATAAGACAGATTGTGGATGCGCCATGTTTGCTCTAGACAATTAAAAGAAGGAAAGGAATATGGATCGGCCAAATTCTCCGACATTCAGGGTATATCGCTAACATGCTGAAGGGCCCAGTGGAAGGGAGGAACTATAGGGGCAGGTCTAGACTGGAATACACTGGACAAATTTTGGAAGAGCTGGGCTGTACCTCATACCACCTAATGAAGGAAATGGCACAGGGCAGAGAAGAATGGGGGAGAATAGCTGCTGCAAACCAATCCTAGGATTGTTACCAAAAGAAGTATCAGCCACCTAGGACCAAAATTACCAGACAGGTACTACGAAACAGATATATATATATACTGCAGTTAATAACGCTAATGTATTAATGGTGGTAGTTTCATTAACTTGAGAATGAAATAGTGTAGTGCATGCTGGTAAACAGCAACACACCCTTGCAGGTCATAATGGAGATGTAGAATCCCCTTGTCGCCGCATCTTCCGATTTAAAATCAGTCAGATCTTCTGAGCATATCCGTACCCTTTAAAAGTGTAGATTAGGGATGGCACACCTCGAGTCGATGACGAGCAGAGTGGCGGTCGTCGATATTTCATCCTGTTCTCCAATCTTCCATTTTACAGCCATCCTCTCCTAATATTCCCCTTCCTAGCACATTAAAAATGGCAGTCATAAGATCTGAGATTTCAAAGAGAGATGGAATCGCAGTGGATATATTCGTGGAAAGAACTCGTACGCTAATGTCTCAACGGTGATTTCCCATTTAACCACGATATATTTATTTAAGTATTCGACCCGACGAAAACGGTCCTCCACTTATTCTCTAGAGCTCGCTGAATACATTTCTTTTTCAAACACGTCCGTCAGCGAGTTCAATTTCGATTTGCGGGGTCGTTCAAAATACCTAAAAACCTTTCGTCTCGAGAATCATTCGCGTCACCGAAATCCGCAATGCAGTTGCGGCTTCAGCAAAATATTCAGTATTTTCAATGGTTTTATGACCATATGTAGTTTTGCGCAGAGATTAAGGTTTATAGTATTCGTGAGAAATTACAATTCTGTATACACGTCTTGGGAGGGGTAAAATGGTCAAATCGTTTTCATCATGGCTTAAATTTTTTTCCATCTTTAAAGTTCAAATTCAAGTTTGACAGCATTGCCTTTCGGCAATCTAACGGTGCTTTATTTTTAGCGCTACAAACGTAAATTAGATTAAAATCCTGCATGTGATCATAAATGGTTGTTCTCAAAAAGAAGCTAAATATTTGTTGAGTTTTTTCGCATAAATAGGTGTCCAATGATGGACATAGAGAATGAAAAATTCCTGAAGATAGGGTCAAAAGAGGTAGCATTGGGCAACCTGGAAGTTGACATTTTTATGCGAAATCTGGGCTCACCAAAGAGTCAAATCAAGATTACTTTCAGAGATAATCATCTCAGATGTCTAAGATGCAGAAAACTCGATTGAGCTACGATGGACCATGAAGAATTTAACATTTTTCATTCAGGGCCACTGTTAATAACTCTGATGGTCTACATGCCATAAAAGTAGTTCACTGGTAAGAAATTGAATGGAACCGTATTTTTCTCTTCCTTATTCTGAGCCTAAATTACGTGACAAAATCAATGCCATAAAAACAATATGGTACCATCTACAAAAATACGTGCAGTAGTCCTTATTCCAGAATGCATTCCTGATTTAAAGAGTTATAAAAAGAATTTATAACAGAAGTGGAAAATACTAACATTCAGCGAAAGAACTGACGATACATTTCTTACTCTTATGATTAAAAAGTGAAAGTTAGATCTCATTGTTTAACAGAATTACTTTTTGTTACGTATTAAGACCAACCGTTGCATTGACACGGAAATCATCTATATATTGAATAAAATTTACCACTGAAATTCGAATAAATATGGATCCTCAGAACGTTCACGCACTAAATGCATTTCAAAAACTACTCAGCAGCCATAACAGAAGAGGAGATAGAAGGAGGAGTTTTTAAAGCATTAAAATACGCTTAGTTGGCAGCATATTGCATACGGCACCTGGTCACGTCATTGTTAGTGGAGAAATGAGATCTTAAATTACTCATGTCATCGTGTACGCTCATCACAGGACAAGTCATCACGAAAGGAGGTACACTCACGAATATACTGAGTGAATAGTGGCCGTAAAACTTTAATTAAGAACCCATCAGATGTTCATTGTTCCCCAAGATTATCTGAAATGACACTCATGACTTGTAATTTTTATAATAAGCATCTGCCAACTGATTGGTGCAACATTGAGAAAACAAAGTCATCCATAGAATTAGAAATAAAGAAAAACTTGCCGGTCACAAATGTATCTCGTCTCGAAGTTAACTGGCTACTTTCAATAAACTTAACTAACAGACGCCAATGAACCATTTTATTAGATTACCATGTTTTAAGCTAATATAAACGTTGCTATCGAATTAGTTGGACACAGAATGTAAATTTTTGCCCACAATCATAAGAAAATCACTTAATTTTAAGTGGAGCCTCCGCATACCATCAGTTGTTTTACCCCCTAGGCCTCATACAACATTATTTCAGAGATGTTTTGTTCATTTAGCACCAAAAATATTTAACCTACTGCCAGAGAATGTTAAAAAGGAAAAAAAGTTTTATTTTTTGATGCAAGTTAAAAAATGGCTGTTCGGTCACGATGGCATTGAATTATTATTTTAAAATGTACATGAAATTATTCCATGCGATAAGATATTGTAAACTATTTCGTAAACTATTGTATAGGACCAAGTATAAATCTGTAATCTTATCACTTCTTTGTTATATAAATTTGTCACGGTATTTTGATTACCCCCACACAGGTTCCGATCTTTGGGGTAACCTAAAACTTCCATAAATTATGTGTTGCTGTTTTAATGTATGTACATTATGGGAACTTTAAGTTATTATTATAAAAAGGAAAAACGAAAGATCAACACGTAACATAAAAATGTCTCACTGGTTCTTAGCGCTAAGTCAGAGAAGTACAGTACAGAGAAAATTAATGAATTTTTAACTTAATGACAATAACATAGATTTATTTTTGTTATTGACGTGATATGTATTTCAAAGATCTATTTTAGAGTCAAAATTAATATTTTATACGCAACTGAACTTACGCGGTCAGAAGGTTCTGCTAATCACACTTAAAAATACCCAGGCAGAATATCCATCAGTTTGATCAGAATCAACTAAGTTCAGTACATTTTCATAATACACATATGTAAGTTTTCATTTACTCGTCGACTTTTATCTGCATTTTCTTAAAACAGATTTCTTCAGTCTTGTATCGCCGTTCATGACAGACACATGTAAATGCGAATGCGGCACATCTAGTTTCTGCTTTAACCTACATTACTTACTTGCATACAAACCCATTACGCCGTTCTATTTCTGGGTAGGCATTTTCTAAAATGCTCAACCCACGGGGTTTGACCAAGAAAACTGGCTTCAATTTCAAATATTCCCTCCACGCTTCCATATCATTTTCAATTCTACCCTGCGAATGCCACATGAATGCAATGCTTCACACACGCTCCATTGTTCTTATGTCTCTTAATATTCCTTCCCTTAAGAGTCTCTTCCAATACATTTTCCCATGACTTTCTCGGTCTATGCCTTCCTCTTAAGCCATCCACTTAAATATCATATCTGTATCGTGGAGATAAAAAGTTGAATAATTCAAAATAGACAGTTTTTGGATATGAGGCTGGAGGTAAAATAAATACCTAATTAAACCTGAGTCCTGTTTTTTTCAGTATATAACACTGAAGCTAGACGCACATTAACTACACAAAAATATATATTAGGTATGGGAATACTTAAGCACGCTCGAATGAAATATGAAGCAAATTTGTCAAACACCACTTTCGCTCCGAAGGGCTCGAAAAACTGTTTCCTGATTCATCATTTTAAGGCGAAAAAAAGAGAAAATGATTTCATTTTGGGGATACGTGGACTTATCTAAAAACATGAGATAGCCTAAAGGAAGGTCAACCCACCTTTTTGTCCAAACGTTCCACTAATTACGAAGGCCGTCTTCAGAGTGATATGGGTCCCACTTGAAACACGGACAAGTCGTTTAGCCCCGGTAGTTTTAGCGAACTGATATCAACGGAACGAAATGACCTCGTCACATCCTGAGAAACTAAAAATGCAAATTGGTTATCAGCGTGTTATCAAGACGCATAAGTCCGACTCCAGCACCATCTTTGAATATATATACCCACTCTCCCAGCTGTTTAGAACCATGACCACATCCACGCCTGGCACACACAAGCCTCTCTCGCTAATGGCGCGAGCCAATTAAAGCGGCGAGTATAAAAAAGAAATAAGGCGGAGGCGTCCGTGAAAATAAGCGGCCGACCGTGTTTCTCTTGTTTTTCTTATTTCTCTTTTTTTCCCTGGCCTCGCCCACCAAAGCCGCCCGAAAGAATGAATTCCTCGCAGGCAACCGAAGAGAAGGAATGAGAGAGATCGATTCGGACGGAAGATTTAACTCCCATGGGTTTTGCGATAAGAAATTGTTTGAAATTTTACGAAATGTGTTACTGTTCAAATTTTGTTGTTACTTTTTGATTCCTCTTTCAGTGCATTAATAAAAATACATGCATAATATAAGTACAATCATAATTATTGGCGAAGTACCAATATTTTTTTCGTATTTTTCCCAAACAATTTTTTTACTGCGTAGGTAGGAGAGGGAAATCAGACTGCTATGAGTAAGTGCAAAAATCTAGCTTTCTCGAATTTAATGTGAACAAATTGTAAAGTAAAAAAATTTTTCTCAACTATTAAAAGAGTACGGCAAGTATCTTCCACCTAATTACGTCAACAGTACCCTATCTTTTCAGTCTGCTTTTTCCACAAAGTTAGCCATGAAGAGTTGTACGGTAGAATGATGTATATATATCGTATTGTACTTATTTTTGTTTCCGTGTTACTCATTCAAACACGTATAGACGAATTTGAAACGTTCCTTCTAGAAATTATTATTGAAAATCCATAAATATAATGAATAAAAATAGAGAAACATGCCTAAAAGATCTTTGACATTCCGATGCCATTTGCTTCAAATAACTGATCAATTAGGGGAGTTTCCTATGAAAACAAAATGTAATAAAATAAATCCATCAATGCATTCAGTTTTCTTGGGTTAAATTATTTAATATAAATAATAAAAGGCAAAATGTATAATATATGAATCAATGCGTCTGCAGTGAACATCTCTTCATGGTAAAATTACTAACTAATAGATGAATACATCTTAAGATACTACGTAGTAATGTTACTCTGACATTTCAATATATTATGCTCAAGGTCAGTAAAACTTCCCACACCTCTTTACAAGGACTCGCGAAGCCTCGAGGGAATCACCACGAATGCGAATGCAATTCTTAAGGCTGTCATCATGAAAAAAATCTAAAAATGTGTTACTTGTATTCTGAGGTCATTTTTGAGAAAACTTGTTCAAAACATCACGCGGTGTAAGTTCTTAAAGTAGTGAACGAGATGCAGGAAAACTTAACCGCATCGAGCGTAGTTAAGAAACTATTTCATACCACTATGATAGCAGACAAGGAAAAAACAAAACGCCCGCTTGTTCTAAGCAAGCACGCGGTAAGATGAGCCGCGGTTGCACAGTCACGCAGGCGAAAGTTGTTTGTCGAGTGCTCCTCACGGGATTAAAGCCTGCACGCGTGCCGTGCACTCGGACGTAGGAAACGACGAAGCTGGTCCTCTTAAGCAGGCCTGGTGGAGAAGGATACGCGGACTGCGGGGTCGAGTGTCTGGTGGAGATTTGAGAGAAGTCAGGATATGGTGAGAGGCTTTTATCTGGACAGGAGGGGGGGTGTGGTCTGCGGACGAAAACAAGGACTGAGAAACCCTTTTCAGAGCGCCTGTGTGTGCGTGTGCGAAGTGGATAGTATATACAAGTGCAGTGAGAGGCAGAAAAAAAATATCTTGGGAGGAACACCAGTGCCACTCGGGAGTATAAGGCTCGCCTTGCACTCGTCACGAGGCTTACCCTATATCCTACAAGCGTCCTCCCGCCGCAGCAGAGGGGTTTCATACGATCTCCTCGTATCAAGGGTGAAGGCACGAGGACGTGGGGAACGCTACATGGCCTCCAATTACTGATTCAATCATCTCTCATCGTCTAGCTCGCATGGCATATGCGCAGTTTAGGAGAGCATTCCATTTAAGGGGTCATGGGAGAGGTCGAGTGCATGTGCACCTCTTTTGTTCAATACGAACTCCTCTTCCCCATTTAATAAAGTAAATTATAATGCCGATATGACGAAAAACAAAAAGATCATTAGAGCGGTTTTTTTAAACTACCTTGGAGTGGCTTCAACTTTTGGAAATTCACGAAGGAAACATGAAACTGAAAAAAAACTTAAAAGAATAGCTTCTTAAGGTAGTTGGAGCGAAATATCATTTTACCTAGAAATCAATTAATTTTGTCTCATTTTAAAGAAAAATATATCTCCCTTCCATTGACATTAAATATTTAACCCCTAACTACATTACTTTCGGAGATATTTGCCGAAAAATAGCAGCCCTTTTATATAGGAAAGGGTATGTGTATGCACTCCAGAGAGACCTAGTATATTAAAAATGAGGCATTCCCTACACTTAATTCTCGTCAAAAAATCGAAAATGTGCAGTTTGTGTGTTTTCTCAGCTATTTTTGAAAATTAATCATATTGTCACCGCATTTAATTCTTCGGGATCACAATAAACCTTCTGTTTTGAAGGCGTTTCAAACGTACCGCGTGAAAAAAAACGAGTCAAGTAAAATACTTTTTTTGACTTTTTCTTTTGACTTGATTTTCATTTGATTACTTACAATTTCTGTCATTTAAAACTATTGTATTGCACCATTAATAATGTAATATTTAATTCGTGTGTCACAGCTGGTGAAATTAAAACGTATAATTCGAAAATGGTCTCTATTGTGACTAGGGAACTATCTCGTTCGCGCTACCTTAATGGAAAAGTAATGATGAAGCCGAGAAAGAATTGAAGAGAGAGAAGAAGAAAAGATAGAACTTCAAGTGCGAGCAACAGAGCAGAGAAGGGTTCATCAAGATGAAGGAGAAAAAACAGGGCATTGGCAAGGCCAACCTTAAGATTATGAAATTGATTTTTGATGACAAGAAATAGTCAAGACCTAAATGTATAGTAAATTAAGCACAATGAGTAATTCCGAACTCTTACCATTACAACGATACGTGCTTCGAAGGGAATACGTCATTATTAGGTGTTGCTCAGATGACGCGGTTCTTTCGAGAATCATTGGTGTAATAAAATCGAGAGAAAATCACTTAAGGGTCAAAATAAGGTAATTGTCTTAGCCAAAACTTTTGTTCTAACAGGGCAAAGTAATTCCAATTCTTCTTACATACTGACTAGAGACTAATATAAATATAGTTTCAATCATTAAACTGTCTCTTCGCACAGAATCTCAAAGTATATAGAGAAGAACAAGAGTTTTAATTGAAAAAGGAAATGTCTTAACAGTATATTGGAACACTGTGGTATAACGTTAGGTTCACACATAATAAAGTAACATTGATAGTAAGATCGGATATTTGGGGAGGCAACCGACAGCTAAAGTCATTTGCGCCATAGGGGACAGGTAATGGAGGAAGGGTGGATAGAAACCCGGCGTCGGCATTAGCCTGCTCTTATCGAAAGGCGCCAAGGCGACCACGGTTTTATGTCTCATCTAACAGACGGAGTACTGCACTTGAAGTACCCTCCAAAAGAGACTCAAGTAGGGATTAGGTTTCCTCTGAAAAACTCTCCTCCTCGGCAGGGATTTGAACCCTGGCCGTCCGTATGGTTAGCCAGTACTCTAGCCACCACGTTAATCCAATCCTCGATGGTAAGATCCATCAAATGGATAAAGTATGAGTGATAAATGGCAAAAAAGGTTGAAAATGCCATTTCTTCCGCATTCGACAAGTGAACACAATGGCTCTCATGCCAACCATGAATAGTTTAAATGGTGAAGATGGATAAATGTGTTATTATGTCTCTCTTCACTTTTTCATTGTATTTTAAGTAATGTATATTCTATAAGAGCACAATTACTGCTGCACGTTTTTGCCCGAGAGCATGATGGGTCTTAACTAATGTTCTCCGTAGCGTAATTATTTCAAAGTCTCACCCGCGTATTTAGATTACGTGTCGTATGTGAACTCTCTATGATCACAGTTTAGTTTTAATATATATGGATAAAAATATCTAGTAAATGTGTTTTTCGGGTGACGCATTCACAGTGTGGAGCCACCCAAAGTCACGTATCCTTGAGCTGTCTTACTGACTACCACGCAAATGTAGATGTAAATTAGTTCCTTTTCCGTTCTGCTTTCTTAGATGAACGTCTGGAATGCCTTTTGAGTGAGACGGATCGACGTGGCTTCCAATAAATGAGCTTAGCATGTGGTCGCTACACGGACGGCTTGTTCGCTTCACATTTGGTGCGAGAAGGCGTTCGCTTTGGTCCGCTTCGGTGTCCGGGGGTGGGAGGGAAGTCTGCAATGGATCTTAAATGGAGGGGTGGGTTGGAAGGGGTGAGAGATGGACCGGAAATGAGTGTCGGCGAGAGGAGATTGGCCGGGAAAAAAGTGGCCGAAGTATAAAGAAGGGATGAGCCTCGGACGGCGGGGGTTTCGGGGTGAAGAAGGGGGAAGACAGGATACAAGAAGGATTTCATTTACTCTCGAAAGGATATTAGACCGGCCATCGGACTTGACTCAGGAACAATATGCGGGGTAATCTGGGCCTCAGGGTCAGCAACCTCAATGATCAAAAAGGCCATTCAATGGAGTAATCCCCCAACCTGATTCTGACGACAATTCAAAAAGTTCTCAAACCCCCTGAATTCATCAGAGAAAAAAAGCGTCAGTATCGGTCCAATTTGTCAGTTGGAGATCAATAGCTTTGAAAAGTATTCAAAAAGTTTCACTAGCCATCAAGACTTGAGTTCTAATAGCCTTCTTTGTGGTTCTATTCAGGCGTTTGGCAGATACTAGAGTCTCCATGAAATGCATACGTTGGTAGACATTTTAGTTTGGTAAAATTCCAGTAGAACTACAGTAATTTCCCATCAATGATCCCTCATAAAACAGTACCAAATAAGCATTTTCAGTATCACCGAGTTGGAAAATTTCATTTTTGGACCCACTTGCTTAAGGCAGAAAAACATAATCATAATTCATGATCAAAAATTCTCTCGCTATCAATTCACATCATTCATTACTTGATATTGATTAATATTCAATACACTGCATAACTGTTGTTGTAAGTGCTTCAGTTTATATGATCGAAAGTTAACATGCACCAAAGAGTCCTCAAAAGTGGGATTGTTGCTAATGGGGCTGCAAATGACTGCTCTGACTAGAAACTGAAAACAATTCTTCAAAAACGCTGCCTGCACGACCGCCAGGTATAAAAATAGCATGGCTTCTGGCGTTAAGCAATTTGTAGGTCAATTAGATTTTAGAATCCAGTTTTATAAACATCAATCTGAGAAAACAGGGTTTATCTTAATTGGTTCTCTGAGGAATGAGTGGAGCTGCTAAGAGCAATATTTACTGTAAAAACAAACTCACAATGCATACAATATATATTCCATCCTGAATAGAGCAGAAACTTGATTAATTGCAGGAAATGGACAATCAACGGCTATCCAACACAAAAAAATTGATTTGGAAATTTGTATCGGTTGGAGCAAAATAGCTAGGCCTCGACATTTCTTCCGAGGGCATTTCCCAACTGCTCTGCTTTATTTCATCAACTTTTCCGCCTTTATTGCGCGCTTTTCAAGAAAACTGAGCCATAAAAATAGCATGGAAAGCGATCTTCCGTAATATCCTGTGCTTCTCCGATAGTTTTTCATTTAATCTTCAATAAATTCTTCTAATTTCGTTAATACATAAACATTACTTGAAAAATAATGCGCATTAAAATTAGAAAATTATTCATATCATGCGGAGCACGTATAGCTTGTCAGTTAACTTAAAAACGGGTGATGTTTGATTTATCCAAGGGGATGAATTGATAAAAAGGAGGCCTGTTACCAACCGAATAATTTTACACTGTATTTCTATCAAACTTCATAAAATGATTTGAATACATTTTTTGACCCGATTGAAAAATTTGACGAAAATATTCTCGCGCACATCAGCCAAGCAGATGAAAAGGAGAATGACCAGAGCTCACAACTGCCGTATAAAGCCCTCTCCGCATATTAAAGCGACTCTTACATCAGCCACTGAGTACACGGAAGTTAGTTGAATGGGATTTCCCTACGTCCATGCTTTAATCCACCAGACGAACGATCCGAACCGTTTGGCTCGCATATCGTGAACTTTATGCGATCGTGGTCGTATGCAAGGGCTAAAAGATATCTTGTAAAGACGGCGGAAATATTTCCTCGCACGAAGCGGAACGTAAACATCGATTCGACCGCCTAAGGAGACGAGCTCAACTGTCGTCACAAAAGATCGAGAAGGGGCGAACGAAAATTACGCTCGTACGCTGTTTATTTTTGTCCCTCCCGTCCTCTGCATAGCAGGGATATGCATAATTGCCTCTTAAATCAGTCTCCCCAAATGCACTCTGGCAAACCCTGAACCAAAACGGCTACCCTCGTCCTCCCCTTTCTTCCGATGAAGGGAGAAAAATAAAGAATTTCGTGCTTCCGTGTCCACGCCATCGCTCGTCCGCAGAGCTCCGGATTTTTCCGACGGGATTATAATTCGCGTCCGCTTCACCAGTATAAATAAGAGAACAAGGGCCACTCTGTCTCTCTCCCCTTCCTCTCTTCCCTTCAACAGCCCGTCCGAGAAAATCCACCACGTCGCCCAACCATGCCCCCGAAATAAAAATCACACCCAGGCACGCACGCACGTGTTAAGGAAAAAAAACTCGTTCTTGTGAAGCACGCACCTCGACCGTCTGAAGTTTTTAATTCGCTCTCCGCTCTTCATTCCATCCTCCCCCCCATCTCTGCAAGCGTTCCACGACCATTTCTCTCCCACTCACGCGAGCAGTCCACTCAAAAACTGCGACTCGTACATCCATGCTACATTGCGATCTTTTTAGTTTCAAGTCTCGCCACTCCTTATGCCCTCGAATTAGCGTGTTCCGTATTATGCATATATATTTTCCGTGCGTCAAGAGTTTCATGGGGAAGATCAGCCGAAGTGGCGTGACGCAAGCCAGAGGGAGGGGGAATAAGGAAACAATTGACGAGCGTCATTCTCAGTTAATTTGATTCGACGACTTGAAAATGCGCATTTCCTGCCGAGGCTTATTTTCGAGCGGTCAAAAACTTTATCCAGAGGCGGTTTAACTGAATTTTTATCCCAAAACTGGATGGAAAGAATACATTATGGGTTTTTATTCTCTGACTTTTAGACTTTGGAAATGAATCCAAGCATAAGAAACCAATGTAACCATTTTCTTCCCAGGAAAAAACACTTAACTACTCTATAATCGTTTGAACATGAAAATATTTTGGCACTAGCTTTCCAGCTGCATTTTTCCCAAGTGAGAGTCAGGAAATGAGAGTTACACAATAATCTTACATTAACTTATCATTTTGTTCTGATTTAAACCAACCGTATTGCTCCAACATGGACATTTCCAAGACAAATGTGACTCAACTACTATAAAAAAGGAGTATCTCTGCGGATTTCTCTCAGAGTGGAAACTATAAGGAGTTCCTTAGGTTTCTTGGTGATTTTTCCATTTTTAAATGCTTCATCCTATTCTTTTCCCATGATAAAAACCATATGTTTCATAATTTACTGTACTTTACAATTTGGAAGTTTTAAATGGTTAACATAGAGAATCATTGATTCCACATCAGGCTGAAAATCCACTCCACTGACTATAATTTTTCTTGTTAGACTTACAAATATAAGCGTGGAGAGTAGGATACAAATACTATTACTCAACGTGCGTAAACAAATGGCGAGTCTTCTAAGTCGTATTTAAACATGGAGGACGAATTTCGCCTATATCAAGAATACTGAATACGTTACAACCGTAAATCCATATCATCATCTGAACTTTTCAGCTTTTATTGCATGCAAGGGATGCGAATTCGTTTCATATTAAATGTATTTGTGATATTAAAATATTTTCGCAAGACTGAGCCGAGATGTATGAATTTGAAGCCTAACCCGAAGGAGCGGAATGACTTTTGAAAGCCGTATCGTAAATTAATTCCCTTCCACGTAGTTAAATATGAAAATATATTTAGTGAAATATGTAATCATTAGACGAAGTGTTTTTCACGGTTTGTGTGTACCGGATTTGGGCGCACCCGCTGCTGTACACCCTTGTGGTGTCTTATAGGTTAACCGGTAGATGCCAATTAGTGGCTTTTTCGTTCTGCCACTGATCACGACAGAGTAATTCTCAATTCTCTCTCAATTTTACCCTTGAACGCCCAAATCAGATCAAAATGACTTATACCGCTGTAATTACATTTTTTGCATTCTGCAACATACACATTATTCATCTATCTATTCCTCAAGTAGATGCTAAGGAGTCTTTGCAAAAAAGTGGTATTTTTATTTAGTTACATTAGCAACTTGAATAATTAGAAAAAACGAGACGTAGTATCACGGCATAATGGAGAGAGTCTACAATGTGCCTCTCTTGATTCAACTTATAACCTTTTATATAAGGGTCAAACTTTCTTTATTTGGCATTTTATTTTAAAAGAAAGGTATAAATATTTTACAAACTGTAGGTATGGTTAGCTTCTGTTCTACACAAAAAAATATATTCCTTACGAACAATATATGTGGAGCACGCACGACTCGTTCTAGGCGTTTCGCCGGATAACTTTCCAAATCCATTCTGACTGGTAATTGAACACGCCTTTTTTCTCCTACCGTGACGATGCGTCACCAATACGCCCGGTAGAATTTATTGAGGGACGAAGTCGCACTTTCACCGAAAAGACTTGTGCGGTAGATTGAAAAAATGTCCCGAGTGTCTCTCTCCGACGGTGTCGCCCTCAGTCCGGGCAGGACGTCGAGATGACGAGGACCAAATATCCATAAGGGTCTTCTCTCAGTCCATACGACCCCGAAGAGAACGATAATGTCCCATCCCACCCTCGAATCTACTGGGGCGTACATTAACCAACCCTATGGACGGGACACAGAACGCACGTGCGTGTCATAAGTGCCCCATTCCCTCAACGTCATTAGCCTGCGAGCCGTCGCGAAGGGTGTATAGCAGGAACCCTTTAAGGACCCCAGACTGTACGATTATTACGTTACCTTCTGGAAAATATGACGCCTCGGCAAAATAAAATGATGGATGGCATTAAGGCTCCGAGATGATAATTGTCGGGTCACGAGGCAAGATTTTTTGCCGTATTTTTTGAAACGCTTGAGGAAACAAATGAGTACCCTTTGGTCGTGAAGTCTCAATGCTTAAATTCTGTAAAGAATTATGTTTCTGACGATATGGGAAGGAGTCCTAACAATTACCTCGAGTCATAAATTTTAACTAATGGCCGTGAGGGCAAGATCTTTCGAACTCAAATTCTTCAGCTGGATTTCTTCTCTACATTTTAATCATCACCAGAAGTTTTATTCTAATAGCTCAAATGTTGCAAGTGATTACTTAAGTTTTATGATTGTGTATCTCATGAAATTGTGACTAATGTAACAAAACTTCCCGTTTAACATCATCACAGAAAACGTGAAGTGAGGTAAACCAAAGTTTTATATTCAGTCGTGCATTTCTCACACGGGCTTTATGACGGGCATAGATAGATTTAACGAAACATGATCGGAAATCCAAAGATACCCTGCGAAAGGCTCCCAGGGCCACTCACATGCAGACGAAGAATTACACGTATATAACAATTCACGATGACTAGAAAATGGTTAGCGCTGAGAGTGGTCTGACTATTATGGAGAGGCATCTATCCACTACTGCACCCACTTCCTAAAGGTGATCTGATGAAATCGAATTTCTTTAAGGTGGATCCCCGTATTCTCCCGAAAGGTGTGCCGCGTTGAAAGGTCTCGGTGGGGCCCTTCCCTTCAATTTTACGTTCCCCAATCATCCACGCTCCATGGGAGGAGGGGATTTCCGTGCTGTTCATCACTCCCCACTCCTTTTGGTCGCCTCACGCAAAGTTGACGTCCCTTTTCATCAGAGCCGATAATGTTCCACGGGCTAGTGGATGGGTGTTGGTGGGATGAGGGGGCAGTATACGAGGAAGGAAGGAGTCTCGTGGAGGAGTCCACAAGGAAAGCACGGCCGGTTGGTTGGTCGGCCTTTTCGTGACGCGAATACGCTATCGCCTCGCACGCAGAGAATCCCGTGTGATTGGCAGAATCACAAAGAGACCAGCTTCCACCATCACCTCCGCAGCCCATTTTAAGGAGGCCGGTGAAAATTTATGTGGTCATTTATTGCCGTTGTGTTACATCCTTTACAGAAACAGATGTGTGGCGCGTCCGAAAGGAAGGAAAGGGCTATGTGTGTGGGGAAATGACAGTCTATATGCCCAGAATACTTAAAAGTTTGAGCCTGAAAAATTCGAGGAGATCCCAAAGTTTCTTGTAGAGAATTGTCGGTTTGGAATCGACTTTCCCAAGCCCGTCAAGAATATAATTCGAAAAGGAAACGAATTATTTCGCCCATGGAAAACCTCTGTACTGTATAAATTAGTGAATTAGATTCCAACTCATAAACCCAACTCCAAGGGGCCAAAGGTATCAGATAAATGACGAAATATTTCAATCACTCCTAGTCACGCAGCCTTATCTGATGCTTGCAAGACAAAAATGATCGGTCAGAGATAAAAGGCAGCATAAAGATTTCTAAATGATTACCTGTAGATGCCATACATAATATTTTTTACTGGCGACAGTTTAAAAAAATATAATTTTTACTTACTGAGCGCTCTTGGGTGCCAAAGACCATATATATAAATATATATCGTTTCGTAAAAGTATATTTAAGAGATCGTATTATATTACTGCACCCATAGTTTCACGTCACCAATGCCCAAAATGCCACAGGAACTTGAGATATTGATATTAAAAAAGCAGGAACATCACGCAACAAAGCGATTCGGCCGTACAATGTCATAACTAAATCGTACAATAGATCCTCGCATGAAAGGCGAAACACTAGCACTGCCAATTCCACACCGTATTTTATTGTTCACGGTTTCCTGCAGAACAACATCATCAAGTATTTTTTATGAGGTCATGTTGCTTAACAGCGAAACCATTATCGTGATCAATAAAATAGCTTAGAAAGTACAGAATTTAGTGTTTTAACTTTCATTCCAATGTTGAATCTAGTCGCCAAGTAAACTTGCCACGCTGTGAATATTTTACCACACAAGTTTCAGGCTTAAGACTACAGTTACTTTTTTCTCTTTTTGGTACTCATTTAGTTTTTCTACAGCCATATACATTAACACTCCTTTCAGTTCCGGACCATTTCAGCCAAGTTTTACTACGTTTTCCACTTCAGCTGGGACGAATCCATTCGTGGAAAGGGAAAGGGTGAGTGGACAAAATAGGCGAAGGACAGAACTGGACTCGAAAGTGGTCTTTGTCCATTTTCTTTCCACAAGTTGGTGCGAAGGCTGTCTCCGCCTTTCCCCATTATCCAGCCCTCGTCCCTCGTTTTACTCACCACCGAGAAAAAAACGAATATTCCGAAGTCGCCTCACTATTTAGCGCGACCATGAAGGGAAAATGAAAAGACGGGAGTTTGTATATAATGGGGGAGGGGGGAGGCGTGTGTGCGGCCGGACCAACCGCCGCACACTCTGGTGGAGGGGAACGGTACCATGCACTCATTCCTTCCCACGTCCACTATTATGAGCGTATGTACTCCCTACCCGACTACCTCCACCTACTCTCACCCCCCATAAAAAGTTCCCTACCACCCCTTGCCACGCCCCTTATCTCGTACCGTGAATTGTTCGCGCACATGCTACTGACCTCGAGTGAGTGCTTGAAAGGTATGGTACCGCACGTCACCTATCAGAGCCGTGTTGAATTTACTATCCAGTGGCGTCCGTCCGCTGGTCACCAGGAAGTGAGAGAATGGCTCGACGCCAACTCAAGTGTGAACAGCCGTCCTTTCCGAGTGACGAGGCGTTGGATATGACACGGCTGTATACCTACCTCAGCGAAGGATAATAAAAGGGAAAGAAAAAAAATTTCGTGACATGTCGAGCCCTTAAAAATACGTCCCGTCCACAAAATATTGGCCGCCGAAATAATCATACTTTCGCCACGTCATGTCATCAAGACCGCCTGACGCGTAATTCCGTGAACGATTCCGCTCTTCGGTCGAACGTTTCCCCTCGAAAGCACTTTTCGAGGACTTAATGAAGTGTGTCAGAGACAGGAAGGGGTAAATGGAATTTCGATCGGACAGAAATAACAAAATCCATCCTTCTTGATGCTTTGACCAAATGGACTTGGCGGCACACAAATATAATGCATGTCACGTGGCAAATAATTCATAGCCTTTGGCTTAAATCCGCTCTCTAAACATTTTTATAGGACACTGACGAAATCAAAAGCACTACTAAAGTCTACACTACTTGAAGCGTTTCATGTCTACCCAGCAATTGAGTTTGAGGAACAAAATGCGATATTCCCCGCAATTCTATTCCAACAGTGTCATCAGACATCGCAGAAGACAGTACCTTATGCTCTTTTCATGACGAGTAACAACATATGCGACGAATAAAAACCCTCTTTTACTCTTCGCTCTGTATACAGGCTTCTCGTCACAAATAATTACAGGAAACCTTTTCTCTAACTAAAGTGAGTGGTGAAGCTTTCACTTTAATGCCGTTCAAGTACTAGTATTTTCGTCTCATACCAATTCAAAGGTCAGGGCACCCGGAAACACAGTTAAAATTTAATCAGTGATATTGGAGCGTGCTTTTCCGTGCTGTTACATTGCAAGCCTGAGGCATTTTTTTCCTATCAATGGGGACATCGATACCCTATATTTCACTAAAATGCACCAAAACGCTCCCCTTAATATCCATCGCGAAATAACGGTCTATCTGTCGGCGATAAGCGTCAAAATGGGTTGCTTTACATCACCACTCTGCGTTATAACCCAGCCCCAATCGTTCGACTCCCTAATCTATATTTCCACAGCGGGACTTTCCCTCTTCGGAGCACGGAACCTCGCATGTGGGATACCTCTTTCCCGCTCCAATAAATGCACTGTGGGTGGCAATGGTGTGGTCGAAATACCTCGAAGAGGCGGTCACAATAAATCGATTCCATTTGGTACCGCGACTGCGAATCACATCCGCGGCGTTCATTCGCCTCGTCCAAGAACGGTAACGGTTCAGTTTAATAGGAGGAGAAGGTCATAAAGAAGGTTAAAATGTGGGACCAAAAAGTGCAAATATCTTACATCTACATCCACATAATACCCCGCAAACCGCCGCATGGGCGTGTGGCAGGGGGAGTTAGGTCACAAGCCTAGTAAAGGAGTAAGTTTTTTGGAGATGAAATGGTGACATGAATTATAGGAGTGTATTTAGTGAGTTAATTTATATTGTGGTCGCACATTGTTCGCGGAAAGAAAGAGTTCTTGTGCTTATCTGTTCGGCAGTGTATCTCTATTATTGTATCTCGTCCGTCAGACCTAGAGATGTAGTGAGGAGTCATAATATAATTCTCAATGTCGCTCTGAAAAATATCAGTTCTAAATTTATCAAGTAACCTAAGCCTAGCCTCCGAGTCGCTAGGGGCTCCCACCTTAATCCCTCTAAAAGTTGTGAGACACTATATGTATATACGCTCGTAGCAGTTTTTAACGAAGCGCGCTGCTTTCCTTTGTATTTTATTAATTTTTTTGGTTAAATCAATTTGACCAGGGTCCCAAACGCTCGCTGCGTATTCGAGGTGTGGCCTAACCAGAGCGAAGTTGCATCTCTCTTTGACTTTTTTATCCGAGGACCTTCTTATTATACGTTTGACAAATCTAATTTCTTTAATGCTGCGCCACATATGCTTTGTATGTGTAATCCCCACAATGTATCAGAAGTTAAGCTAATCCCAAAATATTTTACCCTGTGATGATTTTATGTTTACTCCACCCACAGTATATGTATGTTTCTTAAGAGCGTTATTCTTCGGAATTTTTGCAAATCCAAACTGACCGATTACCTAATGTATTCACAGTGTAAGCAGAGCAAATACTTGGCAGTTAAAATATGAAACTTTTGCTTTTGTAATTTAAATCAAGGTCGGCAAAAAATGCGTGAAAAGGTTTTCTGACAGAACTATGGCGAAAGACGATAGTTATAAAAGCGTGAATATGAGTGAATGAGAGGTTAAGACAGAACTTTTAAATAGCGAATTTTTGTGCATTTCAGGGATCTGTAATACCATTTAGCCGAGATATATTTTCTATCACGGTTAAATTTTCTGACTCGAAAAACAATTGGAGAATAGCATCTAGTGTTGACAACAACATGCACACAAATATATTATTTGGTTTCTCCCCGACCTAAATTACGATGGAAAGTCCTGTTTACATCAGGGTAATTGAGATTTGTGTTGTTATACACGATTTAAAAATTTCATTTACACCAATTCTCAGCTTCCTCCATGTTTATGTAAGGAGCTATCTATGATTGACTTTTAAGACTGCAGAAACATCAACATTGGGTAAGGAAATATTTTTATGTGTTGGATACAATGAATGGATGTAGTGAGCATGCCAATCAGAGGATGCAATTGTGTTCAGAAGTTGGATCAAGTCGTTGATGAATAAGCTCCTTTGAAGTCCATCCAACCTACCTTTGACGAGGATGCCGTAGGATGGAAAGAAATGCGTGGAAAAAAAACAACGCCGATATCTGACGTAGAATAGATCTCCTGCAGTGACATACAATTCCTCTCCTCAAGAAATTTTAATGTTATTTATCACGAATATTTTTGAGTCTGTACAATTCATTCATTTATGGAAAATGACGGCATTAAATTTGGCAGAAGTGGCTTTAGCTTGACTCACGATTAAGTATTGCGCCGCCTTTGGTACTATAGGTAGATTGAACGAGATAGAACCCTAATGATAATGGAGGCCACATTCGAATCACACGTTTTAATTTCTGCAGCTGTAAGAAGCATGAATAAAATATTCAATTATTTATGGAGCAATAATGTACTCTAATATGACTAAAATTCTAAGTAATTCAATAAAAATAACCACATGAGTCTTTCACTTGATAATTTTTTTCGCGCAGTACGTTTGAAACTCCTTCACAACGGAATGATTCTTTTGATCCTGAAAAATTTTGGGCGGTGACATTGATATTTATTTTCAAAAATTGTTGAGAAGACAATACCTACACACTGTTAGTTTTTTGACGAGATATATGTGTTAGAAATTCCTTATCTTTTAAAATAATGTCTCTCTGGAGTGCATACACGCACCATCTCCCATGCTAGAGGTCTGGTATTTTTCGTCAAATATCTCGGAAAGTAGTGCGGTAAGGGATGATATCTTGATATCTTTGGAAGGACGAGGTATTTTTCTTTAAATCGAGACCAAATTCGTTGATTTTATACCAAGGTGAAATGATATGTCGCTCAAACTACCATTTATGAGTCAATGGCATCACAATAATTCTTTCGTTTTATCGGTACAAAATAAACGAATTACTCCAATTGCTGAAGGAATAAGCAATGCCCTAGTACCCGTCGCGCCTTGAAACTAATCGTTCAATCAGTCGACCCATTTGGAAGGAGATTAAAAGGGTGCCAAGTGTGTGCTGATGAGATTTTTAAGGTCTCCTTGGCTTCATCTCCCAATTCCTCCTTCCCAATCGTAATTCACGGCGACGATCCACGTCTCGTAGAAAAGGAAAAAAAACAAACCTTTGGCAAGAGCCGTCGTCCAGCGTGGGTGGCGGGAGAAGACGCGGAGAGACGGAAAGGGGGTAGGGGAGGGGGAGAAATCGGTGAGGGTGGGGGGTGGGAGATTAAGGGGAAGCGGTCGAGCCTTAGTGCAGTCGTCGGCCTGCCGTGTTCCAGCCGCTTCAATACGTAATCCGTTCTATTTGTCTTTCGCTGGAACGATGACGTCGGTAGCGAACAAAGTAGCCACCCCCTGCCCTCCATCCCTCCTACACCATCCTCCCCGGCCCCATAAATTATTTGCATTTCCCACCCTCCCGCCCCCCTCCCAGCACACTCACCCTCATCCGGAATCTTTTGAATGTTTTAGGCCACTGTACACCAACTGATCGAGCCGCTAATTTATACATCGTCCGAATCCCGATGGGAGGGGAAGTACGAGGCTTAAAACTGAAAGCCTATTCTCACTCCCTATGTACACCAGGGAAGGTTCAGTTATTCTGTTAATCATTAAAAAGAGGGATAAAAAAAGCCTGAAGTAATTATTTAATAAATCCATCCAGTTCACACTTGAATAAATAGCTAAGCTGAGACTAAACATTCAAATTCTCCTAATAAACATAATTTTTTATAGAATGGAGCTTAAGTAGGTAGACAATGAAGCTGTGATTCACCAGCCTTTGGCCATGTTAAGTAAATAATTGAGTAAGTTCCAAAAATGTAGGATTTTTATTGAGCCTCCCGGACGAAACATTGAATATAATCATAAATATCCCAGAAAATGTAAAAGCGAAGATTTATATGTTATTCGCATCTTTGAATGAACAGCTGGTAAAAATCATCTCACGCCCTTCGTCTCGTTGCATAGGTGTCCGCACCGAGAATGTATCAACGTAAGCCCCACTCATCTCACACGTTTAAAATTGATGGTGTACCTCATTAACCTGAAATTGCACCAGCGAACAACTAATGCGTCATTCCGAACTCAGGCTTCCTTCCAACTCGGAGAATCAAACGGCGATGATGCCTTGAGCACAGGCCAAATTAAGGTCCATTTAACGGGCATTAAATTTTCATCGGCATAGACAGAAGTTTTATGGCCTTGCAACACAAAAAAGCAGATCCTTTAATTACAGTGAATCAAAGAGAGAGTCATTATTTCTCATTCGAATAGGAACACAACCATCGGTGAGTATTATTACAGCTTGGAAATATGAAGCCTTATCTCCTATGACTGATCGCATCAAAGACCAACGATACTTAGAATTAAACGTTTGATATTATTTTTAATGTCGCAACTATACGCATAAAAATTACCGTCAGACATGTTAAGCAGCCTTACTTTTTCAGCACAATATATCAGAGACAGTGATATTTTCTGGCATTAAAAGCACTTCGTGTGTGCTGGAATACTAGGGGAAAATGCATAAAAAACAACAAGGAAAAAATACAGAGAGAGTTGGTCTTTCTTTCGGTTCATATACATGCATACCAATCACGTCGTTCCCTTCCGAGGTAGGCACAGTCACAGAGTCTACTCATAAACACACATTTGTACACCGAACTCTGCTTCAATAAATTCCTCCATACTGACCTATCCTCGCAAATCTCTTTTGCCTCATTTACCCCCTACACTGCTTCATACACGCCCTCCTGTTTTTAAGACTCCTAATATTCCTCCTAAGAATTTCCTCAACCACAACTTTGCCTCTACCTCTCGCACCATTCATTTCACTCTTATATGTTTCGTCATTCGACTCTCGTCCAATCTCTCAACATGGCCAAACCAACGAAGCACACTCCTTTCATATATGCCCATTACTGGAGCATCTAACCCACATTCATTTATTACCCATTCATTTCTGACTCTATCCATCCACTTTTGCCGCAAACACTCCTCAGATAACTCATACTCACGGCTTCGTTTCCTAAGGCAGTTATTTAACACATGCGGCATGGTTTCGAGGGATATTGAGCGATATCTCTGCAAACATTTTATTCATTTACCTTATATTCCTGAGATATTCTGGCATATATGTTAAAATTTTCAAAATTCACACTCTGTAGTATGCTCATTCTAGCAATTGAAGTGTTCGTAGTTCCCTCTCGCGCAATTAGAGATACAAGCTTTCGTGCACGTGAAGAATCGCCCCCTGCCACACACCCTTTGATGCATCTTTCAGGTTTAACTCTTTCGACGCAGGTGCACGTCGCGGAAAGGAAGGGAAGAGAATCTCCCAAATGATTCAACGAATTTTCGCTCCCATTAATTACTCAACTCCGGCCGGCGACTCAGACGCCATCCACCCGGGTGGCGTCCCAATTTATACAAGCCGTGAGGAGGGGAGCCCCGCCCCCTTTTCCAACGACGTGAAAATTTCAACCAGTCCCTTTGTTTTCGGAGAAAGAAAAAGAACGGGAAAGGGAGAGGAGGAACGGGAAAAAATAGTTTCGGCGTGAAAACACAAAAGGAAGTCCCACCCCCCTTCTCTTCAGCCAACACAAGGACACACACACACACAAAAGAAGAGTTTCCGCCCGCCTGCGTGTGTCTGTAGGGAGTGCGAGGGGTTAGGGTGGGTGACAAGAGACCCTTTTCGGCCCTTTTCATGCCCCGGTCGCCAACCCCTCCATTGAAAATGGATTATTAGCTTTTTGACTTTCCGAGAGGGTGAGGGACGCAAGGGGATGGATGTGGCCCATACCCTACCTCCCAAAGCAGGCCTGCCAACTTGCGCTCGCCCCAAAAATACCCCCCCCCCCCACTTTCCAGCCCAGCATGCACACACATATATATTGGGTGAGGACGCCACTGAAGGCGTAATCAATTATTTAGATGAGGTGGTGCCTGCTCCCCCCACCCTCTCTCTTATCTTTCCCACCCCTGTCGCGACCCCGCCGGCGACGGACAGAACTGGTCACCCGCCCCCTCACCCCATGGAGAAAGGAACTATTTGCGCAAACGGTTCACCCTGGGAAATTCGTCGCGTCGGAAACGGAAACAAGTGATGTCGAAGGATCCTACGCACGAATCTGATAACAAATTTAGCCATCCACAACACGAGGATATACCACGTACTCTTTTTCGCTTCATATTAGGCATCGAAAAATCTCACTGACGTTAATTTGATTTTATTTATTTTCGACTACCATTGGAAACAAAACTGCCGGCATAATAAATAAGGACTATCACATCGTACAGAAAAATATGCTCACAAACATCGACTCCCTGATTGGTGAAAAATTAACCCAGGCTAATCTAACCAGCAAACTTAGGGTTAACAGCTAGGCTAAAGTTACTACCTCGTCTACTTCCGTAGGGATTCCCGACATTCATCCTCGGCACATTTCTCTTTAGAACATGGTTCACAAATCATCCCGCTCCGCGAAAAGTCAATATCTTTAACACAAAGTCGCTTAGAAAGCGGTATTGTCATGAGCTTTCTTACGCATACAATCGGCCGTTACCGTTGGGCCGTTTTTCCATTGAACATAGATGGCTCAGGCGAGGTTCTACTACATACATATTTGGGGATGCATTCAGGCAGAGGTCCGCACGCCTTAATGGGGTGTCGGTTCATGTTTCAAAGCCAGTCGAGCCCCCTTTTCGCATGACCGGAATCGCCCGGAGCACAGCGGTTTGTATGGACGCGAGTCGGGAGAAATCATTTTAATCAACGAGGAAAAGAGAAGAGAGGTTTTGACGAACAAAAACAAACAGGAAAAATTTACCACATCCATTTACAGACGAAAAAAGACTCGAAATGCCGCTTAAAATTTAAATCATACCCTTTGAAATTTCCGCAGGGGAAACAAGTTGAACTGTAACTTTGCAAGTTTCATAGCACTTCATTCATTTAAGCTCAAATTAACTCGATAGATATGGGATGGTGACATATAATCCCATATAACAATCCCTTGAGGTGGCCTTCGGTGCACATGGAGTTGACAATGAGCGTTAAATTAACGGGATTTCCCAGCGGTCTACCCTCCGCAGAATTTTCAGCAATTAGTGGTTAATGTTGACGACAACACAGCCTTAATTACGGCAAAGTGGGAGAAGAAGGCATTAAGTCATTGTAATGAAGACCAATATGATGCTGGGCAATCAATTCGACGTATTTGCTCGGGTGAGTTAATTAGCAGTTGATACTACTCTCTTTCCTAACCTCGCTTCCCCGAATAAACTTTTGAAATTGGAGCAAGCACACGGTGCACGGCCCTATCTCATATCTGCTTCTCTTTGGAGGGCAGAAACCTAGAAAGTTGTTTATCCACGGAGCCGAGAGTATCTAATGATCATCTTGCGGAAGCAATTTATTCCGCTCAGCGCAATAAAAGCCGTCGGGAAGGAATCACGCGATGTCAGGAATAAAAAAGAAGAATGAAAGGCGTCCGATAATTCATCGCCGCGCAATGACGATTTACGGCGTGCGTCATCAGATTGATCGGAGGATACTAAATGGGGGATTGAGCGGAAAACTATGTCTCATCAGAGAGTTGATAAACCGGGGGAAATTGCCGCCGCAATTGTTACTACTGCCAGATACATTCTTGGAGTCCGATTAGCGACCGCTGAGCCATCGGTCTCCCGATTGAACGTCGTTCAGCGTGAAAAATTCGATCACGGAACAAAGACAAGCGAACGGCAATGTTTATTCGGGCGTAAGACTTATCGGGAAATTTGGAAAGAAGGCAGGAATGGCCGTTTGATGTGAATTGACCGACCGTTGAAAACTACCGTTATAATGTCTCGGTTTGGCTTTCATCCGTCCGCCCAAGGCTTTGGAAAATATGACCACTCACGATTGCGACCGAGAAATGTAAACGCCAAAACATGTTCGCTCTGCTCAACGAAATTTCCAATTTCTTCAGTGAATGAAATCCATTTTTCACTTCACGAACACAACTCACGAAAGCGCAGGATGTCTTTGAATTACACTTTGTGAGGCACTTAAGTGAGCAACGCATTACTCAAACCGAGAGAGCAGCTGGAATTAGCCCGATAAGGTGATAATTCATTATCATAACTGTAGACGTGTTCATTATTCGCCACGCTTTCATAAAAGTAATTAATCCTATTACATTATTTCGAAGTTTAGCCAAAGGGGTCTACATTTTAGTACATTTACCTTAAGTAACAGGGGGGGCTCGGTCACGAAAAATAGCTTCACCCGAGAATAATGCTAGGTAGATCTACCGTAGTTACTTGGCCATATCAATGGTCATAGATGTACTCCAAAATTAAAGCCAACTATTGATTACTCATCATAAATATTTCACAAAAAAATTGTCAGCTCTAGTAATATCCTAAATGAGTTCCCGACATAGGAGACTTTTTTATCTTAACCTATATAAAACTATCTTCCCTGTATTTAAACACTCTTCATTAATAAACTATTGTGAAAGAAGAACATCATTGCCATCGCGATCTAATGGTGAGACGAAAACAGGGAGGAATAGTCAAGAAAAATTCCCTAGGTTGAGCAATGACAACGGTTTTGTCTCATGACGAAAGGAAAATCCACCCCCGCCGATCGCTCAGCGCGCCCCCGGGCGGGGACGGGAAGTATGATGGCAGGAATCATCGTGGCCACGCCTCCTGGCGGGCGACGGCTGGGAACGGTCGCTCGGGGGTTCCCGGCAGTCGACGCCGCATTCCCCGACAGCGCCGGGCGCCTCCAAATGGGAACCACCACTCGGTCACGAGACCATTAAATACAGCCCTGCGCGGACATCCGCTATAAAATTAGCATGGAGGATAATGACTGGACTTTGAATGCGGGTAGCCGACAGACACACGTATACCGCCGAGTAACATTCATTCAGCAAAATAATAAAAAAATCCTTCGATCTGCGAAAAGAGGATGTAAAATTCCACGTAAAAAGGCTCGAATTAAAGGAAATCCTCGTTCAGTGTCTGGTATTAGGCTAAGTTTCGTAAATGACATCGCATTTTAACTAAAGTTAAGCATACACGCGATTTCAATTCTCTCTACGGATTCTGAATGCGATGCGATACGCGTGAAAGAGCGCCTTTGTCACTCTCGCAATATTTTCTGATCGCAACCGACAGTTCCCTTTGACCTTTCAGTCTTAACTCGAGAAATGAGTAGGGAGTTCCACGAAGAAAACACGCCGCGGGGACAGCGAGAGGTAACGGGAGACAACGGGACGTCGCATGGTCAATTCACGCAGAGAGATGGCGCTGTATACTCGCACTATCTCTCACGGGTAAGAGTGCAACCCACCATAAGCCATTAAGCCTAACTCCGTACGCACCCCTGTTTAATTAAGCAGAAGGGTTTTGGCAGTCTCTTTAATGGTTCGACCCCATCCTTAATCTTCAGCCGACCGCCAACTACCCTCCGCTGCCGCCCGGCTAGTCCGCCGTCCGCCCACCGGCGGCGCTGATCCCTAAACACACACACACACCCTAGCGGGAAGGATCAAAGGGATACCGGCGAAGAGCAGAAGGAATTTCTTTCACGCCAGAGTTCCAGGGAATGGCCCCTCCCCCTACTAGAAAGGCGGGGATTTGAGAGTTTCGTGTTTATCTCGAGTGGGGATCCTTTAAGTCGCGGGATGCTGGGTGTTTGGGAGTCTCGCTGGACCATAGGGCCCATCCCTCATGCGCGATTCTCCACAGGTCTCTCCTAGCAACACTATTTAGTTCTTCTCTGCACGTGTGGACCCTGTTTAACATCGGTAAGAGAATGTCATCAGAAATTGGCCAACGCGGCAATGAAACTCCGTTTGGAGATAACAGCCGGCCAAATGATCATGACGTGAAATCAACACAGGAAAGCAACAATACGAAACGAACTCTAGCATTCGGGGGCGAATGAAAGGGAAATGAACGGATAATATGCACAGAACTGAAAAGGCCCCACAAAAAAATCCTTAGCGCATTTTTATAGCAAGAAATAAGTAAAAATGTTTCCCCATGCACTTTCCCTGATGTATACAAGAGCAACAAATTCAGAAACGCGCGAGAAAATCTAAGCCGCAGGGTAGAAGTTGAGTTTGTGTGTGGAGCTGAATTCAAACCGTGTTTTCATTCACTCTCTCAATGCATTTCCTGCGTTGCAGATTGACCGCTGGCTGAGGGGTCTGACGCATTCATGGAGTAGCCACGGCAACCGTAAAACTTTATGAGCCCAGCCAAACGGAATTAATGAATAAATCCCCCGTTTGCTCCGGCCTATCTCACTCGGAACTTGCATGGGAGCATTGATAGGCAGACGTGATTTGTTAGGAGAATTGTTTTTTTCACCCAACATGGAGAGGGGAGCCAGAAATAAATCGTTATCTTTAGCAGTAGTATTACTTCAGCGTGCTCCTCCATTTCCATGATAAGCCAGAGATCAATAAAGGCAACCAGAGATGACCAATTTAATATTTCTATGATATTTACATTGTGGCAATAGTATTAAAGGCTAATACCTTTTAATTTAGTTTAATTTATGGCCTCCCGAAGCAAAGCTAAATTTTGATTCCACATCAACTGAATGTTTAGAGAGGCAATAAAATAAACGAATGGCAATTTGGTCAAAAACTTTAGTTCTTTCCCAAAAACTTTAAACAACAAGCGAAAAATATTTTTTTTGACCGCGATCAAAACTCACTTTGCCAATTGAATTAATTTTTAGTAGTCAGACACACTTATAAAAGTAATAAAAAATAAAAGAAAATGGTTAAGACTCACCGATTGTTTTGCTCAGTCCTCGTGAATTCAAAATGATATCCAATAACTGCCAATAAGGTATCAACCTTTGCTGATATTAACAAATACCAAAGGAACAGATAAAACGAACCAATAAAAACGATAATTTTTTCATTCACTGATAAAATTTTTATTTCTTTTTAAAAACGTATTTTTAAAAACAACATTCAAATTCATCCATCACACAATAACAACTGTCATATATCCTCCTGGTTCGGCCTCAACAGAACACAATAAGGAACACACACTAAAATAAATAACAAATGAACATTTCGTCTACGTATTAAACTGAGACATTAAAAGGAAGCCGATTACTTTCTCAAGGGTTACTCTCGTAAAAAAATCACAGGTGTAAACCGGGAGAGTCTTTGGATTCACTGATAATTTTTGTTTCATCGTAGAAACTTGTATATTTTCCTCCTTTTATGTTATAAGCGTTCAAATTTATCCATCACAGAATGCCAACTGCCGATTATCCTGGTACGGCCCTCGATATAAAGCACAATATGTGTATAGCACTAGAAACAAAACAACAACCGTGCGAGTTGTTCTACGCGTCAAAATGAATACACAAGGAAGCCTGGGCAACAGTTTCTATAGGCCACACTCGTCAACTCACCGGTGAGGGCGCCTTTGTCGTCCGCTAGGGAGACGGGCGTCGCGATGCCACTGTCTGGGCCCCCACCGCCGCCCATCACCGCGGTATTGGCAACACCCACGAAGTCCCTCTGCAGTCGCAGCTCCGGCGCTAAGGGACTTCTTTCAGAATCCGTCCAGTGACCGCCGCTAACTCCACTGTCCGATCCAGAACCAAAGTCGTTCGTTTCGCCCCTAACGTTGGCACCGCACATCGCACCCACCATCGACTGGCCTAATCCCGCGGCCATCGCCGCCTCGAGCTGCTGGTGGTGTTGCTGAGCGGCCGTCAAAGCGGCCTTCTTCACTTTCGCGCTCTTGTACATGGCCAGGCTGGATGGATCGGCGCCCGGCCACACCGCCGTCGTCGCCTGCTGCTGTTGCTGGTGGATCAAATGCCCGACCTGCTGGTTATGTTGCTGTTGCTGGGCCATTTGGTGCTGCTGCTGCGAGGAGTGGTGCTGATGCGAGGAATGGTGCTGGGCTGCCACCGCCGCGGCCGTCGCTGCGTGGTGATGCTGCATCCCCGTCGCGGTGACGTCCGCCCTCACCTGCGCCTGTGACTGGTGATGGGGGTCGACGTAGCGGATTTGGTGCTGTTGGTGGGACGTCGAGGTGGCTATGTGCATCGGGTTGACTTGGGCGGGGGTTTGGTAGCACTGCTGCTGGTGCTGCTGCGTATGCTGCTGCTGTTGTTGTTGTTCCTGTTGGTGGTGCTGGTGGAGGGACATGTGGCATTGTTGGGACATGGTACTTGGACACTGTTGTTGGGCCTGTAGGTGAGTCTGCTGCGTGTGCTGCTGTTGGGTCTGCTGCTGCGGTTGCTGGTGGAGGTGGGTCGTGGTGGAATGATGCGGTACGTGCAACATGGACTGCTGCTGCTGTTGCGTCAGCTGGGACGTTTGGGACTGGTGCGGGTGATGATGCGAAACAGGGGGAGCGAGGAGATTTCGGTTGGACAGAGCCGCTAACCCGCTGGATGAGGACATTTGCTGCTGTTGCTGCTGCTGCCGCCTCGTGGAAGAACTCTGAGTGGTTGTGCTCCCCGACATGAGGAGACTTGACGACCCGTTGGTGGTGCCGCAGCCAGTGACGTGCTGCTGCATGCTATGTTGCTGCTGTTGTTGCTGGTGGAGGTACTGGTGCTGCTGGTGACTATTCCCGCTCGCACTGCTCCCCAGGTGCTGCTGCTGTTGTGGTATGCTTTGGTGTTGTTGCTGGTGGTGGTGACTGGACCTCCCCGACGTACCGGGGAGGTTGTTTATGAAGGGACTGCGCCGCTGCGACTCCGCCCGCCGGTAGTAACACGGGTGGATCATGAGCAGCGGCTCGTGCTTCACCCCGGGCGGTGGCTTGGCCTGCGATGGAAGCTCGTACTCCACGCTGCAGTCGACGTGTAGCGGGCGGGTGTAGTCCTTGCCGGTCGTGGCTGCCGCGGCGGCCACCGCGGCGACGGCGGCCGATGCGGCCGACGTGCCCGGCAAACCGGTGGCCGCCGCCACCGTGGAAGTGGTGCCCCGGGAGAGGTTTGCCCCGAGCTGGCTGGCGTGGCACATCCTGGCGGTCTGGGAGCCCGGGGGCTGCGGGGGGGCCAGCGAAGGCGGAACCACGTCGAAGGGAGAATAACATGCCATGGCCATCGTGGAACGGATTTTGTTTGACCGCCGGCCGGCAAGCACCCCTTTCCCTTGGGTCAGCGCTTCATCCCTCCGGTGATGGAACGGTTCGAATCTCCGAGATTCCCTTCTCGACACGTCCCACTCATGAATCCGCCCTTGGGACGACGGGGTTTTTATTAAGTTTTCAATTTTTTTATCTTTAATGGCAGGACCGTCTCGAAACTGCCAGGTTCCCCCTAGCGCTTTCACGGAGGAGGAGGAGGACGACACAGAAGGCGAGACGGACAAGGTGGTGGTTTTTTGGGTTTCTACTGCGTATACTTTTCTGCTGGGTTGAGAGCTAAAAGCGGTATCCAGGCATACACTCACAAACACAGAGGAATGAACAATGACGCTGAGCTCAAAAGGAACACGTTGGGAGGAAAAAACAATAAGGGATTACGTATACAAATAATACAATGGAAATATTTTTCAAGGTGATGGACGATCACAGAACTTATAATATTCCAAAGGATTGAAAGACCATCCACTCAGAAAACACTCACAAATACACAATAGGATATCAGAGGAAATAGGGTACAAATGGCTTAAGAAAACACACAAGACACTAAATATATATATATATCCCCTTTCTGACGAAATGCGAGATTCTTTACAAAAATTAGAGCAGATTCTAAATTCCACTCCAAGTACGAAGAGGATTCCAAGAGGAACACGTAACTATCACTTTTATATGGATGAAACACTTAGATGAGATATTTTTTTTTAATATTTCGGAAAGAAAGCTTTCTTCTCTGCAGGATGTAATCCTTTGAGCCTAGCTTCTATCTCTCCGCTGCGATGGATGTTGAAATTCACATTCAAAGCGTTCCCCGGAAAAAAAATATAGGCACACACTCTGCAATCCTCCCTCGACGAAATCACAGGCTCTGCAGTAAACGTTACTTATTCCACGGGAAAAAATCCCGACGGGTCACTTGTAAAATTCTCCCTTCTCTCGGTGATGCTTTAAAGGGATTCCTTTCAAATGAACGGAACCCTTTATATACACTGTATATCCTTTCTCCGGCGAAGCGCTATCCTTTCTTGTTTCCTGGGAACTGGAAAAATAATACAACTTCAGGAGCTGAGGTTATCTTGGACAAGGCGCTTTTACAGCTTAGCGAACATTAGAACTTCGTCTGCCTCCATCGACCGAGTCCTGTCGACTGCGGAGTTGAAGTCGATGTCTGGACCGCCGCCGGTATCCGCAAAGCGGCGCCACCTCCACGACTGCAGTCTCGAGCTTTCTGCTCCGACCAATCAGGGACGACTTGGTAGGGGAGGGTGGCGTAGGGGTGGGGAAAGTAGGAGAAGTGAAGGGGAAAGGGTTGAGAGGGAGCCATGCATTGTCACGTGACCACCTAGCCAATGAGAAAAGTTCGCGTCGGAGCGACGGCCAATAGGAAAAAGAAATTCCCGCCGGTTGCGGCGGAGTGGTATGAGGGTAGAGATCGGAGTGGCGACAGCCCCTTCCGTGGTGGTGACGGCTGGAACTAGGTGCATCTCCCTCTCTTTCCCATACCGTCATTCCGGGTAGTTCTATTCTTCTTGTTTTTATTGCCGTCGCCGCCCGAGTAAAGGCGAGAGTGGGAGACGGTCTGGCGTTCCCATTGGAAGGGAAAGGGAAGATGACGTAGTGGAGACTCTCACTACTCCCTGGCGCGGATGGTGGTGGTAACTGGAAAATCCCTTTAAACTGCCCGAATCGATATAGGCGGGCGGGCGCTACGGCACATGGAATGACTAAGGTTGAAGCAAGGGCGTATCCCGCGACGTTATTCGGGCGAAGTGAGCATTTCGGTATTCCCACATCGCGAGGGCGTGTGAAAAAAAACCGTGATGTGGGTTACGCGGTTATTATCATTACAAGATCACCATCCAAAAATCTTTCATTTTCATACACCCATATTCAAGCGTACAACCAGGAAATAGGGGGACGGAATGTAAGCGTGTCTGTTAAATTAAATCTCCGACGCACGAATAGTATATGAAATAGGGTAGTCATTTTCTATAGGACGTCCCACGTTTGGATAACGACATGGGTTTTATGGAGAAGGCTGTTGCCAAACTTACCATTTTTTATTCATACTTATCGCCAACGTTGGCAACAATTTGTAACCCCACACTTAATTTATGCGAGTGGTTTTAGGGAATAATATTTGCAATTTGGAAATCTCATAGATGTTCACTATAACTCCTAGATGTATGCTGCAAAAACTGTTAATATTTTCTAGAAGCGATTAGCCTTATGGAGATTTTTTATCGGTAAACAAATCTCCATAAGGCCTCATACGGTCAAGAATTTTCGAACAAATCTCATTTAGTAGATCAATCAATCAGTCATTGATGGAATCAAGCGAAGATAATATGTCGATGTTCGGATCAACTGCATTTCGGAATCCATTCGAGTTGATCCCCATTTCAAGCTGATTGCATGTGGATTATAAAAGATTCACTAATCTAATCAAAGCTGTGCAGGAAATATTTTAATCAACGGACAACTTTTTTTCCAGTTTCAAAACAACTACTTTGATTTTATATTTTATTTCCTCTTAAGCGCGCGTCGAGAAGCAATTTGTTAGCGAGATAAAATACTTGTGTCCAAAGAGAGCTTGTTGAGTTTCATCATCTGAGAGGTTGTAACTAGGGTTGTTCCAGCAGCTGATCTGATTTGAAATTTATTGGGAAGTGTTCTTTCAACAATCTAGTTGCTCTCCTTCCGGGTTCTTCCGTTTCTCAATTAATACGGCATCTCAGTTTGGCCATTAAAGTAGAGAGATTTCTCAAAATAATTTCACCCAAATTTAGCCAATAAATTTGATTAACAGCAATTTCCATTAACTTTATATGCATTGTTGGAGCTCACTCTTTTGCTGAAGATGTGAAAAAAAATTCGATAATTTTGTGGAAATTCGAACTCTTTCATCACACGCCATAAATTATTCGGGACGACAGTATTCTTACTCATTTCAAAGCGTGCGTCGAAATGACTCGACGAAAAAGTTTCTCATTTTTTTTAAAAGAATTCAATTACGAAAAAGAAATTGTCGATGCATTTTCCCAGACTAATAAGTATGCCATTCCATGACGTCATTTGGCAGCAATTATTTTCTCACAAACGCGACCTAATATTTTTCGTTTCTAACGACTTGGTTGCGGAATTCTACTTTTATATTCCACATGAAATCAAGGTCACGGTTTGCTCATACTGATCCATCTCCAGGTCTCATCCATACACGCGGAAATAGATCTGAAATCATATCTGTCAATTGGCTTTTTTTCTTGCGGTAGCAATGAGTTATGGCACCAGTGAAGATATGCATTTACACTTAAAAGAGAGATGGTGACATCTAATGGGAAAACCACCGATCAGGAAAGGATTTATTCTATGAAATGTAAAGACGCCTTCAAATTTTGTGGCCATAGCAACGCTGCCATAGCATACCTTCGTAGAAACATAATAGGCATTTATATGGAGTTTTTCTTCACGAACTCCATAGTAATGCAAGAATATATCCACTTTTCATTAACGATGGTATATTACTTTTGGTAGAATCAAACTAATAGTTTATTTGTGGTCTGATATAAATTTTCTCACTTGGGGACTTAAAAAAAAGAAAACTTTTAAAAGATAAATTGGTGTAATAATAAAATAAGGGGTAACTAGGGTAAATATAATTGCTGCTTTTCAGTGTAAAATTTTATATATAGGCATTTATTCGGCAGACTTATTCTAACATGTAATTTTTCTGTGCAACTGGACGCACCAATCTCGGATATCAAAATCATTCTAACACCTAGAGTGGGTCCAACATCCACAGTAATCCATAAATGCAATGAACCATGGGTTTAAAGATATGAGACGTGTAGTCTAACTACAAAGGCTAAAATGTCTTTAGCATACTCGTATTCATATAAATATATTGCCCCCGCTGGTCGTTTATTGAAAAATGTATCTTTTAAAAGATCTTACTGACTTTAAAAAAATAAAACGCTGAACAGATAATTTTTTAAAAGTATCCCGAAAGACACATTTACCAACTTACTCTCTAGTTATATTAATAAGGAGTATATCAAGGTTTTGGCTGCAGCACGCTTCAATCTTTTACACACGAGTAAAACGCACGCATTTCCTTCAGGTTAGTTCCCAATCCCTCACTTCTTCTGTACCCGATGTGCTGAGCCATCACTTCTCTCGCGAGTCCTACTTTTCAGTGACCATCGGACTATTGTACTGGTCTGGAGGAAAAAACTTATAGCTTTCTTTCTCAATTCCTTTCATCACAAAAAAGAGGACAGTAATCGGAGGACTCATTATTCTGCTAGCCACTCACACGGAGAGTTTCACAATGCCCGAGGAGATCATCACAATGCCACCAGATAAGAGGTCATAACAGTAGCCACTGAAACTTAATGATTAGTCTTGTCATTAGGTATTTAAGCGGATTACATCATGTCTTCTCCAATCCTTGTTACTTAATGAATTAAATCCAGAATATTTGTTTCTTGCAATCATATTGAGATAACCAAAAAAATTCAACTGCCCAAATTAAATACGAGAAAATATATTGGAATATCTTCGCAAAAGCTGCGTAAAATAAATTTGAAAAATTCAGTGAGAGGGCTAATTTATAACAAGAAATGTTTGCTGTGATCATATTATCATGCTACGCTGCCAACATGACGTTTAGCATGCTTACATTTGAACTGAGGAGGTTATCGAGGAGGTTACAGGAAATATAGATGACAGACAGAATGCGGAAAAATACGTGATTGACTGAATGCAAAGAGATTGAGGGTTTCCCAATATTGTGACCATCAACGGTTGACACTGTTAATGTTACTGTGCGGCCAGATACGGAGTTTTTATGGCGGATACAAGGGAACTAGATCTTCGGCAGTTACGGTCCATCCATTATGGCAACGCAAGGGAGAAGAAAGCTTCAAAGAACACCCACATCCAAGCAAAGGTATCCTTCACCAGCACTTATGCCGCGCTTGGCCATTTGAAAATATTTTAACCATAGCAAGTGAAATACGTTGAAATTGCCACAAGGAAAATTCGGCCTAAACCGGGCATCGAACCACGGACCTTTGTTTCCATTTGCTTCAAACCAATGGTCCGTGGTATTTTCATTACCTTTGTCTGTTTATAGAGTGGGGGTTAGAATTAAATATTATTAAATGCGCCACAGTTCACTTCCTGCAAAATTCATCACACAAATGCCATACCTATACTGTGGGTGGGGTAAACATGAAATGTTCAGACACAGTGAAATATCTTGGAGTTGCTTTAACTTCTGATATATCGTGGGGATTACACATACAAAACATATGTTGCACATCATTTAAAAAACTAGGTTTTGTTAAAGGTATAATAGGAAGGTCCTCGGATGAAAAAGTGACAGAGAGATGCTACTTCGCTCTGGTAAGGCCACACCTCGAATAAAATACAAAGGAAAGCTCGTAGCAGTTTCGATAAAACTGCTACGAGCGTACATATAGTGTTTCACAACTGGTCGAGGGATTAACGTTGAAGCCCCTAGATACTCGGAGGCTACACGCTAGGCTTAGGTTGCTCGAGAAATGCAGAACTGATATTTTTCAGAGCGACACAGAGAATATTATCATGACTCCTCACTAAATCTCTAGGTCTGACAGATGCGACAAAATAAAAGAGATACACTGCCGAACGTAACTCAAAAACTCGTTCTTTCCGCGCACAATAAGCTACCACAATAAAAATGTAGCTCCACTAAATACACTCCTCTAATACATGTCACCATTTCATCTCCTAAAAACGTACACCTTTACACGGCTGGTGACCTAACACCCCCTGCCACACGCCCATGCGACGGCTCGCAGGGTATTATGTAGATGAAGATGTATCTGGATGTTGTGTGAACAATTCTGATGGAGATCTCAGCCACTGCCGCACGTCATAGTAGTGGCTCACGAGGCATATGTAGTTTAGACGAAGAATGCATCGCCAACACGCACAAACCGAACGCCCAAGTGATACATACAACGGAGCAAATCGAGGAACACATGAGCCCAGACGAATCGTCCTCCTCAATTTTTGAAGACTTTCCGAAACGGCCCCAGTTCACGTACGTCTGCCATTTGCTTCCCCGCTTCCGTTTCGCCCTCCTTGATGGCACGAACGGGGTAATCACCGTCGCTATTACTCCAAATGGCCTCTCTCAGAAGGTGGGGAATCTGCCGGAGCCCCGGTTCCCCGGGTTTGAAAGGAGAAGCAGCTGCTTGCTGTTGGAGGTTGGCGGATTGTGCGAAATTATCGATTCAATTGCATCGAATCGAATCGTTAGACGGAAGGCGAATCCATGAAAAATAATTGCATTCATAAATATCGATTGAGGTGGAATGGTATGAATTGGCAGACATCATCATCATACTATCCTAATACTGATTATATTCCTTCCTTTTTTCCTTCATTCCTTCATTATCCATTTTCGTACAAACTTCTCCATTTCCCATGAAGTCTGCAGTTTCGGGCGAGATATTGTGGAACTGCATTATTAGAATGAAGAGCACTAGATGTTGTACTGTTCACTATTTTTAATACTGAAAACTTTACAACACGTGTTTCGGCAGTTTATTGGCCATCATTATACCTGATTACGGCCAATAAAGTGTCGAAACACGTGCTGTAAAGTGTTCAGTATTAAAAATAGTGAACAGTACAACATCTAGTGCTCTTCATTTCTCCATTTCCACTTTCGCTCGAATCTCCCTTTCACTTTCTAATATGCCCTAGGTATTATCCACCTAGTCTTCCTCCTGAAAGTTCACTTTTTCTTTAGGAAAATGATCCTTAGGACTTTTTAATATTTGAAGGTGCCAATCTATCACGCGTACCTCTTCCGTGAACGTTGATTCAGGAGTCCCCGCATCATCGCTGAAATTCAAATGGCCAGTACGAAACGGAAAAATCTTTTATGCGATAGAACTTTGGAAGTCCATCACCTTTGTTGCTCTGATAATCGAAACGTAACGCGATAAAAGGCATTCGCTGATCAGTTATTCTCTAGATACTTCCAAAAACACAGTTGAAAATGAACTAGAAATACGTGTAACTCTATGCATAAATCAATCTGCAAGTGGACCGGATAGAATCCAAAAAAGACTTTTTTCGTCCCTCATGCATGGTAAGCGATGAAAGAGAGAATAGGCTTTTCTTCCCCAACCTTTTTCCCCGCCATTTCTCACGTAGGACCCGCGAACAAAAGTGTTTTCAGTCGAGAGACGGAAAAAGTTTAGATAAACGGAGATGAAGGCGTACTCACGGGAAAATTTTTATTGGCACAATTCGACGATTTTTTTTCGGAATGACGTCACGCACAAAAGACTGAGGGGAATGGGAGGGCTAGATGTGGTCGGTCGGCGACGGTGGCGCCCCAGACTAAGAACTAGGTCTGTCTCCCGGAGCGTTAATACCGCCATTGAGCCGCCTGCCGTGGAAACGTCGAGACGGAATGGCATTTCACGAATGGCCAGCCAAGCTGCTCCGAACGGAATTGATGTGAAAAGACCCCCCCACCCCGGTTGTCGAGGCCCGCCTTCCGCGACCCCCTGCTTTCAGCCCTCGCCCACTCCACTACGACCGTCTCCATCCCCCACTTCTAATCCTCCTCCCTCCCCCTTCTCCCGTCCAACCCGCCCTCCGACTCCTCCCCACACCCCCACGGGATAACGAAAATATTAACGAGTGCGCTCAAGCCTCTGCATTATTCCCGTTGCATGCGATATTAATTAACCCTCATTCCCGTCTCCTTTCAAATCCTTTCCCCCCCCACTTCCAGGCAAAAAGGGGGCGTCACCCCCTTCCCCACTCACTCCCATCCAACCTCGTCCTCGTCACTTCCATTTGCCCCACGAGTACCCCAAGGGATGGTGACTTCCTCCTTATTCCTTCCACCGCACCGCAGCACGAATCTAAGCAGAGTAGTGGAGGAACTACCGCCGACTGAAGGGACTCAAAACGAGTGAACCTTTTTGCTCGAGACATGATAGCAGGGATGATACAATATACCGTGGGGATTACACATACTGAACATATGTGGCGCAGCATTTAAGAAACTAGGTTTTGTAAAACGTTTAATAAGAAGGTCCTCGGATAAAAAAGTCAAAGAGGGATACTACTACGCTCTAGTTAGGCCACATCTCAAACACGCCGCGAGCATTTGGGACCCTGGTCAAATAGATTTAACCAAAAAAATTATTGAAATACAAAGGAAAGCAGCGCTTTTCGTTAAAAACTGCTAAGAGCGTATAGTGTCACACAAGAGAGGGATTAAGATGGGAGCCCCTAAAGACTCGGAGGCTACACGCTAGGCTTAGGTTGCTTGATAAATTCAGAGGTAATATTTTTCAGAGCGACACAGAGAATACTATAATGACTCCTCACTACATCTCTAGGTCTGACAGATGCGATAAAATAAGAGAGATACACAGTCAAACAGATAGGTACAAAAACTCGTTCTTCCCGCGAACAATAAGCGACCTCAATAAACATTGAGCTCCATTAAATACACTCCTATAATACATGTCACCATTTCATCTCCAAAAATGTACACCTTTACACGGCTGGTGACCTAACATCCCCTGCTACACACCAATGTGGCGGCACGCAGGGTGTTATGTAGATGTAGAGATCGATATTTCAATCGATTTCGCATTGGTAAACCAGGCGATCCGAGTCGGCTGGTCTAGAATGTTCAGATCGGTCCGGTTCACATCGATCTGAGTTCGATTGGTGAACATCTCACGTGCTTATCCACCAAATCGCATGAGGAAATCTCGTCCTCAATGCTATCATGCCATATATACTCCTATTCCTCTACTGCTCTTTGGAGCAAGCAGGGCTGGGTGCGCTGCAGCCGGTCGGCCCCCAGTGCATCTCTCACTCCTTGAGAACTCTCATCCTTGTGAAAAGGGACGAATGAAAAACACAGCATTCCCTTTTTGTTATTTCTAAACACCTTTAGCGAAGTCTCGCGAAGTGGTTTCTCGCCTCTGCAGATTTGCCTGGGGGGAAAGCTCACCATTGTGCCTAAAAGTGTCTTTCGATGTAGGAAAAAAAATTGATATGTGGAAAAGTGACGCATTGCTGTAAATCGTCAGCGAGCAAAATCAACTATGAATATTTGATCGGACAAAATTCATATATATTCATATATGACGATTCATTTGCTGAATTGTGGAATTCGTGAGCAATATAAAAATTTTTAAAAATTTCGTCAATTATTATATGGACAGGAAAGGTATGATAATTATTTATAACACGATTTTATGAGAGTAGGAAGCCATACATATTCATTATTCACAGTCTGATTTCTCTAAATTTGCCTTCCCTGTACGTCATCACTCCGAGGATATCCTTTCACTCTCCGCATAATATGTCACGTGATGCTCATAACATACCTAAATGCATGAATTTACCGATATTTCCGGGATGATAATCGAGATACCATCGCTCATTAAAATGAGATATATCCTACATTTATATGAGCAAAACATCAAACAACTCTTGATCGGCGATTAATTTCTAACAGAGAATCCTTTGGAGCGTTACAACGGGATACCTCCAAAGGTATTCCTGAATCACAACTTCTACGATCGAGGATCAATTACGATGATAATTAGATTTGAGAACAGAATCCTTTAATGATGTGGATTATCATCCATTCAACGCATGTAGTTGCATGGTCTGATTTTGTTTTGAAAAATGACTAATCAATGTCTTTAATTAACACGTTACATTTGTCTCGTATAACTTTCTATATGAGTTTCTACACGGCTACCAGTAGTGAATGCGGAGTCCATTCAAAGTATGAGTATCGTTTTCACCCGCTAAAACTATAATTGCCATCATTAATTTTATAGAAGCCTAGAGGCTCACGTTAATTTAAGCTTGTTAAATATGGATGCGCTAGCTTTAATCTAAATAAATTAAATAAGAATTCGCTAGCTACCCATATCGCTTACCTTTCCCCCAGCGTCGGTGCGTCGGCCATAACATCGTCCAAACTTTCGCATTAATTCATAATAGATGGCCTTCACGAGAGTCCCCTTTCCGCAAATGAAATATGGTGTCACGCCCATGGGTCATTCCTGCTATTGGACTACGCAAAGCCTTATTTAAATTTTCATTTATAAGATAATAGGTCCGTAACAAAAATTTATTACTACTAGATGATTTAAGTTCTCAATGCCATGCAAGTTTGTAGTTGACCATGCAATTACTTTTATATCACAAAAGATAATTATTTGCCTCCTGACTCGTGAGATTGGTTATCCATGTCATCAGATGATAAGTATGGTAAACTCATCCGCCATTTTCAATTATTTTTTCTTGGAATCTATAGCTGCATGGCGACGTGATAGTAGCAATAATTACATCGAACATCTACATACAACCGTTAGAGCCGCCTTCTGGGCGTATGGCATGAGGTATTAGGACACCAGCCGTGTAAAGGTGTAAAAAAGAGGTTTTCGGAGGTGAAATAGTAAAGTATTTTAAGGGAGTGTTATAAGTGAAGCTACGGATTTATTAAAGTCAATTATTGTGCGCGAAATGAACGAATTTTTGTGCCTCTCTCTTCTACAATGTATCTTTCTTATTTTATTGCATCTGTCGGACCTAGAGATATAGCCTGGCGTCAAAAGGTATTCTCTGTGTCGCTCTGAAACACATCTGTTCTGAATTTCTCAAGCAAACTACGTTGAGCGCGCAGCCTCCGAGTCTCAAGTGGCTCCCAACTTAATCCCTCTAAATGCTGAGAAACACGTAGAAGTTTTTAAAGAAGCGCGTTGCTTTCCTTTGTATTTTATTTATTTCTTTAGTTCAATCTTCCTGTCCAAGGTCCCAAATGCTATCGGTGTATTCCAGATGTGGCCTAACCAGAGCAAAGTAGCCCATTTCGTTCACATTTTCATCCGAGGGCCTACATAAATTGTTGTACGCATTATTTCCTTCGTTTCTGAGCGTTGAGATACGTAAATTTCTCTCGGTGCAATGTTCCGTTGTTGTGTTACCTGACTAAATAGGATTTTTAAATGAGTTGTGTAATTGACTCTGTCTCCTAAGCTCCCGCCTTACTTCTTGGTTATACCAACGAGGTTCTTCACTCTCGCGATTGAATTTGCGTGGAATATGCTCACCAATTCCATTACATAGAGCTTTTAAAACATTTCTCCATGATACTTCGGTGCTCTCGTCTTTTTTGGTTGCTACAAATTTCATGAATAAAGCTTCTTACGCCTCTCCGAACTGAAATGATGAAATCGCATTTTTCAAATATATGAAGTTTACGTTTAAGTTTTACTGCGGACTCAACCGTTGTTTTGCCTTCGAGGATATCGACATGTTTATCATTGCAGGGTGACTGGTAGCTATGAGATCTACATTACTTCTTATGGGTTCGTTAACTAATCACAGACATACTTCTTGCAACTTAGAATAAGTAACGAATTTGTAGTCAAACCCATGACCTGCATTAACCAGCTATTGATAGTGATGATACATACATTTTTCGGGCATTACTGACTATTTTTCCGTTTCCGTGAACGTGTATTTGGACATCCATTTATTTTTGGTCATTATTTTTACTATCACGGTCTCTCACTTGAGTGAATTCATAGGAATATTTTCCCTTTCATTCTCTCTCCTGCCATTCTGTATTTGAGCCAATCACTGCGGGGATTTGATCATTATATTTCCATGGAAATCTCTTTGCCTTTTCAAATATCCCATTCAGGAATGGTGTCTATCGGGTAGACGACAGACAGGACCGAGTGCGGGGACTAGGATCCCCGAGAGTCCACCCTTAGTTCCTAAAATAGCATGCGATTGCCATCCATCTTCGTCCATGGCGTCAGTCCTTTGTGCCTTTCCCAACTCAATGGCCTTTTTTCCCTCCTGGTTGGCCTCCGCCCCCTCTCCCTACCCCCCCCCTATACCGTCCCATTCATTATTCATAATTCAACGGCGCGAGGGAGGCCCTGAAAAGATATTTCCCGAGTTTGAATCGACCAATTTCCCTGTCTTCACTCGAACGCATCCCAGGCCGACTGTATATATATATATATATATTTATTCTCATGCTTTACCCCCTCCATTCCACTCCCGGCGCATGACAGCGAGCCTCTTTCCTGAAACGGTCGGGATGTGGCTGAATATTAAAGGAGAAAAAAAAAACAAGTTAGAGAAAAAATGGATATAGTTTTTTCTTCCTCTTCTACGAGAGCTCGTTCAATTCGAAGTGTTATTGATTATCCGCTGGGTTTCCATGTCACGTATATCTCCCTCTCTCTCCCCCCCCCCCGCCATAGGGATGGACTTTTGATCAATTTCTCCCGATTGGAGGGATGCAAGCGGGGGAGATAAGGGGGGGGAGGAGATTGGTGAGAGAAGGGGTGGAAGAGGGGGATGGGAAAGGAATCAGGAAGTGGCGCGACGATAAATCCGAATGCTCTTCGCTCAGAAATTTTGATATCAAGCGTTCGCTGCGGACGCTCAACCGTGGAGGCCCCTCGCTATATCGTTCGCGGGTCAAAATGCCATTTATTCCCTTTCGGTTTGTGCTCTGATAAATTTACCAACGGATCTCGTCTCGACAGAAAAAAATAATGTAAAAACACTCGGGAGAAATTTTGCGTTTATTTTACTCCAAGCAGGAAAAAATTTACGAATATATTCGTTCACGAGTCGTCGAGATTCACTAGTTCTTTCTCCAGTTGAAGAGAGTTCATTCCTGAGTGACATAAATTATTTTACATCTATCCACCGCTCTGAGGATTTTATCAATAGATGGAAAGATTATTTTCAATTCTATTGATAAGTTTTTCTCTCTGCCACTTAATCAAATGTCAGGTACATGTTTTGGGCTGAAAAGACCACATGTCTTTTAACATAAAGGTCAGAGAAGAAAAAGTAATCGCGATAGAACGTAAAAATCAATTTTGAAGAATGTTTTGTTACCAGTATGAATGAGGAGATTCACTCCATGCGTCATTAGGTCTTGATACGTCCTACAGAATTGAAATGGCCCTCTGCAAATGATTATGAGAATGGAGAAATAGGGTAAAATTTACGAATATATTCGTTCACGAGTCGTCGAGATTCACTATTTATTTCCATTTTTCCAGTTTCCATTTTATACATCAATGACTAAAGAACATAGTTGAAGGCAAAATAGAGGGAAAAGTCCCCACAGGAAGACCCTGGAATAGTTCACGAGGACCAAAAAAAAAAGGAAGTACATAGGAAGAGATACCAGGAAGTATGGGGAACTAGCATTAGATAGGGAAAAGTGGAGGGCTGCAGTTAACCAAACTTAGGATGGAACAACCAATGAATGAATAACAATGACTTAGTAACTAAAAGAAATATTTAAATGTAACTATCTGCAACTAAGGGTTATCTAGGTATAAAATTTTGTTCCCCTAAATTTGTAGTTGACGAGAGAGATGGACTATAACAATTTTCCTCATTCAACCATCGGCGAAAATATTCTCCCGGGGTTCTTAAATTATATAGAATGTAACTGCATGGGCTTTAGAAAAGAAATTAATTTTTCAGACTAATGTGACTGCTCAACATAAGAGACAAATCTCAGTATTCTATAGTTCAAGTCGAAAAGATTACTTGCAAAGAAGATATGAAAATGAAATCCTAAATCCTCTGCAATATTTTCATCACTAAGTAAATTGATTGTAATGATAACACTTAACTTTGTTATTCCACATATCTTTATTTTCTACGACCCGGGTTTCGACGTTCGACGTCATCTTCACAAAGTTAAGTGTTACCATTACAATGTTAACAGATTCCACAAAGTTACGCCTGATACTACCAAGTAAATTGATATTAGTTCCTCTCCTGTTAATTTCCATAAACGTTTCACTTACCCCCCCCCCCCTTGAAGTAAGATAAGTTTCCACTCCTCTCCAAGAAATAAGCAAACTTTTACGGAATGTCGCTGGCAACTTCTACGGAAATAAGTTGTTCCTCAAAACCTTTCGTACATTTATATCGTCCTCAGTCCCTCATCGTAAATTCTTTATCTCTTTATTTACGTCCGCCATGCCTCAGAGACTCGGTTACGGCATCGATTGATGCGAAATAATAAATTGCCTCCGCTTGCCCCTTTTTTCTTATATTTCCCTAAGCTTTCACTCCGCGTTCTGCGGAAAATGTTGAGTGGCCGAAAAAATAAACTTTCCCTTTCGCTCCAGTTGTCGCAATTGTTCGAGAGGAGGACGACGTTCGTTGTCTCAATGCTGCCCCTCTCCGCATGACGGCTCATCACTGCGCCGCGCCGATCTCACCTCCACCGCGATCCATCTTTCATTTCCCCCCTTTCGGCCAGATAACCTTCACTGTCCGCAATTCTCAGAACGTCCTCAAGTGACGCTCCAATTCTGCCCGCCGTGATTTCCCTTCGCCTTCATTCCCGCCGTCAGTTAAAGGGTTTCCTAATGGGGCCACAGGCTCATGTTATTATTTTCATGAAGCGACGCACGTGTCCTCACGACATCTAGATAAATAAGACTCCTCCAGGCTGGACTGAGGCCCGTTTGCGGAGACGGGGAAACCCATCAGCCAAATTGTTGGGAGGAGAAGACATTAAGGGGGCTGGAGCGGTAGCCGTGAGTCATTGAGTACATTACTGAGCTGCCCTAATCTGTTTGTCTGGTTCATGCAGAGATTTGAAATGAGATTTCTGTTCCTCCAATCAACCACCAGCATCTTAAGCACTTCCAATTTTAATGAATTTTCAATTAAATCGAAGAAAAAACTCGAGGACCATATTTCACGAACGAGCGTCTGTTTGAACGGTGGAAATCACCACACATGCCGAAATATAAAATTATGCAAGATTTATATTTGAATTTTTCGCCTTCATAAAAGCATTGTTATGACTAGGTTTTAAGGCGCGGAATTCAAAATTTACGCAAAAACCAAATTTATATGCGTGCTTACGTACTCGGAATAATACCTTTATATTTATGACTGACAAGTATCATTATATTAATGTTTATGGGAAATCTGAACGCTCATTTTCGAGTTATTTCGAAATATAGGTCAAGTGCCATGAGGCTACGTGATAATATAGTACTGAACTGCCAATATGACTAATTGGCAGCATGCATTTACCACAAATTCATAACAAAACACTTTTTCAATTTAATTCTAACCGTCAACTATCGCACCATTCGTTTATAGCACCTAGGTTTTTCTTCAACGCAAGCCCGTCCGAATCTATATTAATATCCCTGTACAATACTGCGTCCTCAATAGTTGCAAACCTTTACACTTTATTACCCTTTTACATGTTTACAATTAGTACACGTATACAAAGTTTCACGTAAATCTGTGTAAGACCAGAAATCGCTCCAGCCCCCTAAAAGAGTTTCTAAATGGGGCAAAAGGCTGATATTATGATGTCTCTAAAACGACGTACATTTCCTCACGAGACTCGGATAAATACGACTCTCCTTGGACTAATGCCCGTTTAAAGGGATGGGGAAATGCATTGGCATAATGGATGAGAGGAGGAGAAGGGGGAGGGGCGCACGTTAATGGCACGAGCTATGACGCTTGTCTTTTCGCCAAATCGCTCGTTCGTAGGCAAATCGAATTCCTCCCTCTCTATCCTACTAACGAGGGAAGCGTTTCATGACATGATTGTCACATTACGGCCGCGGCTGCCAAATGCATAGCAAACTTGACTTCCACGTAGCGTGGAATTATCCATCAAGACAACCCCCAGTGTAAGCTTTCAAGAAATTTTAACATTTAACGCTTATAAATGGGCAATTCATAATTTTGGATTGGCCTCGTAAAAGCCGATGAGTGTTATTGATTCTTCTGAGGAAAGTTTGCGGTGCTCTAAGTATTCCGCGGTTGCAGCTGAAAAGTAATCATTCAAATGCAATGAAAGGATATATTTGTCGGAAAAGTAACTAATTTATACGCTAACAATGGTTTACTTCACTTCAAGCTGCGCGCGTCGTTAAAAACTGCTACGAGCGTACATATAGTGTCTCACAAATTTTAGAGGGATTAATGTGGGAGCCCCTAGAGACTTGGAGGCTACACGCTAGGCTCAGGTTGCTTGGTAAATTCAGAACTGATATTTTTCAGAGCAACATAGAGGATATTATCATGACGCCACATTACATTTTTAGGTCTGACAGATGCGATAAAATATGAGATACACTGCCGAACAGATAGGTACAAAAACTCGTTCTTTCTGCGAACAATAAGCGACCACCATAAATATCAAGCTCCACTAAATACACTCCCATAATTCATGTCACCATTTTATCTCCAAAAACTTACAGCTTTACACGGCTGGTGAACTAACACCCCTTGCCACACGCCCGTGCGGAGGCTCGTGGGGTATTATGTTGATGTAGATGAATATCAACCCGAGATGTGGTGACAGCAAATGCAGAGCCATCACAGCTTGCGCTGACGGAGACTAAATTGAGGCTATAAAAATGGAAGGCCAATTCTACCGCAAAACCGACCTCAAGAGTTGCAAACTATTAAGGCGTAACTTTGTTGAATACTCACATCAAATCAAGCTGCAAAACATTTTACTGTTCCGCCTGTAATTTCTTCAATCAAGGGATGTTTTCTCTCAAGGAACGTACCCATTTTTTCAAAGAACCGTGGATCTAGCCTCGCAGTTACTTCAACGGAGTCATTCGCTAGTGATCACACAATTGTGTGAAATTCATAGTGGAAAACTCATTCGCCTGGACTGGGAATCGAAGGAATGGGATTTACAATGGAAGAGGCGATTTACCTAGCTAGCTGAATTGGTTAGAGCACTCGGCGCGAAATCGAGCGATCTGGGTTCGATTCCCAGTCCAGGCAAATGAGTTTTCCGTTCTGAATTTCACACAATTGAACGTATCCTTCTTAAAACATTTAAATTTATATTTTCCGATGTTAATGGCCGATTGTAAAAACAAAATCCAGGAATGTACCCAAAAGAATTACAAAACATATGAATTAAGACATTGGAACAGTATGTGTCCAGAAAGTATTAACTGATTTGATTAGCATCGTAAACTGCTTTATAACGTTTATGGTCGAATGGAAATAAGTGAACTACTCAAGGGTTCCTTATGAAACCAAGACGGCGTATGAGTTATGGACTGCTTTTATACCTACACACATAAATACCCATCACACATTTCCAGTGTAGGGTAGGGAATCTCAATGAACTTATTTAGTGATCTTAAACATAGAGAGAGGATGTCCATGCATAATTCTCATTATAAAGACTGCTTTACTTGATATATTTTATGGTACAAACAAATGTATGAACTTTAATATGAGGAATATTTTACCGTGTAAAAAGGCATTTGGTATGTGATTGTCTGAATGACTGCACGGGAAATAGAACCTGCTCTCATTTCATTCATTTTCTCGTACATTCTGTGATACATTCGCTCGTGCAAGAAAATTTACCGAGTAATGCGGCCTTAAACATAAAATCCGAAGATGCTGGCGAAATTGAATGGAATTTGTGGATACATATTGAAAAAATTAAACTTATCATTTTCCAAAAATTAAAATTTACTCCCGACATGGGTATCAATATCAATATACCATCTGCAGGTGCCTTCAGGTGACACCTGAAGATGATGTATTAACATTGTAGCCCAGGTAGGAAGTAAACATTAAATTTGTCGAAAATTCCACCTTTTATTTCCACGTTTATTCCCACTATTGTGCCCTTGAATTGCTTAACTCTTTCGCTTCCATTTCATTCATGCATTGGTTCATACAAGCTACCCAATTCCAAAGACTACTCCTCAAAATAATCTCTACCACCACATGCACCCATGGCATCATTGGTCTCCCAATTCCTCTCACACCATTTCCTCCACTGCGACACGTTGGTCACATTATTCGACCCTAACCCATTCTCTCAACATGGCCAAACCGTCGAAGCGCTATCATATGCGTCCATTACTGGATCATCCCATCCAGATTCAGTCATGACACCGATCATTCTTAGCCCTCTTCATCCCTTTTGCCGTAAACTTTTCCCGGGTCTCCCATTCCGTCCGCATGCAGCTACTCTTCCTCTTCTTATCTTTCCTTGAGTCATTCTCGCATACCCAGGTTTGGATAAAAACTTCTGGGTAAAAAAACATTCGCACGCTGCGGTTTTCGCTTCATGACACAAACACTCATCCCTTGATATGCTCCACATACAACCAACGACTTTCCTTCCGGCAGTCACACGCCTATAAATCTCTTCATTGTGGGATACATTATTTGATAAAAGAATTACTGCTTTATTTATCCAAGCTGGCAGTTATTAATGAGCATAGTGCCAACTTCTTCTCCTTGCCTTCCAGGTTTAGGCATGTTGCCTGTTCTAGCTTCACCATCGTAGTCTCGGTCTCCCAACACTTCTTCTCCCTAAAGGTTTATACGCAAATACCTCAAAGAGCATCCTATCTAGAGGAATGCACTCTTTCATGAGCGACATTTTACTGTGAAAATCGGTAAAAGGTGTGCGGCTGTAATATGGTGTATGTTTGTAATAATTGCATTGATTACCACAATGAGGTCCGATATAGAGCAGTGGTAGCGTGTTTAACTCCCCTTCCGAGGGTCCCAGGTTCAAGACCAAGCGGCAGAAAAAATTTTCCTAGCTTGCAAACCAACTTTTGCACGCTACCCGATTTGATCCCACTAGTGAGAGAGCAGTCTAAGCAGAAGGCATTGATTCCATGTGGAAGGCAACGGGGAAACCACCACATTAGTCTCTAGAAAATGCAGCCCTGCATTATAACTATATATGACGTGATAGCACTACTCCCGGTAAAATATCTGAAAATCCGGTAAAATATCCAGAGGGGTAGATGAGTCAGTAAGGGAATTACCATTATATAGCGGTAGGAGAGAAGACAATTCATTTGAATGAATAACTACCTGGGATTAAGTAACATAAACTAGCTCATGTTCATGCAGCTAGAATTTAAAAATGATGACCGATACTCAATGGATCTTGCAGCAATCGATCCAATAGAAAAATGTTTGTGCATGCGTCCATAAATCCGTTGAAGGTAGCCGTTATACAGATACTACCTTTAAGGATACCTAAAGCTTCAATTTTTATGTTTAAAAGAAGTTGTATGCGTTTTTTCTTTTCTTATGTTGGAAGTACTTAAACTCGACCTCTCTTTTGCTTCTCATCTTGTGAAGAAAGATGAAGTAAGTGCGGTGGACAATAAGGAAGACGAGTAAGGAAGTACTTGATATGAATGGTGAGGAGAAGGAATTTCTAGTGGAGATTAAGAAAGGCAAGTAGGTAGCTGTAAGATATTATTAGAGGCGAAGAGGTGCGGAAGGCCAGGGTATAAGGTAGGATATTGGACAAGCGGGGAAGGGAAGGCAAAGAATAAGTCTAATGGATGGGATGGAGAGAGGTGGGGCATAGTATGAAGAAAATCCAAGAAATCGTGTGAGGGGATGGGGGCAACCGTCGGCACAAATTGTTAATCACCGTAAATTACCCTAACAATACTGACAATTCAATCCAAAATTTCTATTCACTATCTCCCTCTTATAAGCTTACTGAATAGATTCCCTCTTCTTGCCCTTCTATTAAGAAAGTTTTTAAGTTTCGGGTTTCTATCCACCCTTCCTCTCTTACCTTTTCCCTATGGCACAAATGACCTCAGCTGTCGGTCGCCTTCCCAAATATCCAATCCAATCCAATCTTGCCGCCCTTTGTACTGTATCGTTCGTTACGACGACTCGTTCCCTGTTACACGACCTTCAGCCACTTTATCAGCGTTTTATCTCATTTTTCCAATAAGTTTCCATTCCTTCCCAACCAAAGCTAGAATTCCACTATCCTTATTCTCTACTAAGACTGTCTACATTTCCCATCCCTCTCCAACACCCAACTTTCAGAAACCTAAAAGTCTATGCTCATTTGACTTTCATAGCGGCCAAGTTTCTAATCAACACAAAGCAACGTGGTTTTGTTAGAGTCTTAATCAACAAAAAGAATCAAGGACTGGAAAAGCTTTTTTTTGCAAATGAAGGGAGAGAAGTCATTGAGGCGAGAGATTTAGAAAATGAAATAAGAATTCTTGGATGACATGCGGAAGGTCTCACTAGAGTGACTTCACTTTCAGGTGCTGTGTATTCTTCTTCATTGGAGCACAAATGGCTGAGCACACTACGAAACCAGTAGACGACAGCCGGAAGACTTGAAATCTGGGAAGGTGGTGGAGAAAGTGAGGGGGAAGGAGGAGGAGTGAGTATATGGGAAATTTTAACTGGCGGAGCGACCAGAGATCACTGATGTGATGCGTTGGATTCGGTAAACTTTTATACTTGGTTGAGGGAGCGAGGGAGATGAATTTGGAAGGAGAAATTGGTTCGTTTTCCCTCTGCGTCGATATCAGATGCCGTAAATTCGAAGATTGGTTCGCTAGCTCGGAATAGTTACTGTGCACTGATCCATGCATTTTTTGTACCGAGGATTCACCACCATACTGAGATCATTTTGACGTGACATAAAGTAGAAAATAAAGAATTGATGGCGTTTTGATGCAAAGAAGTGAATTCTGAATTCATTTTCTACTTTTTTTTCTTCTTAATTCTATCAACTTAAAATGGTTACAGAGTGCCATTACTTCATACATAGTATGAATAATGGAATGTAATCATGGAAATCATTTTCACATTGCGTTATTTAGATAAACCAATACGGTGCCACGAAAACTCTGTCACTAGTGTGTGATTTTCTTCCTCAGCAGTCAATATTTTTGGGTTTCATTCTTTCAGTCTTACGGGCAATTTCAATTTCCGAAAAGTGTTTGTTGCTCAGAATTGTTGGAAGGTTGTACATACATCTGCTCACGAAAACGAATTAATTCTATCTCTATTATTTTCAAAAGCTCTAGTTTATTGTACTCCTCAATATCACATCTTTCATTTTCGGTTCGGTATATTCTTTGACAGAATAAAAAATCTCTATTGTCGAGGCCATAGTCACATGATTCCTTAAAAGTCACAAAATCTTACGCTAATCGTCAGAGTGCAAGGCATACTTGTCCACAAATGAAACGCATCCATTTTGTCAGAGAGTTACTATTGTTCAGTGTTTATGTCCGTTTTTGTAAATTGAGTATTTTCTCAGGTAAATTTGGTCATTTTAATCATAGTTACTGATTTCTACAATTGAGAAAAGATGGATTCTCATTTGGGGACAACTCCGAAGAGAAAGAGACATTGATAGATATCAGCAGTTTAATTCACAATAGCCTGGTTTGATCTTCCGCACTATTATGGAATGATTCCGCCATGACTGCATTTCTCACAGACTGCATGCTTCGTGAGTACTCTGGACTTGATTATGCATAGAATTTCTTTCCAGCCGAGTATGGGCGAAATTAGGAAACGGTTTCTCAAAGCTTACATAAGGAGTGTGGCATAATATGTCTGTGAAACATGGACTCTGGGGCAGATGGATAAGAAGAGACTAAGCTCATTCGAACTATGGTGTTATAGATGTATGCTTAAAATTAAGCGGACAGATAGAATATCAAACGAAGAAATGCTAAATGAAATGAAGGAAGAAAGAAGCTTATGGCAATCGATCGTTGTCAGAAGAGTCCAACTTATAGGGCTTATAATGAGACATGGGGGATCCTATTGACAATCCTAGAGGGACATGTTAACGGAAAAAGGCCCAGACAAAGACCAAGGCTCCAGTTTATAGACCTGATAATGAGGGATGTCGGATGTAAGACCTACGAGAAAATGGAAGGCGGAGATACGTGAGAAATGGGGAGTTCCAACCAGTCAAGCTGCTGCCAACCAATCTTCGGATTGACTACCAGAGGAGGACATGGCCGATAGTGAGTTTTTGAGTTCACTAATATTTTTTACGGTCAACTTCCTGGTCTTTCCCGTTAACGAAGCACAAGACTGTGAATCCAAATGAGATCATATACCAAAGGGAAAACTTAAAACTCGATGTTTTTATGGCATAAAATTAACTGACGCTCTACTTTCCCAGGCACTAAAATGAAATTCCTGGAAACCGCCAGTTGCATAAAAGGAAGCTGTGATCTGTGGCCAATTTTTCTCCCTAATGATGTATTTTTCATCATCAAAATTAGAAGATTAATGTGAAAACATTAGAGCAACTCCTTTCAAAAAGGAGGATTTATAAAAGAGTATTTTCACAGAAAATTCATCATTAAGACACGAGGTTTGTATCAGTTTTTTTTATTCCAAGAAGATTACAGGGCCACATGGCTATTCGTGACTCCTATCGGGTTGGCTTTCGTCTCTTCCAGGAAAGAAGCCCAACGTAATCCTCCCTCAGAGTTATTTTTTCACCCTGTTCCACTGGGAAGTTTCAAAAATGTTTCTCAGTATTGCTCTTAGAAACACGTGCCAACATTACAAAACTTGTGCTCTTATGCACTCTCCGGATTACTTAAACCCATATAAATACTGATTCTGTTTCCTTTATGTAAAATATACGAAGACATTAGCATTTTCCATCCATGATAGAATCACTAATCAATACAATGTTATAACTGAAACATGATCTCAAAGTTCATATTTCCATATTGATAACTCAATGACCTTTTACGTGATTTAACGAGTAGCCGTCACATTTATGTAAAGGATTGATTGCTAAATTGATTATTTATCAGCAAAATCAATTCAATCACATAAACGCCTTCCCAGAGCGTATCCCACTTTCGTAAAGATAATGCCGCAGATGAAAAACAAACTTTTGCGTCCTGTAGGATATGAGATTCCCTACTTTTTCTGAGTCTTCGGACAAACGATGCGAAGGTATAGCTTAAGTTTCGGGCCACAGTGACAGTCATAGCTACAAATGGAATTCCTGAAGGTATCACACCCGAAATGTACTGGCAATAAAATACGAAAAAAAAGTTTCTACTATTCTTCCCAATTCCCCGTGCTTTTTACAGGGGAATTATGCATTTATTCGGGCGAAGTAAATCACTAAGTGTCTTGGTACTTGCCCGTGCGATGAGCATGATTGCCACATAAAATGGAGTAAAATCTTTAAAATACTAGGGGAAGAGTTTTATGCTAATAATATAACTTTTACCGATGCCATAATCCCTCTTGATTCATTTCATCATCACACGCACAAAATGTCGGCTTTTCATTCACTAATACACCGCCTGGTATCGGTTCCAATATTCAAAGCCAATTTTGAGAAAGAAGTATTGGTTATTAAATTTATTGCTACCGAAATGATTTTAAAACATCTGTAATTGATAATATTCTTCAGAGAATGTAGCAAAAGAGCACTTTGAATTTGTTTACGAACATGTCCTCAAAATTAGATAGGACAAACAAATCATGGTGCAGAATTCCAATTCTTGGAGTCATGTCATTTCAAATAGCAGGTCGTTTCCCCAAGCTAAAGTTAAATTTATATTTTTATAACCATATGGTAATTAGACAATTACTCTTTAATGCCAAGCATGAATACAACAATAAAGACCAGAGTGGTGTGTGTAGATTAAGTTGTAACACACCCACTGACACAGCGGTTTATATTGGCCAGAGTGAGCGTGCAATTACCACCAGAGTGAACGAGCATATAAAATTCTGGCATGTAGGTGACACGAAATCTAACTTTGCTGAACATCTAATTGGTAATTATCAGAAGAAAGGGTTAAATATTAAGGTTCTACACAACCAATGTAAAGGCAAAAAGCTGGACTTCCTGGAGCAATATGAAATTTCTGTTTCCTGTAAAAGTCAGCTTATGTCCATGGTTAATGATTATCTGTATCTTGGCTACCCCTCCCCTTTGTTATCATTGTTACTCAGTGACTCATCGACCGTGAGACTTTCCTTATAAACAAACTTCCCTCCTCACACCCCGTCTCCGTTTCCGTCATCACTCCTAACTTTTCCTTCCCGTGCATCATCCGACCCTTACCCATCATGGAATGTCTATGTGTACCTTGAAAATGACAAATGTAGTCGAAACGTAGGTTGGCGTTAAACAGTGGAAACGGAATATATTGTGTGGCAATATAACAAAGTTCTTTTCTTGAGATCATGTTATCTATTATGGTTTTTGTTTCGAATCCATCCAGTGTATCAACAATATAGCCTATGCATAACTATATCATCACTATTTCATATCCGCCGAACATGTTACCTAATATCATACCATTTGGCATTGATATCCGCCTTAAGCATGCGAAATAACAGCTCCATATCGTGAAAGAAATGAATTACCTTGACATTTCAAACCACAAAACACTTGTGAAATGCGAAATTAATTGAATCTGGAGGCGCAATCCATTTTTTCCGGAAAGGATCCAATCACATACAGCAATGACTGTTTTTGTTCGCCATCTGCCACGAACACTATACTGTCGTGCGCAGATTTTCGAGATCCGCGGGTCGGCACAAACACCGCCTGTAACACTCGTTCGCTCGAGGTCACACCAGCGAGTCACACTGCGGAAATTCGTCGCAGTATGTTGGGCAGATATGAGAAGTTCAAACTCATCAAACATTTAATTGATGTATTTAGTCATTGATTTATTTAGTCATGTTTCATGCTCATGATTCGGCAGTTTAATTGTTTGTAATATCTGATATTGTAACACTTGTCCTTCCTGAAGGACAAAACTAAAAATGATGAAATGTACATAAGAGATGAGGAGGAAAGGACCATATGGAATACCATAAAGAAAAGAAGAACCAGAAAAATTGGACACACCCTGAGACACAATGGCTTTGTGAAGAACATAATTAAAGGTAAAATAGAGAGAAAGTCCCGAGAGGAAGACCAAGGTTAAAGTTCATGGACCAAATAAAGAGGAAGGTACATATTAAGAGATACCAGGGGGTAAGGGAAATAGCAGTAGATAGGGAAGGGTGGAGGGCTGCAGTCAACCAATCTTGGGAGTGAACGACCAATGAATTGTATCACATCGACGGTGATGAAAATTTTAACTGCACCCATTATGACTTTTTTCCATTACACGTATTGAATTTCAAAGACCCGGTCACACCCAAATATTCATCCTCAGGGATGAACACATTCCTGGTATTGCAATGAAATTTTATTTTTTCTTTCGTGCCAAGCAATAAATTATCAATTATGACATTGAGCAGTAAATAATTATTTTATATCGTACTAAATTGTACTCCGAGAAGAACCTCCAACGTTTCCAAAACATTAATTAATACCAGCAAGCTTCACTTCGAGTGAAAAGGAAATGTGAACAGTTGAAAATGTCTGCAGGGAAAAATACTAGAAATGACACCAATTTCAACTGGGAACCGCACAAATGGTCAGATTGAATAGATCACCTTCTGCGAAGTCAGAAGTGAAATCAGCAAGTCAGGGAAGACAAATTGCCAACTCCATGCCGAGCGCTAACTGTGGCATCCAACGAAAATTTTAATTACAATGAGAATAACTGGCTGTCTACCTGTCTAGCCTCTAGTCTAAGAAGTCTACCTGGATGTCACCATAAAAAACATTTGTGTGGATAGTAGTACTCTAAAATTCTAAGTCATGGCGCATTAGAAATATTGAACAGAAGGAAAAAGAGGAATTGGAAACTAGATGCTCGAGCCAAATGCTGAAGATTAAATGGACGATTAGGGTTAAAAGTGAGGAAGTGTAAAGAATTAATAGAAGATGAGAAAGCCAAATCGAACGATATTAGGAAGACAAGGTCAAGATGGATAGCTAAAAATCAAGGAGAAAACGAATTTTTGAGAAACAATAGAAAAGGGATAGCACCACGAGGAGTGAGGGACGAATGCACTGGCTAACTAAAACGTGGTCATCATCGTCACCATCATAATTGCGATTCTGTCCTTGGAAATCTCTCTTCGTCTCTTCATAGCTCCTTCCTTTTTTTGATATCTGTCAGCATGTCGTGCCTCTTCCTTCCTCTTCCTCTCTTCCCTTCTATTTTCTCTTCTATAATTAATTTTTTAACAATATTTCTCCTTAAAATATGCCCAATAGAATTAGTCTTCCTCTTTTTAATTTCTCTAAAAATACTCCTTTCTTCTCCAATTCTCCTCAGCACCTCATGATCCCAAACTCTATCTTCCCACCCAACTCTCTCCATTCGTCACCACAGCCACATCTCCAAACATTTTCTTCTCTCTTCTTCTAGGTCCATGTTTCGCATCCGTATAGTACAATACTCCATATGAAGCATTTTGCAAATCTTTTTCTTATATCTGTCCTGACATTCCTCGATGTCACCAGTTCCTTAATCTTGCTAAATGCTACTTTTCCTTTCGCAATTCTACTTTTAATTTCCTTTATACAATGACCGTTCTAAGTAACTATACTTCCCAAGTACTTGAAGGAACTTACTAAAACGTGATATGAAACAGTTTAATTACAAGGGCATTGAGATCTTGGCAGGGGACAGGGTGGAACTGAAGGACTGCAATCAACCTACCTCAGGACTCAATGACAAAAGGTAATGGCATCTGCTAAGAGTATAAATTGAGGAAACACAGGATTTGGAACCCAGACCACGAATTCATAAACAAAACCTCTAGTTTTAAGCTTATATCATCTAATGTGGAATAAAAATATCAATTTAACAGAGTCCCAAAAACGAAGAAAATCTTAAGAAGCAATAAATACTTGCATCATTCACTACATTACAGAACACCAAACAAAATACCTGAATAAAATCAAACAAAATAGGACAAGATCTTCAAAATACCATGAGTCTTTTTTTCGGAAGGCTGTGCACCGCTATGCATTTCAAGCATTCTGCAAGACGACGCATTTTAAAACTTAGTTGTTAGAATAGATGTTCAAGATAAATAATCCCTACACAGTCTGAGATGGATAATTACATAATGTAAATTCAAATTTTTACAAATACATAGTAGCCTAACTGGTCTTGAATTAGTATATGGAATGAATAAGTTTTAGTTGATATTAATTAGAATCCTTGTGATAATTGTTACTGTGGGCATTTATAGAAACGATTCGTACTACAGAGAAAAAGCAATTGATTTTGATGAATTTGAAAATAATATTGAAGACGTGATCAGGGTGCCACATTTAGGTAAGTATTCTTAGCCTGAATATCAAGTTGAACATCTAAATCCGGGTCCTGTTTTTAAAAATATTACAGCAGGAATTCCTAAGTTAATGTTTTCTAGTTTACTATATTGTCGAATTAACACAATGATAACAATTAAATAGTTTAGCTTGAAGTATATAGCGCCATCTCCACAAGGCAATTTGTTTAAACGTATCGAGAATGTACAAAATAGTGGAAGAGTTGACTTGGTGGAATTTCGACATGATAAAATAATAATAACATTGTAATATTCCACACTGTTTTATTAATAGTAAACAAGACTGACCGGTTTCAATGTATACACCTCATCATGAGAGGCAAAATGCAGCGTACAGAGGTGGTGGCTTGATATATTTACAGGGTACCACACGGGGAAGGAAGTAAGGAGGTGGTTGGGAGGGGAGAAGGATATTAGTAGAGAGGCGGGGGTTAACAAAGCGAGGACACGGGAAATGTAAAACCTACAGCGGCAAGAGTTGAAAGACGAAGGGAGAGGCACAGTAAAAAGGGGCGACAATTTATCCGGAATAAAATCATTTGAAACCCTATGACTAGATTTTTTAAAGGCTACAACAATTTCAAAATTTTCTTAAAAATCCAATTTGGCACCTTTGTCACAAAAATAACGGTTTTACATTTCCCGTATCCTCGCTTTGTTAACCCCCGCCTCTCTACTAATAGAGTTCCCCCCTCCCAACCTCCTCCTTACTTCCTTCCCCGTGTGGTACCCTGCATATGTATCAAGCCACCACCTCTGTACTCTGTATTTTGTCTCGGATGATGATGTATATACATTGAAACCGGTCAGGCTTGTTTACTAGTAATAAAACAGTGTGGAATATTACAAAGGTATTATTATTATATCGTACCGAGAATAGTTTGTGACTCAAGGGGGAATCAACATTTACTATTCATATTGGACCATCTAGTGTTTGACTGGCACATACTTTGCCGTATGAATGAGTAGAGCGACTGCAAGTTCAAAAAAAAACCGGTAGCTGATCGGATTCCCGACGACATCAATTTATTCATCTCGAAGTGTGTCTGTAGTTTGAGGCAAAGTGACATTATTTTGTTAAAACTCCACAACGACGCATACGGAAGTTTGTTCCTCGCCAAAGCCGGAGTCATAAAAGTTTCCGCGGAGATCTGTCTCTCAAAAGAGAAGAGACATTCCGTATGCTAATAAAAACCTATTATTCGCGTCCAGCCTCGTTGGGGAACTTTTGCGCTCGAAAGGAGGAATGTGGAAACGTATCTTTCCCTCGGCGGATTTTATTCGTGGGACGAGATGGGCCATCAAAGAAGTAAATCTACGCTTACCCAACGTTCAAATGCAATAAAAATATCGAGGCAGAAGAGAGAGAGAGACGAGATGAAACTTCTCTATCTGAAGGAAATATCAATCCCTTCTCCTTCCCTCAACGAATACCTCGAAGGAATTAGATTGCATCTCTCAAAAGTCAGGATCATTACTTTGTGGGAAAATATATATTATAAACGGGGGTTGCGGTAATCGGGAGTTGGGAACGAATGGCTTCACTCTCCATCCGACTCCATATTCTGATGCCCTATTCCCAGTCGTTACCATAGTCGTTACCTTCTATTACCCCGTAACTCACGCCGGTAATTGGCTCCGCAAGTCGTGAGAGGCGGAGGAATTGCATACGCGAGGGACCCCGGATGTCGCATTCATTTCCCTCCCCCCCAGTACCCCCCTCCCCTCACTCCGTCCCTCAGACCACCAGACCTGACACACAGAACCGAAGTTGTATCTCAAAAGGACTACAGAGCCACCGCGTGCGGGCGTTCAGAAGCGACAGCCGAAGCATCAACCCCCTTCTCTTCCCTCCCCTAGCGAAACCACTTACCCCCTCCTAACTCTCCCTCCCCAGGCCGCCCCCCCCCGCCCCTACTCCCATCCTTTTGATGTTCCGAACACCTGACGACCGTCAACCTTTAAGTCCTCCCAAACAGAGACGTCAAACCGCCCGTCTGGCCGGTCGGGAATGGGGAGTACGCCCTCCTTCCCTACTCGCAGTAAAATGTCTCCCCCTGTTGTTAAATTTTTTTCTCTCTCTCTCTCTCTCTCGTGTGCGTTCTTGCAGAGCGGAGGGAAAGCGGAGGGATCGCTTGTGTTTCGTCCGAGCATTCCCTTCGTGTTTCTGCGACCTGTCCGATGCGAAAAAGACAATGGGGTTTGCTTGGGTCGCGGGAAAGAAGAAGAGGGAGGCACTATAAGCTGATGTATTTGATAAATACAAAGATTTAAGCAGCATGTTTGAACCAACTGGTGCCCCACAAAGGGATCTTTAGGGCCCCAGGGCATTTCGAGTATAGTGCTTAACCTTTCCTGTCGTATTATGTTCAAATATGAGTGATTTCAAGAATTCGCATTATTAAAATCTATCGTTGTGAAGCATCATGAGAAGCACCAGTTTAGAACTCCAGGACCGATTAGGGCTCCAATTTTAATTCTGACCTCAAAGACCAAACCATGGTATCAGAAGTCCAAATCAAGCATATAGGTTTAGATTATGTTTCAAGCATATAGGTTTGCGAAATTCTAGATTAGCAATTCTCTAAAGCCCCCAGAAGACTAGCATTTACACTAAGAAGAGAGAGTTGCGATTTCCTAGTGGCGACGGCGTCACAGACCTTAGTGGTACTTCTATCAGAGGGGTTATGATCAGTGATGGTGAATCAAGTGTTGATGAGTGGGCAAAATTATCAAATTACCGTCGCTGGAACTTATGGTGTACTTACTTCAACAAACAAATAATTCGTATTTTATTCTTTTTTCAAGCATTCCCTCTCATTGGAATTGTAAAATTTGTAGGTTAAAATGTTAATTATACACAGTAAAATACCTATGTTCTACTCCATGTTTTATAGTATTATGCGCCTTTAATGCAGCCAAAGTTGAGGCTTGAGGGTAAAGAGTGGAGACCGCAGAAACTCTATATCTGCTACGTGCTCATTAAGGGTCATGCACCAGCGTGGGCCCTCATTTTGAATGTCTCCGACCTCGGAATTTTGGACCTTATGTCGCCCTCAGAACCTCTAGTTCGATCCCTCCCATCAGGTGGGTGAAGGTATGGAACCAGCTAGAGCAATAGAAATTCCTGCTCGCGGCTATGTTTCAGCATTGTATGTGACTTTAAAAAGTAATTTATTTTAAATATTCTACCGGTAAAAGATTGGTTTAGGTGACAGCTAGAGAATCTCCTCCTGATTTTCTACACTTTCAGGGTTCTATCTCACTCTAGAACCACCAGTTTTGCCTCAGCAAACGATATACCGTTCTCCATCTGTCCATGAAACCAATTCTCCTGTTTTACCTTTCCCTGCTTGCCCAAAATTCTTCCCTCTACCACGCTGTTGTGCAACTTACTTCCACAAGACACCTACTCTGCCTATCCCGGATTTCATTCAGAAGTTTCCTTTCCTCGCCCACCATCTTAAGCATTTGCTCGTTTGCCTACCATTTCGTCCACCTAGCTTTCTCCATATATACATCTTAAATGCCTATAGCCTATTCTCGTCCAGATATTGTCTATTGATCCTTTCCAAGGGTCCATGCTTCTGTTCCATAAAATGCTACGCTCCATATCGAGCCCTTCACCAGTCTCCTCTTCATATCCTTGCCTAAGGTCCCCGGCATCAGCTCCCTTCAGTTACTACATACCTCCTTAGCTAACGCTATTCTCTTCCTTATGTCTTTTCAACTATACCCATTTTCTTAAAGCGTGCTGCCCTAGTAATTAAAATGTTCTACTGGCTCGTGTTTGTATTATCCAACTTTAATAACCAGCCTCGCTTTCTTTATCCTAGATAACCCCATTACTTTTTTTTTCTTATGATGTCTACATTTTGAATTTCCGTACTTAAATTTCTAAAGCATCTACTAAAGTTTAAAATCCCTTCGAAGATTGACTAATCAGCGCCTGGTCGTCCGTGATCTTAACTAACTGTATTAGCTGCCCTCTTACCTTGATTCCCACATCGTTTAAGTTGTTCACTTGCCTGTCAGACCATTTTCTCAGCATAAATGTCACAAAACAAAGGTGAAAAAGGGCAGCCTTGGTCTACCCCGCGACCTATAGTTGCCTTTACTCTGTCAAAAACCTTTTCGAATTCCACGAGACATGAGGAAACATCCTGGTTATACTCTGTTTCATTCAATAAGTGTTCTCATCACCGCAATTCCATCCCGAGTTGACCTTCCTTTCCGGTACCCAAACTGGTCGTCACCAAAGTAGATATTTGCCCTACTCTCCAACCTTTTATTGATTATTCTAAGTGCAACTTTGGATTCATACGAAATCAAACTGATTGTTCTATATTATATTCCTCGCATTCTAGCGCTTTCTTAATTTTCGGTATAGGAATAAGCACTCTGACCATACTCCTTCCTCATAGATCCATCATATTAGTTTAGAAAAAGCTTGCCTAACATTTTACTTAAGTTAATTAGCAACTCCAAGGGTATGTTCTCCACTTCTACAGCTCTTCTTGCCTTCATCCCTTTCAATGCTTTCTCATTTTCACCGTAGAGAATCATTGGACCGAGGTATCCTCTAGTAGATAGTATCCTATCTAGTGTTCCCTCATCCTTCACATCTAAATTAGTTAGTCTACTATTGCTGTCATATAGCTCTTCCACGTATTCTCTCTACCTACCTTGAATATCTTCTTGCTCTATTAATATCCTACCTGCTCTGCTCTTAATCTTGGTACCGTTTTCCCTCTCTCCCCGCTCGATAGCAATTTTATTTTCTCGTAAAGCGCACCCTTTTTCCCATCATATTGCAGCTTATCCATTACCATGAGGTATCTTTTCCACCAGTTTTCCTTCGCCCGATTGGTTATTCACCGGAGATGATGATTATACTCATTGTACTTCGTCTTACCTAGTTTAGTGTTGTCATTTTTTCACCTCCTTCTCTCCTCCATTTTCCCAATCATTTCTTGCGTAACCCACTGCTCCTTAACTCCCTCGTCTTCCCTTATCCTTTCGTTTTTTCCGCCGCTCTTACTATGCCTGTTTTTATTTTCTCCGATGTTTTCTCGATTTTCTTTACTTCGCTTATGTTCCATTCCACTTGCTCTTGGTATTCCCTTCTTTTTTTCCCCTACCAAAGTTTCAAAGTTCCATCTGTTTATCCTCCTACGTTTACTATTCTCCAACTTTTTTGAAACTACGTTTACATATCATCATAACTAATTGTAAGTTAATATTCAAGTCTGCATTCAAACGAAATTCAACTGCCTTCTCGTCGCGATCATTTCTTGTTTCTAATCCATACCCTACCACTTCATACCCATCTATCCCTTCCCCCACTACTGCGTTCCAGACGCCCATTACTAATAGGTTTCTCTTGTCCGGAACTCTCTGGTTATCTCCTCTAGCTGTTTATACAGCCTTTCCACCTCTTACTACCCATGGTTGCTTGTGGGTATGTACACCTGGACTATAACGAAAGTTGTTGAGTGTACTTTTATTTCAATCACTAGTATGCTGTCACTCTGTTCAATATTTGCCACTCTCATCCTCAATTTTGCGTTCAATAACGTAGCTACCCCACGTTGACTCTCATCCCCACCACTTTAGATTGCCCTGTAACTAGCACTGCAATAGTCTCCACTGTCCTTCCACCCCTCCTCGCACCGCTGCAAGACATCCACGTTCTCTAGGACAATCCGGCAAACAATCTATCTATCTATTTCTTCTTTTCCTTGCAAGGTTCACTGTCTTTCAACCTTACAATGCAATGGAAAATGGGAAGTAGTTAACCAATGGATTTATTTACATCCTGAAGAGTTTCCAATGCTTCTACATTCAAAATAAAAATATTTGGAGAATATTTGTACGATATTTCTTTTGCATTTGATCATTGGTAATGGTAAGTGAATTTCAAGGAAATTAATCCACAGTGCAGTCTGAGAGTATCTAGGAGGATATTAAAGACCTCGCCTTGCATGAGGATAGGAGAAGGAACCGGAATAAGAGAAGGAATAAATTTCATAGGTAGTTTTTATATCCCACTGCATTGATGAGGCACAATTTTCCATCCAATTTTCCAATACAGTTTAAATGATGCAAATAGTATCCATAACGCATCCTATTATCCGTACATCCATCTGCAATTTTGTATGTGAAGTTCCAAAAATCGTACACCCTACGGCTCAAAACTTACTATAAATAAAAAAATTATTATTAGCATCGACACTTTCGCTCATCTCAAGTCTACGCCAAGTCAACGCCCAAATACTAATATGTGGATTTCGCTCGCATTTGATATAAAAGGAAACATAATAAGGCACGGTTATAGTGAAAGTTTTGGTTAAAGCCATTAAATACGTCATTTGTCTAAACGCTTAAAATTGTAAGACATTTTAGTCGCGTACGTAAGTAGGAATTTCATAAAATAAGTTTATACATGACATTATATAAATTAATGTATTAATTAATGAGAAAAAAATAATACTTCATCCTATAATTTGGTGAAGTGCTTAGTGAAAATATGAAGGCTAATATTACGCCGCCGGTCACGCCGCCGCCGCCGGTAAAAACCATCGGATCGGCCGGCCGCCGACCCATTTCCAGTCGGCGTCCGCCGCCGATAGTCTTTCCATCGGCGCACAGCTCTACCTCTGATGATCGCTTATGCTCCAGAACTGAGTACAGGAATACGCATTTAAAGTTTAATTTTTCTACATTGTTTTGCTTAAAATACATAATTTCTTGAATCCTTTAAATAGTATCAATTTTTAGGCCAGACAAGCTACTTCGCTTAGTATCCGCAAGGAATGAAAAAACCTCAGATGAAAAACCACTCCGCAACGTTAGACTTTCGTGGAAGCAGAGAATACTTTACCACCTTAAATCCAAGAGAAAAAAAAACCGCGCATATCGGACAGTTCCGATATAGCATCTTCTTCTTGCTGTTATCAATCTTAAGATTGGTTTGAATTAGGGAAGAGTCGATTCCACTTTTTTTCGATTCCGATTCTTTCAAACCGATTCCCGATTCTCGATTCCAATTCCATCGATTCTTATTCCTAATAACAGGTGGGATATTGATATACCAGTAGCGTACGACTATTATTTAAATTCAAGCATTCGCTGAAATAACATAAAAAAGACAATTAAGTCGCTCACAAAGTATAATAATTAACAAATAGCCAATATATCCTCAGCTTATTGAGGTAGGTAAAAATCACAAATTGATAGCCTACACCCAAAATTATTGAGACAAATATGATGTGATAAATGAAATTTGATTTTAATATTTACCTATCTGGAATCGATGGAATCGGGATCGACTTTAGGCGATCGATTCTCGATACAGATTCTAATCATGAGAATCGGTGGAATCGAGAATCGAAATTTGGATTCGACTCATCCTTAGTTTGAATACAAACCTCCATTCCTATATTTTTTGAGCTTTCCTTTTCATTTCTTCGTCGGATGTTGCCATGGCATCCTTCCTCGCTTGCGCCAGATATTGTTCCCTTGGCCTCCCTCTGTATCGTACCCCCTCCACCATTCCCTCTAACACACACTTTACTAGACTCTCTTCTCTCAATATATGCCACACCAATTCTGCTCTTCTTTTCACAATACTCTTCCATAATTCAATCCCCTTCTCTCTTACTGTCGTGAGCACCTCTTCATTTGTAACTCTGTCCATCCAACTGATTCCCAGCATACGTCGATAACACCACACTTCTAAAGCATCCAGTTTTCTTCTTTCTTCCATTGCAATGGTCCAGATTTCACATCCGTATAGAGAAATGCTCCATACGAAAACATATAGCATACCATGACTTTAAAAAGATAACTTAATGCTGTTGAACCCCATCATACCAGACGCTTAGACGGAGTCTACATTTTCTCCTAGTGAACATAATCGTGACCACCGAGAAGAAGACTAAATTTCAGGTAAATCATTTCTCTGACGCCGTGAAAAACATACTATTAACCCAAGTAGACGTGTATGTCAAAATGATTTCGACTGATATTTTAGTGATCCAGAGGATCTAGTAAACCTTTATGATTTAGCCAAATATGTTCAAAACACCAGAATTCATACTTTTATACATATATATTATATATAGAATAGTAATTCAAAGAAATAATTCGTCGGTAAAACGGAGAAATTTTCGATGCCTTACATAAACATTATCTAAAGGACTGCTTAAAGTTCCGTGAGAAACGAAACACTTGGTAATATATATCTCAAAAAGAATATCATTAAAGTAAAATATGTTCTATGATTATTTCCAGGACTAAACGTTAGTTAACTTATTCCATTCCATCTTGTGTAGCATACCGCGTCAGCCTTCCCTTACCGTACGCTTTCACTTCCTAGCACCACCTCTGGTGACGTCACGACTCATAGCGAAGGCCTTATTCTTGGTGGTTACGACATAATACGGAAGATTGCTTTTGTTTGTCTCTCAATAACGTCCTAAAATTAAGCGATCTGAATTGTTTTATATATTAGAATTTAGAATTAGAAATTTAGAAAATGCCATTTTATATTGATTTGCCACTCAGATAGTTCACGATTGATTGAATTTTTACAACAAACTGAATCGAAAATAAATTAAATTTGATCAATTCTTGGGAATTGTTAGTCGATGGAAAAATCCCTTAGGAAAATCGCGAAAAGAGGAAAGTTTTCAAACTGGTTTGTTTACGCGACACGGACTATCGTAGACTGAAGGAGTTTAAGTTACGTCGTTTTTTAGCTGCGTTCAATGTGCGTAGTTATTTCTGCTGTTACCAAATACCGTCGGTAATTCTCGTTTCGATGGAGAGGCACTAAGATAAAGAATTGTGTCCACATGGCTTCGTAAATGGAGTCCGCAAGACCTTCCAGCTTTTTATGTAGGACTGTTTCTCTTTAATCCCCCTCTCACACTCAGTTCTGACGAGTTGCTCTCCATTTTCGGACGTTGTCCATGCGATCGGAAACGTGGGAAGGGTGAACATTTAATAATTTGCAAGGGAGCATTAGGACGGGATGGCGCTTTCCAGAGCTTTGTGGCTGTCGCCGGGACGTCACATTCACCAAGATACGGGGGCCTTGGGGCCGGTCTCTCCATAATGAGGCGGTTTCCGCAAAGCTTGTTTTGGTCCGTTGGTCGCAACGAAAACATCCAGATGAGCGTTTGATTCCGATTCCAACAGCCCTGTTTGTTTTTTTATTTAGTGGCCTTTCATGTCTTGCCCTTCCAAACAGCATATCGGGGTTGTCAACAGGCTCCGTATTTTCCTGCCCTAGATCCTGACAACAAGCCAACAGACAATAATCGCCGACACACTTCCGTCCCCCGTCGGGACGTCACAAGATCTAAGAGATCTTGCGTCTGCCAGCAATAGATTGGCCATTTTATATATATTTTTAGGAGTATAGGAGCGGAAACATTTACCAAAGCTTTTTATTTGTCGCTCAGTTTTCGTTTTTGAGATCGGAGGTAAAGGAAGTATTAGCGCATTATTGCGTTGCAAGACAAATTAGATTCTAGGTGGTTACTTTATGCGCTAGGTTCAATTATAAGCAAAATAAGTGTGCATGATGCAGTCCTTGTGCCTTAAGATTTTAATTTTTGATAGACAACGCATTTTTACATCTATATCTACATTTCTACATCTATACCCCGCGATCCGCCGCATTGACGTGTGGCAGGGGGTGTGAGGTCACCAGCCGTGTAAAGGTGTGAGTTTTTTGGAGATGAAATGGTGACATGAATTACATGAGTGTATTTAGTGGAGCTAAATTTTTATTGAGGTCGCTTATTGTTCGCGGAAAGAACGAGTTTTTGTACCTATCTGTTTGGAAGTGTATCGCTCTTATTTTATCGCATCTGTCAGACCTAGAAATGTAGTGAGGAGTCAGGATAATATTCTCTGTGTCGCTCTGAAAAATATCAGTACTGAATTTATCAAGCAACCTTTAGCCTATCGCATAGCCTCCGAGTCTCTAGGGGCTCCCACCTTAATCCCTCTAAAAGTTGTAAGACACTATATTTACGCTCGTAGCAGTTTTTTGCGAAACGCGCTGCTTTCATTTGTATTTTATTAGCTTTTTGGTTAAATCTTTATGACCAGGGTCCCAAATGCTCGCGGCGTATTCGAGATGTGGCCTAACCAGAGCGAAGTAGCATCTCTCTTCGACTTTTTCATCAGCGGACCTTCCTATTATGCGTTTAACAAATCCCAGTTTCTTTAATGCTGCGCCACACATGTACTGTATGTGTTATCCCCACGATATATCAGAAGTTAAGGTAATTCCAAGATATCTTACTGAATCTGAAGATTTTATGTTTACTCCATTTATTTCCTTTAAAATGGTGATTTAAAAGTCAAAAACATGACTGACATAAATAATATATGTAGTCTTTAAGGAAAAAGTCACCTGAATTGTCTGAATAAGAGAGATAACGACACTTTTTCAACACATTTTTCATACGTCACCAGATTTCAAACGGCAGGACTTAAAAATTGCTAGTAGCGCTAAGGTTTTTCCATGCCTGTGAGAGTAAATTAATTCAATCATTCAAAAAATGCAATGACGATGATAAATTACAAATTTCACCTGAGTTCCGACATAGCGTTTGAACTGTTTTAATAATGATGTTTTTGCTAATGAAATAGTTTAGCCTTCAACAAACATTATTTGAATATGAAGTATGGGATACGAGCATCAATATATTTTAAGAATGTAGTTCAAGAGACGAGCCGCAGAACACAAAAGATGCTTTGAAAATAAAGACACGAAATCGTAGTTAGCAAAACCTCTCATCACTGAAGGTCATTTGTGCAATTTTACCCCAAAAATCCTGGTGCTTGAAGAGAAAGGACGACATCTTGACGCTTTTGAACAGTGGGAGATTACCCGGAGAAGGAAAAGAAGAAGCAAGCTAATAAATGACATTGAATTCCTTAACCATTCCCCGCTGCTAGCTCTCTCACCCTAAAAACCTTCAACTTAACCTTCCCACTCCCAACCCTCGCTACCATCCAAAACCTTTCCGTCCCCCACCCCATCCTCTAACTTCCTCGTATATATAAAAGCTGTCGTGTCGAAAATTAAATTTTTTTGTACCTGATGATGACGATATAATCCTTGAAACGCGTTGTGCCAATAAAAAAATAAGTGGACATTACAAAAATTTCTTTCATTATTCATGGAGTATGAAGATAATTCGACGAATATGGTGGCAATGAAAACTTATTGAAGCCAAAGTCTGAGACTTCAGCCCCAGTATAATAGAACGCACATTGCCTCAATTGATAACAGAAATTTGCTGAAAATCAGGCGATAACATGGGTAAGGTAAGAGTCTACAGATGAGTGGGTAAGATGGGTAAGGTAGGAGTCTAAAATGTATTAACATTCATTAAAATGTATTAACAAGGTCTAGAGATGGGTGGGTAAGATGGGTAAGGTAAGAGTCTAAAATGTATTAACATTCAATTCTCAAGGAGAAATTACTTCTTACAATCCATTTTTTGCAAACCGACATTTATGATAATAAAATACAACATTCTGGTGCCAAAATGATAAATATGCCCATTACTAGCGAAGCAAGAGTTAAACCGAGAATAAATCCTATTACTGGGAAACATACTCTCTTTTTCCCCTCTACTACGCCAAGCGTATGGACAACTCTAACATTGACATTGGATTGATAAGAATAAAATAAGCCTCTTATGAAGCCTTCTGCCGCTTGCTATTCAACTACTCTGGATATTTGAACAGTCATGTACCACCCGTGGTTTCGCAAAAATTTCGGATAGGTAGTTATTCGTATCATCTAACCCTATGTCAAGGGCGGGGTTAACTTTCAAGATTTGACCCACAGGGCATGCAGTCCGTAGCCGTGAGCTTAACGCACATTACCGCCACGGTATTTCATTATATTTCAGTTCTATAAATTTAGAATGAGATATGTGATGATGGAAAATCTTGAGTAAAAATACTCATACCCCAACAGAAGTTAAAAGTCATTGTTCGTGTTCTCAATTTCCTTCCTCATCTTCCGTGGAAAGAGATTCAGGTGTCTCCCCATGTAGGCAAGGACTGAAGCCGAAATTATAAAATAATTGTAACAACTCCAAGAGGAACTGAATGATTGTTCAAAAATGTACAAGTTCTAGTACGCAGACTTTACTATGGTTATCTACATAATAAACACAGTAGTGTGGTCTCAGATAGCAAACTGCTGACTAGTAAAAGGTAATACTCCATCGTAAGTTTCCGTGGCATTCAGATAAATGCTTCTCCATTTATCGAGTTTCCATCGCGTAGGTTGTTTTTGAGACAACAGTTTCGTCCGTGTTCCAACGGGCATCTTCAGGATACGCGGTGGACACCCGAGAAATGGAGATGAATTCAAACGGTAATACATTGCATTAAAATATTATCTGCGCGTGTCATTTGTTACGTTTTGAATAAGGTATACTATACACCCTCGCAATTAATCACGAGACTCTTCGTTGAATCTCTTTTTCAGATAATGGAAACAAAATTCTATGCACGAGCAACTAAACATACCATAAGTAACTTAATTTTCCATTCACAATGGAGGAAAAGCAAGCATGGGTAAAACAGCATCAACAGTCAATCTGTAAACACAGGTATAAAAGGGTAGACGAGAAAGAAGAATACATATCAGGCAAGCAATGCGAAAACGTACAGCCACCTGCTACTTTCAACGCATGGATAATGCAGACATGAGAAAAACAAAGAGATGTGCCAAGCAGGTGGACGAACGACGAAATACAAAATTTTACATTAAAACATGGGAACTCACGGCATAGAAATGCGAATTTCACCCTTCAACGTGTCACAGCTGGGAAACGGGTTTGAAGTGCAGCCGCCACAAAGTGAAAATGGTGATTTGGAAAAATACGGACAATGCGGACGGGATGCGTTTATTGGAAGGGGCTGTTTGAGATGGGGGAGGTTTGCATGAGCGGTCCGAATCCGCTGAGCCACGGACGGCCACGAGGGAAGCCATTCTGTTTCCCATCGATTCCATTGCTCGTTGTTTACGGACCCGATATCCACCGTCCAACACACAAACAAGCACGCGTGCACGCGAAGCAGATGTGCCCGCAGTGAGGGCGTCACGGGCGTGCGGCGGCATACACGCGTGTAATTTCGCGCCGTTTATCTACGAGGCACGGCGAAGCGGTCGCAAATTTTTTAGCACCACAACCACCAATCCTCTCCTTCCCCCCAACTCCCACTCAGCGCATGTGCGATTCTAATAATTCAACGCCTTTCTCACGCCGAATTGATGTGCCTTTCACGCCACTAACGTACCGATCTGCCATTCGGCTGCTTATTCCTACATCTACATGCCTACTTCGCCCTCAACTCCAACTCCTCATACACATCCTAGTAAAAGGAGACCGAGCTTTGCTCTACAACAAAATGTGTATGATTTAGAAATAAATAAATCATAAATACTGATTTACAACCAAACAAATACAATCAGAGATGATGAAAGGTAATAAAATTTGGCATTAAAATTTTCTGAGTTATCAGGAAAATTATATTTTCGACGTCTTCGTCATGGTCTTTATTCACCAAATAAAAGGAGTGTTGACTGATTTTGAGTCACCCGAGACTAGCCACGGATAAACTTTACGAGGTCATCCGCAATGCACAATTGTGCGAAATTCCACATAGGAAAAAGCATCCACCTTGGCCGAGAACCCGGTCAAGGCGTATGATTTTTCCTCTGTGGAATTTTGCACAAAAGAAGTGTTGGCTGCTGCGGTTGATAATATAAAAAGACGTTCCCCTTCTGACTGTTCTTGAGATTGCAAGGCAGAATTGAATTTCTGTTTTTTTCGGAGGATGTTAAGGAATATTTTAAACAGCTGTACGTCAACTTTCGATAAATATAGTACTCAGTTCATATTATATTTTTATAACCATTTTGAAATGGCAAATATTTTTCTTAGGCTGCATGGGTAACCAAGGTGGCAGCGCATCAAACAACAAGAGTAAACAAAAACAGATATAATAGGATGCACATAGCAGCACGTGTTGTTGATTGCAGATTTTAATGCAACACTGAGTAATATATTTATTGAAAGTTGCCGTACAGCTGTTTAAAACGTTCCTTAACATCTTCCGAACAAAAATGGAAAATCAATATTGCCTCATAACCTCAAGCTCAGTCAGAAGGAGAGCGTCCTTTTTTATGTTATAAACAGCAGCAGCTAACCTCAGTGACGAAACCCCAGTTCAGGTTCAGCGTACCTTTCAAATCTGTCATCAACAACATGTGTTGCTCAATGCATGTTGTTACATCTGCCTCTGTTTACTCTTATTGTTTGATACGCTGCCACCTTGGCTACCCATGAAACCTATGTCAAAATTATACATTTCAATGTAATTTTCAAAATATGAAAGGAGTTTTTCAAAATATGAGAGCTTTCTCATTCTTTTTTTCTCGTCCGAATTCAATACCTCTCTACACATAATCATTACCGCCTGTTTCGGGAAATACTTCAAACACAAAAACAGAAATAACTCGATCAATAGCATAAGACCTCTCACGTCTTTCACGCACCCCTTCCGGTTAAAATACTCACCCGTAAAGGGTTTTTCAGTAAACTATTGAGGCGGAATTCTAAACTTTTTCCCAAAAAGTTTCAAATATTTCACTCCAGGGATGAGCATTGAATGGAAACAATCAATGAGCGTAAGCTGTAAGACGTAAGCGGTATCACTTAAGACGTGAGGATTTCCTTAGGGCAGTCATTCTCCAATGCTGAAGTAAGCCGTATCAGGAGTGTCATTCTGAAACTCTGAACTGATCGGCACGGAAGCCTTGTCGTCGGGTGGGACGTCACGCCGACTACCGTGGCATTCTGTATGAAACCGATCGGTGCGCCGGAGAGCTCCAGTCGGTATATCCTACTGACATGCAGAAGCTATCGATCCCGAGGGGAATTAGTCGGTTTGCTTCAGATACAACGTAACAATTTAGATTTTTGTTTGAAATAGGTTTATTTGATGCTTATAATAGAAATATAATTTATTCATAGGATTAAGTCTAATGTAAGTAATGCACAAGTTGAAGTTAAGGTAATAAAGGTGACGGCCTATAAGAAAAATCTCGGTAGAGCAGGAGCCGGCGCGGGCGGGTCAAAACCTAGCTCCTCAAAATGTTTTACTATTTGGCGCTATCAAGTACCTTGACGCTTGCTTTATCATCAGCGACCTCTGGTTCTCCACTGATGGGAGCCACCAAGTCTCGCTAAACCTATAGTCTTCTGTCTGCGCATGTATTACATACTCATAATTCTACGCATCTGTCCGTCGAAATGAGCGGGCATGGGGAAGGGGGGGGGCGTGGGTCGTTGTTGACCTTAGACGACCTCCCCAATCGTGAGCGATTGCCGATGATGCTGGCACCACGCTAACCAAAATTCGCGCGATGCCCTCTATCTTATGGGCGTGAACATGAGGGCGCCCGGGAACTGAGGACGAAGTAATGGCAAGAAAAAATATTACAGCGCTTACCTTCGCGCCAGGAAAAGATTATTCGACGCCATCGGCCTTGAATTTCAATGAGTGGAGGTGGGGAACGCTTTTATAATGGGCATTAAGCAATAACTTGTGGCAGGTGTGCGGATGCATTCGCAAGATAATTAATAAGGTGTTTTGCGACTTCATCGCCAAAACATATTTCCTCCAGAATACAACGAGTGGTGCAATTTAGCTCGACGTGCGCCTCGTAAAATTAAAACGTTGTTGAGAGGATGCTAAGAGTTGAGTCGTGCATGGCATATCCTATTGGCTCCATTTAGCTCTTCCACCGCGTTACTTTTGTTTTTGTCTTTCCCCTATTCGAACAAGGGAAAGATGGAGTCTCCTAGCGAAAGATCTTATGCAACGTTCTTACCGTCTTCTTCAGGAAACGGTCGAGCATAATTCTCGCAGTTTATGCTTCCCAGGCGTTACCATCGTTCCATTCACCTCCGTGGCCATGAAACTCCTGCCATACAATTTATGCCCGTCGTAAATGCATGAAATTATGCCGTGTAACTCTTTTACTGCCGTCGTCAGGCATTAAAGCTGCCATTCCTCATTTTCGTAAAACATGTAAGGAGGCCCAGTTAATATTTGTACGAATCCCACCAATTTTAAAGCCCCGAAGGTATTATGAAAGATATAGGGATTGTTTTGGGAATCTTTCACGTTTGATAATGTAAAATAGTCTTAGGCTAATTTAAATTGCAATACTCGGGTAGAGGACGCTTGGTTTGGATAATTTCTTCGGGCGTTTTAAGTATCAGTCCATATAATCCTGCTGATATCAATGAGGTAGAAATACTTAACTCCCTAAATATTTGTCAATAAAATTATTTCCAACGGCATCACTAGACAAGAGATCTGAACTATGATTTTATAAATCATTTGCACCTATATTGAAGGGAATACTTATTATTATTCCACAATGATATCTACTAAACAAATTATTCTTTTCAATATGGATTTTAATGTTCTGAATGTCTTGGTTTTTCGAAAAAACTAAGTTCTTCTACGCCAAATGTCGTCAAGTTTACTATGAAACATTTTCAACATAAATTATTTTGCTCACATGCATTAAGCCTTCGTTGAAGAATGAATATTCCAATCAATGCAAATTAAAAAAAAATTATGTCTATTTGACTGAACCTCGTTTCGTGACGCCTTTTAAAAATGCCGTTAAAGCAAGGTACATTATTTAGTATTTGCTAGGTCGATGCTTATCAACTGAAATTATCGCCTTTTATTTATCATAAACAACCGCAGGCACCTTAATAGAGGAGATATTTGATATGTTCATGCTCAGAGTGAAGTTACTGAGTGGGATATCATTCTACAAGTATGGAAGAATTTTGATCACTAATTCAATAGAGTTCACTCACGGGTGCAACCTTTCGTGCAGTCAACTAACGTCCACTTATGTGAGTCGTTAACACATTTAACAAAAACAGCATTATATTTTGTTCCCTTAACAATTTTGGTACAGTGCCGATAACTGTTAGCTTTGGCTTAAAAAAATTTTAAGGTTCAGTGCGAGAGTGGGCCAAGTTTTCTTTAATGTTACTAAACTAATAATTGTACGGGATGACTAGATACGTATATATCTTAGTGCAAGACTAAACCAATAAAGTTTGAATATATACCCGTTTATGCAGATGTTCTCCAGAGCACCGAGTTCAGACTATTTACGGGAGGAACATATGGAACTTAAAACGCCTTATCCACAAAATTCCCATCGATGGAATGAACCTCTTTTTAACAGTCAGCCTACCAATTGTCACGCAACTTACATTCGGTTAATAGTTGGAGCCATTGAATATTTGTATTTTCTTCAAGTCATAAGCATCATGATTCTGTATAGTATTAACACATTAACTTCTTATTACTGTGAGAAATATTATACGCAGTGTAGGACTACATATGGAAAACCTACTGCGGCAGCCGCTTTCTGAGGCACAGCATTGCAGCCGAAAAATTCCCCGAGTAATGAGGGTAATGACTTACTGTGATATGGTGTAGTAGCTAAGTAGTTAATAGTCTGACAAAATGTCATATGACAATAGGGAGGTCAATTTCTTTGATGAATGTGAATAAGAAGATAAAAATTTGTTTACATCATGTTCAACTTGAAGGCACTGGTAGATGGCAAAAAAGATTACATAATACTTGTATTCTACGCTGCCTAGCGTACAATATAGTGATGTTTTAGGACGTTTTAGGTTTTTGATGTTTAGTGACGTTATAATAATTGTATAAGTGTTACGAGTTTAATAGAAAAACTAGGATGGGAATTACTATCAGAATGCAGGTTAAAATATAGGTTAAACCTTTTAAGTAAATTCGAAACCGATTTCTTCACAGATGACGTTATATATATATATTGAGAACCCCTGCGTATTATGCTAGGTTTGATTATATTAACAAGATTAGAGAGAATGATTGTCGTACCGATAGATTTAAAATGTCATTTTTCCCGCGTACCATAAGAGAGAACATAGGCAGCGTAGCAAAGGGATAGGTAGGTGAAATATAGTTAGAGTAGTCTGTAGTGCATGATGCATGTAATAACAACCATTAATCCCTTTCTTATTATGTAGATACTAACCATGTGACCCTATTATCTAGCATGCCTTCATTTAATATCCTAGTTGCATGTCAATAGTGCATGTTTGGTGATCTTCACCCCCTGCCACACACCCTCGTGGTGGCTCGCAGGGTATTACGTAGATGTAATTTCCCTTGATAGCTATGCCACAGAAAGTTGTGATGTCAACAAAGTTTAGCCGAATCCATGTTCACTGGGGTTTCATGCAAGAGCAATTTTAAATTTAGGAAACATTGGTTCTTCTTCCACAAGGATTTATTGCATTGAAGGTGGTGCAGGTATTCTCGCAAAATATCCTTCCTTCACATTTGAAGGGGAATTATGTCAACGTGAATGAAAAAGCACTTTAAGGTAAAACAATATCCATCGTGCATCTTGAGGATAATAAGATGCACAGACGTTTACAATAGAAAATAAAATAAAGAAGCGGACCAACGAAAGTGCTGATTCGTGCTATGGGCTGACAATTGTTCCTTTCACTGTGTTGTGATGCAGCTGAAATACCCCGTAGATTGGAGAGGGCATGTTGGACGCAGCAGGTCCTTGGTCCACACCGTTTATGAAGTAATGCAGGGTCCCTGTCTCCGTCACCATTACACCGGCGCGATCCCCAACCTTAGCGGAGTGGAAACACAAGTAAGTAGTCCAGAGTGGTTACCAAAGCCTCCGCGGTTTTCATGTTTAATGGCATTTTTCGGGTTCTTCCCGCGTTGCAGCCTCCTTGTAGACGACTGTTTCGCCGGAATCCCAGTCGCCTTCATCGAGTTCTAATGATGATGTCATAATGATTAGAACTTTAGGATGCCGACTGCAATGCCGGCGAAACGGTCGTCCACAAAAAGGCTGCAACGCGGGGAGAACCCGAAAAATACCGATTAACTAGTCCAGTGTTTATGGAATCAATTTAGACAGTTTTTGTGGATAACGGTCAGTTATTAACCATATTTAATGAGTTTGTTACCAAAAACCTGGCTTAAAATGGAGGCCCACAAGGGCCGTAGCTTAGCCTTCTGCTTGATTTACTAAGAAAAATTATTTTTTTATCTCAATCACATGCGTGAAATCCACTGTAAAACTGGGTAACCTAGACTGGGATTCGATCCCTCACACTTAGTGCTCTAGCCAGTTAAGCATCCAAGGCGTTTCCTTCCACTGTGAATTTTATGGATGGTTTAAGGAGCGAGAAGTGCTCATACGAACGGTGCATACCTATGCATACCGGTGGATACACTATGGTGTCCTCGAATGCGTGCGCTAAGCGTCACTGTTTACAAGGCAGAGCCCAACATTAACCATGGAATAGTTTACCAAGACTAATTTGAAGAACTTGGGAAGCTGTCGCAAAATAAATTTAAGTGATTCATCCACAGATGGCAATATACTTGTGTGAAATTAACAGCGACAAATCATTCGTATGGACTGAGATTAGAACCCACAAGTACTGTGCAATCCTACACTCACAATACCACATAATACTCATGCCAGGTAAAATAACTTGGTTTTTCCTTGCTTGCATCATCAATTTGAGTTCCCACCTCATATTCATATAGAAATAAATTACCACAGGGGAATTTTAATTCATTAAAAGTCTATATAATCCCCAAAATTTCATTGTCATGGTGGCTCATAACAATCTTAAATGCAACGATCAATAATGGTGCGGGTGATGTCTGCTGAAACCAAGTCCCCCTCGATAAGAAAATTGCACTAGGGCCATTTGGCCCTCAAATATTCCGTTAGGTATTTACTGGTAATATAGGCAATATTTTTCCCAGATTTCCGATGGTTTGAATGCTGCTCAAAAATCTTAGAAAATATGTAACGGAATCGCGATACAACATGTACATTCATTTTTATTGCCGAAAGATTTCATGGAAATATACGTCAGGAATGATTTCTCCATGTTAAAAAAAAAACAAATTAATCCTAATTATATGCTTACCTTAAGAGCGTCTAAATTTTCGCCGTAGTTTTTCATCTTCAACACTCCATTTTGGTAAGCACTATTTTCAAACATCATCCAGTTGCCAGATCTGTAAGAGGAAGGGAATTGGAAAATGTGGGTTATTTTGCTGTTGATTTGAAAAGTTAACCGAACTAATAAAAGAACGAATTCATAAAAGGTTGAGATTAAAATATAGGTCTCCTAGAAGGAGGGAAAGATGGAGCAATAGTTTAACTTAGTCAAAACTTTTAGCCTCTAAACTTATTTTCAGTGCCAAATGTCATCAATAAGCGACAAATCCCATACTTTCCTCATGGAGCATAATGAGAAGGCCAAGCATATCCGGTCAAGTTAAATCTACGGTTTCACCTTGATACTAATGGAGGCTCATACTATGTGGGCTAGAAATTATTGCTTACAAACTGATGAAAAGCAATATGCTAATTTCCATTAAATGAAATATGAGGACAAATATATCGAACCAAAGAAGAAATAAAAGTGGAAAGCGAAAATTCATTTCCGCAAGTTGCGATATGATTTCAAACAATCACACCAAGATAAATTCGAATAATTACAGGTGCATGTGCAGATTAATAATTTTGGTATCTGCTAGAAGTTATTTGTCAGGCATAAAAAGGCCTTCTTACGTAAAAGGTAGCATGCGCAAGGCAGAACAGAATTGCTTACTTTAAATTGTACATGTTGGTCGGCAGGTCTCCTGACCGGTTGTACTGGTAAATGGTCACTCCAATTGCGAAGCTGTGATCGAATCTGTTATCTTTTCTATCCAGTCTGACTTCAAACAATTCATTATACTTGAGTGCCCTATTTGTTAAAAGGACTCCATTTACAGGGTCTTCCAAACTGCGCACAAAGATAAGAAAATATTGTTTTAGGAAACATTAAAAACTTGCAAATATAATTTTGGCAATATAATTTTGGTAAATATATTTTGAACAGGGAGCTTGCAAAATGAAGTATTATAGGACTCACTTCAGCTTCTGAGCAGATCGCCCGTGCTCAGTAATAGCCGCGTTTATTCCACATATTGGATTGAATGTAAGCTGGTCCCTGTTTCCGTTGGCTTTCACTTCTGAGGAAGAAAGGAAAGGTAATTGTAAACTTGCATATTCCTCAAAGGAAATAGTTGTAACTTTGTTTAGCGGAAGTTTGTCATCAAGGAAGAATTAGAGTTACTCCGATAGCTCCACTTATAAGATTTAACGATGATTTATTTAAGATGTGAGAACGAAGGCTATTGCGGTGCTCTACGTTGATCTCCTTCATTTTTCAGAATCTACCGTGTATTTTTGTTGTAAGTGACAACAGCTTCACTGAAACTACTGTCCGCTTCTTCAGGTCGAAGATGCCAGTCGGCCGGAAACTCATGAACCGGCATCTTCGACCTGAAGACGCTGACAGTAGTGTCAGCGAAACTGTTGTCACTTACAGCAAAAATAAGCAGTAGATCCCGAGAAATGAAGATCGTTTATTTAAAATTTTTTATTTACCTGGAGATAGCCCAAAGTGTCGATACCAGGGTCATGTAGATAAAATCTTATAAGCGGAGTTACCGAGGTTATGTTAATTATTTCGTGTCGCGTATTTCACATCACCCGATCATTCATCGTCCGATCATTTTGGAGATTATTAGAATACAGCTCCCCATATTGACGTAAAAAAGTAAAAATATGGTCTCATCATTAACCATTTCGATCAAACTTTCCACACTTCTTTCCTAAGCAACAGAAAAATATTTTGAATAAGATATAGATATGATTGTAAGTAGTGTGTCACGGAGTCTTGCACACATCATGTTAAACAAAATGTTATGGGCATCAAATGTGTTCCATTGCTATGAATGATCATTAGAGCCAGGTGATTCAAAAGAGGATAGTTGGATCTGGAAGGGACGAGGAATTCCTCACAAATGTGCTAAGCCACAAATATACTAAAGACACGACACGTGACGGTAAAGCGTTTACCTTAACGGGATATTCAGGGAAAATGGGAAGCTAATCTGGATAATTTTCCCACTCCGCTTTGACTATTCAAGTAAAGATATGATTTATACTATACATCTACATCATCTACTTCTACGTAATACCCTGCGAGCTACCACAAGGGTGTGTGGCAGGGGGTGAAGATCACCAAACATGCACTATTGCCGTGCAAGAAGGATATTTAAGGGAGATATGCTAGAAAATAGGGTCACATAAAGCTATATGGTTAGTATCTACATAATAAGAAAGGGAATATTAGTTGTTATTACATGCGTCATGCACTACAGACTACTCTAACTATATTTCACCTACATATCCCTTTGCTACGCTATCTATTGTTCTCTCTTATGGTACGCGGTAAAAATGACATTTTAAATCTATCGGTACGACAATCTATCTCTCTAATCTTGCTTATCTGATCAAACCTAGCATAATACGCAGGGGTTCTTAATATATATCTAACGTCATCTCTGAACAAATCAGTTTCGAATTTACTTAAAAGTTTTGACCTATATTTTAAGCTGCGTTGTGATAGTAATTCCCGTCTTAGTTCTTCTATTAAATTCGCAACACTTATACAATTATCATAACGGCCTTTAACAACTATAGTGTACTATAAGACAAATATAGCGTAAATAGAAAACTACAGAGTAAAATGCTAGTTTTGCCATGTTTTGATTTTAAAACAACATTTATTTTACGTGTTGCGGATAAGATATCATATTGACTGCTAGAAATGTATTAGAACACCCAAAATCTACGATTTCATTTGAAAGCTCATTCTTACCTTTTATCACTCCGTTAATGTGGACTGTCTGGTCACTATCGCACTCAACAACGGTGTGAGTTATGTCGAGGGTAATGTTGTTGGTGGAACTCTTGGAAAAGCCCTTCCATGCGTGGAACGTCGTGACCCACAGCCCATTTTCGTCCATTCTGGTGCTGAGGATCAAATTCGAGGTGGCTCGCTTCGTCCCGGAGCCGTCTGAGCACCGTGACTCGGGGGGCGTTTGCTGAGCAGCGCATCGATAGAAGGCCAAGACGGAAGCGAGAACGATGAGGAGCTTAGCCATGATCACGAACAAAGCACTCGCATTCAGCTTTAAACCTTGCGGTCGGGAAACCTCTTCTATCTGGTGATAACATTATGCGGGAGCTTTATATACACTCTGAAATGCGTGAAAAATAGTATCATCGCTTAAAATAAATGTTGTCGAGATCATTTGACGACACAGTTGCAAAAAAGAAGATTTTAATTGGTTGTTGGGAAATACTAAAACAGGCATCAATCATATTCACTTTGCCCCGAAATGTGTGACTGGAAGAATGATTTATGGCAGAGAGCAGTGAAAGAAATCCATTTTACTTCACTGGAATTAATAATAAGTTCCCGATTGCATTGATGATTTAACTTGAGCCGTTTGTTTTATCGCTCTGTTTCATCCCAAAAAATTCTTCGGCAAGCTAAATGGTCCGTGGCATCGATTTAAATTCACCTACAATAGCAATCATATAATATACAAATCTTTAAAAGTAAGTAAATAAATCGTTCTCTTCCCAGCGATACCAGAGGAGGTAATCTTTTAATTTCTTCTTCTACGGTGAATCTATCCTCAGACAGGTTTTAATTGAACTGCTCCCTCCATGCTCGCCTGACCTGTGCTGCCTCCCTCAGCTCTTTGTAACTCCTTCCATTCATAATATCCGTCCACATGTTATTTCTTCGTCTTCCTTTCCCTCTTCTTCATTCGATATTTACCTCCAATATTCTTTTCAGCAGACAATCTTATCTCAGGACGTGCCCCATCGAGTTCGCCTTCCTCATTCTTATTGATCTCAAAATATATCTTTTTCATTCACCCTTTCCAGCACTTTCTCCTTTCTCACATCATAACTCCAAGTTAATCAAATAGTATACACATCCTAAAATTCTGCAAGCTGTAGCTGGGGTGGTACAGTTTGCCGAGTTCTGATATTTTTTTATCTGAACGCTGATCGCCGAACGATTTATATCGCCGATTATTGTGAAAATATCTCTTCGTTTCGTACCGAAAAAAATTTGCCTTAAAGTTATTAAGATGATAAAGAGTTATTTCAAAGAGAACAACACTCGGAATGAACAAAAACGCTCTTCTTAGGCAATCTTTCCTCAGGACGTGTCCCATCAAGTTTGACTTCCTCTTTCTTACTGATCTTAAAAAATTCCTTTTCTCATTCATCTTTGACAGAACTTCCTATTTCTCACCCTATCACTCCATTTTTATTTGAAAATACCATAATTTGCTTTTGCAATATCAATAATGGGTCACCTAACCCGTAAATTATGAAAATCATTTCAATAGCTTGCTCGGACTCCACAGGTACATCTACATCTACAACTATGTCATACCCTGCAAGCCACCCAAAGGGTGTGTGGCAGGGGGTGCTTTCGCACCAGGCATGCATGAATGATTTGGTAGAACACCGGCATTACATTAAAACCCGCGTACCACACATGCAAAGCACCAATTAAAAATCTAATATCCAAGAAACATTCTATCTTCAATCGTTCCAACATGCAAGGAATACATAGACTACTACTACATATTCAAAATATCATGCATAAATAAGAAAATCAATATTTACATCATGCATAAATAAGAGAGTAGAGAATATTATGAGAAAGATTTACTGCCTGCCTATTGTCAATACTCGAACTATTCATGACGACGATCACAGCTGTTATGGTCCCGAATGGTACGCGGAAAAAATAACATTTTATACCTATCGGTTCTACAATCTAGCTCTCTAATTTTATTGGCGCGATCTAATCTGCCGTAGTACGAAGGGGTTATTAGTATGTTTTTTACGTCGTCAGTAAAATGATTTTCCTGAAATTTATTTAGGAGGTTAAGCCTATAATTTAATCTACGCTGTGATAGCGATTCCCATCCTAATTCTTCTAACAGTCCAGGCCAACTTATCGTAGCATCGTTTCACAAACCTAGCTCCTCTTCGCTGTACGCGATCTAACTCTGATATCAACCCCGTTTCGTATGGATCCCATACACTAACAGCATATTCCAGATGAGGCCTAACGATTGAAAAATAACAACGTTAGTTCACTTTCTCATCACATTTTCCGAGCACTCTCTTGATAAAGCCTAGCTTCCTATATGCTTGACCGCATATTTCCCTAATATGTTTTCCCCAAGATAGGTCGTGAGTAATTGTGACCCCTAAGTACTTAACAGACTCGGCGTGAATAATTTCCGTATTTTTAATTCTGTAAGCCCTACCTGGCCTATTTTTCTTTTTCCAAAAGCTGACTGCTACGCACTTTTTTATGTTTAGTTCCATCTGCCACTTTTTGCACCAAGCATGAATAGCAAGTAGGTCAATTGTTAACGAGTCGCTATCTTCGGAATTGTTAATATCCCTATACACAACCGCGTCGTCTGCGAAGAGTCTAAGCTTACTTTTAACGACGTTGCTAATATCATTTATGTACAAGGGAAATAAAAGTGGACCAATTACACTTCCCTGAGGAACACCCGATGTAACGCTAACTGTGTTTGACATGATACCGTCTATGACAACCCTTTGTTCCCGCCCAAGTAAGAATTGATTAATCCAACTAATAATGTTTTTATATACTCCATATGTTTCTAGTTTTGAGAATAACTTATCGAAAGCTTTCTTAAAATCTAGGAATATCGCGTCAACTTGAACATTATTTTCACCCGAGAGCAAGATGTCATGAACGAAGAGAGCCAATTGGGTTTCGTAAGATCTACCCTTTCGAAATCCGTGTTGGTTATTTATTAATAATTCCTCCCTATCTAAATGGCTCATAATGGAGCTTACGATTATGTGTTCAAATACCTTACAGGAAATGGATGTGAGAGAAATAGGCCTATAGTTACTAGGGTCTTCCCTGTCGCCGCTTTTGAATATAGGTGTGACATTTGCTACTCTCCAGGCACTCCTTAGGCACTACGTGATCTACTAAAGATTTGGTAAATATTAATTCTATGGCTATGTCTGATGCCAATGTTTTATATACGCGAGTAGGTATTTGATCTGTACAGACCAAGCTGCGCAGCAATAACATTATCAAATTCATCATCAAATCAAAACATGAACATATATACATAAGATTAGATTATATAAAGAGTTTGTTATTATTCAAAATATTTTAGCAATCACCATCACTTCTGCACCAGAGTAATCCGTTAACAACACAAGAAAGTCAGAAGTAGCCTTGGCAGAATATTTGCACTCTAATGATATTTGAACTTGAGTAACTTCCGTTCATTACACTGATTAATGATGAGGTACGAAGTCACTCGTATGAGTGCATACACACCAAGGGTTGAAATTTGCTATGAATTAATTTACTTAAATTGAATGAAATTTATTTTAATCTGACTGAAAAAATCATTTGACTTTACTGGGATCTCGGTCAAGTCAAATGACTTTTTCATGGCGAATTTCAACCCTTCGTTGAACTTGAGGAAGTATGCAGATATTCAGACGTAACTCTTGACAAAATTTCATCGCATCATGTATGACTTCGAGGAAGTGAAATACATTCCCTATTACTTAGCACTCATCCCAGTGTGGAAACTTTAAATATTTACACTAAGTACTTTTTATTATACGCGCTGGGGAAAATGCCATACACCGAGAGGGTTTTTCATGTGCTAACTGGTCAGTTATTTACTGTTTTTTTTATTTCCTCACGCTTTAGCGTGTGGCAATAAAAAAAACACTACATTATACTATATAAAAATTAATATCCCATCGGTATATGCACATGGCCTTCCAAACTCATATTTCGGCAAGTGCAATGTCATTCGAAAGGTTATGGAGAGTGAAAATACTGTTGAAAGTGAAACATGAGTACCCTGAGGTTGAATGGGAAACGTTAAAAAATCTTGGTCGAGAACATATTTTGAAACAGTTCCATCGCAAAAACAAAGAAGGAAGACTAAACAAAGCCATTCATATGCATTAAAGTTTCATCTACATCTACATAGTACCCCGCGAGCCGCCCCTTGGGCGTGTGGCAGGGGGTGTTAGGTCATCAGCCGTGTTAAAGTGTAACATTTTTGGAGATAAAATGGTGACATGTATTAAAGGAGTGTATTTAGTGGAGCTCAATTTTTATTGTAGTCACTTATGATTCGCGGAAAAAACGAGTTTTTGTACCTATCTATTCGGCAGTGTATCTCTCTTATTTTATCGCATCTGTCAGACCTAGAGATGTAGTGAGAAGTCATGATAATATTCTCTATGTCGCTCTGAAAAATATCAGTTCTGGATTCATCAAGCAGCCTAAGCCTAGCGTGTAGCCTTTAAACCCTTAGGGGCTCCCACCTTAACCCCTCTAAAAGTTATGAGACACTATGTGTACACTCGTAGCAGTTTTTAACGAAGCGCGCTGCTTCCCTTTGTATTTTATCAATTTGTTGGTTGAATCTATTTGACCAGGGTCCCAAACGCTCGCGGCGTATTCAAGGTGTGGCCTAACCAGAGTGAAGTAGTGTCTCTCTTTGACTTTTTCATCCCAGGACCTTCTTATTATACGTTTAACAAAACCTAGTTTCTTTAATGCAGCGCCACATATGTTCTGCATGTGTAATCCCCACGATATATATTTTTATAAGTTTGAGGCGGTAGTGATAATGCTCCCCAAAACAAAGTAAAAATGCCTCCCCGTGATGACGCTCCCTGAATCCCCGAATCACGTCTAGTAAGGAGCTCGCGACGGATCGCAGGAAGCAGTACTTAGTAACAGCTCTGCGGTGTATTTACTGTGGGCGCCTCACGACTGCTGGGGTCATTTAAGGCTTGCGGACGCTCTGGGTAAGGTAAGGGATTAAGGAGAATGGGAGAGCACGGAGATGGCCTCCTGCATCGCCAATGACCTTCCCGCCCCCCCTTCACTCCCAACAACCCTCCCCCCCGACTGAGGGTGCCAAGGGAGTCCCATGGTTTTAATGTCCCATCAGAGGGCCGTATTCTGCGCCTGGAACGTGCTCGACGCCATGGGGCGGGTACGTAGGTACTACTCCATGGAAAATTCCCTCCAAGTAAACGCCTCTGGCTGCCTCGGATTCACGTACGAGCAAACGGGGCTACGGGCTTTTTCCGGCGCATGCTGACCCGAGGGAGACGACCTGCAGCTGGCTCTTGCGTGAAAAACATTTCATCTTGTCGCTCCGACATTTTTCGACGAGTCAGCAGGAAATTGTGGTCGAGAGGTTGAGGCTTTTAGTCCCGAGCTGAAGAAACAACTGAATTGACTAGGTGTTTATGTGAATTTTTTCAGCATTTTTTTATTTCAGCCATTTCCTGTCGTAAATTAAACTAAAATAAATTAAACCTGGAAAAGATGAGAGACATCTTGGGTTATAAAAGTGACAGGTTTTTTTCTTATCTAAAATATCAGTGGCAATAAGACAATGGTGAGGTTAAATTCAGGTGAGGAACAGCGAAAGTTATTTAAACGGTAGTATTTGGTGGAATTGAGAAAATGAAGTGAGATCAATTTACGACATAATCACTCATTAGCAATAATAGTTAGGGAATCGCATTACGACCAATTGTTATGCATATAGTTTATACGTAATTGCTGTCAGATGAATCAGGTAGTTTGAGGTGTGAGGATGATTGGCGAAATTTGATTGGTTGTTTGGAGCGGTGACCAACATCTGAAGTCATTCTGAAGAATAGATGGAAAGGTCAACAAAAGGAGGAGTATTAGAGCATTGAAAGAAGGGTGGAGAGAAACCCGGCGTCGATTTAAGCTTATCATTGACAAAAGGTACCTTTACTGTTCTAGATCCCAGCTGATGGGCAGAGTACTTCTTAGGAAGCGCTCTCTGCAACGCATCCAAGTATGAGTCGGGATTGCCCTGAGAAACAAATCGTCGGAAGTAATTTGAGAAATATCTAAGTTAGGATATTAATAATATAGATTTTTTTCTCTATTTCCCGAGGATTTAAGAAGTAACAGGCATTACTAAGTCACACTTTTGCAATGAATTTCTTTAATGAAATCAAAGTCACTATTTTTACTACTTTCTTTCAACAAATTTCCTTACTTGGTACAAGAGCTTGATAGAATTAGAATCATTTTTACAACTCAACTTCTCTAAACTCAAGTAGATATCTTGGGTTTGGGATTGTTATACTCTTACTTCACACTTTGACGTAAACTTTGCGGTGCTGGGAACATTTATCCCCCGTGAAAATTGCCGGTTTTACACTAGGTAGAGTATTTCGCTCGAAAGAAGTGGCCGGAATTTCGGACGAAAAACCATTATTCCTGGAAAGTCTCACTGAGCCGGCAGGAATTCATGTTTCCAGACATTATTTTTCATTAACTTTTCATTCAATATGTTTCATTGAACAAGCGAAGCTAAAAAAGAAAGTCCTGCGGTTATTGGATTAAAGAATGAAATTAAAGATGCATGATGCTTGGCCTTATGAAAATGGATAGATTATCAGTCTGCGCTTTTATTGGTTTCGAATATTTCACATACTTTTGCGATGCGGTGAAAGAAGGTTATTAAAGCAAATTTCATCAACATACCTGTAATGAAATCAATAACAGGGATACCATTCTTACGAATACCAATTTCAAGCCTAGTTTTTAGCCTACTTTTCACACCAATTATCACATAACGGTCTGGGAATCATAGCAAGTGATAATTTTTGAACATGTGAGGCAAACAAATTGTAAAGAGAAGAAATTCGTTTAATGCGGCACGGAGTGGATTCGCTGGGAGTCATAACGTGGACGATTTCATTACAGAACAATGAAATGGAAAAAATAGGTCAGCAATCGTAACAAAGAAAAAGGGATCACACCCTGGTATTCGGGAATTTTCTAGCCATTGAGAACTTCCAAGAATGGCGCTGCGTTCCCGTAATGCCATCGGGTTTTCCGCTCCAGAACAACCACGGTTCTTTTAATGTACATTCAAATGCAGTCGACGGTATTTTTGGGGAATTCAACGGGCATTCTCACAGTAAATGAAAAACTAGAACAGTCCGCGAGGCAGCAGGAATCAAAGGGAAAATGATTCGCAGTCAACAATTTCGGTAACATAGGTGTCACTCGTCCATATTACCGTTTTTATTCAGTGGTACTGAAATATGGTGACAGTAAAGGGACTTTTTCAGAGGAAGAGTCGAATACCTGCGAACTTAGTCCGCTAGGGAGAGAAAAGCTGTCCTCGCATGGACGGAAATCGACGCGGAAAGCGAAAGATGAAAAATCTCTTCGACCTGGCTCCGTGCTTAAGTATCCGAGATTGTCTTCCAGGGTTTCCAAAATCGTGAATCTTACCGCTAACTTCTTAATTCCTCAATCTGTTATTCAAAACAACTTTCACGCTCTCTATGCCTCTTAAAGTGATTGCTTACATGGGCTCATTCGATGGGTACATCTACATCTACATAATACCCCGCGAGCCGCCGCATGGGCGTGTGGCAGGGGGTGTTACGTCACCAGCCGTGTAAAGATGTAAGTTTTTTTGGAGATGAAATGGTGACATGTATATAGGAGTGTCTTTAGTGGAGCTCAATTTTTATTGTGGTCACTAATTGTTCGCGTAAAGAACGAATTTTTGTACCTGTTCGGCAGTGTATCTCTCTTATTTTATCGCGTCTGTCAGACTTTGAGATTTAGTGAGGAGTCATGATAATATTCTCTATTTCGCTCTAAAAAATATCAGTTCTGAATTTCTCAAGCAACCTAAGCCTAGCCTGTAGCCTCCGAGTTTCTAGGAGCTCCCACCTCAATCCCTCCATAAGTTGTGAGACACTATCTGTAGGTACGCTCGTAGCAGTTTTTAACGAAACGCGCTGCTTTCCTATGTATTTCATTAATTTTTTTGGTCAAATCTATTTTACCAGTGTCCCAAATGCTCGCGGCGTATTCGGTAAGCGCGGGCGGCGCGGGTAGCGAGCGATGTCATTGTGTTTTGAATTTTTTGATCCATTCGTATTCGTTTGGGCCGTCTATATAGTCGTAAAACGCACTACTGACGTTTTCCGGCCCTTTAAAGCGATGAGGGAGTACGAGAAAGAAGCTATTTTACACTTTTCAGGTCTCATTTAGAATATGCCGCTAGTGTATGGGATCCGTACGAGGAAGGTTTGATAAAATAATTAGAGCGCGTGCAAAGGAGATCCGCTATATTTGTTAAGGGCCGTTATGATATTTTATTTGACCAAAAACGTGCACAAACGACAGATAATTGTAGATGGAGATTTCAATACACCATCGATAGATTGGAAAACATGCAGTCATAAGTCAGGAGGTAGGGACAAAAAATCTGCGAGTCATTGCTTAACCTGTTCGCATCACACGCACTACATCAAATAGTAAATTTGCCTAATAGGGGGAGAATGTTCTCGATTTACTTACCACAAACATCCCTGAAAAAGTTATTAAATTTGAAAATATCGATGGAATAAGCGACCACAAGGTAGTATACGTAACATTTTCCCTCAATACTGAAAAAAATTTTCAATATAAAATAAAGGTTTACCTTTTTAGTAAAGCAGATTTTAACGGATTTAGGCGTGACTTAAAGACATCTTTTGAAAAATTCGTGAACATTAGCAAAAATAGTGATACAGACAATACATGGACAGAGTTCCTCCAATTTACACGGTCACTTGTCAACAGATATATACCTCATAAGTATAAGAGCGAGAATAGGGAACCAAGGTGGTACAACGCGGAGGTTAGAAAATGTTTAAAACGCCAACGAGTTAGCCACGCGAAACTAAGACCGTACCAGACCGATTTCAACAACCAATGCCCCCAATCGATATATCTTGTAGCGGATTCGTATCCTTACTAAGTAACATTATCCCGAACAAGTCCTCAGGTCCTGATGAAATTCTAACTCGTGTTTATAAAGAATTAGCTCTCGAAATGGCTCCGTATCTTAAAGTAATATTTAACAAATCCCTCGAAGAACACGTGGTTCCCAAAGACTGGAAGATAGCAAACGTGACCCCAATTTATAAAAGCGGAGATAGGGAACAGACATGTAATTATAGACCAATATCATTAACGTCACTATCATGTAAAATTATAGAGCATATAATAGTTACATCAATAATGGGACACCTCGACACCCAGGATTTATTAATAACAAACCAGCATGGGTTCAGAAAAGGACAGTCTTGCGAAACTCAATTAGGCCTTTTTGTTCACGATATTTTAGTTTCCGGAGAAGGTAACGTACAGGTAGATGCAGCGTTTCTTGACTTTAGAAAAGCTTTTGACAAGGTTCCCCACTGTAAGTTACTCGCGAAGTTAGCATCATACGGAATAGACAGTAATATAGTAGGCTGGATAGGAGACTTCTTACATGAATGCGTTCAAAGGGTGGTATTAGATGGTGTCAGCTCCGGCGAAGTAAAAGTTACATCGGGTGTTCCCCAGGGAAGCGTCATAGGCCCAATTTTATTTCTTCTGTACGTAAACAACTTGAATAGTGTAGTAAAAAATAGCAAGCTCCGTCTTTCTGCCGATGATGCAGTAGTGTATAAGGAAATTAGAAATGAAGAGGACAGACAGTTTTTAGCTAAGGATTTAGATGCGATTGATGAGTGGTGTGATAGATGGCAACTAGAATTAAATTTGAAGAAATGCGCGATTATGAATTTTTGGAAAAAGAATGGCTTTCCCCGGAATAATTATTGCATCAAAGAAAACAAAATATGTAACGTAGAATCAATTAAATACTCAGGCGTCACCATCACTGAAGACATGTCATGGGGGAAACACATCAGGGAAATAACTAGTGTAGCAAACCGTAGATTAGGATTCGTAAAAAGGGTTCTAGGCAAATGCGATGAGAGAGTACGAGAAAGAAGCTATTTTACACTTGTCAGGCCTCATTTAGAATATGCCGCTAGTATATGGGATCCGTACGAGGAAGGTATGATAAAAGAATTAGAGCGCGTGGAAAGGAGATCTGCTAGGTTTGTTAAAGGCCGTTATGATAATTTTATTAGTGTTACGAGCTTAATAGAAGAACTAGGATGGGAATTACTATCAGAATGCAGGTTAAAATTTAAGTGAAACCTTTTAAGTAAATTCGAAACAGAGTTGTTCACAGATGACGTTATATATATATTGAGAACCCCTGAGTATTATGCTAGGTTTGATCATATTAACAAGATTAGAGAGATAGATTGTCGTACCGATAGATTTAAAATGTCACTTTTCCCTCGTACTATAAGAGAGAACAATAGGCAGCGTAGCAAAGGGATAGGTAGGTGAAATATAGTTAGAGTAGTCTGTAGTGAATGATGCATATAATAACAACCAATAATCCCTTTCTTATAATGTAGATACTAATCATCTAGCTGCATGTGATCTTATTATCTAGCATGTCTCCATTAAATATCCTAGTCGCATGTCAATAGTGCATGTTTGGTGATCTTCACCCCCTGCCACACACCCTCGTGGTGGCTCGCAGGGTATTACGTAGATGTAGATGTAGATGAAAGTAAAATGCAGTTATGTTGGCAGCGTTGCCTACCTCTCCTCTCTCCTTCGACCTTAAGCAACCCCTTCCACGCTAGACCTCCCCTTCCTAATGTCACGCTTCACCCATAAGAGTGCCACCATTTTTCCCCACCACTATATCCCCTTCCTTCTTTTCATGAAATATCATCCTTTCCTTAGAAGTATTCGTTGGCATAAAATGCAAGCATAAACCGTCAGGAGCACAGCCTTCCTTTCCTTAATCTAATGCTTCGCTCCGGCCTCTATCTCCATGTATCCCCTCGACTACACCCCGTTCCTCTCCCCGTACGAATTCCCTAACTTTTCTCGGAATCATCCATTGGTATATACATAAAAAACAATTACATGCCGTCAGGAACAGAGCACTCCCATCTTTAAAAATACGCCTCGTCAAACCACTGCCACCATGTTTCGCCACCGCCATGCTCCCTTACACTCTCCAGTCAAAATCTGTCACTTACCTCAGAGCTATCCGCTAACGGAAACACAAGCACATGCTGTCAGGAACAGAGCATTACCCTCTTTAAAAATAGCCTCTTCCAGGCCACTGCCACCAAGTTCCGCCACAACTACGCTCCCTTTCCCTCCTCACTCGAATTCCCTCCCAGAACTGTCCGTTGGCATCAAAAAAAGCACATTCTGTCATGAACAGTGCATTCCCCTCTTTAACAATACCTCTCGTGCACTACCACCATGTTCCACTACTCCTATGCTCCCTTTCCCTCCCCACTTGAAATCCCTCCCTTTTCTCAGAACTTTCCGTTGGTATAAAAACAGGCACATGCCGCAGGAACAATAGCCGTTGGATCGTATTTTACGAACTCCGGCACCGCATTCCCCTCAGGACGCTCCATGGCAAAAACGGCAACCCTCGGTATCAATTAAAATTTTACTCGAAGAAGCCATTAGAAACACTTAGTCCGAAGGTTATTTCGTAACTCGACAAAAAGCTCAAAGCTAGCGGCAATGTCTTGAAGTGCTTATTATACTCCTTCCCCCAACAGTTCAACTTCACTCCGCATCTAATGTTAAATGGGACCTTAATGACGTAATTGCTTAGTTTAACCGTCTTTTTTTTCACCGTGATAAGCGTTAATCGCTTGCCTCATAAATTTTTTTGAACTTGTGTGCCGGGAATTGAATAACTGTCCGTCACATCGGGAGGATTCGCATTCTGTTGTCCTTCCCCAACGGATCGCCCCCCCTCTCTCTCAACAAGATAATTGCGAAATTGCGGTTAAATTCGAAGAAAAATCTCCAGCAGCTTCATTCTCACTTTTTTACCATTTCCGCCGAGTCAATGATGCCATAAAAACTCTTATCTTACCTTCCTTTAGTTTCACGTTACCTTATTTATTCAGCAACTAGCGGAAGGTACTCCTTGAAATTCCACGGGTGTGAAAAATGTTGAAATCATTACATAAGGAAACCTGACTGTTGTAGCTTGAAGAATACTGTCAGCGTGGTTAGTTGAGGAGCTCGTAACTTATCTTGTACTTTGTGTTCGTTGTATTAGAGACGCTGACACCAGGGTGTTTATGTGTATCGTTTACTACGTAAGTGTTCTCTCATGTGCATGCAGTGCCTCTATGAGAGATCATTTGAGAATAGACATTGAAGAGGGCATTTGTTGTAAGTATACATAAAATTTATCAATTACCCCCCGAAGTAATCGAGATTCCTTGCCCTTCTTATACAGATTTTATTTCTATGTGCAATCATGGGCCTGCAGGTTAACGTTATATTTAAATGCTAGAGGCGCAAATATCCTTTGAAAATTAAATCTGTGGTTGTCAAGGAAATGTGCTTTTTTTATTGCAAAGAAAAATGTGAGATTTGTTTAGCAAAAACATTATTTTCAGACAAATACGAAGGAAGAAAGAAAATCGATTGAAAGAATTATAAACTTCCTTTATTCAGCCATCCGATAAAGAAACCCCAGTCCTCTACCTTGAGTAAAAATACTGTTCAAAAGCAAAAAATTAAATTTCTACACCGAGCCCAATGCTTAGCTTGGACCACCATATTTATTCAATAAACACGAAGGAAATATGCCTCGTACACGAAAGAACAAAGAGGAAAACCTATTGGAAAGTCGAGTACGCAAGACTTCGCAGTCTGAATTGGTCAAAAATAATTTGATGATTCGACGCAAAATTTCGTAGTTGCGAAACCAAAGGATTAGGGGGGGATATCGATGAAATTATTGTTTTTTTAAATGCTAAACCTTTGCAGCTTGTTTCATTGCGTTGCACAGGTTGCTATTTCAATAAGATGTCTAGCACTATTGCCTTTTGGGTAACCTGCATCAGGAATTTGCCAAGCCAACGTTTCTTCTCCTTTGTCGGAGACCTCGTCAGGGCTGAATGACTAACATACATAGATAAATCGCAAAAGTTTTGATAATTTTAATAAGACGTTTAAAACAATGCCATTTATATAGTAGAGCAATTTGATGCTGGCTTTCTCCACCCGCTAGTCATTGTTTTATATTAACCATTACTTGCGGAATCATTCGATCGGACAACTCATAATATTTCTATAAATATTTAATGAATAAGTATAGGTAAGAACTGGAGTCTCGGAGAATTGGAGTCTTGGAGCAGAAATGCAACAGTGTGTGAATTGTATGTGCAGGAATTTGCTAAATAACCTTAGCTTTGAATCCAAATGTTTCACTTTCAAGCAGAGTTGTTTTTTTTGGTAACCCGCGTAAGGAATTTGACGTGCATCTCGGCAAATTTCTGATGCGGGTTGCTCAAAAAACAACAGTGCTTGACATACAAGGACCGTGAAAGTTTTTACAATTTGTTTCACTTTCGTCTATCATCCTACGTCTATCAATCTACCGTTGAGTGAAATTTAAAGAAAGTGGTGAGAAAAGAGAGGGAAGAGAGATTAAAGGTTACATAGTAACACTAATCATTGTCAAGGAAAATAGTCACACTTCATAGCAACTAATAGCAGGTACGTAAATATGTAAATTTCAATCGCTTCGAATTGGGATGAGAAATATTGTCTGCCTTCTTCCCAGCCGTATCATGAGTATTCATGCTGCAGTGAACTATGAGATAAGTGCAGAGGGGAGAGGAGGTAAAAAAAGAACAAGAATTGACATCAGCAAAAAGTTTTTTCTACTGCAATGAGTACAGGCTTTGAGGAAAACTTCTTAATAACTGCGCGCTTATGAACATTCTTCCATTAGAAGTAAAAAGTAGAATCTCATGTAAAGTGCACATATAAGCAGGCTGAGTAACGTATATTTCCCGAGAAAATTTTTATTTTTCAATCGGCGTAATTAATCACCTTTTTCTAACGAATCCGCAAGTTATATTTTTGCCTCCTAATTTCTTCGATCACTTGGCACTTTTCCCTTGCTCTGCTTAGAACAATTTTCAGAAGTCTTTTCTTTCTGCCCAATCGATTTTCTCTGAGCATTTATCTCAAGATCTTTCAGCCTATTCCACAAAAAGCGATAAAAAGCGAATGCTTGAGGGGAAAGCACTCGCTCGATTCAATTAATGTTCAGCTGGCGATTTCTTGACATCAATGCCGTTTTCCCTTCGTGGCATTTTTATTGAGAACTAGAAAAAGGTATCCGTTGAAATTCAACGGGTGCGAAAAACATTGAACTTATTTTATACTATCGATAGGAATCGAATTGTATCGATATATATCGCGCACAATGTATTTATTGTGGATTCTTCTATTTCAATTGATACGTTCTGGGCCTATATTCACCTTTTATCCATATGAGGTTCGGCTTCAACAATGCCATCGGTCGTCAAGGGGACAGCGTACCAAAAACGCTGAATTTTCAGTAATTTTATTATTGTTTTTTTTTAAATTTTACGTGACTTAGTTGAAAGATAAAACTCGATTGAAAGAATGAAGATGATAATTCCTTTTTCTTTCTAATGGTATTTGTCTCAACTTTGTACGACCATTATATCTAATGTAAATATACAAAAGCAATATGGTCTGCACGCCAGAAAAACGAACTTTACCTGTTTTTCTATTGGAAACGCTTTTACTCGTCTGGAGTTGAGCCGGAGATCATTAGGTAAACAAAACGTAACCATAAACCTTCTCAGTGACATAAGGAATCATGTAACAAAGTTTTACATCATTGGTAGTTATCAGTGACGTCCACTGTACGTCATCATCACGTCCACTTCCTTTTTTATATATCAGAGAAGATCACTGAAGTCCGCTCTCGAGGCGCAAGTTTAATTAGTGTTCACCAGACGTAGTTTAAGTTATTTATGAGCCCCTCGGTCAATTCTCTTAGCAAAGTCATCAATCATCATCAAACGAAGCGCGGGTGAAATTTCCAGAACTGTAGAGACAATTGTGTATTTATATTCATTCGGGTTCTCAAGCGCGGGCCAGCAAGGAGCGGTTGAACTTCGACTGTAGAGCGAGGCCAACCGCCCAAATCGACCAAATCCTTGATGTTAAACTTCCCTCCCAGGAGGCCGCGGCAAATGACGCCAATTCTCCCTCGCATACAAAGGGAGACTTAACCTCTCCCTTCACTCCGCGGTGACTCCCCCCCCCCTCCACTCGACCGCTCGCCAATTAAGGGACTAGAGTAGCAGGTGTTGAATGTTAAAATGCTTCGCAGGAAACGATTTTTGACCCCACCCCCTCCCGATTCCTACGCTTTCAAATACAGGTGCCTATAGATGCCAGTTTTTCCAGCAAACCCTTCGAATTGATCGCTGACAATGAATTTCAAGCGATTCGATAATGATAGAATATCATCTACAAGATTCACTTGCAAGCCACCTCAAGGGTGGCCATCTGGGTAATGTGTAGATTTAGAGTAGCGGCATTATGCGACAGCTATCCGGGAGAGCCAATAGTAATGAGAACTCTGCTAACTCTGCTGGTTCACGGCTGGATGGGTGGATGGATATTTGGGGAGGCGACCGACGGCTAAGGTCATTTGCGCCATAGGAGACAGGTAAGGGAGGAAGGGTGGATAGAAACCCGGCGTCGGTATTAGCTCTTAGGCGCCAAGGGGACCACATGGTTTAACGTCTCATCCGACAGACGGAGTACTTCACTTTAGTACCCTTCACAAGGCAGTCAAGTAGGGATCGAGTTTCCTCTGAAATACATCATCCTCTGCAAGAATTTGAACCCTGGCCGTCCGCATGGTTAGCCAGCGGACTAACTATGGTGTCCCCTTCATAGCTGGAGACACGGCTGATGACCTAACACCCCCTGCCACATGCCCATGCGGTGGCTCGCAGGGTATAATGTAGATGTAGATGTAGAGAGAGTGTGGCAAGGGGTGAGTTTTCCCAACATGCACAGAACTATATCATAGAGTGCATGCCTACTCGACGACAACATTCTATTTAAGTCGATGAAGCGAAAAAGTAAATGCCATGGCAAATATAAAATACAAATTCAAGTGTGATGCGGTGGAGCTTTGCTATTGAGCAGAAGCAAAACACATTATTTATTCAAAGAGAGTAATGTATTCGCAAAATCCTGCAAACACCAGTCAGGATGTGAAACGATACCAACATGTACCACGTTGAAGGTATGCCACAAAAACATTGGGAACTACGGTTATTTGGTGACTACATAAGTGCCCAGATATACAAGAGCTAGTCAGGAGTAACTATGACGTAAAATACAAGCCATACTCATTGGTAAATGGTAACTGGCTTACAACGGCTGTTTGGAACACAGCAGTTTATGAACAATTTAAAAATTTTTCATCGATCATCTCTATCTCTTTCACATTATTTCTATTCTTTACATATGGTCTCGCTCTTCCATAGGTTAGCTCTAACCCACCAACCACAGAAATAAGATTAACATTTTTGACGTAAAACAGGCTGCAGGGATTTGAGGTTTCGATGTGAAGAAGGATAGAGAAGGTGAGGAGAAAGGAAATTAAGACAAACGAGGAAGTGCGTGAGACGGTGGGCGAGGTAAGGAAACCTCTGAATAAATCCGGGATAGGCAGTGTAGGTGGCTGGAGGATGTAATAAGGAGCGATGGGTTGCTGAAGAATGTGGTCGAGGGAAGGATGCTGGGCAAGCGGGGAAGAGGAAGAAAGAGGATAGGTTTTATGGATGGGATAAAGAAGGGTAGATCGTATGCTTCAGCGAAAAAGGAAATACCCACTTGAGATAGTTAGGCTCCTGGGTATGTAGAAAACCTAGAGAAGATCCTCCAACTTTCGTGAAACCTACCTTAACTGGTAGAATACTTTCACGAAATGTTATTTTAAAGTACATGTGTTGTCCAAACGAAATTGATTAGGTTGACTCACAAGCGCAAGCAAGCCCTATTGATAAAAGATTTTAGAGTTCCCCGGTGAAACATGCTTAAATATCTTTCCTGAGTAAAAGCTCAAACGATTTCGTACTATCTATTAATTTTTATTTCACCTCTTGCTACACGTTTATCGACATAAATAAAAATTAGTAGACAGACGAAATCGTTTGAGCATTTACTCATCATGCTGTTCTACGATATCTCGACTGAGAAAGTGGAGTTTATCTTTCCTGAGATTTGCATCTCAGTTTCTCATCTTTTTAATGCATTTGATCGCAGGCCTCCAGCCTTGAAAACGCCTTGAAAATGGAAGACAAGTCGTTTTCCGAAACGTCGGCGAATTTTGAAAATATTACCCGGTGCGAAAACCGAGAAAGATATTTAAGCCCTATTGTTACAGGCCACCAAGTCTCTAACAGTTTTACAGGGAGGGTAACAACTTCTAGCATCGATCAACGATAATAATCGTGGAGAGAATCTAACGAAAGCTCGAGTTCCCATTACTATTGTATCTCCCGGGTAACTCTCACATAATACCGCTACTCTACATTTACGCATTACCCAGATATCCACCACAAGGATGTGGGGCCGGGGCATACAGTGGTGCACACAGATGATGCTCGCAGGGTTTGAAGACGGGAAAGAGCGATAAAGGAAGTTATGATTAGAGCGCCACCGACGGAGGATTTGGGACCTAACGGAGTGAGGCGATGGGGGACGAAGGTTTGGTAAGACGTCGATAAGGCGTCGAGGGTGAGAGTTTTTGAGGAAGAAAAGCTACCGATCTGAAAGGTGAGGGAGGGATAAGAAGATAAGGAGCAGTTTCTTTCCATCTCCCCAACCCCTCTCTCTCTCCTTCTGCACTCGTTGCTTTACGAAAAGCTCGCTTATCCTAATATAGCCGCAGTCTGGATCTCAAGGCACGTCTTGGAGTATTTCCCAAAAGGCTATGTCGCCGGTATCCGGAGTAATGAGGGCGATTACAAGGGGGAAGAGAGCTGGTTCCTTGCCTCTCCCGTCCTCCCTCTCCTTCCAGTCAACCTTCTTCCCCCCTTGGTCGTTTCCTCCTTACCCCAAGGGGGGTTGCCGGCGTCCCCAACAACACCGTTTCTCTCTCCAGGGCTTCGCCACGCCGCCTTCGCTTTAATGGTGGCTTTAACAGCAGACGAGCGAAATCATTCGTGCGCAATTCTGGCCTCCAGCGCTTCGAGTAATTGCGCCTTGCAGCGACGTTCGAATGGGGAGTGGGGGGTTAGAGTGGTCATCTTGGGGCCCTTTAAACGCCTTCGACCCCTCCAGTTCCTGCGTCAGACCTCCAACTGCTCTGCTCCACGAAGCTCTGATTCCCTTAAAAACGTATGACTAAGGTTTATTCTACCACGTGGAGCATGATTTTCTCTTTTTTCTCTGGCCTTGTCTATAGCAGCCACTTGAGGTAGTTTTTGAGACTATTTGAGGACCCCAGAAGTCAAGGGGTCTAAGTGACAAAATCGTTGTTTTGAGAAAACTTACGTCAAAGTTGAAAATGTTTGTACAACTCACTAAGTAGTTAAAGAGGCATTACCCTAGATAGCATCACCTGTCAAAAAATCACTTGGATCCCTTTACCACCTAAAAGATTTATATTTTCACATCCCATTCCTGTACCTAACTTTTTTTAAATGTCACTTAGACCCCTTGACTTCTGGGGTTCACATATAATATAACTCAACTCGACCATGGTTTCGACACCGGTAAAAACCATGGTCGAGTTGATTTATATTAAATAGTGTAGAATAAAACCAAGTATTTTTATTATGAGTTACATCATAAATTTCCACCATGTGAAGCCGGAAACTATGTCTTATAGTTTGAGAGAAATATCATTTTACCTAGAAATCAATGATTTGGTCTCATTTTAAAGGAAAATATCTCACCCTACTAATAACACCAAAAATTCAACCCCTTATCACATTACTTTCGGAGTTACTTGCCAAAAAATTCCAGTCCTTTTATATGGGAAATGGTACGTGTATGCACTCCAGAGTGACATTATTTACAAAATGTGGAATTTATAACACTTAGATGTCGTAAAAAAAACTAACAGCGAGTAGTTTGTGTGTTTTCTCAACTATTTTTGAAAATTAATCATATTGTCACCGCAATAGGTCCTTCCGTATCACAAAAAACCTTCCGCTTTTAAGGAGTTCGAAGCGCATCGCGCGAAAAAAAATTAATCAAATTGAAGACTTATGCTGATATTTTTATTTAATTACTCACCATTTCTGTCATATGAAACCATATTATCGCACCATTAATAATGCAATATTTAATTTATGTGTCCTACAGCTGGTGAAATTAAAACGTATAATTCGAATTTGGTCTCTACGATGACTAGGGAACTATCTCACTAGGACTACCTTAAAACACATAACCAAGGTTTATTCTTCAACGAGTCTCACGTTTTTCTCTCACTTTCTCTGGTCTTGTCTATAGCAGCCACTTAAATGCAGCTTTGAGGTGGTTGGATCGATTTTTCTAAGAACATATTAGCTTCTTGGAGGACAGGGTAAAATTCTCGAAGCATCGAGTATAATGAAGATAGAACACAGGCATTTCGGGAAAATAGTATATTTAACAGAGTATAGTGAAAGCACCTGATCACGTGTGCCCAGTCGCAATGCGGGCCAAAATCTACTGTGGCGATATAGCAAGCGGAATACATGAACAGACATCAAATAGTCCTTCACAATTAGACGTCCAAGGCGGACGAACTTTTCAGTAAACGATCGGATAGGTATTCTTCCGCTCGTTTTTAGAAATTGAACTCCATTTAACTTAAAGAGCTCCTTCCAAAAAGGGTGCCGTTTTGTGTTTGTGGGTCCTTATGAAAGTTATCGACAGATATAAGTGAAAAAGGATTGCATTTTACCGATTTGGTTATTTGGCAGTCCAATAATGCTTGAACACGTCTATGGCTTCAGCTTTAGGGCAAATGAGGTATATAACGAGATAACTCGACTTTATAGGCACGGGTTTTCTACTAACCGCGAAATAATACCCATCATAATGCTGCAATGGTGACTAACAAATATCAAGGATTCACGCCGAATAAGTGATTCGAAAACAAATATCATAATATAATTTCAGACAAAATTTAGGATTAAAAACTAGCAATTGCTTAAATTATGGCATGCTTTATCAAGGGCCAAAATGTAAAATGCAATGATTCTAGCATCATTTCCAAAACTGTGCATATGAGGAGCTGAACCGCTTAGACAGATACTACGTGATTGAATCGTGGTCTTAGCCTTTTATCGACTTATTTGAAAAGTCATTATGCTGCTCCGCGACGACAACCAACACATTAAACGACCCTCGACCACCGCCTCAGCCACCTTAAATGATTCTCCAAGTAAAAGTGCTAATGTAGAAAATGTCAAGACAGTTGAATTGAGGGTGTGTTTACATCTAGAGCGGGCCCATAGTTAAAGTGATAGCTATAGCCATTTCTTCCAATGACATGAACGTAGGTTTCGAAAGTTATTCGTTCCTGATGAGATACAAGCCTTTTTAATGGCAGAAACTAAGCATATGGACGGAACCATAAACGACTTCACATACCTGGATTCATTGATGTTGAAATAAACCAACTGATAATACGTCGCCTGCGTCTTAGTCAGTCATGAATAAATTTGAGCTAGTTTCCCTTCTTCTGACGAGTCCCGTAATATTTACAATGGCTCAGGTCCAAGGGTAGGTGTGTTTTACATTTGATACATTCCGTTTTCGGGGAACTATTACGTGATAATATTAGATATCAGTTGATTGGATGCTCGGCGATTATTATTTGTTTTTATAGTATAATTTATCGGGGGGGCTGATTTTTGTTTTACATACAGATGCGTACGCCATCTTCACTTAAATATACATTTAATTGAAGTCTATCTTGAAATACATCTGTAACATAGACAAAGCATTTGGCGGACAAATTGAAGACTAGTTGGTAGTATGTAGTTTGGTTGACGCTTTCCATTCTTAACGTCTCTCCACCTCCATTTAAATCTCTACATTATTCCTGTGTCCCACATCTTTTATGACGTGCTCATCATATTGTGATCTTGGTCTAAAGATCTTGTGTTCATGAAAGATTTCCATAAAGATCGAGAAGGTACTATTGTTCTCTCCAAAAACTGCCACAGTATTTGGAACCATGACGGCAATATAACATTTCACTTCCTTGGGAGCTCTTTTTTGTTTGACATTGGTCTCAAGAAAACCGTCGAATCATTAGCTATTTGCACGTAGCGCGAATCCCAATATAGAATCCCTGTATTCCAAGCAAATGCTTCTTCCGCATGATGCATATTATATAGATTATTAACATAGAAAAATATTATTTATATTATTGATATTGACTGTACTGTTTTTCATTTACCTCGCTCATTAGATATTTTTCTTTGCTGACTTGAAAGTTGTTTGTTTGTTTGTTTATTTTTGTAAGACTGAGAAGTTTGTTTTTTTTCTATTCCTCATAAAGGCATGTAAACTGATTTAATGTTCTAAGGGACTGGGGCCCAGAACAATAAAATTGTTTTCTATTTCTATGATACAGATTAGAGAGAAGTATATAAGAATCAATGTTTGTTACCATTAAAAGAATTGTATAAATATGTGTTAATTTGTGACTTCTTTGACAGCAAATTAATAAAGCAACGTGTGATTAATACTGACATGCAACTGCGTCGAATAAATAGGTTGTCTGTATCTAAGTATTTTAACCTCCATGGCAAGAGGTCTTTGGCACATGTAGTCCCTGGGTTGTTAAACAAATTATCTATGTCAATGCATGATATTAATAGCATATCTGTTCTTAAAAAAATCACTAAAAGAGTGGTTCATAGGCTAACATTGTTAAGCTCTTAATTGTTCAAAACGCTACACAGCAAAAAATATTTTTTAACTAAAGGCACCTGCTAACAAGCCGCTTTGGCTTAGTAGGACCTCAACTGCACTATTATTTTTTTTCATTATTGATATAAAATAATTTTCTTTGTGATTGCAGCAAAACATTGTAAACTTGGAACCTGCTGATAAGCATCAGCTTAGCAGGACTATGCTGGATAAAATCAATCATAATGACCAGAAAAAAGAAAGTATACTTGTAACTGTGTAAGTTGTAATATTATTTTTTGTAACCCATCCAAAGGGAAATTACAGCATGTAAGCTATTTGTAAAATATTTGTAAAATAAAATATTATTATTGCCCAAAGCGTAAAAAAAGGTGACGACCTTTATTCCATGAAAGAAGAAAACTTAAGGCTATTGATATATTGCCCTCTTTGCTTCGAAGAATAAAACTTATGAGGCAGAGAAATGTTCTACAGTAGTGTCAATAAACAGAAAACTTGTTTGTGCAGAAGAAAAAACGAAGCAAGGAGTAATAAAGCCATGATGATCCTTGGAATTACCTCAACTTCTGATATATCGTGGGGAACACACATACAAAACATATGTGGCGCAGCATTAAAGAAACTAGATTTTGTTAAGCATATAATAGGAAGGTTCTCGGATGAAAAAGTAAAAGAGAGATGCTACTTCGCTCTGGTTAGGCCACACCTCGAACACGCCACGAGCATTTGGGACCCTGGTCATAAACATTTAACCCAAAAAATTAATAAAATACAAAATAGCAGCGCGCTTCGTTACAAACTGCTATGAGCATACATAGTGTCACACAACTTTTAGAGGGAACGAAGTGGGGGCCCCTAGAGATTCTGAGGCTACACGCTAGGCTTAATTTGCTTGATAAATTCAGGACTGGTATATTTCAGAGCGATACGGAAAATATTTTCATGACGCCTCACTACATATCTAGGTCTGACAGAAGCGATAAATAAGAGAAATACATTGCAGAACACATAGGTACAAAAACTTGTTATTTCCGCCCACGATAAAAACAGAGCTCCACTAAATACACTCCCATAGTAAACGTCACGATTTCACCTCCCAAATCCTCCCTTAGATCTTTTCACGGCTGGTGCCCTATCATCCCCTGCCACAAGCCCATGTGGCAACTCTCAGGGTATTATATAGATGTGGATGCATTAATAGTAATATTTCACGAAAAATACAAAAAATGCTGAAGAATTGGCGCATTAGTTTTGTCAGCGTTTTTCAGTACTTGATTTTAGTCATTTATTCACAAAACCTCTTCTTTAAATCTGATTGTCGTCATTGTAAAAATTATTTTTTCTCCTTAAAATAACGAAATTCCTCCGAGATCCTCCGGACACAGCTGAACTTATATCTGCATCGTTTTCTTCTCAACTAATTACTTGAGCCTCGGCTCAGCTTCCTGGTAAAAATTACGCGAGGGAAACTTAGCGAAGTTGAACAAGGACGAATTCTTAAGCGCAAATAAAGAGTTAATTTCATGGCAAAAACTTTATCTGCCTAGGCGTGTTCTACTTTAAGTTTCAGGTCATTTCTCCATTAAGAGTTTTTGCATTGTTGGGCTAAGTTATTTATCTATCCAGTGGAGATATGAAGAATGTTCCTATGAACTTGAACAGTCGCACGAAATCATTGTATGCGTGAGAATTACATGTATTTCATTGGACAATACCTAAGACGGTTTTTTCTGTACTACGCTCACTAAAAACTACCATAAAAATACGTCCTAAACCATTAATGGTAGTTACTGTTTAGTGGCATTATTTCGATTGGGTTGAAAAAAAATATTTATATAGTAGCAGCAGATTTACTGCCACTGGATAGAATAACTATAGCCCCACGTTTTCAAATATGATTTCTACAAAACAACACGTCTCTCACTATTATTACTCATCTTTTTTCAATACGAAACAGAGAGAAAACACGTTGCAACATATGTGGCGCAGCATTAAAGAAAATTGTTTTTTTTTAACGTATAATAGGAAGGTCCTAGGATGGAAGAGTCAAAGAGAGATGCTACTTTGCTCTGGTTAGGCCACACCTCGAATACACCGCGAGCGTTTGGGATCCTGGCCAAATAGATTTAACCAAAAAATTTATAAAATACAAAGGAAAGCAGCGCGCTTCATTAAAAACTGCTACGAACGTACATATCGTATTGTCTCACAACTTTTAGAGGGATTAAGGTGGGAGCCCCTAGAGACTCGTAGGCTACATGCTAGGCTTAGTTTGCTTAATAAATTCAGAACTGATATTTTCAGAGCAACATAGAGAATATTATCATGAATCCTCACTATACCTCTAGGTCTGACAGATGCGATAAAATAAGAGATATACTCTGTCGAACAGACAAGTACAAAAAATCGTTCTTTCCGCAAACAATAAGCGACCACAATAAAAATTGAACTCCACTAAATACACTCCTATAATACATGTCACAATTTCATCACCAAAAAACGTACACGTTTACTCGGCTGGTGATCTAACACCCCCTGCCACACGCACGAGCAGCGGCTCGCGGTGTATTATGTAGATGTAGATGAGTACTAAAACGTTCAAAGATGGCTTTTTATGCAGCCACAACAATTATCGAATTATCGTGGCCACCATTGGAAGACACCATTTTAATAGCTCCTCTGTCTTCCGGTAACAGTTTTCTTCACAACAGTCGCTGCGTTACATAAGCATGTCAAATTACCTCTAAATACAGCTCTCAGCAGAATATTAAGATTTTTTTCACAGATATGGAGAGCTTCGCGAGATATGGAGACCTTCGCGATCCACTGTTAGTTAAAAGTATTCGTTGAAGCCTGTAGTGTTCGTAAAATAACTCCATATGCAATCTCCCCTTCGATGGTAACATTGGGAGGCTCCTTCATTCAGCGAGTACGTATACAGTTCCCTCCAGCAGTAAGTGGACGACCACTCTAAAGCGAACTGAATCGAAATCACTGCTCGACCAATCCATACATCCACTAAATGGAATATTTTCTTCACCTCTAATGCAATTGATAGTTATCATTTAACTTCTCAAATTTACAATGAGTCAAACAGCTTTCAAATATTAAGGGTATGTTATACGGAGAAATAGCAAAGAGAAAAAACGACAAAAAAGGGAATGGACCCAGAAATTCATGGCTCGACACAAAATTACACTAATGTATTGATGTCTAGCGTGGGTGTGAAAGACAGTGGAAGCGGTGGGTGAAGAGAAGGGTTTTAAGGTTTTAAAGAACATGCGCAGTCTGGAGCACGTTCGTCGTATATTTCTTTTTCTTGAATGCGGCAACAAAAAATACGATAACGTAAACGCACATGCTATAAAAACCTGCAATTACGTCCATGATCCCTTGTACCTTTAGGGTTCCAAAATAATTTATAGCATTCCCTGAGAAAAGTTCATGAAATGACTCGCGTATATCCGGTCACAAAATCCTGAGTGCCTACACAGCTACACCGTCCCGAAAACATTTTTCATAAGAGTTGTTCAGAGCGTCTGTCAAAACTGGATACATTAGGTTCAGCTATTTGATGGCAATTCAAATATAAAAGACTTATCTAGATAATTTTATTTGATTATTTACAATTACTGTCATGTGAAACTTTTTTTGCACCATTAATAATGCAATATTTAATTCGTGTTTCTCACAGCTGGTGAAATTATAACGTATAATTCGAATATGGTCTCGATTATGATTAGGGGATTACCTCGCTCGTACTACCCTAAGCAACAATTGGAAGCCTATTTTAAGGAAATTGAGAAACCTTCCCGCCAGTGACCACCTGATATCTTGCCTGGCCTCCCCCTTGGTATATATAGACGACTCTGCACCATTCGTGGCATTAACCTGTGCCCTGAAGACATTACTCGAGTAGAGTATCGAAGCGTCGGCCAACATAGGCCCACTCACCCAGACGGAAGCCCGAAAATACTTCGAGAAACTCGTACGCTTGTAGAAACTTGTGAAACGATGCTACGATAAGTTTAGTAGTGTGTATGGATTGTTAGAAGAATTGGGATGGGAATCGCTATCACAACGTAGATTAAATTTTAGGCTTAACCTCCTAACTAAATTTCAAGAAAATCATTTATCTGACGTCGTAAAAAACATGCTATTAACCCCCTCGTACTACGGCAGATTAGATCGCGCCAATAAGATTAGAGTGCTAGATTGTAGAACCGATAGGTATAAAATGTCATTTTTCCGCGTACCATTCGGGACCATAACAGCTGTGATCGTCGTCATGAATAGTACGAATAGTGAGATAAGCTAGATTGTAGATCTTTCTCTTTATATTCTCTACGTTCTAATTTATGCATGATATTTTGAATCTGTAGTAGTAGCCCTTGTACCCCTTGCTTGTTGGAATGTCTGACGATGGAACGTATCTTGGTTAGTAGATTTTAATGGGCGCGTTGCATGTGTGGTACGCTGGTTTTAATGTAGTTTCGGTGTTCTGCCGTATATCTCCTTCATGGCTGATGTGAAAGCACCCCCTGACACACACCCTTTGGGTGGCTTTCAGGGTATGACGTCGATGTAGATGTAGATGTACGCCGGGAAAGTACCAGATTCTACTTCTACCATCGCCAGGTTTCGAACCCGGTCCTTGCACCCGAGAATTCAGTTCACCAACCCGAGCCCGTCAGCACATCCAATGGGTAGAGACGGACGTGCGTGACCAATCTAACTTCGCCATGAGACGAATCCGCGTTCCCATTGTGCTGCGGACCCGAAGGCGGTCAGAACCGTGTCCTTCCACGGAGAGGGATTATCCATTCGACCCGGATGACCACGACATAATCCCAACCGCAATGCCACGCCGAGCCACGGGCGGCATACCGACCATTGCGCGCCATTACGCGTTGGATTCGCTCTGCTCGTGAGGGTGACTCATTTTTTTCCCTCGGCGGAAGTAGATCAAAGCGAAGTTCCTGGAAATTCCACCGATTCCATAGACCTCCATGCCTATTTTGCCCATGCGAAAGTATACATTAAAAGAATGATGCGAGTAATTTAAATGATTCGTTTGAAAGGACGACCGCATTAATTAACCGGTTTAATTATTCCCATGTGCCCTTTGCAGCGTGTTTCATTAGACGAGCATTTGCAATGTTAAAAGAAATCGCTCCAATCGGCGACCTGTTTTCATTTAACGTAGCAATAAAAGTGAATAATTAACGTATGCAAATTTTTAATGAATCATAAATGGACGGATGAAAAATTATCGGTTGCAATTACTGAATTATTTATAAATGAAAGGGAATTTCGTCAAATAGGCATCCCATAAATATTTTATTGCACAATTATGTATTTATAAAAAGATAAAGTTTACTGAAAAGCCAAAAAAGCAAAACTGACCCCATATGTTTGTTAGCTCATGATATCAACACATTTTTTTGGGAAGCGAATAGAATAGCCCTTATTTGTCATTGTCATTTAAAACTTTTTCAGACGGTTCGAAAAGTACGGAAGTCCTAATAATATATTCAAAGGGGAGGTCCAAAGACTCTTTGGTAATTAAAAATAAATTAGGCATGTTAGTAATTTGTCATGGTCTCAAACTAATATGACTACGTTGATTGTACACTCAGACATGATGCCAGCCATTTCCTTCTACATACATATATGTGAAATTCTGTGTTTGAGCGCTATAGTCATCCAACACCATTGACGGATTACTGCATTAAATGGCACATATGTTTCTCAAGACCTTAAGTGAACAATAAGCAATTTTTGAAAAGCCAGATAGCCCTAGGGGTCCCTATCAGTTGCCTTTTCAGTGAAAATTTACTACAACAAGAAAAGCATTGGATTCGGTGCAGTAGTCTATTTTGCTTATTTTAATAAATTGCACTCACGATATAGGCTTAGAACATTTAGTACCAAATGACCGAAGGAAATAATTAATTTTGCATACGATTTTCGCATTCACTTTCTTTTTGTCTCAAATTTTGAGTTTTTGGTTCCAAAACCGTCACTTTTTGCTGAATTATAGAAGTAAAAGTTTTTGATCAATTGGAAACCGCAACTGTGTATGGGAGCTTACGCCTGAGACAATAACATTGAACATTAAGAAAGAATGCAACAGAACTACGGTGATATTTTAGTATTGGTATTTTTATCTCAACCTCTCCATGTGTGGATAATGGCCGCTATAATGTATATAGAAGTTGCACGTCACTCCGGGAGAATTCACATAATCTCCTGTGCAACAATTGCTTTGTTTTAATCTTCCCATTGAAACTCAATCTTCTGGTACTATGATTATAGGTTAAACAAGTATCCGTTGAATAATGTTAATGAAAGTTGTACAAAAATGGCAGCATATGATAGACTATTGTCAAAAGTATTGAAGAACAGCAACAATATTGGGAGGGGATGTCAGAACATTATGAAGAATCTCTTATGATATTAATACTTTCTGATGGGCCTTAAATCACTTTCAATTCGGTTTTTGGTCCTAATGAAATTTGGATGCATTCAGATAATTTTAACTAATGACGCATTTTAATAAAATTGAATGTTTTCCGCTGGAATTCTGGGCAGACAAAAAAATAGACGCCTGAAAACACCAATTATATAAATTTATACTTTTTAAAAATCGCGGAGACGGTTTTTAGCGCAATCTTTTACGATTTCCATTAAGCCCCCTCTTCTAGTAAAAGGGCTTGTTACCTTATATTTCCTTCTATACTGCAATTAAAATCAATAATAAGTGAGAAATGAAAACACTGAAGACTTTTACTAAACACTACGTGAACTCAAAATTGAATGATCAAAATTTGAGCTTGAACAAATCACCACTTGGGAATTTCGTTTTGACATGCCTCGAAAAAAACCAATACCCTAAGTATATGGGTACAACAGATGAGTTATGTTAAGGTGCTTTAATATCAGAGGTAAATAAATAAACAGTAAAATAATAAAATCCACCTAGATCAAGTCATTGGTACTCTACCACGACTTTCATTGGTCAGCGCAGCCAATAGCTCCATACCTTCGTGAGATTTCAAGCGGCTTATGTGCAAGAAAATGATAGGATAAAATTTTAGCCTTCACTCGGTTGAAAATTTCAACTTGAAATACATGTCTTTGGAGCTTCTTCCAGCTGGCTTTTAAGAACATAAGTATGGAGATAGTGTATAAAGCGCCGAGCGGTAAAAGGAAGGAATACTGTCTAATTGCCGCGGCTTGGTAATAAAGATTGGCTGAGAGCTCCGACGATAAGGCAAAAAGTAAGACTTAAAAGTCGCTGATCATTTTAAGAAGCCTGAAAATGACTGCGACTATCACCTAAGTCGCTTTAAGGACTCTAGCATGCCTGCGAACAACTGATCCCAACCGTCTGAAAAAGTATGGTTATCCCCTGATGATGATGTATTTACAAGAGATACTACGTATATGCCTAGCAACTACTGAATTCTTTGGTGGCCTCGGTGAGAAATGTTCCTTGCTGCTCCATTTGCCGCCTATATCTTAATGAACCGGCTACACATGCAGCTTATGAACAATAGTAATATCAAAATAAGTAGCTCTTAAGTAACAAAAGGCTTAGAGCACATAGCTGAGAGTTTCGTTCACAGCCTATTTCATGAAGATGATAACCACCGCTTGATTCCACCCGACTCACAGCAGTTAGTTTCAGCATAAGCCTAACGTAAAAATAATGTGTTTTTTAAAACTCTTTGATAAAAAAATTGGTTGGGTATATTTTCTTTTTGAATATTTGCTCGAAATTTCCATACAAGGTAGAGTAATATCAACGCAAGTTCCAACAAAAATCCAACTAAGTTGTTAACGGTCGGTCAAAAACCTAATTATCCTCGAATTAAGTAAGACCTGACGATCAAGGGAAGGAGAATGGAGGATTAAGTCAAAGAATTGATTTCATCATTTTTTTCCTCCATGTTCATACATTTTACATTTTGATGTAGACAATATGTTAGCAATACTTCGCGCATCGCCTCGTTTCTTCTCTATATCTACACCTACGTAATACCGTGCAAGCCACCATTAGGGTTTGTGGGGTTTGTGGTACGCTTTCTTTCCACACCAGGAATGCAGCACTCAACCCAGTTTAAAGCAGAACCGCGAATGCTCGCCCGGATACCAGGAGCAGGCCAAAAACAGTCAGGATGACAATACGTGTCAGACCATAAACTAGGAGAATGCTACGCAAAACGGCATGCTACCATGCAGTACACTATTAAATATACAACTAATGGTTAGTATTATTAATGCGACTGATCATTATTAATCCAAGGTACTAAATCATGCAGGAGCTATATATTGCCAGATATTTTACGCTAATAATGATGTTCAGCCGTTTAGCACAAGTGCAGATCCTACTTTGCCCCGTGAGGACAATGATTCTCAGAACTGATCTATCGCAACTATTATGGTCCCTTATTGTACGTGAAAAAATGACATTTTATATCTATTTGTTCTACAGTCTAGTTCTTTGATTTTATGCCTGTGGTCATTTCTAACATAATAGTTTGACTCTAGCAAAATATATTGAACACCCGGCAAAAATAGTCTACATTAAACTTTCGTTTAAATATTTAATCAATATTTTTCCCTTCGATCAGTTAAGAGGTACCCATTCTAAATCCCTCAACAATTCAGTTAAAGCATAGTGTAATTGCCCAATCATTTCCAAATGTCAAAATTATCGAAAAGAAGAGAAGTTTTAGAAACGATTCAGCGCCTTCGGCAAACCTGGGGATTTAATCATGAGGGCGGAGTAAAAAACCAGTGACACTAAACAGCACGGATCCCCCAGTTTGGACGGCCATCATTGGACGCCTAGCTCGTGGCCGCTAATATGAACTTGATTGAAGATATTAAACAGCAGTAGCTACGTATAATGTTAGCCAAAAGTTGCAATAAAAAGCGAAAAAATTATTATTTGTGTAACCAACACGGTCGCCGTAAAGAGCCAAATCAGGTCGCAGGATTCAGACCTAAAATTTTAGGCTCAAAGAGTCATTTTCCACGAGTAAAGTGCCGTAACTATTTCACATGTGCCGTAAATATAAGAATAGTTTGCCAAAGGCCCCTAAGACTCAAGTTGCATCTCCTTTTATCATTTTTTTTCCGATTTATAAGACTAGAAATACTTTACTGCCGGAAATAACCGACTTCTACTATACTAGCATGCTATAATATACTCGAGAGTATATTATAGAGCAAAAAAAGTAGATGCCATTATCACAAAATGAATTGCTAAATTATCTCTCACCTTGAGTAACACAACATTTTAGGCCAATCATGCCTCACCTCTAGCAATTAAAAACATATGATTAACGTACGCCAATATTCACACCCATATAGCAGGTTTGCAATCCCAGATAAGCTGATTAGCACAGTCATAATAGGGTGACTATTTATTCAAGTAAATTTTGTTAATGTGCACAGTACTCCTATGCACTAACGGCCAAATATCCATTAAGGTGGACTATAAATCAATATTTAATTCCGTCGTATTGAGCCTCAGTTTAAACATGACTAACACGGCAAAAATAGTTTATCCGATCAATAGCTAACTTGCATTTGTTACATACACTGACGCGAAGTTATAAACAACTTGAAACGCAGCGAATGGGGATTCATTAAATAACGGTATTAACATGTATTAATAAACCTTTATGAAAACTGAGTTAATTATGCACCAAACATTTAATTAATTATTATTTGTAATTATCGAGAGATGTTCCAATATCGCTTCAAAAACACATTTTTGCATTGCTGCCCGTGAACGGACGCGAATTCAATTTAATGAAGAAGGTAAGGTGATAAAAAAAGATAAAACTCCATATGCTAATTACCAAGCATTATGATAATGCATCTTTATTAAAGCTTTTTATGCAAACATCAAACAAATTGCGTCACCGAAGTCAATTAATTCCACTATGCATTCAGTCACGTGCATATCTACGCATGGAAGGCTCTTGCTCTAGTCATGAGCCGCAAATTCCTTCGGGGCTAATGGCATTTTTTTGTAAATTAAGGGCATCCAGCGTGCTCTTCCCATTTAATATCGCCAGGGTTGACTTGATAAAAAAAGGAACACATTTGTAACGTGCATCAGAAGGATTTGGACGGTTTAGAGCAGAACTTTATTTGAGAGGCGTGCGTGAGATGAATTTGCACGGCCAACTTCCTTCCTTGAAATGCTAGCGTGCCAAGTTTTTTGCTCGGTCTCCTCTGCGGCGAATGAATGTGACGCGGAGAAGTCCAGAGTTCACAATTTATTCGTACTACTATGATTTTAATCCATTTTATTCGCAACTTCTCTTATGAGTAACATAACGTGTAATTACAAAGAGAAACCCAACTTACTGGATACGCTGCACACAAAGCAACCTTATGAATTGAAGCCATTAAGCAAATAGACTAGAGAATTGTGATCCAAATCACCTGTTTGTACATGATTATGACTACGCTGATTGCAGCATTCACCCTCTCACCACTGTTTCTCTTTACATTTTTTTATTCCATGTTGACGGGCTAGATCAACTTATACCGGGAATTTTTCCAACTATAACTTGCTTTATCTAAATATCGTCAATAGCATCTACATTTGCGAAATACCGTGCTAGCCACCACTAGCATATGTCATATTTAACGGTAACTTTTACTACACCACAAATAATACACACAAAAAAGTGGTTTTTTGTGTGTATTTTTTGTGGTTCAGTAAAAGTTACCATTAAATATGACTATGGAAACATACCACCAAGTTAACAAAGGTACTGATTTATTTACTAGGGTATGTGGCACGGGGTGTTTCCCCACCAGACATGAATGCGTCATTCCAGCTGAAATCAGAACCGCGCACGATCCCCCGGATGTCAAGCGCAGACCAAAATCAGCCAGGATAACAGCACGTGGTCAGACCAGAAATTAGGAGAGTGCTACGTTACAATACATCGTACAATGAAATGAAGAGGAAGGCTGAAAAAAGAGATTGTTGGAAGTCGTGGCTACAACAACAAGGATAACCTTTAGAAGAGAAGAAGACGTTACATTAACATATTACCATGAAGTACACTACTCAAGATAAAACTACTGGTTAGCATTAGTAATGCGACAGAAAAATAGCACTACAAGATACTAAATGATACAAGGGAAATATCATGCCGGAAACTACATGCGAGGTTAGTTACTAATAATAATCTTAGATATTTAGCACAAGTGAAAAGACCTATGTTACCTATTCAGAGTCAAAGTATCCTTAAACTGATCTACCGCGACTATTATAGTCCCTTATTGTACGTGGAAAAAATTACATTTTTAATCTATCAGTTCGGCAGTCTATTTCCTTAATTTTATGCCTTTGATCCTTTCTACCGTAACAGTTTGGCTCTAGTTGAATAGAATAAATGGAATTGGCAGTAACTTGGTGGAATTAATTCATAATAAAATGACAAGTAACATAGTTTTCCACAAAAGATTATTTGCTTTCTTACGACCCGGGTTTAATCGCTGCTCGACATCATCACGTACAGAGCTTTTTACAAGCAGTGTACTGGGCTTTATACTGCGACGAAACCCGGATCGTTAAAGGGTAATAAACCTTTTGTAGAAAAGTAAGTTATTCATAATTTCATTCTAGTAAAATATGTTGAACGTAACTTCTGGATCCATATTTACTTCTCGTAGGTTTTAAAAATTGGACTTATACACATTAAAAAATTATCCTTGCCACTGTTCTCAAAATTCACATCAATTTGCAGATTTTTTTCTAATACCAATTAACATGTACATTTACATCATATTCCGCGTGACGCTGGGGCGTGTGGAAGGAGGTGTCAAGACACCAGCCATAACAGAGGATAGAATAGGGAAAAAGAGGGAGGAGATACAGAGGTTAATTGTATGTGAACGATGTATTATGCCAATGTTACACTGTGCAAGTTATAATCAGTGATACGTGCAAAGAATTAAAATTTTAATATATCATTTTGGCAGTGTGTATCTCTCCTATTTTGTTGCATTCATATTAGTCGTTCAATCCTAAGATTGGCTGTCTGCAGCCTTCCAACCTTTCCTATCTAATGCTAGTTCCCTTACCCCCTGGTATCTCTTCATATATACTTTCCTCTTCATTTGGTCCATGAACTTATTCCTGAGTCTTCCTCTGAGGGCTTTTCCTTCTATTTAACCTTCAATTATGTTCTTCACACACCCATTGTGTCTCAGGGTGTGTCAAATCCATCTGGTTCTTCTTTCCTCTATCGTGTTCCATATGGTCCTTTCCTCTTCTACTCTTCATCATTTCTTGATTTGTCGCGTCTATCAGTTATTGAGATTTATTGCCGGTTCAAATTAACCTCGAAGTCGTTCTGAAGCTCGCCTGTTCCGAATATTTCAAGTAATCTAAGCCAAGCGTGTAGCCCTAGAGTCCCCGGAGTCCATCAATATTGTCCGTTCATAGGCTGGTCAGAACTTACCATCCGCTGTTTTGAAATGATATCATGTAGTTATGCTCTTGATTCAACAATTATTTGAATGACTTCTTCAGCTATATTCATATTCTTATTGGTTAATATTATGTTTGCCTGGATTTCTGGATTGGTCGAGTTGACTTGTATCTTCATCTACACAGATTAAATATTAATATAATGATCGGAAGGAGATTAAATTGGTAATATATTATATTAAATTTTACTGAAACTTGTGTTTATGCGTTCTTCGATATCATAAATCCTTGTCACCAGGTATTAGCTCCATGAGCACGATGATTATATTCAGACGAATTTAAAAATATTTTACGATACCCGACATACTACAGAAGATAAATTAGGGAACTAGATCGTAGAATGGACGGGCGTAAAATGGCATTTTTCCGCGAACTATAACAGGCCTTAACAACTGCCAATTGTACAAATAAGATTGATAATAGATCAAGTAGCTAATTAGGTTATTTCCTCCTCTATGCTTGTTTCTTGACTGCTACCTCAGTATTACTGTACGTCGTGGATTTTACAGTCTAACGCTTGAATTCCCACGCATTTATGCAGACGCAATGTTAATTATGACTATTAATGTAATAATATCGGTGGCATACCTACGATTATAGTATAGTATATACAGGTAAAATCTCATCCCCTGACGCAGGCTTTATTTATGCTGGCAGTATATGCATGTTTTTGCTGGGGCTCATATAAAAATATTTTCCTTAACTTCCTTTCCTTTCCTTAACTTAACTTTCTGTTACAGTGTAGAGTATGTTGGTGATAACGTGCATTAGTAAAGCTCCTTTGAAGTGGCTTTTCGGGTTTAATGCAGATGTAGATATTTATATCGAGCGAAGAGTACCACGAGTTAAGAAAGCATTCATGGTAAAAAATAAAACAGCAGTTTTCAAATATGATAGGGCTACAAACGAGGAAACGACATGTAAAAATATTTGGGTAGAGCTGTGGATAGGAATCAAGGACCATTCGAAAAGTAGGCCAGAACAGGCAATAAGACTTCAAAACCTGGTACTGGAGGAGGATGCTGAAGATAAAATGGACGGACAAAATGAGAAAAGATGAAGTTTATTGAGGAGTAGTAGAGGAAAGAACCATTAAATGGAACACCAAACAGAAAAAAGAACCAGATGATTGGACATCCCTTGAGGCACAATGGGTATATGAAGAACATAATTGAAAGTAAAATAGAGGGAAAAGTCCCCAGAGGAAGACCCAGGAATTAGTTCATGGACCAAATAAGGAGGAAAGTACATAGGAAGAGATGCCAGGAGGTAATGGAACTAGCATAAGATAGGGAAGGGAAGAGAGCTGCAGTCAACCAATCTTCAGATTTAAAGACCAGTTATGATAAGATATTTCCTGAGATCTTCCTAACAACTATGCAAGAACCAAGAACGCTGAGTTGTACATCTGAATTAATTCAAACGGCAAGAGAGGAGACGGTGACAAATAAGATTTATTCAGCCGTAAAGAGAGTGTCAAAGGGGAGAGTAGTTCAATGGCCGCAAAAGCATGTTTCCATGGAGACTTCGCATCAGAAGAAACGAAACAGTTTCAAGGCTGGTTTACTCTGAAGACAACAACATGACTTTATATTGAGATAACGCGCCTTGAGATCATTACTTTGGCCAGAAGATGACTCTTTCATTTCTCATTTGCACCCGATAAGTTTTTATGCTATTTGACCTTCCATAGTAGATAAACGTGCCCCACCAGCGACGACGAAGGTGAAATGGAGAAGTTATGAATACATATTCGTACAAAATAATGATTTCGAATTTAATGATTTCAAAATTGTAACCTACTCATTGCACAGGATGGCAATCCTACTAAAACGTGGACATAATAAAAGAACAAACCCCGATATGAAACTAGGAGGATTAAATATATATTCCTATTGGCTACCTTGACGACTCAGACGTCAGTAGTTTTGGTCTCAATCTGATGTTGCTTGGTCACAAATTTCATTTTAAAATTTCATCACACGGTTAAATACCATGAGACATAGAGTATAGGAAGAAAATGTTTTACTTCAAGAATTCTGTGTATTGAGGAATAAAAATTACACTCTAACTCTAATACGAAGTTTGGGTTTTTGGTGATCTCTCCGTAGGACTCAACGAAAAACTTCAGAGAATTCAAAATTCACGTCTTAGATTTATCTGCAACCTTCCTTCGATATGATGATCACGTCTCTTTGTGCAGGGAAAAAAGTTCATGGTTAAATGTCAAAGACAGGCGTAATTACATGCTGCGTGTTTTCCTGTTTACCTCTTTTTCTGTTTCTGAACCAATATATTTGTTGGGCCTGTTTACAAAACAACCCCAGTCCCGAATAATGAACACAAGAAGTGAAGCATCCAATTTCTACTGTCCCGTCCACCGAACTACTAAATATCATAAATCTTTTTTTGTTGGATCCACAAAATTATGGAATCTTCTCCCCAAAGATCTGAAGAACATTCGTAACCCACAATCATTCAAACTCAAACTTTATCGCTACCTTCAACACAGAAATCAAATTCTAATTCGCTTTGTCAATGTATATCACTGTCACATATTCAATGTCGAAATTCAATAATTTGTGTAGTGTTTATAATTGCTTTGAAATATCAGTGTGTGTAAATATCTTCATTATTTTAAATTTAAACTTGCATAACATTTGTAATACATTATTAATATTATGTTTAATCATTTTATTGAAAATTTGTTGTTAAAAATTTATGTGAAATACTTGGTTGTATTTCGTTCTATCCCGATGTATTGTATTTTCATGTATCAAATGTGCTCACCACATATTGTATTATTGATGCTCTTAGGGGTATTGTACCCGGAGCAAATAAACTTTATTATTATTATTATTACGACGTACAAATCTATAACTTCAAGTTTTTCCAAAGAATTTGTATGCATATTTAGTTCATGGGACGTATGCTTATTGTCAAATAGATTAACGACAGGAAACCTTATAGGTGATACGACAGAGGTTTTTTTAATGGTTATTTTAGGGGTAATATTCAAATTATAAGCAATATTCAAGAATTAAAATGCATGCCAGTATGATGATAGTATACCATTATTAAATTAGAGCAATTAATTGGCTCAAATGACTAAGCGTTTCCGTATTCAACCAAATTTGCATTTTTAAGTTTTTAACGTGAATATTTTTTCACTTGTGCAAAAAACAGTTTAATTTCCGAAGTTTGTATAGCAATTCTATAAAAATGTGTCACGGGCAAAAACAAATAAATTTTTTCTCCAAGAAAATTTGCATTTTCACTACTACACATTGTTATATTATTGATATTATTCGAGGGCCAGAACTTCCTCATTTGTTTTAATAATGACACATTGGAGCGCACAGCCGAACCGCATCCATGGGAAAATGGCCTCTATTATTAATCAAATAACTCGGAAAGTACATCTTCATCCTCGGTATAACCTGTTAGCCACTTCAAGGATGTGTGGCAAGGGGTGATATATAATGTTATTCACGATTTTAATAGTTGAGCAGTCCAGTAACGTACGTTCTAGGAGATTGCATTTTCAATGTAGCATCATTTTTCCCATTTGTGGAATGGATATTACACCCATTCATCACGAGGTTTTCATTAATTACACTCTGTTACGCTCGCATACAAAAAATTAGATATTTACAATACATATATAGTATATTTAACAATCGTGCTAGCATAGAAAAAAATTGCTCAAAATTACAGAACATAAAAACTGATACAGCGTGCGATAGGTGGAGTGCCATGCGTGACGTCGAGCGGAGGGATACATATACGATCGTCAATTGCTGTTCCATCGTAACCTTCCGCGGCGTTCAAATGAATGCTTCTCTATTTCTTAGACTTCCACCGGGTAGGTTGTTTTTGAGACGACAGTTTCGCCCGTATTCCAACGGACATCTTTAGGTCGAAGTGCCGAGGGATCATTTTGTCCGGGTTAATATTGACAAAGGTCCTAATACCCTAGAGCAGGGGTCGACAAACTGTTGAACAGTTGGGCCATATTTATAAATATTAACAACTTGGCGGGCCGGTGTGTTTGTTATGGTTATGATACAATAATCCACTTCCACATTTTAGTAGAAATACCTTTTATTTGTTGAACTTCTAATACAATTTAGTAAACAAAACTCAAGAATATGCAATTAAAACTAAATTTTAAGTTACAAATGTTACTGCATACAAACTAAAACGTCCTTAATTAGATTTGTGAAACTGCATTCCATTCAAAATTTCAACCCATTTTGGTTCAAATTTCGTTCCACCAACTTTCAGGATAGATTTTAAGTTCTCGTTGGTCAGTCTGGACCTATACTTTGATTTTATGTAGTTCATTTTTGAAAATGTCTGCTCACATACGTACTTATATTTAGATTAGGATTAGATCAAACTTTTTTAGGCGAGGGAACGTCTTTATTCGAAACCATATTTTACCACGTCAGTACCGTCTTGGGATGTAACCGCGGGCCGGATAAAAATCTCTCGCGGGCCGCTTTTGGCCCACGGGCCGTAGTTTGCCGACCCCTGCCCTAGAGTATAAGGATCTTGATATTAGCCATCTCTTTCCCTACGTGCTCTGTGATTGGCTCTTGTCTTCCCACCAAATATTCTTCCATGAACTGGGTTGTCGGTAGCCATCTTCTCTCTTTAATTTATCCTTCGCGTTAGTTATTTCAATGGATTCCCAAATCAGCCTAGGATAATATCTTTTCTCCTTGGATATCAATTTAGCCTCGTCAAAATTAATTTTGTGGCCAGCTCGCACCAGGTATGCTCATCAATCGCCGATAAACTGGACTACTTGTTTTTATAGATATTATCCTACGTACGCGATGGAAACCCGAGAAATTGAGAAGCATTCGTCAACTGATATTCAGAACTGATATTTTTCAGAGCGACATAGAGAATATTATCATGACTCCTCACTACATCTCTAGGTCCGATAAAATATGAGAGATACACTGCCAAACAGATAGGTAGAAAAACTCGTTCTTTCCGCGAACAATTAGCGACCACAATAAAAATTGAGCTCCACTAAATACACTCGTATAATACTTGTCACCATTTCATCTCCAAAAATTTACACCTTTAACGGCTGGTAACCTAACACCTCCTGCCACACGCCCATGCGGTGGCTCTCAGGGTATTATGTAGATGTAGATGTAGAACTGTTGCGTTTCACCTCGGACGTCAAATTGTGGACTATTTGATGCTAGTTCATGTATACATACCTTTATTTACGATATCGCCACAGAAGACGTTGGCGTTGTGCGAATTGACTCGGCGAACGTGTCATCTGGCAATGTCGCAATCTCTTGTAAAGCACATAGTTCACTGGACGTTCAATCCTAAGATTGGTTGACTGCAGTCCTACACCCCTCCCTGTCTAATGCTAATTCTCTACCCTCCGGTTGTCTCTTCTTCAGTACTTTCCTCTATACAATAAGTTCTTGGTATGCGTCGTTTCGATTTACGTCTGATTTGGTGTTACGTCCATGCTGACAAGGATCGTCGGGAAATTTTTCCCTGTTTAATGCAAATAAAATAGACCGTATGCATATGCTTGCGTTTTTTGATAAATGGGGCATACGAGGGGGGACCCAAAAGTAACCGGACGGTATTCGCTGAGAGCATCACTTTTGTAGTTCGGGCTTCTCCAACTAGGTGGGTGTTAAATAACCCCTACTGAGTCAGTATCTCAAGCAATGTTTCTATAGTCTGCTTTAGCGAGTCCCTGAGATAGTTTTCGTGCAACGAGTTTTTCGACCTCTTCGATTTTTTGAAATTTCTAATTTTCGGCAGCAGCGTGCTGCTTTGAAATTTTGTTTTATGCTCGGTAGAAGTGCAACGAACTCGGTGGAGATGTTATCTAGAGATTATAAAGAGCACGCGTTGAAAAGAACTCAAGTGTATGAGTAATATTCGTAATTCAAACGCGGCGATATGTCGATCGAAGACATTCAACTCTCGGGCCGGCCTTCCACGTCCCGAACTGGTGAAAACGCTCATTGCATTGCTCATCGCTTGGTATTGTTCACTCAGAGAGCGTCTATGGGCATCGAATGGTGAGCCAAGTCCCCCACCTGAGCGTTTTGAGGTGGTTGCGCGGGATTGTTCGGTTGAAGCGGCCCGATCTGTGGCAGATTGGGAACTGGTTCTTCCACCATGGGAATGCTCCAGCTCAAGCAGCCATTTCTGTGCGTGATTTTTTGGCGAAAAACCGCATGACACCGCTTTCTCATCCGTCCTTCTCACCGGATCTCGCACCTTGTGATTTCTTTTTGTTCTCTCGAATGAAAATAGAGCTGAAAGGGAATCGTTTTGCAGACATTCTGGAGGTGGAAAGAGAATCTAAGGCGGCGCTGCAAGGAATCGGAAAAGACGAGTACAAAAGATATTTTACGAAGTGGAAAAAACATTTGAACCAATATATTAGTGTTAATGGAGAGTACTTTGAAGGTAATTAACGTTTTTCATACGAAAAAATAAATTCTGTATTAAAAAAATGGGTTCCGGTTACTTTTAATCCCCCCTCGTATTTATCCCAACTGGAATAGCTATTTTTTCCTGGATAAAGGCAAAAAACGAATTTTTAAATTAACACCTTGATTTATCGCGGGATTAAAGTGGTCACGAATATCTGGATCCGATTTATGTCGTTTCGACTTACGTTGCTCTTTTTCAACACGCATCTTCGACGTAAATCGAGGAATTACTATATTTAGTCTATGTTTTTCTTCCTGGACCTTCCTCTTGGAACTCTTTCCCTCTCTTCCCCTTGGTACCTTTTCCTTCAACTTTCTTCTTTAAAAACTCATTATGCCTCAGGGTATGGAATATTTTACACGAGGAAGGCCATCATGTCACAGTCGATACATTTCTATCCCACCAAAATATATCAAAACCGGAAAAATCACCCCTAACTTTTATTAATTCGATTCAATACACTTATGAGATTGAATTCCGTGAATAGGTTACCCAGGAATATCGTACGAATATCTAAAATTTAGGATTTGGTTTGGTGGTTTCCACATCGTAGAATTATGATCTTTCCTCTCGTGATCTTCACTCTCGCTCAAAGTTGCGACTGTCGATACCTGACCGATTGCCTTGATCGATACCTTCTGCTAAGACTTTTATCTCTCAGAAAGGCCATCGGGGCCAGTTCGGGTAGCGTATAAAAGTTTCGTTCCCACAGTTAGTTCTCGAACATAGGTTTGGTCTCGAAGCTCGGAATGGGAGTCAAATACGCTCTCATCACTGAGCCATCCCGGGCCCAATTGTAAATCTTGTAATGTAAAACTGTAACCTGAATAAGTTGACCTAAGAGGCTGAGTACTATCTGTATTTTATTTGACGCTTCGAGACCACCCTAACTCACTAACGAGCGCGGACAAACTCGAGCATCGAGTTAAATTGGTGCATTAGGCGTAAATGGTCGCGCTTTGTAAATGCGCTCTCCTGCTCCCGGAATCTCCCCCCCCCCCCGCACGCCCCACACACCCAATTCATTGCCCCACATCACTTATTCAGGTTCGCCCGTTTTAAAAATTTCATCGGCCGAAACATTCGCCTCGGGTACACATAGCGATCGAACCCATCCCCCTCGGCTTTTTCCCTCATGAATATTTACCATCCCATTAAACGAGTAATTCTATAATCAAACCATGTATTGAAAGGGGTAAAAAAAATTAACAAGAGCTCCGGTGCCTCCTCAACTAATGGACTTTTCTCCACCGTTGCCGGGGCGACGCTGTCACGCCTGTTTATTTAATATAGGAGTATACCGATTGCTATCGTCCATCGTCTTTAAGGTTGTGCGAGCGAGATAGTTTTCTCATGATAATAGAGACCATATTCGAATTTTACATTTTAATTTCACCTGTGAGACACAGGAATTAAATATTGCATTATTAATGGTGCAATAATATAGTTTTACATGACAGAAATTATAAGTAATCAAATGAAAATATCTAAATCAGTCTTTAACTTGACTCATTTTTTTCACGCGGTACTTTTAAAACTCCATCAAAACGGAAGGTTTATTGTAATCCCGAAGAATTTACTGCGGGGCCAATATGATTAACTTTTAAAATAGTTGATAAAACACACAAACTACACACTGTTGATTTTTTGACGAGATCTAAGTGTAGGAAATGCCTCATTTTGAATATAAGGTCTCTCTGGAGTGCATACACGTACCATTTCCCATATAAAAGGGCTGATATTTTTTGTTAAAAATCTCCGAAAGTAATGCGGTAAAGGGTTGAATTTTTTATGTCAATGGAAGGGTTATATATTTTCCTTTAAAATGAGACCAAATTCATTGATTACTAGGTAAAATGATATTTCGCTCAAACTACCTTAATTCGGGCCCAATGCAGCAGCACTTCCCTTTCTTTCCACAGTCCCTTTACCGGAGCCCTCTCGCCATTTTTGGAGCTGTTTCAAATCTTGAAGGATTTATACTTCCATTCCGAATGAATTTCTCGAGGTGCGTCGAAAGATAAAGGGTTGGAAGTCGCATGAACAATACTGAAGCTGAAGAGAAAAGAATGTTGTCTCCTCAGGCCACTCTCCTTTTCGTTCACGCAGGCAAGTATGTTTTTCATCTCACCACAGGGAGCTCTGATATCGTTCCCCTTTCTACGGCTGGCCCGAGGCTTTAAAGCAAGCTTAAAGAGAATATGTCGCTCCGGCAGATCTCGGGTGAAATAAAGGAAATTTTTTGAATGAGTTCACTGTACGGAAAAACTTTCGCTAGGCCGAACGACTTTTTTTATCCCTCTCACTAGAAATCAATACCGTGATGACACGAGGAAAAAGTTCAACAAAGGTTTTTTTTGAAAACATGGTGTAATTAAATTCTTACGATAAAAATTGTTTTCGATTTTCGTATTGGTTAGTGAAATGATGTTTTTTTCAGTAAATTCGCTACAAATGTACTCATTACAACGTAGCAAACGAATATTCAGCCTTTATGTGTAATCCAAAATAAAATTATACGTACCATTCTTCGAACAGCGAGTACGGATACCTCCTTTCCATTATATATTAATTTAAGTAGTTTACTTCTCAGACAACTATCTTAAGGCATAAAAAAATTCATATCTATACATTTCACCTAAATTATTTATTAACTTGCCAAGAGAAATAGCTTCTGTACAAAGTGAAGCCAGATTTATTAGCCGTCTAAGAAATTAGTTATTTTCGCTAATAAATATAGACATATTCTATAACGTTAAAGTACCTACCACCATAACATGTCATTAGGGTCGGGTTGAAATAAGGTCGGGAAATTGAAATCGCTAGTTCTCGTAGTTAAGCCATATTGATGCCATAAATATGACCGAGATATTTGAATCTCAGAATCAAATATTAAGATTGCTTCAAACTTCATCACATAAGCTTTCATTTCCTGAGAAAAAATGCTTCCGACATTTCACAAGCGCAGCTGCTCACATTCTTTCATAATTCCTTATTTGTAACATTAATGAATCGATTGAGACAGAATTCCAAGGATAAATGTCCTAGGCACTTGATTATATCAACATGCATTAAATTATTGGCAGTAAATCTCACCCAATTTATGGGATCTTCCGCCATAAACTGCGAGCTGGACGGTTCGTATAGGCTCTTCCGGCAGACTAGCTCGGCCTCCATCCAAACCCGGCGGCTTCCAGCTAGAAATAGGGCTTCTATACGGGTCACAAGATACGGGTGTGATGGCTTCGCAAGCTCATGGGCCAGGTTTGACACATAACGGTAATGTACAGCAATTCAGTGCAACGTAATCCTCTATCCTCTGAGCCATTTCGAAAGTGCCTTCATCACGCTATACGTCATTCAGTTGGGACGCTAAGGCACGCTCATCCAGGTATCCACTTCAAATTAGAGCCCTAAAAGGCAACAATAAAGTATAAAGCCATTTTTGCGAATCATATCACTTTGCTATGATTGTGCCTCTCTACTTGACACACGTTCTCTGAAATACTGTCAATAGCTCACATTCATTCCAAGACACCAATCTAAACCATATACGTAGCATCGCCAAAGTAGTCGATAGACTATTTTAACAAATGCATCATCAAAGCAATCCACTTACCTTTTTCTAACACTATTCAGCCGGGATACTAGTAAATTCCTATTAATAGCGGGAAAATATTTTTGGCATTAAGGTCCAATACAGTAATTTCAAATTGACCCACGTACGACAGGTAGGTCGCGGGGGGTTTATTGGTTTATTGACTCTACATCTACATACTACCCTGGGAGACGCCGCATGGGCGTATGGCAGGGAGTGTTAGGACACCGTCCGCGAAAAGATGTAAGGAATTAGGTTTTGGATGGTGAAATGATGACGTGTATTATGGAAGTGTATTTAGTAGACATCCGTTTTTATTGTGACCACTTGTTGTGCGTGGAAAGGACAATTTTTTGTACCTATCTGTTTGGCAATGTATCTCTCTTATTTTATCGCTTCTGTCAGACCTAGAGATGTAGAGAGGCGCCATGATAATATTCTGTGTCACTCAGAAACACACTAGTTCTGAATTCCTCAAGCAAACTAAGCCTATTTTTTTTGGCTCCGAGTCTATAGGGGCTACAAGCTAGTCTCTCTTAAAGCTGTGAAACACTAAATTTTGACACTAAACAAGTTTTTACGAAGCGCGTACCCTTTATTTGTATTTAATAATGTTTTTGGTTAAGTCTTCGGTCCAGGGTCTCAAATGCTCGCGATGTATTAGAGGTGTGGCCTGACCAGAGCAAAGTAGCAACTCTCTTTTAAATTTTTCATCCGAGGTCCTTCTTATTATACGCTTGAAAAATGTTGGCAGTCAAATCTATTCTGAAAGGTGCAAATAACTGTCGTTAGCCTCCATCGTCATCCATTCAAGCATGAATTTAAAAATGAATAACTTCTTCTGCTTGGACTCGAACCCTGACCCCTGAGAATTGAAGTCGGAGCAAATTAAAAGCTGGAGTCGGTCCGTGACATGTTTAGAATCGCATGGGCCTCGAAGTTATGGCTGCCAGCCCATCGAAATGAAGACATCTGTCAGTCTGTGTGTGGGAAGTCTATCAGACTCTAATGTCTTCTCTTCAAAATATTTTTTTTAATCTTAGAAATAGTTGAGAAAGCAGAACTTTAGCAAAAATGGACCGTAAAAGATATTCACTAGAGCTCAATCGGTAATAGTACCCCTATTACATACTGCTCGCAGAGAATATATGCATTCGGTATTCAAGAAAAACTAAAAATTGAATAAGGAGAGGAGTAATCGAAGAGAAAAGTTTAGAGAGGTCATAGGGAAAATATACGTGGGAAAAATACATAGATGCCATAAAATATGAATGAGGAATAAAATTAGGGATAACTTAAGTGAACAAAATGAGAGAAAAAGTTTAGCCGTAAAAACATTTCATCGGTAATAGGAATTCAAATTGGATACATTTAAGTTTAAGCTGAGGAATAAGAGCAAGTGAATTGTAGTCATCTCCAGTTGAGGTCTATGTTTAATTAAGGACGGGTCCAATCCCGTAAAAGGTTGATGAGCGTCTATACCGAGCCGTTGGCCTTATATGTGCAGGGAAAAGTGGCTTTGAATTTTCTGCGGTGCTTCCAAATCTTTGAATGACTCTTTTGATATTCAATGCTACTCCTGAGAACTCAGAGTGAAATTAGCCATTTTATTTATGGGAAATGAACGCTTTACAGCGACTCAAATGACCAAAGCAATACATATGCAGAGGTACCTTGACTTGAGAAGTCAATTCGTTTTCTTCTATTGGTTCCTATCTCGAAAAGTTCGAATATTTGAAACCCAGTTTTAAATTCAACTTATGGAAACCAATTAACCTACTCCTAGTCTCAAAAGTTTTGGAAATAATTAAAAATACATCAGTGTTACTGGAAATATGCACTTTTATAAAACATTTACTAAATTATGGCTCACTGAGAGTATTATATGATACGCTGCATCAGAAAATCATCCTGAGAAAGTTCACATCTCGAGACAAAGTTCGTAAATCGGGGCGAAGATGAAATATGAATGAAGTTGGTACGTCAAAGCGTTCGTAAGTCGAGGTACTACTGTTTGTATTTTCCTTTTGCCTTCTGTCTCTCGTAGGACACCTCCAGGCATAAGTTCAGAAAGCATCAAGTGTTTTTCGAGTATGTTATCGATTCGTACTAACTTTCATTACAAGTTTTTCAGAGAGTGATAACCTATTACAATCTGAATAATAATGGCTATAATTGCAATGAATTGATTTGTTTTCTATGAAATTCCGTTCTTTAAGATTAGATTCGAACCTTCACCCGTCCTTTCTGTTTGTAGGTACCTGATATGGTTTTTCTATTCCACTTTTTCATATTTTTAAGGAACGCAGCTTATTTCCAGCCCATCAATCGGGTGAGATATTCTTCAACATTCTCCGTAAATGCATTCCTCAGGTAAAATTTTTGCATCATTAAAAAGAAAACTTGGGTAAATTCTGCAGAGATAAGATTTACTCATCAAGTATCATCTGAATAAAAAACCATTTGTACACCATCTGGATTAAAAGAGTTTTGAAAACTTCTTTGACGCAATGCAACTTACTCAACGTTCCCTCGGAAAGGTCTTAGTTGATCACTAAGTAAATATTCAATGCAATCAATTTTTTAACATTTTCGAGAATTCAGTCACAATACTTCCACTACAGATTGAACCTGGTATCTCTTCCAATATTTCATAAAAAATAGTTGGTACTGTTCAAATGAAGAAAAGAGTAAAAGGTTGGGGAAATGATCTCGTCCTCTCCAAGTAGTTTTTTTGATTTTAGTTGACTTAGCTTGTTGTACGGAAATATTGAGCAGGTTTTTGCGAAAGCTGAGAAAACATTCAAGAAAAGAGGGAAATTTTGAAGGAGGGCTCTTAGACCACACTTCAGATCCACGTCACTGACCATGATTAATTTCATATTCACCGCAAGTTTGACTATTCTCATCTCCAATGATACAAAACGCAATTATTTTTGACGAAAATCCCTCGAGATGCATCGGGAAGAGTATTTTCTTTCCATCGGCAAGCAGTTGCACCGTCGGCCGGATTTCAATAGGCAATTGGCGTGTAGCATCAACATTATCATAAATGAGGAACCGGAAAGGCGGAAAGGAAACAATGGCGGCCGGGAGGAATTTCAAAATTTGAATATAAAGCGAATCGGATGGGGGCTTGAGGAGGAAATTCCGAGGTCCGATACTGAGCGACGGAGGGCAACCCAAGTATCTTCACGGGGGGGGAATGCTTTGTGGATAATTCTTTCATAATATTTTTTTCCTCCACGCAACTGAAGCGACCGGAGTTGAGGAAAGGAGAGAGAGAGGGAAAGAGTGAAAAATGAATAGTCTTATAAATTATTCCTCGTCTGACCTCGCGAGGGAGTCTGGCAAGAGGGGATGAAGTAGGAACTCATAATATAAAAAGGAGCCAATAGAATGGGAAGGAAATGTTCCGGCGCTTGCTCCTACCACCCAAACCCCCCTCAATCCTCGTTCCCCACCTCTTTCCCCACTGACGACGTATTCTAACCCCTACCGAAACCCTTATTCCCCATGCCCTCACCAAAGACCGATTCGCCACCACTTCCCCAGCCTCCCCCACGTCCCATACGAAATGAAATGGAATTCCGACTCTGACCCTTTTGCTTCAAATGAAACTTCGCGATGAAAAGCTTCGGAAAAGCTCTCCGCCTTCTTTCCCCCGGTCGGCAAAGCTTCCTCCTCCTTCTCCCTCCTCACCGCCCCCCCCCCCCGCACAAAAAGTCTCCTCCTACACTCCTCCCGTGCCTCAGGAATAAGCAAGTCGAACAGAGGGGCCTAAATGAATCAGGGCAGCCCTGCTGCTGGCTGGAAGGCTGCTGCCGTCGCAAGGATAAAGCCCCGGCGCAGAAAAGATATTTCCCTTGAAAAGAATCAATCCAATTTTTTTCCATCCATCGGACGCGATGCACAAAAGGGAGCAACTACTCCAGTTGAACTCGCCAGCTACCCCTCAAGTTTCCTCCAACTTCAATTAAATCAGGCATTCATATCACAAGAACCGAGGTACGGCGAACGAGAAATAAAATGAATCAAGCATTATCGTAGATCGTTGAAGCATAAACTCAATGTGTATTTCCACCAAAATTTATTGATGCGCAGCTGGCCGGACTGTTTTCAAGGGATTGGTGGTACCATTAGATGATGATGACATAGTCATGACTTTGTATGAAAAACAGGCAACTTCCACTGTGATTAATTTATTCCGACTGGTTTCCGGTCGAAATTAGTTAATCACAATGGAAGTTGCCTTTTTTTCATACTTACTTATGTTCCGATTCCATTCCATCAAGCCTGAAACCACAGAATGTAGTCATGATTTAATGAATTTTAGTGAGAATTAACATTGTGCCTTTACTTCAGCTAAAAAGATTGTTCACAAATTTCAGCCTGGAACCTATATATTATTGTAGATTTTTACCACAACGTGTAGATGTTATCGTGATCGCGGATCATAGTGACGAATTTGACTTGACGACAAAGATGTTTAAAAAAATATTTTCATGAACTATCTCAATCCATGGAAACTCGGAAGCTCTGAACGGAGAAGTTCTAAAGGACCCACATGGGTATGAGACGCAATTTTCACCAAATTGTAGGCAATATTCAGTGTAATAGGACAGCATCCAATGGATTGATTCGGACGGGCAAAAACATGATATGTATATAAAAGGGCAAATAGAAACGCTTTCCAAAATAGCAAAAATTTATTTTTGCCTTTACGCGTTAAAACGTTACTATTTTAACTTAATGAACTCAGATATATCATCACAAAAATCTTTTTTATTTTGATACGAAGTTGCTGCATAATTAGTCGCCAAATGAAATCAACTATACTATCACTAGATATTGAGCTTGATGGATCTTATTACACATAAAATTGCGATTTCTTATTAGATTATTGTGACTTTAGAGCCACATTTAAAATAATGAAGTTCAATTGATTTTAAAACATGGTATGTCCATTACGTTTTGCTTATGAATACAAGAACCCTATGCCGTATCCATAGGTGTACTGAACACTGCTAGTGACACGCTAAGTTGATGTATGTGTAAAAAGTAATAAGTTAAATTTTCATATGACTATAGGAATTTATTTTTTCCATATAAAATATTCAAAAGTTTATCTGAACTGCTATCCAATTCACCCTGAACAGTTGGAATGGCAGTATCAGCCATTACAGTCTACTATTCTATAATTATCAATTATACTTTTCTGTAAATTAACATTAATCATTGCGGCAAGATAATATAGACTTTAACCTTTTTACTTCCAGGATGAAACATACATATATAGCTTCTTCATAATTATATTTCTTAGGAATTACAGACTACAGGTGCTATCATCTACTTATCTATATCTACTTATTACCCTGCAAGCCACCGGAAGGGTGTTTGGTAGGGGGACATATCTCTAATAGTACGACTAAACGAAAGTGACTCTTATTGGATTTCAACAGTGTCTCCTATACGTTATTCGGTAATCAAAAGGCAATATTTTTTTAAAAAGCTTACTTTCATAATAATTATTTCATTGATTAGCCTCAGCCTTCGCCCTTAAAATATCAGCTCAATAAATCAGCCTGTCACGTTACCTGAGTTGTGCAGAACTTGACAAAAGTTTGGGTGGATCAGAACCACGTTTGTTAAAGATTTAATTAGAGAGAAGAATGCCAATTTCGTTTCTCTGTAGCCGTCAACGACCACAGCTATAAAAACGGCAAAACAGATATTCATCGTGTTGTTATCACCAGAAATGAAAAGGTAAGGTAGAAAAAATGATAGCCATCAAAAAAAGAGATACAAATCATACAAAATGAAATATAAGAAAATCGATAAAAATCGTCAGTTTATGCAAATGTGACTTTTGAGCGATATATGTGTTTATAATTTACAAGAGACTCATCGATCTCCTAGAATTTCCAGTATAAAAATAGGAATAGACGTAAAATGAAAAAGTACGAAAAAAAGAGATTGAGGATTTAGACCACGAAATAAAATACTAAGGGGAATCGGGTTGGTGTGGTGGCTAGAGTTCTGGTTAACCATGCGGGTGGCCAGGGTTCAAATCCCTGCAAAGGAGGATGTTTTTCATAGGAAACCCGATCCCTAGCTGAGTGTCTTGTGGAGGGCACTTCATGTATATTACTCCTTCTATCAGATGAGTCGTTAAACCGTGATCCCCTCGGCGCCTCTAGTTAAGAGCAGGCTTGTGCCGATGCCGGGTTTCTATCCTCCCTTCCTCCCTCACCTGTCCCCTATGGCGCAAGCTTAGCCGTCGGTCGCCTTCCCAAATATCCAAACCTACATCTACATCTACGTCATACCCTGCAAGCCACCCAAAGGGTGTGTGGCAGGGGGTGCTTTCGCACCAGGCATGCATGAATGATATGGTAGAACACCGACATTACATTAAAACCCGCGTACCACACATGCAAAGCGCCAATTAAAAATCTAATACCCAAGAAACATTTTATCCTCAATCGTTCCAACATGCAAGGGATACAAAGACTACTACTACAGATTCAAAATATCATGCATAAATAAGAACATCAATATTTACATCATGCATAAATAAGAGAGTAGAGAATATAATGAGAAAGATTTACTGCCTGCCTATTGTCAATACTCGAACTATTCATGACGACATGACGACCTAATAGAATATTAAGCACCCAAAAATGAGTGAAATGAAAAAATAAATAAAATAAATAGAAGCGTGACTCTCGCTTTTCTTGCTGATAATAAAGAATTTTTAATTGTACGGCTATTTTTAAACTCTTCAATTGCCAAATCGATAGAGATGTACAAACTCGTACAATGTAATTACTATGTCTTGGAATATGGTTCACTTATATCACATTACACTTGTCTTGTTATCTTCTCTCTCCGTAGAATTAATCTATCAAGCGGTTTTATTTCACTCTTCCGAGATGATGAGTCATAAGCCCTCCTTCACTTTAGCCCTAAATGTTCCGTCAAAAAAAATACTGAATCGCCCTCGAGTTCCTTTCCAAGTCAGTATTTAAATCCTTTTTATGATCACCTGTATACACATATTAGGGGTTGGCATTGTCTCCAACTTCCTCCCCGGAAGCGCTCCCGTGTTTTCTACACGGACGACATTCGATTGTAATTCCGCCCGGCCTTTTTTAACGGAACCGGAATTAAAGAAGGGAGTTATTTTAATTCTCAAAAGGAAACTCGCGGGTTTGGAGTGCGACTGTGAGGCCTCCGTGCCTTTAGCAGGAGCGCGCGAGAGGGAAAAAATTAAGGAAGAAAGAAAGAATGAGCCCCATTGTTTAGAGTCTACTCCATTACGCCGAGCAGAAAAATAAAGGTGGGCCCGCGATAAACTTAACTTCCTACTCGGCTATTCGTTGTACTCTTTCTTTCGTGTTGTGTTTCCCACCCCCTTTTTTTAAACTCCCTCTTTCGCTCCCACTCTATGGCTACTTTCTTTTGTTCCGGCGGTTAATTTTTTCTCTCTCTCTCCTCCTTCGTCGTGTCTCCCTCCCACCCATTCTCCTCTTCGCGTCCGCCCATTTCAAAGTTATCCCTCCCTCCTTCTCATTCCCAACACCACAGTGTCCCCCCAGCCTTCCCTCCCACGTGCAAGTACCACGACACCCCCTGCTGCTCACCCTCCTCAGCCTATCCACCTAAAAACACTTCCAGCTCGCCCGGACTACTTTTTTCGCCACTCCTTTGTCTTTTCAAGCCGGAAACTTCCTCTCCCCTGCCTCCTACACAGTCCCCCACCACCCCCACGTGACCGGAAGGTGAATTAGCGCGTTCCGGAGGTAAAAATAAAGGTTTGGAAGAGGGAAGTTAAGATAGAAGGGTGTGTTAGTGATGAGAGACCGGAGGGTGGCTAAGGGAAGGGATGGAATTAGTTTAGCACACACCCGAAGATTGCTCAGCAACCCTCTTACAGTGCATATAACTCTCATGGAGCAAGCATATTCGGGAAATAACTGGACAAGCTAATCGTAAAATGGGATTCGTCAAAAGAGTACTTGATAAAGTCAGAGAAATCAGCTATTTTTCCATTATTTTAGACCCCACTTGGGATACCCTTCCAGAGTTTGGGATCCTCATGAGGTAAGCTAAAAAGCAGAATTGGAACTTGCGCAGAGAAGATCAGCAAGATACGTGAAAGGCCGTTGTGATAGTTTTGTTAGTGTAACTGACCTCTTGCAAAAATTTGGATGGGAATCGCTTGCAGAACGTCGATTGAAAATTAGACCCATTAGAATTTTATGTAAATTCATAACCAATTAATTTTCCGACGGAGTCATAAATATCTTACAAACTCCAAAACACTACTTCATGTCAGGTCATGAGAATAATATAAGGGAAATAAACTGCAGAACAGATAGATTTAATGTGATCTCTGCATCCCAGGTTTTACTTGAAGTTCTCCTTTTTTGTTGATCCGCCCAAATTGGAGTCTGAATGAATTGAATTCCACTCCTTTTCGGGGAATGCAAACTCAAAGGATCTAGTTGATGGCTGTTCATCTTAGAAAACTGGTTTTCATTTAATAATTCCCTCCATAATTCCTTATCCCTAAAAAAAGAAACCACTTTTGCATCGCTATCACTTAAGAATTACTTCACTCAAGCTTCTCTGGTTTTAAGACTCCTATAATTCCTCCTCTTAAGAGTATCTTCGACCACATTCACCTAAGAATTTTGCAGTCAGCAATTTCTTTGGTTGCTCGGCTCTCATTCGTCCACTCGACATAGCCAAATCAACGAAGCACAGAGCTTGCCCTCACAACACGTTTCAAAAATGAGAAATAGGACGTTTCAGGAGAAAGATACAACGGTGACACAAATGCATATATTTTCCGCTTGATTGGGCTCTTAGATACAACGCACGAAATCGTCCTGATCTGATCTCATATCAACATATATGATATGATAATTTAAAACTTTTTACCTAGAATAACATTCATTTTCTCTTTCATCTGCTTTCCATGAAAAGTCTAACTAATCATGAGGCTTTGGCTGCATGCTGGTGTTCAAATCGTTTTTCCTTCAAGACAAAGCCTAATCCGCCAATTCTTCCAAACCGAAAAACACTACTAACTCTTCCTATCGTTTAGCGACGAGTGGTAGACTCTTGGAGCTGTTCTTAAATTCAATCGAAGCTATTAAATGCTTATCACAACGAGTTATAAGAAAAACAAACTCTTCCCTATTTAGAGCATATTATTTTCACCCGTCTTTCGGTATCATTTTGGTATCCGCCCTAATCCAACCTTCTACATCATTAGGAAGCAAAAGAAGGGGTTGCATATTATACAAAAGCCCTCATCATATGTATAAGACTTGCACTGCAAAAAATTGTGAACCCTAATACCGCCAAAACCGCAAATAAAGTTAAAAGGACACTAATTAAACAAATAGTGAATTTTTCAGTTACATACCGAACTGTAACTCCTCGTATCCGAGCACATATATCGCATTATCGATTCATTTACCTCTAGTTTCAGCCCAATTCACGACCCTAAGCTACTCTCCATTTCTTATATTTCGTCTCTTCTCCCACTTAGACAACTCTCTTAAAAATCGCCAGTGGCTCTTACATTGTCTCCCCTTGGGTCAAGTCCCGGCAGAGTAAGTCACTCCCTTCAGTAGCCGACTCGTTGATCGAGTTTTAGATAACAGATTGCAGTCATCAATGGTACCTCTTTCTTCTCAATAAATAGACGGACGCAAAAGTGGAGGGGGATATTCTAAGCAGTTGATATGCTACATGGGTACAATAATCATTAGAAGGCAATAGATGGGTTAGCATTTCTAAAATAAATCTTGAGATTTCATTATAGCTCTCAAAATGCCAATTCGCTAATTCATTTTCTACCGCAAGATATTTACGCAGTACTACTTTTCTGCGAGTATCGCTTGGCACGCTGACTTGCATCAAATTAGTAAACATAAAACCTTCAGATACTCTAAAATATCTTGGAATTACCTTAACATCTGATATATCGTGGGAATTACATATACAGAACATATGTGGCGCAGCATTAAAGAAATTAACTAGGTTTTGTTAAACGTATAATAGGAAGGTCCTCAGATAAAAAAGTCAAAGACAGATGCCACTTCGCCCTGATTAGGCCACACCTCGAATACGCCTCGAGCATTTGGGACCCTGGTCATAAAGATTTAACAAAACAAAATAATAAAATACTAAGGAAAGCAGCGCGCTTCGGTAAAAACTGCTACAGTCGCACATATAGTGTCTCACAACTTGTAGAGGAATTAAGGTGGGAGCACCTAGAGACTCGGAGGCTACATGCTATGCATAGGTTGCTTGATAAATTCAGAACTGATATTTTTCAGAGCGACATAGAGAATATTATCATGACTTCTCACTACATCTCTAGGTCTGACAGATGCGATAAAATAAGAGAGATACTATGCCGAATAGATAAGCACAAGAACTCGTTCTTTCCGTGAACAATAAGCGACCACAATAAAAATTGAGCTCCACTAAATACACTCCTATAATACATGTCACCATTTCATCTCCATAAAACGTACACCTTTACACGGCTGGTGACCTAACACTCCCTGCCACAAACCCAAGCCGGCGGCTCGCGGGGTATTATATAGATGTGAAAGGGACCAGTGACAACGGTGAGGAATGAAGTTACTCATTACATCGCAGCAGACAAGCACAATATATAAATTATGGCACAATGATATCCAATGCAGATATTTTTCCACGGAGAATTGAATCTCAACGGCTCTTTCTGACATTATGAGACAGGAAATTCAGAGATAAATTATTCAGTATGCCACTATAAAAAATTCCAATACAAAATTTTTATTTCATAATTACATCCATTGTTGTTCCATTATTCACTAGGCTATGCCATAAGTGTAAGTCTAATAAAACACGCTAGGACATAAATATACAAGGATATTAAAACATACATGGAGATATTACCTCCAGCTATTCACCAAATGGATGTCTGTTATCCAGTACATCTTCTCTTTTTAAAGCAATCGGTGACACACGGTTTCCATAAGTTTCAGTAAAAAACGTAAAATATACTTTGTTTGAAAGGGCATAGTTAATTACATCGCCAGAATAAATAAAGAGCATTGACCCATTTGCACACTCTCCAATTCATTTGAGTGGGAGGTAAAATAATTCTATGCACTCATTCTAGATGTCCCTCAATTTATCTCGGTGGCCTACTAGTGAATGGCGGACATTTTCATTCCACCCAGCGCCATTCCTGTGCGGTAATGGCGTGCTGATCGTTATCCGTGGCGGAGAGAGTGCCAAATATGCGATGAGGCATCGTTAAAAACATTTTAATTGCTCATTGCTCTGTCTGCGAATGAATTGTTATCTCTTTGCGAATGGAAGCAGAGTTTTTTTAAAAGCATTTCGTGACATGGAAAATCAAGCTGTAAATGACTAAATGACGCAAAAAAGAACCAGAAATTTAAACTAAGTGAAATAATTGTATTCAAAGGCGGATTGAAATTGTATTGAATTATATTTTAATACCGTAGTTAGAGGCATAATGGATAAGCAATGGGTATGTAAACTAGTTACCTATAATATCTCCTTGTGTAACCTGTCCAAGATATAAATTGAGTGGAATTAAAAATTTTGGAAGGAGAGCTCAAAACATCAGACTGAGAGGAAAATCAGAGAGCACGAGCATCAGGTTTGTCCCTTCTCCGTCAATTTAATCATTATATTTTCCTATTATATCAAGCAGGCGATAAATAAATCTTTTGAACACTATACAGGCATCGTTATCAGTAGTCTAAAAGTGTAAAATTGGTTAGCTGTAGTTCTAAACTCTAGTCCCATTATTCTTACTGTGTCTTATACTTTAAATTTTAATTATTAAATTATATTACGAAGATCAACTTTGGTGGATGAGGAAGAAACAGCCCACGTCCGTGCCATTTTAAATTTTAATACTTAATGTATGTTTTTGTTATAGCCACCGATCTTTCAACTTTAGGCGCGTTGTGTTGGGCAATTTATTATGGGTTTTCTGAAATTAATACATTATGTTCGACTGAACTGATTATTATAAACACTACATACTTTCACAGGATTTTTTACAGTATTGATAGCAAAAGAATTTTTGGCATATTTTTTAAAAAGATATAAAAAAATCTAAAAACCGAAATGTCTTAACATCGCATCAAAAAAGAAAAAATAATATTTTCTTGAGTGAATGAAAATTTAGTCAAGTACTGGAAAAAATTTAATTCAATTCAAAGAAATTGGCCACACAATGATAAGACTAAAATGAAAAGCTTGGGGCGCTCTTTCATATTCGATATGAACATAAATTCATTAAATATGAATATTTTGGTATTCAATGGAATAGAGAGCTTCAATATGCAATTTATAGAAAATCTATAAATGAACTTAAGTTAAGGTGCAAAATATAAATGAGGTCGCGCCACATGCCTTTCGTTGTGGTCTTATCATTGTGTGGCTGATTTCCTAGAATTGAATTTAATTATTTCCACTACAAGGCTAAATTTTATTTCACTCGAGAAAATATTATTTTTTCTATTTTAATGCGTTGTTAAGATATTTCGGTTTTTAGATTTTTCTATATCTATTTAAAAAAGCATGCCTAAATTTTCCTTTTTTTGTTTTAATTTTTTACTTTTTAGTCCTAATTAATAAAATGTTTAAAAACAACAAGTTGTTTTGTAAACATTCCATTAACTAGGATTAAAATAACTACGACTGTTTACTAGAAAAAAATTCGCTTGGATGTAGAAAGAAGGCGACGCCTCTAAATGACTTACGGCTTTCGGGACAAAACTTGAACACCATACAACTAGTCTAACTCGATTCATGTTTTTAGTTGAATGAAGTGGTAAGTATTTAGGGCATTATAAAGTGGCAACCATGTATACATGGTCTATGAGAAAGCGAGCTAAAGAAAATCATATAATAATAAAAGAGAGATAAATTATAATTTAAAAAGTTATGAAGTACCAGTCAAAAAACCAAGTAATTACTTCCTTGATCATAAAATTCATAAAAAGGAGAAAAATTGGACTTAGTCCTTATGAGAACTTAATAATTATGACATTTTAGGCATAAATTCATCAACTTAAAGAGGACTGCACACAATAACCATGATGTAATTGCATGATGAGAAAATATCATCACTTTGAGCACTGCCAACTAGGGGTGTTTAGCGATGAAACCTTGACTGGAAACCGAAAAAATTATCATCAAAAGCAGTTCCAAAGAATGTCTAACAACAGATCTCCAATCTTCTCCCCTCTATACAAACCCCTTTATTCCTGCATACTCCTTAAACTAGATGTTTTTAATGGTTTTAGTAGTTTTTCCTGGTGTATTTCAACCTACAGAAATCTTCCTCAAAATTTCTTATCGTATATTTAACTCCGATTATTCAGATGCGCTGCAAAACATGACCACTGGATTTGTCCCTTCTCCGTTCATTGAATTTATTTCTATAACATTAAGCAGGCACTAATAAATCAGCAATATCAAAAATATCAAATTTGCATAAGACATGAAAGTTTTCTTTATGCTCTCTTCAACGCATGAAAGCTGAGATGTTTCAGATTCTTTCTGCGACTTCAAAACTCCAGAAACCAAGCCGTATTGACGCTCTTCATCCGACCGTAGAATTCGAGATTAAACAGAGGTTGGCAGCTCAAGATTGACGGAAGGGCAGCTTAAGGACAGAGGGCAAAGATTGGAAGCGAGACGCCGAGGACAACTTGTTTAGCGTAAGGGATGTTGATGGTTTGATTTGAAGGACTTGAAAGTTGTACAGAAATACGACACGACTGAAGAAAATAGAGGAGGGTTAATTGATCGGAAGCATGATTTGGAAGGAGACCAGCGTCAGCTGTCACTTTTGATAGCCTGCGGAGCTCGGTTCATCAACGCTCACATCTGCCAACGTTACAATAACAAGAGGAAAGAAAAGTCCGGGTTTACTAACATTAAAATGCCTCTCGCAGGATGGCACTCAATTGAGCATAAATGTATGCTGCAGCCAGAAGCTTATTTAGGAGACTCAACGGATAGAATGATAGCTCAATCCACATGTGGTTAAGGTAATTTGAGCATGATTACATTTCACAATGAATCTAACGAATTTTTCATTATTTTCAATAAAAAATATTTTATATTTTTATAGATAACAATACATCAAAAACTAGCCATCATATTTGTCGAGATGTTTGCTGTAAATGGTATCATATTTGCATATCACTTTTGGGCATAGATATTTCAAACAAAGAAAAACTATTCTTTTGAAAATATTTTAGAAAATGAGATAAAAATTATGCTGAGAGTGGAAAATAACCACCATGCCGATTATATGTTTACAAATGTTAGTTCGAGTGATGCATGTATTGGAAACAAATTTGCAACATCGTGCACACGTCATATTACAGGACGTAACTCAAATATAAGTGCGTAAAAACAAGAATTCCCCCTTCTATTTTAAATTATTTTGCTTCATGTAGAAGGGAAAAACTTCCCACTTGTTTATAGTTAGTAGTGCAACTAACTGATAGATGTCACCTAGCCGCTTGCTGATTCTATCGTCTATTGTCGTCTGTTATGCCTGCCGACGCAAACGAGGTAGTCATCCCTAATCAAGATAAGTATCTACCGTATTTATCATATTTTAATGGTTGTCGCTGCCCTCTCGCCCGTATCTAGTATGGTTTATAATGTGAAATAAGTGATAAATCCTAAATTTAGTGACCATCCGACAAAATCTGGCGATTCGATTAAACCCTACTATCATAAAAGGAAGTTTGTATTACTAATTATAAAAAAGGGGAGAAAAACGAGTGTGACATTGCCTAAATATACCAGCCATTTAAAATGGGAAATTGTACACATGGTACACCCCTTAGAGGCTTAGTTTAAATTATTAGATATCTATAACGCGTAAATTTTATCAGAAATTTACAAAAAGTGTAGTTTGTATGAATTCTCAACTATTTTTTAAAGTAAATCAATGAGATAATCAATGCAGATTTCTTTAATAGAATATCCAAAAACATCGGTAATGAAGGCAGTTTCAATCGTACGTCGTAAATACATTATTTAAGTTGAAGTGCTATGAAGCATATTTTGTTAATTGCTTAAAAAAATTCAGTCGCAAAAAATAGATTTTTGCGCCATTAAAATTATAAAATTTAGTTCTTCCTTCTCATTGCACTGAAAAAACGGTTTTCTGAAAAAGAGAGTTACCCACTTGCTTTTATAGTAGAGCTCACTACAAAAAGTTCCAAACATATATTCTTGATCTGTTGGGGGATATTACTCAAGAGACATTTCGGAGGAAATGATTCTTAACGTAAGACTATCTCCTAACTTTTGCCAGAGTCTACTTGAATGAAGAATACCCTCTTGGGAGATAAAGATACTTTAATCTCAAATTGGAAATATACTCTTGCCCCTGGAGGAACTTAGTGCTCTTAAATAAGATACCTAGATATGCTAAACTTAAGACTATAAAAAATACAAAGAAGGTTAAATACACATATAGCCTGAGCAAACGTTTCCATTTCAGTACAATTAGGTAAAATACACAAAATTACTTTTTATGGACAACAGTATTTATAGTATCACAAATTCGTGCGGTCTAAATATAAACCCATTAAAAAACTCAACATGGCGAACGCAAACATATTACCAAACTTTTGAGCACAGATATTGCAAACAAGGAAAAACTATTCTTTAGAAAATATTTTAGAAAATGAGATAAAAATTATGCTGAGAGTGGAAAATAACCACCATGCCGATGTTATGTTTACAAATGTTAGTTCGAGTGATGCATGCACTGGAAAAAAATTTGCAACATCGTGCACACGTCATATTACGCGACGTAACTCAAATATAGGTGCGTAAACCAGGAAGTAACAGATTTGAAATTTTCCTCCTCTGGTAGTCAATCCGCAGATTGGTTGGCAGCAGCTTGACTGGTTGGCACTTTCAATTTCTCACGTCTCTTCGCCTTCCTTTTCATTTTCTCGTAGCTCTTACATCCGACATCCTTCATTTTCTGGTCTATAAACTGGAGCCGTGGTCTTAGTCTGGGCCTTTTTCGGTTTACATGTCCCTCTAGGATAGGATTCCCCGTGTCTCATTATAAGCCCTATAAGTTGGGCTTTTCTGTCAACGATCGATTGCCATAAGCTTCTTTCCTCCTTCATTTCATTTAGTATTTCCTCGTTTGATATTCTGTCCTCTTAATTTTAAGCATACGTCTATAACACTATAGTTCGAATGAGCTTAGTCTCTTCTTATCATCCTGCCCCAGAGTCCACGTTTCACAGCCATATAATCCCACACTCCATATGTAAGCTTTGAAAAACCTTTTCCTAATTTCAAGGCTGTTACTTTTGGATGTTAAAATTTTAATCTTTTTATGGAAAGCCGCTTTGGCCTGCGCGATCCTGCTTCTTACGTCTACCTTATTTCATCCATCTCGAGTGATCTTACTCCCTAGATAGGTGAAGTTGTTCACTTGTTCAATTTTTTCTCTTCCGATATTCCGATTTCGAATTAAAATTATTTATAGCATTTTCTTAGATATAACGGTGCAACACGTTTCCTTAGAAACGTACTCACTGGTGAAACGTTCTTCCAGTTCCATCCATTTGTTCTTCACTAGCCATTCTTTGACTTCAGCGTCCACTTTCATGATAGCAGCATAATGCAATACATCTTAGAGCTGAGGCCAAGAACAATGATGTTACCGCGTGCTGATTGTCGGAACGAGAAATAGGAGTATCCATGGAAGCTAGGTGGCTCGCGGACTGTGATGTTTGATTGTCTTTTGTTCTCGCACAGCGACCGTGGGCAGTGACCGCGTACCATGGAGGACTAATATGCTACCCACGCGTTTACGAAAATATTCCGAGATTTACGATTTTATCGAGTCAAGCAAATTTCAAGCCACGAAAAATAGATGGCATGATTTCCGACTGACAGGGATAGATCTTAATCTGAAAACAAGAATCTCGTCGTAAATTTTTGACGCGAGAATATTTACCAATTTATATCCGAATACCTTTTTATAGGAGTGCGGCTGAAATTTAAAAAAATATAATTCCAAAATTTCCTTTAAACTAGGAAAAAAATCTTTCTCTAACTATCATTAGCCTTCGTCGTGGAGAACCTTAAAAATGTACATATTCCGGTACAGCAACGTCCGGGCCGCGAAGTTAATTCAACGACCATTGATGAGGAGGCGCTAGGGCGAAGGGCCCTTGTCAGAAGACGACGGACTCATGAAGACGACTTAGGGATGCCACATTGACTAAAAAACATCGAGTAGTCGGTTTTTCGATGTTTATAAAACTACTCATTACTCACTCAACTTCCATCGGATTATTTTACTACTCGATGTCTCGGCCAAAAAACATTGAGTAGTCAGATACATCGATATCGATTGGCATCCCTGAAACTGACAATGTTTGGTGTGGGGATGCCACATCGAATAGTCGATTTTTCGATGTTTTTAAAAGTACTCACCACTCACTCAATTTTCGTCGGATTATTTTACTACTCAATGTTTTCGATTTCTCGGCCAAAAAACATCAAGCAGTCCGATACATCGATGTCGACTGGCATTCCGAAAACGGACAATGTTCGGTGTAGGGATGCCACGTTGAAACATCGAATAGTCGATTTTTCGATGTTTTTAAAAGTACTCACCACTCACTCAATTTTTATCGGATTATTTTACTACTCGATGTTTTCGATGTATCGGCCAAAAAACATCGAGTATTCCGATATATCGATGTCGATGTGGCATCCCTAAGACGACTTCAAGTGATAGACTCAACCGTCTGGCAGCTGGAAGGACAGGGCTATAAGGATTGCCCTGCCAAGACACCCCTCACGTTCTAGTAACATCTTTCTTACCGATATGCACATGCACAACATACGGTATCTAGTAAAAACCAGTTTCGTAAACACGTTGTCATTAAAAGGTCGAGCGTTGATTTAAGATATACACTCTTTTCTCTTAAAACTTCTTTTTTAAGGGCCAAATATATTCACTGGATCTTTCACAAAAATTACTATGAATTGTAAAAAATCATGATTAAAGAATCTGTGAAGTACTGCGCTAAAATTTTTCTAGAATTTTACGACTAAGAAATTAAATGAATGGACAAAAAACAGACGGCATCCTTATAAATAATCATGAAAACGAGTATAACATGTCAACAACTTAAACAGGACTGCACAACCGTGAATATGACGCAAGACTTCCAGTGAGGTGGCTATACTGGTGCCTCGAATAGCGCCACATTTGGATCGACTGTGCTAAAATCACGGAGAGAACTAATAAAAAGATCACAATGAACTATCATATGTCCGAAGATAAGTTTGTTGCCCCTCTCCAGCCTAATTACGGTCATCAGATTTGTCCATCATCCGTTCATTTGCTTTTCATCTTTTTATGTCTTCGATCACATGACTTGTTAATTTTTACACACTTTAAAAGGCAATCAATAATGCCCGTTATTATCGCACATATATTTTGTAGATGTATTCGAGGGCGAAGGAAAATTTTTTATCACGCAAGTCAAAAAAATATGAGGAAAAAAGTTTTTTCCATGCTCCCTATTGGTTGTTAAATTATTCACCGATCAATCAGTGCGCATCCGATACCTGGCCTGGTCATTGTTTTCATTAAAATATTTTATTAATACTTTCAGAATTAATGCTTCGCTAATAATTTATTTTTCGTAATTCGAAATGAAACTGGAGCGATAGATAATGTAAGCGCGCCGCGCATTCCTAACGAAAGTACGCATTGCGACGGTCGGGTGTTACGCGTACATGAATCGAATATTTCCGTGGAACCCATATCTGCGATGAGTTATGCGCATTCATTACGATTTCTGAGAGATACATGTCCATTGGGGGCGACACACGGATACCGTTATTATTTTTAAACTGAATTTTTAACCCTCAAACCATTCAATATCAAGATATATTTTTGCCAAAATTGGCTCCACATATAAAACAATGTGGAGCACCCTTTTATTCCAAAATGACAAGAATAACCATTACAAATGGTTAAAATGTCTCAAAAGGTTTTTTGCGTATTACAAAATATCTAAACGCCGGTTTTAATTACTTTGAGTTCCAAATTTACATCATACGCAAAACCTGCGGGTGATAAAAACACCTGAAATTATCCATTCGTTTTGCAAGGGAGGATTGTACGATCTTCACATCAGTGGAACTCAGTAAAATGAATTAAGTTTACCTTGAGAACACGCATTTCGGTTTGTCATTACTTTTGAGACGTTTTAAGAACGGTTAGCACTGATGCAATCGGTTTGGTGTCTGAACTAGAGTACTGGCTTATAGGTTTGAGTGCCCTTGATTGAACTCCAGCAGTGGTATCAGAACTAAAATCCCTAATGGGATGCCACATGTAGACCCCATTAAGAACAGCTCCGTTGTGTCCATCTAATGGAATATAACTCATCTTTAGAAATGGTTAATACTGGATTTCTCCCGAAATTCATCCACATAATATTTTATTAGGTTTCATTATTATTTATGGTTAGGTTGTCTGCCGGTAAAGGCAGGTTTTGTTGAAAGTCGGAGAATCTCCTCCCGGTTTTCTTCACTTTCAAGGTCCTATCAACCTCTAGTATTTCTCTTATCGCCACTGCACACGGTCTACCCTTCCTCATCCCACAAATAAAACCCATTCTCTTTCTTCCTCTTCCCCGATTGCCCAACATATTTCCCTCTATCACAGTCTTGGACAACCCGTCACCACTTATTACATTCTCCAGCCAACGACCTTGCCAATTCCGGATTTCATTCGGAAGTTTCCTTTCCTCGCCCACCATCTCAAGCACTTCTTCATTCGTCTTCCTTTCCCTTTGCCTCACCTTCTCCAACCATATCCACATCTCAAACGCATGCAGCCTATTCTCTTCATCCTTCATTACTTCTAGTCAATCGTCAATCGGAAACATAGATTGGTGGCAACTCCCCGCTCCACTCATCTCAATCTCTTCATTCCTACATTATTCTTCTGTTTGACGTCCTCCATATCAAGAGTGATGTTTTACATTCTTGGAGCTTCTCTTTCATTCTTTGAATTCACTTCTCCTTCTACAATTACCTTCAACACCGTTGTTTAACTGCCGTATCGCAAAATGTGTCCAATTATTTATTTTCGTTTCTCCATAGAGTTTGTTTCACTTCATTCACTTGTTTCTTTATAGAACTAGAGTTCACTTTTTCCTTTCCATACCCTCGCAGGATTTATTCACTGGTTACTCTCTCCAAGCCTTTGAACTCAGTTATTCTCCTGTGGTATTACATAAGCATTTTTCCCAATGTTATTTTCCGGGATTTACTGTGTAATCGGTCCACGATTCAAGTACAGGTTTTAAGAAAGTCTTTTCTCCTACTATTAGGCTATTTAGTGATACAGGCTTTTATTAGACCCTTCGTCTGGTAGAAACCTTTTTAGCCTTAAGTCTTTTTTCCTCACTATGTCTTCCTTCACTATTGATCGTACTTCTAAGAAAACAACCTATCTATTCTTAATGACGCAAGTGGCATCATTGATTGCCTCCCCTAATAAATGGTACCACTCAGAACTAATCAATAGCCGAACTTCGAACGAAACACCGCGTTCTTTTGGCGGCATGAAAATAGCAAGGGATGGGAGGAAAACGAAACACGATGGTTGTTTCCGTCATGTGCCACTTTTGTCTATTATTTCTTTCGATTCCATGATCATCAGCTGACGAAAGAAACGTGAGCTCATGTCTGCCCACTTGAGAATAAAGGTCATCGGAATGATGAAGGGCGGTTGGCTCTCGTGGACGGAGTGGGAGGGTGCAGAGATTATTCGCGTCGGAGGGAGAGAAGGGTACGAGACAGGAGCAGAAGAGATTCAATGCGTGGGATCGAACAAGATTGACATTCGACGTGAACCGATGGCTCTCGATCGATTGGTAATATATACCGTTCATAGTGTTGTTCTGACCATCATTAACCCGGTGTTACTCTATGGAGCTGAGTGTTGGGCTACTAAGAGTACACATGAGAGAGTATTACATGCGAGCGAAATGTGCATGCTGAGATGGATGAGCGGGGTTACCAGAGCTGACCGGATTAGAAATGACCACATTAGAGGGAGTTTGCGAATTGCACCTATAACAGAAAAGGTGAAAGAGTGCAGGTTGAGGTGGTATGGCCATGTTGTTAGACGAGACGGTGAATATCTGGGGAAAAGAGTAATGAAGCTGAAGGTGGAGGGAAGGAAGAGTAGGGGAAGGCCAAGGAAAACATGGATGGAGTGCGTGAAGAAGGATATGTTGGAGATTGGTGCCAAAGAGAACATGGCTTTGCATAGAGTACGCTGGAGGGTGAAAATCCAAAAAGCTGACCACAAATAATTGGGATTAAAGCTAAGAAGAAGAAGAAGAAGAGGAGGGTTGTTCGGTGATTGCGATCCATGAACCAACAAGCAATGAATGCGGGTTACAACCAGTACTTCTTTTCGGTATTCACCGGTAGTTTCAATTTCTAGAATATAATGTTGGGTGACAAAAATTAGGCAAATGGTTTTGAATGCAGCCAATTGCACGGATTCTGAAACAAAGACCAGTCACCAAAATAAGGAAATTCATTATGAAAATTCACTTGGCATCGCATGAATCGGAAACCCTATGCGTGAACTTCCATGTAAAAATATTATCCTGGCATTACGAAGGACATGTATAAAAAGAAACTCACAGTGTGCCGATACATGCGAGTGAAAGAGTGGAGAGTGTAACTGGTTAGTTGAAGAGATCGGGATGGAAGCCCCACGATGACTATGCGAGAAAATACGTCAGAATAACACTTTTAGAAGCATATGTACATGGTAATCGAGTTAACTCTTAAGAGAAGCCCTCTTCCTTCGTAACTATTGCGGAATAATACTAACAATGTACGTATCGATGAATATGAAGTACTCTCATACTATTGAATTCTTGACCAACTCAAACAGAACTCCTAGTCAAAATCATGGAAGCATACTAAGATGGACCTTTTTCCATTCTGTGCAAGATATCACCAACAAAGATTTGCTATTTCTCTTTCCTTCAATTAATGTTATTGGTATTGCCTTATAACCTTCAACGCATGAATTTTAGTGACAAAATACTTAGCCACTAAATCAGACCGCAAGTATTATTTCACATACTTCAGCATTTTTCAGCGGCCTTTTTCCTGGTAAACCTGGGATTTAACCTGGAAATTTTTCTTTCTACTGAAAAAGTAATGAATGAGAATAAAATTGGGATATAGATTGTAGAACAGACAGGTTTAAAATGTCTTTTTTTGCATGATCGATAACATACCATAATGATTACGTTAAGACTTTGAAGTCGGCAAGTTAGTAAGACTTTGAAATCGGTAATGAAGCTGATTAATTCGTATACCCCCAAGTGCATGTTTCTAAATCTGCCGATTAGTGCTGACACCATGTTTTGAATATTCCTTGCTTGACTCTTGTATCACGTTTTTATAGTTGCATTATCGATTAATGTAGTAGTTTCTGTAGCATTTGTAGCAAACCTATAGTTGGGTGCATGTTGGTGAAAGTGAATTTCTGCACTGTAGTCCATATTGGTGATAAGTCACCCCCTGCCAAACACCCTTAAGGTGGCTTCAAGAGTAATATGTAGATGAATGCTGATGACCGGTAGCCTATCAATGTAGTGTATTTTTGCGCCAGGAAGACCACTCAAGAACGGCTAAAGGGGGCGATGTACTATTTCCCCTCGGTTGTTATCACATTCCTAAATACAATTCATTATGTGGCTAGTGATTTGATGGGCATACAAGAAAAAATGCGACTATAATTTAAACTAAAGAGTCTTAACCACGTCTATCTCGCATATTGGTGAGTCAGCCCACTTCATTATGGACTATTTTCTTCGGTTGTTTTCCATATCTCAGAATCTTCGTGCAGCAGTAAAACAACACCTTTTGACGATGGTTTGCGAATTATAGCCTGGAATATCTCACGCGTAGAAAGTGACTGTCGGCGTATCCCTGAATTCCAATGCCTAATACAGGATAACTCACATTATCCTCAAAATGAATTACAGACTCCTCAATAAGCATATGAGATAGTGACAATGTCAAAATTTACTCTCATTGACTCAACACATGAAACCAAGTATAAAAATAAACGTGATGTTTCAAGTTATTAACAACTATTAAATAACGTAAATAAAATTTAGTCCAGGATTACTCGGAAACCAGTTTGGGGCAGAGAAAGTAACATTGGTCCATATTTGCTTACGGAGTTGATCGTGGTAGACTAAGGCTCATAACAAAAATGAAAATAAGAAAAATAAAATAACAATAAAGGCAAATTATGACTCTTGAGCAAAAATTACTACGCGCTATGGTTTAATTTCATATTAATGAGAAAATCCGACCAAGACGATTACACTTCAGCTAAAACAAAGATGAGGAAATTCGCTCGGAAGACTTTTCAAAATCCGAGACTGGCTCGAGCGGAATATTTACGCATTGGTAGTCGACTGTGGCCATTAACTTTTCGAATGTTTTTCTAACTTAACGAATGTATCCCATTTGCTGCTGTTTGACCATTGATGCATGCCAACAATATCTCAAATGGTTTTTGCGAATTTTTTACAAATTAGTTAAACGTGCGCGCATTAAAATGGGTTGCCAATTAGGGCACTAATTTTTACTTGTATTCGGAGTACCAATAGGGTAATTTATCAGGAGTTATGAGAATTAAAACAAGCAAGTATTTGTGTAGAATATTACGCATGTTTGGTTAATTAACAGGGGCAAAACCTTCTTTTGGGTAATAGCCATATGCGGAGGATTTCGTCGTATTCACATGAAAATGTAATAGAGTTAAGTTACAGAAGCGAACTACAAGAGTGCACCAGAGCGTGAATTATAAACACCATTCATTATCATTTGCACTCGCACCTGTATTGGTTCCTCGATCACAAATATGAGTTCCGCGGTGCAATTTCTACGGCCACAAATCATGAGTTTCCTCTCGCGCGGGTGGTGTTCAACACCTTTTTCCTTCGTTTGCTCAAACGGTGTATCACGCGGATGGGGACTGCGAGAGGTAGGGCCACAACACGGACTAAAATGATAACGTAATGAATTTGTCGAACGTTGTGGCGCGAGTTGGAGGGGTGAGAGTTATGGCCGACGTTTTAATACGGTTTGGAAGGGAATACGAGGAAATTAAAGGTGAATGGGAGGAATGCGAAGGACGGGAGTGGGGTGGGACGGTGTTCCTAGTGGCGGAAAAATTCAGCGAGGGGAACGACGAACTGAACACAATTAGCGGCGAAGTGGATAAAATGTCGCAGCAACTTAATTCTGAACACCATTCCCACAACCACTGAATGAACAGTTCTACCATCACTTTCTTGGTCGCGGATTCATTAGCCTGGTCGATGTTCCTAAAACGACCAACTATAGATTCTTGAGATTATTTTTCAATGTATCTACGCATCCAAATGAGACTAATTACACTTAGAAGGGGAAATGTATCTTCCAGTAAGAGTTTTTGGAGACCTAACGCTGATTGGGACGACGGAATGCAGGAAATAATCAAGAAGACACATAATAAGCATTTACATGCGAATAGTTTCCAATTCCTCTGAAAAAAGGGATATGGAAGACGTGTTTAGAAAGAATAGAGAAGAATAAGAAAATGCATCCATTAAAACGCTACGGCTGAGGAACGTGGACTCGGGTAGGATGATAAGAAGAGACTAAGCTCATTTGAAATATGGAGTTATATACGTATGCTTAAAATTACGTGGACAGATAGAATATCAAACGAAGAAATGCTAAATGAAATGAAGAAGGAAAGAAGCTTATGGCAATCGATCGTTAAGAGTCCAACTTATAGGGCATATAATGAGACATGGGGGATCCTATTGACAATCCTAGAGGGACATGTTAACGGAAAAAGGCCCAGATGAAGACCACGGCTCCAGTTTATAGACCAGATAATGAAGGATGTCGGATGTAAGAGCTACGAGAAAATGAAAAGGAAGGCGGAGAGACGTGAGGAATGGAGGGTGCCAACCAGTCAAACTGCAGCCAACCAATCTTCAAATTGACTATCAGAGGAGGAAAACTCTACGGAGATGTCAAATTCCGAGACTTAAAAAACCACTGTCCTATATGCCCGTTTGACTGGGTCACTTAGTGCAGTTACACCTTACGTTCATTTAATATGCTAGGTACTTCATAGGAAACGGGCTGGAGAAAAGGCATCTCGTAAGGAAATTTAATCAATAATCAGAAATGCATTAATTCTTCACAACCAACTGAAACTGAACCTTTTCAGGGTAATATCCAATTCACTCTCAAGAACCAAAAGTTAAACAAGGGGTCATTTATTAGCAATACAGTAACGACTTCATTACGATGAACAACACAAATATTGGAAATGGGAAATAAAAACTATTATTGTAATAGCAGCTCTTGACTAGTTTTCATTTCATAAGTATTCATTGACGATTTACTTCGAATATTACCAAAGGTTTACCGATATAAAAACGTCAGGTTTTTTGCTACTGGTGCTGAAGACCATTTAACTATTTGAAACCCGTCTACGATTTGGGAGAAATTCACAATAAGAAGACCATTTAGAGATAAACAATAATTTTTATCAAAAATAATTGTATGAAAACAATATTGAGGCCAAATAGAGGATTACGTCTTCCAAGAAATTACTATATATTATCACATTGACTTGTTCATATATATCCCTAATTCCGTCAACAAAATCCCTGGATGCCACCAAATGAGTGTGTTGCATTGAGATCTGAATTTTATTTCAACAATGAAGGGAATTGAATGAACAAAAACATTGGGTTGAAAAAATCTAACGGCGGAAAATTGAATTCATTTAGATGGTTTGAATTAAGAGTCACTTGGCTAAGTGATCATTTGTTAGACAAATCAGCTAGCAATCATTATCAATCAATCAAAATAGCTTGCAATCATTCGTTAGACAGATGGAAAAATTACTCTCATGTCTAATGAAAAATTGAGGATTGGAACAATTAGCCAGCATAGCTGTTTGAGCCCGCTCTAAAGACTATCAACAATTTTTGGGAAGCGATGCAAAAACTGTGTTGTAATATAGATTTTTTTTAAATTGCTCACTCCAACTTTGTGACATTGAGTATCACCTTCGATGTACATAAGTCGAATTTTGTTGGCAATTTGTACGCATATTACTCCCTGACATATGGTTATTTCATAACATTCAAATTCTAAATAGCAATAATAAACTAATAACACACTTTTTATCTGCTTTAGTAGCCTACTTTGTCATCCTACGTTCTGTTACATTCTATACCTCGCTGTTCCTTGCTCTTATCATTACTCCATTTCTCCGTCCGATTCTTGTGTATTCAGTTAACTTTCTCTCAACCCTAAAACTTTTCTATCGCCACTTTTTGCATTACCCTCTCGTTTCAACTTACTTTCTCTGGTATTATCCAAACTCTCTCTTCGATCAAACAAATTAAATAAAAAAAAAAAGAACTTCTCTCCAACTACGTACCATTCTCTCCAAGTCAACATTCCGGACCCACACAGAATTACTCTCCCAGACAAATGCCCTTGTTATTTTTTTTCCTTAACTTCTACACTCCAGCTGCCAAATTTAATTTGAGCCCCTCCATCTTCAGCCAACTTGAATCAACTCACTGTCGACTTTGACCCCCTCTTCCTCAGTTCGCCTCCTGCCCTTCCATCACTCTTCGCTGCTGAGCGCACGATGAGAGGTGTGGGGGATCATTGAAACCCTACATTCGACCTTCTAAACTATCAATATTCACTTCAACTCCCTATCTAAATATTTATAGTGGTAGCAAAACATGGTTGCATTTGTGGAGGAGGTCATTTCAAGTTATAGAGTTCATTCTCTACGACATGGCTGCGCGCGGGTGAGTAAGGTAGTCTTTATGTCAGGGGTGGCCAACCCGCGGCCCGCCTTGAACATTTTTCTGGCCCGCGAGATTCAACGCACTTTAATGAAATAACTTTAGCACAATAATAATAACTCATTATGTTTCAATTTTTCACTTCAAAATAATGTCTATAGTGGGTCTAAATGGATATATAATTTTATATGCGGCCCGCGAAGTTATGATGAATTTCCAAAGTGGCCCGCAAGATCATTTGGGTTGGCCACCCCTGCTTTATGTTTTACCATTAGTGCTACCAAGGTTGTAGTCCTTCATTTCGCAACTTTAAAATGCTCAATCTATAGCTCACATCAATTTTCTTCCTTTCCATAACTCTCTTTTTCGGAGAGGCTACGCTGATAGGATGGCCTACTGACTAATACTGACGATAGGATGGTGGTATCATAACCCTCCACTCCGCTTTGGAATCCTTCCATACGAGCTTTCCCCTCTTTAAGGTAGTTTGAGTAAAATATGATTTCACCCTGAAATCAATTCACTTAATCTCATTTCACAGTCAATTATCAGTGACGATGATCAGTTGAGAATTGTTAGTGATGTTTTGCTTTCACCCAATATCGCCTGAATCGTCATAATTAGTGTTACAAATATCCGAATCAATCGATATTGGTAAATAAGTTTTGCAAGGGATGAATTTTCAAACGCGGATAATGTAAATATCTTCACAACTTAATGGATTTCATAACACTTTATCCATCTCATAATTAAATCAACAGCTAAATATTCATGCATCCGGCCACTCTTAATTCCTCTTAATGTATTTAGGATGCTGTGTAGCATTCATTGTTAATTCGTCACGAATTAATTTCAGGGTTGTTGGCAACGTTTCTGCATCTAAAGTTTTAAAAACATAATTGCCAACCATTAGAATAAAAACATGAACTGCGGATGCACGGTGCTACATGCAATTTTCACTGGATATGGTGCTTTCTCGGAGGATGAGCTGAAGGAAATCTCCTCTGGTGTTCAGCCGGGTGAAAGGTTCCTATTATGAACATGTTTTGAAAGTCGAATAGCTTCTTGAAATCAGAATGGCAACATCATTACACAGAGTAGCATCTATGACGAAGAGAAACTAATCGGACATCGAAAAGTCGGGAGATATGTAACCTACCCTGGCCATACAGAGGACCTAGGAAGTCGGTTACATTGGATACTTCTGAGAACAGACCTAAATTACAATTGATGCATTGTCAGAACAATGTTATGGAGGAATAAAAGGTACGTTTTAAGGACTTTCCACGAATTGAATATACTCCAGGTCCTTCAATTACACTTTTTCACGTTAATGTTCGCGAAAATATTGCTGTGGGACAAAAGAGTGCCAAACGATTCGCCAAAATTGCATTTGATTCGTAGAAAGATAAATACCATGGAAGAGTAGGAGGTAATTTGTCAAAGACATTCCACGAATTAATTATACACTATTGACTCATTTCATTCCATTTTTGCAGGTATATATACAAGAAACAATTGCCGTGAGTCAAAAGAGTTTCGGACGATTCGCAATATGTATGCATTCGACGTTTAATCAGCGCAAACAATTATTTCCAAAGGTATCTATTGTTTCAGAAAAAAATACCTCTCGATCGTGGCTCCAATAGAGCCTCTTCCTTAGAGGGAAATCTCTCGACATTTTTGCTCAAATTGCGAGGCAGTGGCGGAAGTTTAAGAAAGTCTTAAAGGCCCTTCAAGTTTCCAATTAAATCCCCCATGTTCTGCTCTAATTAAAACGGCATTCTTTTTCGTTCGGCTAGACAAAGGAGTTTCGAATAGCGAAACCTGGATTCCTATTTAATATCACCCAACCTGACTTTCATTGCATTTTTAATGAAAGAAATTCCGAGAAAGGATATAATTAAATTTGATGAAAATGAAGGAAAAAAATCGAAACTACCGTTCATTTTTTTCTGACGCGCCCGAATGAAAGCTTATAAGACAAAAACAGATGTATAAGAGTTGAGTTCATAATCAATGGGTCAAGTCATGCGTATTATTAATTGAAATAAGCAAGATAATTAATGCCTTAATATGACATAAAATTCCTGGAATTTAACCTTTGTGCCTCGGTAAATGACTTAGTGCGTCCGAATCAGGCTAATGACTGCTCCTCCCCTGCTCTTCTGCATGGATTGGGCATTTTTTTTAAATAGCGAATGTATATTACATAACCACATATACTCTTTCACTATCATCCACTCTCAAGCTGTGCATATTAGATGTCCACAGATTGATTTTGCGAAAAACTTTAAGAGCACGGCTTTGCTAATACATAGCCTTGAATGATAATTTTAAAATTGAAGTATTAACAGCAGTCTAGCGTATTTTATTGAATACTTTCCTAAGAGTAAATATTGTTCTAATATCACAAATCGCTATAGATTACAGGTACGGAGCGTCATCACGTAACTGTCAGATAAACGAAATGAACTCTAAATGTCAACTACATTCCTCTACGTTAGGATGATTTTTTTTATCAGAATATTTGATAGCGTAATTTACTATTAAATATATCCAGGTTTCAACATTCAAATCGCAAATTTTGTAATAACAACAAAACTACCAAAAAAAACTTTTAAAAAATAAAAGTGAAAATACATTTCAAAATGGATGCAGCGAATGGCGCATCTCTTCGGCTTAAAAAAGAAATTTCAACTCATGCAAATTGGAAATCGAATATGAACAACCTAGATCGATCTCCGGGGCCATTTTTCCGTACACGCACGGTTTCTGGTAATATTTCCAGAATTCTTAGGGGATACACCATCCATTAACTATTGAAAAAAAAACTTGTCGATTGCGAAAAATATTCATAGTGAACAAATCGCAGAGGTGAAAGATACTATTGGCATTATGACTCACGGCTTCCATCAGATACCAAGTGAGTTTGTTCGTGTTTACGAGAGGTAGAGATAGTAGGAACTTTATCTTCGAGGCTTAAAGAACACCTTAAACATTTCAGGCCTGGACGACCCGAAAAACCTGCTGTCGCTGAGCACACCATTAGTCTTCACCATAAGATTAAATGGGATAGCGCCGAAATTATTTGCCATTCCAACAGTTATTGGGATGGAGGCGCTAGGAAGAAATTTTGATTTAGCTGCATAGGGGTAATTTAATTTCCGACGCTGATTTCAATCTCAGGAATCCTTGGGTTACCGATTTAAAAATAACTGGGAACTCAATAGAGAACGTTTCTCCTTGTCTCCGCCGTAAATTTCACATTCAAACCTCTTAGTGCGGCAGGCCAATATATCAGCTCATAGGCAAAAAATTGTTTAATTTTAGCACACAAATATAATGTCAATTATTTTTTGCATGATAAGTGCTCTTTATATTATTACCTACTTTAATTTATACACAATAAGAAAAACCGCGTATGGATATTTTAAACAATAACTTTAAAATATTTATTTTCCTAGAGTGATACATTTCATTACGTCACCCTCCACATGTTTCACTAGAACCACTGGCAGGAGTCTGCACTAAGAGGGTTAATCTTCCAACCAATCAGGAGTCACTTGATTGTTGAACCTGGATTGTTGGACTATAATTCAACGAAACTCACCCCGATAACTGCAGATGATGGAAGAGTCATACGCCAAAATATCAGTAACTTTTTTCAATTTTTACCGGGCGGAATTTCAGAGTGATAAACGCTAAGAAGGAAATTGATTTTGGTTTGGTTTGTACATTATTATGGAAAAGCAAAGCTTGAATATCGAGTAACCCAACGCCAAGTTGATATTTGTATGTCAAACATTGTGAATGTGTCCGACACAGAGAACTCAGTGTGCAAAAATCAAAGAACAATGCGCTGTCCGAGGTAATCTCATTGAGTCGAGACCACGTTTTATTTCGGCGTATAAACAACCCGGGGAGTTCAAACATGGCTCAAAACGACTTTTAAGTCACCAAATTTTCATTTTCCTCTTTAAATGCCGCTTTACTCGTTACATTTTATTGTACAAACGGATTCATGAACTCTTTCATGAGAAAATTGTACCGTGTAAAGCAGCACACGATTGCCTGAATGACTGAATGGAAAATAAAACCTGCTCTAATCCTGTTCACGTATATGTACATTATATGGATCATTCGTTTGTACCATAAAGTGTACCGTGTAAATCGGCCTTAAGAGCCACAGTTACTCAAAAATCCATGGGAATATCTGGTGAAATGGATTAATATGACTCCGATGGATTATAGAGGTTCTTAATGACCGCGATGCTCCACTGTGATAATACAAATTATGATCACATCCTGAAGTAGCCTCAATCTATAGTATAGGATGCTTATATGACAAGTAATACGTTCGTCACAAAAATGTACAAATGTAGCTCGTAGTGATAAATCAAATTTGTAAACATGCAGGCCTACTACCGTACTGACAGGAACTTCACTGTTCAAGGAACTGGAAATGCAAAATGCAGCCGAAGTAGCGCGAATTTAAGGTTGCGTCCAGAATAAAAAAATTAATTAGCATAAATATATGAAATTTTCATTCTCTTTACAAGAGAAGCTAGCCTCTTTTGGTCCAAAAACCCGCCATAAATATGGCATTATCTAGAAAATATTTCGTCGAGGACCAAATATAAGTGCACTTCTGAGTCACATAATGACTCCGGCACACGGATACCGACACGATGCAGGGACGAAACAAAATTCCCTGTAACTTTAACGGCGACAGCTTTTAGCAACCTGGGCACTTTTCTTCTTGAACTTCAGCACCTTTTAAAAATAAAGCAAAGACAAAATTTAGAATGTTTATTAATTAGCGTACGCAAGACCTGCATTACACTTTTGTGTCACTCGCACACCAAAATTGTGCAACGACCTTCTATGTCTAGACAGCCAATGAAAAATTATCAGCGGGCTCAAATTTATCAGCACCAGTTAGATCTGGAGTTTCTCTCATTTCTTGTATTTGCTAACCTCATTTATTTTAATTACAGCTAATGAAAACTCTAGCCTTTGTTCTAACTTCAACATCAAATTTGCATCTCAATTTCTATCAACTTAAATTTTCTCTTGCCGAGTAGGTTCCGAAGTTTGGTAAAGGATGCTAAAATTATTCCCTCAACATTAGTTCCGCAACAATAAAGGGTAAATTTGCTTCCCGGACATCGATAGGGGACCTTATATTGCCCAGAATAATTTTGAAACCTATCTGATTATTTGATCATCACATTTGACGAACAAAGTTTGATCTGATTGTAAGTACGCATTTGGACGTTGGAAGCCCAGATTGGTTTTAATTGCATGACCAGGAACTACACCCCAGTTTTGGCATTCGTGCACTTAACTCAACAGTGACCAAGGTGAGCTTAGATTAAGATTGATGGTTACATAGACAAATGTAAGCTTAGAGGAAGATGGGAAATTAATAAACACAGTGTGTTTCTGTCAAAAATAGTGCATTTGCAACCTCTAGTGCTAAATTATTCATAAAGAGCAAACCGATAGAGTATTTTCATTTGTCTACCTTTAAAAATTACTTGTATAGCCTCATGTCTCATGGCGTAATCTTGTAGTATGTTTGTGCGAATGTAAAAATTCTCAATGGTAAAACGCAATTCATGAGTTATGTTGTGACTTGATCTCCACGCGTTATAACAAAAACAAATCAAATATATCGAAGCATCAATCAAAATCACAGGCTGTTGACAAATGACTTTTTCCAGTATTTCATGAAGCACTTTAGAGTAAACTAGGATCAAACAAAGCTCTACAAAAGGAATTATTTCGTTAGAGTTTAAAATTAGACTAAATTATATGAATGACATTTACATGCTCTTACTCTTTCTATCGATTGAAAAAACTGACCTGAACAGACTAGAAGACTTGGAACCCTGGTGCTGGAAGAGGATGATGGAGATAAAATGGACGGGCAAAAATAAGAAAAGATGAAGTGTATGGAGTGTAAGCAAAGGAGAAAAAGACCATATGGAAATCCATACAGAAAAGAAGTACCAGAACTATTGGGCATACTCTTAGGCGAAATGGGTTTGTAAAGAATATAATGGTAGGTAAATTAGAGGGAAATGTCCCCAGAGGATGACCCAGGACTAAGTTCAAGGACCAAGTAAAGAGGAAAGTACATTATGAGAACTATCAGGAGGTAAGGGAACTAGTATCAGATAGGGAAGGGTGAAGTGCTACAGTCAACTAATCTTAGGATTCCGCAGCCAATGATAACTTTTTCTATTGTATGCCATTCACTATATTCATTCCATAATTTTAATATTTATGAAGTTTCAACAATAGCACAGTACATTTAAAGCAGTGACACAGAATTTTAAGTCACCGCAGACAAATAAAAACGATTGAACTAATCAAATATTAATAATAATATTCTTTATTATATTCATATTTATGCACATTTGGTTGTTTATACAAAATATAGGAACATGGGTACCCCCGAGGAACCACCTGATTTGAGGTTACCATCATCTGAATGTTATTATGGCAGAGCTGGTGGTGACCAATTATCAAACACATTATCTCAAAATAATCTAGTGCTTCTATACTTATTGTGCATTCATATTATAAAAGAGAAAAACTCAAGTTATTACGCGTTGACGATAACTTGAGTTTTTACAATAACTTGAGCGATGACAATCAATTAGACAACTCAAAAAAACTTATATTTAGGAACCAAAAAATGCATACACCTCACATAATAGATGAATTTACTTGACAATAAACAATCTCAAATCAAACACAACCCTAATTTTAGGTATAAGCATTCTTAGTATATTTGTATACAATCTTTTGAAGCAAAAACTCAACCTCCTCGTGACACATTATCCATTTTTTTAACAGCTGAAGCGAAATATATGACGTCCCTTAAATCTTCAGAAATAATTATATCTTAGAAAATAAAACAAATACCGCCATCCTCATAATTTCACCATAAATAAGTACCATTACGGCGAAAGCAGCAATTATTTACAAAAAAATTTATTTTGTGATGGAAAATATGAACGTTTAAATATTCGTAATCAATTCGGGGATCATGCAACACCCGAAGCTTTCCCTGACGTTAAGGAAAAGATCATGTTCGCAGGGAAACACGATGAGGTAGTCCTTCGTGTTTAATTTCAGAGAATTTCTAAATTAGAAGTTTTTTTAAAAAAGTGGCGTCATCATAGCTCCAGCGTGCATGTTAGAAGCGCATAAAGTCGCAAAGTCAGAAAACGGAATAATCGCTTACCGCTTATCGTCTGTTATCTGCGACGACTTCAGAGCGTGCCCTGCTTCCGTATCCTAGTTTCGCGTCAGCGAGACAAAGAAGTAGAGGGAATCGCGTGTTTGCTTAGGGCAGATGACTCGTGAGCTATCTCCGGGAAGAGTTTACATCGATTCGTATCTATCACACCTACGGTTGGGTTGGTCGCCGGCCATTGTGCCGGGAGGAGCATCGCCTGACTCCGGGCTTGGCCGGGCACGTGAGATCCCTCTGATTGCGCGGAAGGGCGAAAAATGACACGAATTTGGTATTTAAGTCCACTCTCCGAAATGACATGGTAGAAAAAAATATTTTCATAATTTTTTCGCCACGATATATTTTATCCCGAGAACCGGATGCAATTAAAGAATTCGAAAGTACCCAAAGAGTGGGAAAATATTTGCTATCCCCGAGCATTGGTTTTTAATTTTAGGCAATAAATTGAGGAATTTTTTTTACGAGGAGGTTCCACGAGGAAAAAATAATCTACATACAATATTATAATTCATTTCTTTTCAGGGAAACCAAGAGTTGGACAGGAGTTTTTAAAATTACTATTGGGGTGAAAATAGCATAATCATTTATAAGCCTCGCTAGACTAAGATTTTGGTTGTATCATCTCCGATAGATTTTTGTGTGATGATTCTGAGGCTTATAACACATTAAAGAATACCATCCATAGCTTTAGTGAAGAATAATATCCATGCATAAAAGACTTTGGTTGTATCGTGTCCGATGGATTTTTGTGTGATGATTCTGAGGTTTAAAATACATTACAGAATACCATCCATTCCTTGAGTGAATAATAATATCCATGCATAAAAAAGAATAGTGGTAATCTAATTATACTGTTCAAATAACTCGTAGATCCACGCCATCTCATTCTTGAAATATGTCTTTGATTTAAAATCTTCTCTTTTTAATGTGAGAGTGTGACACATGTTGGTGGCATTCTATTATTTAAGAAATTGAAAGAAATTAATACAATCTCGGGCTATGCAAATGCTCCTGAGTTGATTTTGGACTTAAGTATAACAATCTTTGGGGCTAAAATGGTTTAGGTACGTAAGCCGTGACTATTTTAATCTGTGTTTCACTATTCCGGAGTCCAAGCCCCAAACGACTGAACCACAGTATTGCATTTGAATGCTAAGAACTGAATGCATCAGTTTTGGTACCTATCTTTCAAAATTGCTATCACTAAAACGTAAGTAAAAATCGAGCCAAAATTAAATTTCTAAAAAAATAAATGTCTTATTAGCAGCAGCCGACATTTTGGGAAACCTCTGCTTCTTCCTGACTACGTAGTGATAAACAATCGACAATTATTCACCTAAAATGGCTCTGCCCAAGAAGTGAAGGCACTCACTATCTCAGCAGGAGATAAAGCTTTATGGCCCCGGGCGGAAATGTTTCAGTGGAGTACTAGAAGCCACCGGACTCAACCTCGTTTATTATCCAGCAAGATTCGAGAAAATAATTACTCAGAAAATTTGTCATTCCCGCTCTGTTTCCCTCTTATCTCTGTTTATGGCCCACCTTCTCGGTTTAATTGCAGAGCCACAGTAAAACAAGAGCCTATGGTTTAATCTTAAACATTTGACCCAAATACAAGACCTTTCCATAGAAATTCCACTGAAACAAGGAAAGATAAACGTTTCAGTTTGTCATTATGATTCGCAGAAGAGAGTCTAATGATTATTTTCGAATCAGCGTCACATTTGTAAGAAATGCAATTATTTGGCTCAGGTGTTTCGTAAGTTTATAGTTTTGAGTAAATTTACTTATTATGCCAAACATTTAGGTTACCGAAAATCAAATTGAACGATCGGAAACACGGTAACGGAGCATTTAATTAAGCACCCTACTGTTTCATAACTCATATTTCACTTACGAGGGCTTCAATGGCATTACTCATCAAATTTCATGAATTAGAGAGCCAGCTCATTCATACGTTTTGAAGTTAAATCCAATCAGGATTTCCATGTTTTGCCAATTAACGCGCTTGCGCTTGCTTAGCTTAACTTAACTTGCGCTTAGTTACGGTTGCCAAATACTCACCAATCATTGAAACAAAAATATTAATACAAACAATAGACAAATTTCCAATCATTGCATTAACACGTGATGTGGTACGAAGTCACTCGCACGGGTGCATATACACCAGGGTTGGAATTCGCAATGAAAAAAGCATTTGAATTGACCGGGATTCGAATCCGGATCTCCCAATTGCCGGTCAGGCTAACTGGCTAACACACCTGACCGGCAATTGGGAGATCCGGGTTCAAATCCCGGTCAAGTCAAAAGACTTTTTCATGGCGAATTTCAACCCTGGTGTGCAAACAACAGACTTTAGCTATCACCTGAAGAGTCGTATGTTAACCGACAAGGATTTTAAAAAATTTGTATGAAAAGAAAAATGAGAGGATCAGTAAGTAACGCGAATTTGACAATTTTTGTAACCGTAAAAAAATTCTTTGCAGTAATGTTCTGTGTGTATCTTTAAGACAGATTGTCCTCCGTATACATATAGGTCATTTCAAAAATTATATCCACAACCGACTTACATGATCCCGCAGTTTAGATCTGCCGATGCCTATGTATAAAAAACTGATATGTAGTACCATAAATCATTCAAGGCCACACAATACTGTTGTTGGACCTCACTAAATAACTATGTAAAAACCTCCAATCTGTTGCCCATTTTGAAACAAAACTATTGAAATAAATGTTTTTGAAAACATTAGCCAATAGTATCATGGGAGGAAATGACTACCATGTACCCAATCCTACAAAACTCATGTGGAGTTCAAGAATGGAAATCAGTGAAATATAATGAAAGAGTAAATCTAGTCTCAACATTTTATCTATAATGTTGAATTTTATTATTTTATACCTTTTGCTGGGAGTAGGTGGAAAATTTGTCACAATCCTTGGTATTGAAACAGTGGTATGGCAGATTACATAATTTATATAATTAAGAGGCACTTATTTGTTATTTATTTTATAGTATTGTTCCAAATCGAACTTTGTATTAACAAACTTGCATGCACACAATATCTTGAAGGCCGAAAAGATATTCGACAATAAATGATAATAATTATTCTCCTCCAGCTTGATTCCTTAGAGAAATTCGTCCATAATAATACTTCACTTTAACTCACGCTTACGAATTCATGAATAATACCTTTATAAAACTAGGGAAAATGTTATACAAAGCTTGAAATATTAATAGTTCAATGTTTACAAATATACACCTTAATTAAAAAATTATATAATATAATTAAATAATATGATATAACAATTCTTATAGTCTTTTGGCGAAAATCGGCCGTTCACAATTTATAACAGAAGACTTGTAGATGATGAACACTTTCCTCAAAGCTTAGCACCAATTGGAAAGAAATTAGCAAAAATTTCGCCTTCCGTTCGGAGTAAGGTATCACCTATGCCGGGTTTCCTTCACTGACCGAGAATTTTTTTCCATCCATTTATAAACTATTTATAAACCGGGAAATTTGACCTGAAAGCAAGCCCAAATAAAACTGAATACATGGTTATAGGAAGGCACCGCCTACCGGATGTTTTACAGATAAAAATAAATGAGGAAAATTATAGGAGAGTATGAGAGTTTAAGCATCTTAGTGAATTCTGTCGGAAGAGGCATCAAATGAAGTAGAAATAAAAGCGAGAATTCAAGCTGTTAATAAGGCATTCTATGCTCTGAACAATATTTTGAAGTCCCGGAATGTAGCAAGAGAGCTTAAAATATGATTGTACGAGACATTAATTCTCCCTGTGGTTCTCTATGGGTGCCAAAGCTGGAGCACACGAAAACAAGATCGAAGCAAACTCTTAATATTTGAGAGGCGGGTGCTTAGAAAAATATACGGGCCAGTCCAAGACGAATTAACAGGGGAAGGGAGAAGACATAATCAGGAACTATATGACCTTTATCGAGACAACACCATAGTAGGATTACTAAGAAGCAGGAGATTGGAATGGATAGGACATGCGGAACGGATGAATGATGAACGATATCCTAAACTTGCAATTTGCATGAGCCCGGAGGGGAAAAGACCAAGGGGAAGACCAAAGAAAAGACGGATGAATAATATAAGAGAGGATCTACAGCAAATAGAAGCCTGGGAAGATTGGAGGGAAATAGCCAAAAGAAGAGAAGAGTGGAGAGCCTTGGTACTGACATCGCGCGGCCCATTGGGTCTAATCGCGAAAAGTAAAAAGTAAGTAAGTATTTATAAGCTAATCTCGATGACCTCAATTAACTCGAAACACGCCCGTTCTTAACGACCACATTTCACGGTTCCCTTCCTAAAGAATTGAAACTTAAATTCGGCAGGAGGGCGAAGCGAGCAAATCCAGATTTATTCAAATGGGATACTCGCACAGTGGGAGGCCACAGTAATGGTCGTCCGATTCCTAATTTCCGCCCGCAGAGGCCCGCAGTCGCGGGTTTCATTTCCAGACTCCCAAGTCAGCATGTGAACGTCGGATTCATTACGGGACCGAGTTCTCCCGTCGGCGGAAGTGGGACCCCACACTAATTGAGTGTTTAGAGGCGGTGGTAAAGCTTCGCGATCATGTTTGCTCTGCGCCGCCGGGTCTAAACCCGTTCCCTTTTGCGCAAACATGCGAAATAAGCAAACTCTTTGCGAAGCACGTGGTAAAGGGGGGAGGGAAGTGAAGAGAGAGAGAGGAAGATGGGTGAATGTTTATGACCTCATTTCCTCCGCCCAGAAAACTTTCGGGGACGACGCGAAAGACGGCAAATAACGTAGTTCACGCATTCAACAAACAAAGAGAGATATTTTTATTCTCTTCTTCCCCTCTTTCTTCCCGTTGAGAGACTTCCCTACATGAGCTTTCCTTCTCGGAAGAGTAAGTGGAGACATGGACATAAACACTCACCTGCGTGCGCATATGGCTGCCGTAGTTACAATGAGCACGCCACGAGAGGCGAGGGCGAAGCAACAAGCAAAGCACACATTTCGCGCCCACCCGAATCGTGGGTATTTGAGAGGTGGATAGGTGACGCTGCAAATCCACATCGCAGTCAAAGCTGTTTCAACATCCACGGAACAAGCAACGAAAATTGTTAAACTGATTAAGGTGGCTGGAGCAGGAATCGTGAGCCACTGATTTGCACATTTTAATAATAATAAATTATTTAATTTTTTTATTATAACTTTTTACACTTCTCCCTTTGAACAACGGAATAGCTGCTTAATAATTCAGATTGTTAATATGCATTTTACGGTACATAAAAATAAAAAAAATCATGGTAACAAAACAATTCAAGGCACATGACTTTCCTTGAGAATCACAGACCATAACTACAAGCATAGGCATTATCAGCTATCACAGCACATACAAATTTGATGATGATGAATTATTTTAAGTTCCAAGGAGCTTGGAGCTTGGAGCTCATAGAGGAACAAAATTCTTTCTTCTTTTCAAAATGACTTTTCAGGTAAGTCGAAAAAAATTCATGGTCCACATTTCACCCGACAAACGTTTATTCGAAGGAAATCCTCGTGAGCTTTATGTAAATGCCATCAACATCTGCACCAACGGGTCTAAACGCGTTCCCTTTTGCGAAAACATACGAAATGAGCGAGATAAAAAATCATGTAAATGATGAAAGGGTTAAATTTGAAAATTTTAAGCGTTATTATGACTTGAGTTTACGTTGTGGAATCAGAAATTTAAGGAAAAATCACGCGAAAGCATAGGAGATTTTCACTCGGCAATGATACTTTCATATTTGCTTGCTATAATTATAATATCATGAAACGGAATATTTCGTGTAAAGGAGCCAATTTGTGTATACACACCGTACCATTTCGATATATAAGTTATTTGCTATACGGTTATGAGTTAAAATAATATTAAGCGTCTAAGTTATCAATGCGGTTATATTTTAAAATTTCAATTCGATCCATACATTTTCAAAGTACCACGGTAGCCGCGCAGTAGCTTTAACGGAGTGACCCGCTAGTGTCAAACAACTGTGTGAAATTCATAGTGGAAAAATCATTTCCAGTCCAGGCGAATGATTTTTCTTCCACAGTGAATTTCACAAAATTGTCTAGCTGTTAATATAAGGAATAAGTACACGTATGCAAATCAGCACTTAAGGCAAAACTGCTCCAACCACCTCAAAACCAACTTCTAGGATTCTAAGGAATCACCATGAACGATCAGAAAAGCTCTCTGTGCCATTTCTTCAGCGAATCGTCATGGCAACTTCTATAGTAAGCGACCGAGAACTGAAGCCATTTGTGCCATTTTTGAAGGCTGAGATGGAAAGGTATGGAATAATAAATAAGTGAAGTGAGTGTTAATCTTATCCAGTAGTTTTTACTTTATTTGAGTTAAACTCGACACTGAATTTTAAAATATCTTCATTCTGGCTTGTGGAACGTGGAACGGAAAAAGTACAACGGACATCAAGTGGAGAATAGCCCAAGCTAAGAAGGCATTCATAGGAAAAATACAACCACTGTGCTCAAAGAAGATAGGACTACAAACCAGGAAGCAGTATGTGAAAATATTCGAGTGGATCGCGGCACTCTATGAATCGGAACCATGGACCATTGGAAAAACTGACCAGAAAAGAATAGTAGCCTTCGAAACCTGGTGCCGGAAGAGGATACTGAAGATAAAATGGACGGACAAAATAAGATATGACGAAGTACGATATGACTACAGAAGAGTAGAAGAGCAAAGAACCAAATGGAACACCATACAGAAAAGAAGAACAAGATGGAGTGGACACACCCTGAGACACAACGGGTTTGTGAAGAGCATAATTGAAGGAAGAAGACCCAGAAATAAGTTCATGGACCAAAATAAAGAGAAAGGTACATAGGAAGAGATATCAGGAGGTAAAGGAACTAGCATTAAATAGGGAAGGGTGGAGGGCTGCTGTCAAGCAATCTTAGGACTGAACTACCAATGATGACGGCGGGTGTCGCAAGTGCAAAAATTGCTTCCTGCTCAAGTTCATAGAATGAGCGGTTGACGGTATGCTGTCATTTTCCATCCCCTAAACACTGGGGATGACGGTAAAAGTAGCCCTGAATTGGCATAGTATTTGAATGAGAAATACTGAAGGAATATTACCTCGATGCTGCAATCTTAAATCGTAATAAATTTCTGCAGAGTCTTTTATTTAAAAGTGGCTGGATGGAACGTATTTTTGTCCTAATGCATTAAAAATATCGCCTCCGTTCCAATAATGTACACTTTCATTACAGTTGCGCTGATGTAATATGGAGAATTCATGGAGGTGAAAATGAATTTTGTTTGATTTGTAGTCGTGAATCTTTCTAGACAACATTCCATTTCCGAATTAAGAACCGGGTTTGTACTGTTAATAATATAAAATTAGCCGAGTCACACACTTTATCAAACATAATTAAGAGAATTTAATACCCGATTTTATAAAAACTGCACTCGCCTATTTTTACCTAAAATTACTCAAAAACGATTAACAAGTATCTTAAGACTATGCACGTGTTTCCAAAGGTTTAAGAGACGTATATTTTTTCCTACAAAAATGCTGTGCTTTCAAAATAGAGCTGAGATAGTTAATTCTAAAAATATAAGTAATCATATCTCGGAAAAGGTTTAAGGGTAGTGGAAGAGATTTTTTTAGGCGACCGAACCAAAATTTTTTCGTGCAAAAGCCTTAACCAATCCGATGAAGCAACTAAGAAAATGATCAAGAGACTTCAGTGAAGATGAAATCACCGCCTCCATGTTCCCACGCCAGGGAAACATTCGGAAGCAAATCCCTGAGTAGAAAATACTCCAGAAGGAGGAGATGTAGGAGAGGGAACTGAAAAATAAAAGGGAAACTCATTTCCCTTGCCGTAAATAAGATTGCCAGAGCGGATTAAATTTGTAAAAAATTTCTCCTCCGCCACCTTTGCCTCCAAAACTTCCATCCCCAACCAGTCTTTCCCCGACTCCTAACTCCCCCGACCCCTTTTAAAATCCATCTCCCCCGGACGCAAATAAGGGAACAGGGTGGGTGGTTGGAAGGGAAAAGAAGTGGAAAGGGAGAAGTGGCGCCCCATAGGAAGAGTTTGAAAAATTAGATTTTAACCTGGTGCGCACATTGATTAGATTCCGGGAAAGTAGAAGTGCAGGACGAAAAGACGTGAAAGGGGAGGGATGGCGTTTCGCCGATCTAAGACCAGAGGGCATGCACACGCGGTTGGTGCCAACCGGGGGTGGACTGGGGTAACTGCTGTGGGGGCTTTGTGAAAGGGGGAAGAGATGGAGAAGCACACATATTGCAAGGGGGTCCCGGCAAGGAAATATTGCGGAGTGCAAGACGTCGAGGGGTTGGGAAAGAATAAAAAAAGGAAGGCTGTGTTCTTTCTGGAGAGCGTACTTAAAGGAGAAGATATTAATAAAATTATGATTCAGCGAGAGAGAGTTCCAATTCAAAGGGGATGCGTATCTTGGGCGCACACAAGTTTAATTAAGAATATATTAAGAAAATATAACTCGGGTTAAAAACGCAAAAAATCCCGACTGTATAAATTACGCACTGAGTGGTACTAGGGTCTCAAATATTCTGTCGTCGGGTCCCTTTGCCCTGCCAGAACGTAACTACAACTTATCCGCCGCAGCTCTGTAACAGCTTACCGTGAAAGGATGAAATATGCATCAGTGGAACTTAAAAATTATGGCTTATAGTACTCAAACGAGCAAAATATACCAACATCTACATGCTGTTTCTCTGTCTAAAAGTCAATTATTTATTAAAGCGCTCTGTTCAAAGGTTTTGAAAAATATAAAAAATCGAGACCTCACGAACACCCCAGAAAGAACTCCAAAATCATTTATCCTAAATTCTAGCATAAAAAATATCAATAAAAAAGGAAGTTAAGACAAATTAGACGTTATGGCAATTGCGATTCGAAACTGTCAACTACATACATTTACTTGGAAAATGAAAAAAAAAACAGTGAACAAAACCCACCTAGCAATGAAAACAAATTCTAAGTGCCCACCGAATCACTATTTCATCAAAATTGTTCACAAATCTTCTTTATTCATGCTCTCATTCAGGTGCAGTTGTGCACGGAGGGCGTACTCAGAGTTTTAATACGTTTCTTGGCACTTGTGGCGTATTTCATCCTAAAATACAAAACATTAAAGCAGAGAGAGGATTTTATGATAGTCCATGAGTAATACTAGGTAGGGATTACCGAATATTTTGAAATTTTTAGCTAAACATTATTTGTCCCGAGGTTAAAACCTAATCTCAAAATGTTGAGGAAATGTTCGCTGATCCCATTTCCGATCCAATGAGGACATAGCGAAACGCAGCCGCGAAGGTTGCATAATTTTACCGGATAGTGAAATAATTTTATCCCCATTCAGCCAGCCGATGTCGGAGCCCTTTTATCAAGACGGGAAGGGAAAGCTCGAGATATCTCTGTGATTTGCCAGCGCTCTGAAGCGATTCCCTCGGCACTATAAACGGAGGTAAACGACTCCGGCTGGAATGCTTTGTTTTATCGTTAAAACTTTTTAATGGCACACATCGATACAATCTGGCGAAGGTGCTTGAGATCGCAATTTTGGGATGTCACCATTTATAGGGGCTCTCGAACATGAAAAATGATATCGGGAAAATGGAAGGAATGGAATACCGCGCATAAAATGACTTTATAGGATGGCTTAAGGGCACCAGCTATTGATTTAGCTGCTTGCTGCTGCGACCCATTGGTGGAATGATAAAGGAAAAAATAAAATTAAAATATCCAACAGTCCCGACGTCCCTGGGGTTATGAGAGCAATATGGACGTCGAAGTTTAAAAAAATAACACGATCGTAGTGCGCTTTTTAAGGGACATATCTGAAAGGAACGTGTGCGGAAGCGCACTGCTCCAGGAGCGATATAGTAAGACCAATTGATCGGGAGTCCCCGGATCAAGGACGGTACTTCGGCGGAGTCACAGGGGAGTGAAATTGCTTACGGTGCACTTCGTGACGAAATAATGCATAAAATATGGCGATACTGCGCATGCAGTTGGAGGAATAAAAGCTCTGTATCCGCACAAAAAAAGTAATTCCCGTCCTCAGCCCGGCGCTCTCAACCGTTCTGCCTGGAAAATAAAAGCGTCATTAGAACAACGATAAAAGGGGCGTTTCCCAGGGTTCAGTTATATTTTTTTTCTTTCATTTCATGCGGACGCTCTTGGCTGGAATTTTCCTTTATTACATATTGATTATAGTAGGGCTGTGGATTCGAGGAGTTAATGTGTGCGGATCTCGCGAAATGTTATCCAAAAAGCTCAAAGGATAAAAGCCCTAGCACACGGACGGAAATATTAATTTTTTCTGGATAAGCGCCAATTGTACAGTCAGGAGCTAGTGCAAGGGGTATTATAAAAATAGTCCAACTACCAAATCTAAAAAAAATCAAATTTCCATTTATGGACAAGTTTTATGCATACGGCAAACGGGACTAAGGGCTTAATTAAATTCCTTTTACCCTGACTGTGATGAATTTTTCTAGTACAAAACAAACTCAATCATCTGAATTTTGGAGTGTTAACGATTTGCAAAAAAAGACCCCTATTTTACGGTACTTAAAGCTTTATTGAACTTTGTTTCAAAATTTGCATGTCACAATGAAATTTTCTGGAAATCAATGCTCGAATGTGACAGGCTCATCTCCCAACAGACGTTAAAATTATTGGCAAATTAATATAAGTTTCCAAACTTTGTTTGTTGTGCCATACGAAAAAAATAGGCAGTTTTGTTTCTCACAATGTGTAAATTTGTGCAAATAAATATTACGTTGAGTGCGCTTCAGTGGTGTATGCAGCAAATTCAAGGGATAAAAATATTTAAAACATTTAGTATACATTGCCACTGACCATCAGGTGACATTGATTTGCTTTCAGACTTATGTTTTTATTGTTATTATCCGCGGCTGCTGAAAAGAGATTAGCGGTTCACACCACTCCTATAACTATAATTTTTTCTGGTGCTGAAGTTCAGTTTTCTGTCCATGAATATTCTGTAGTTCTCGACTCACGCAGCTAAAACAACTCCGTCGCCTTTCCTCACGTGTGCAATACTTAAAAATCCCGTCACATGATGGCATTATAAAAGCCTCTCGCCTCTTACCTTCAAGTCTGAGACTACAAACTAAATTTCCATTAGAGTCCTGTTAGTCGCCCCAGAAACGCATTTCAGTATTTGAAGGAGCTAAAAATCTGAAACATGACTCAAAAAGTCTAACATCACAGCACATACCCGTCGCAGTAGCCAGGTGGATAACTCAATAGGTAGCAATCTCACGTGTTAAAATCCTTCCTTAAGTAATCATGTCATGCTTGTTTAAGGATTAGGGTCGTTCATGGTTTAATTTCCAGCAAGAAGTACTCCTAAGTTATCACCATCTTGACATTTAAAAAAATAACCTCCGTCTGGTCTTAAAGGAGATTTAATTTCTATCCCTCGAGCCTTTTTATGTTAAAGGTGACGTTGAACGCATATTTATAGGGTAATCAGATGTATACAATATATGTCATAAACTTTTTAATCACTTCATTTTCATTTGTACGGAGCAAATTTTTACAGATCATAATTATAATTATACCTTTCCGTTTCGAAGAAATTTCATTTTCAGAAGACTCGAAGCAAATTCTCTGTAATTACGGCAGTTAATTTAAAAATTTTACCAAGTAAAAAGTTTAGCTAAGTAACTATAATGAAATGTATTGGATTCAATAAAATCAGCTGCTTAAATTAATTAATTAACAACAGATAAAGCTGTAATATTTTTCAAACAAAAAAATGTTCAAACCATAGAGCATTATTATGTGAAGATTCATCAGCACCTTGTGCGTCCACGTGTGTTGTGAGTTCACCACGCGGAGAACCGCCTTTGAATGAAATTCATGAAGTCCTTACTTCCAAGGGAGTTTAGCTTTAGGTCTTGGGCTTGCACTCGCAATTACATGAGGGTAGAGGAACTGCAGTAACCAAAGAGAGTGGAACAAACCCCTGGAGAGAGCATAAAATGTAATCCAACGGACGAGTAAACGGCTAAAGGAGGCGCGGGCGGAAAGGAAATTCAGGAAAGGGGGAATGGTGGGGGGGGGGGTCGAATCGATTTCGGCGTGTTTAAAGGTCCGTGGAGAGGAACATTTCTAGGCTTTCAATGAAAACAAACGACTTTCCCGGTCGCTCTCCACTCGTGCTCCCGAACACGTAAGAGCCACTTCATTTCCAGTCGTGCGGATGCCAATTAAGCATACAGAATCCAACAGTTTCCGCTTACTCTGCCAAAGTAGGTTGATTACTCCTGCTATTGTCATCGTCTCAACCGAATCAAATATAGCTGACTAGTCTCATTCGGTTTCACTACTGTTAAAAGCTTACATTGCATGCTACGCTTAACCTTGAGGGACGAATAAATAACTCATTCGAGATGTTAAGGGCGCCGAGCATTAACCTTAATTTTGATCCTGTTTCATCAATTAACATCATTACTCAGAATCTCTACTATTCTAATCACAAGAACTTTTAACTGAAAGCTGCCAACCATTAGCACTAAGTATTCCTATGCATGCTATCTATTAAAAGTAATGTTAATGGTCCAAAACTTAGCTACTTGTCTTTGAAAATCTTTGACTCCTCACTCAACCCTACTACATGATCTAGCCAGTGGTGAAGCCATGAATGTCGGCCGGAGCATTACCAGAATTTTTAGTTTTCTCAAGCAAGCCAATGAAAAATAGCCGTCTAAATTTATAAGAACATCGTTTAAATCTGCAATTTAGGGATGGAAAGCCTAAAAAATATACCTTGTGTTTTTGTTTGAAGACTCTTGAAACTTTTCTTGTCTATGAAGGATTATTTTTTTCGGGCAATTTTGTTCATTTTTTTAAACTCGATGTTTTGCTCCTCGTACTGGAAGCGTCATCAAGAGAATGAACGTTCACCAGCTTCAGCTTGGTCTTATATAGAAGCATCGATGTCTGAGTTCCATTGTTGGGCCGATTTGAACAAAAAAACTAAGGGAGGATAAATACAACCTGAGCTGGGTTTGGATAGGGGTTCCTGACTCCTGCATAAGCCCATCGTCTAAAGTCTCCCGCACAAGATTCAAATCGGCCCAACAATGGTGCAACGGACATCGATGCTTCTATACAAGACCAAGCTGAAGCTGTTAAACACTTTGTCTCTTGATGACGCTTCCAGTACAAGGAGTGAAACGTTGAGTTTAAAAAATGAACAAAACTCAGCATTACCCGAAAAAATCAACCTGCATATACTTTGTATGTTTCACCTTGAGAACGGCAGTCAGTATTGAAACCTGTCAATAAATACCAATGAAAGAACTTTACCAAGTGACTAAAATCAAACACGAATTTCCATCATTTTCGCTGACGCCATATTAAGAGTGTATCTTCTGCTTCGCAGAGATTTATAAAGAACCATTTATCTCCAGCCACACGAAGGAATTCTTTATATGAGATCCACAAGGGATAACATTTCTTTTACTCTGAGATCACAAGATTACAAGGGAAAATATGTCACATGACGTCTCATTTCTTCAAATATGATCCTTCACAGTAAGATAATTGAAAACCAAGGATTCAATGTCGGTTGAGATTAAGTCTATCGTTTCAGGCTTAGCTTCGTGGAAATTCATGGTCACTACATAAATTAACAGTAATTTTTTTTCTACTTCTCCTCATTCTATTCCACTTCAATAATTATATTCAATAGGACGTTATATCCCAAAATGTGCCCAATAAGTGGGCATCTTTTAGTTTACAAAAGAATCACAAGTGGCAATATCTGAATTGGAACACACATTTCATGTGATAGTATCACTTTAGTCGCAAATCCCTCCATGACACATATTTTTGTTCGTCTCTTCATTGATTTGGGCAATACTTACGATCTATAAAACATTCCCTCTAAGGAAGGAATCATCATCTAAGGAAGATTCTACTATTCTAGTCTACTATTGGAGATACAAGAACTTTTAATTGAGTACCTACCATCAGCAGAAAATATTCCTTTGCATGATATATGTTGAAAATAATGTTAATGGTCCAATATTTTATCTATTTTCCAACATATGATAATAAAATATGCATATGTAATGCCACATACATTTTTAGCAGTATAATAATTTAAGTACAGATTTATGACATGCATTAATTTCCTCTACGGAATTTTGTTTTTATCATGAAAATACACAACTTTATCGTTTAACTTTGCTTTTAATGTGTAATGAACTTTTCTACTATCAAAAAAGTCTATTCTTACGAATAATGGATATTTTAAGGTCAAAAATCAAATATTTAATTGCCAGGCCTCCAATTAAATCACCAATTAAAGATGATAAAGTTTACGCTACATAAATAAAGCAAATTGCTTCATCAATGCAAATCCAGAAGTCCGGAATGCAAAAAAAATCTCTCCGTAAGGCACATTTGACTACTTCCGCAACACAATAGTTTTCCTCTATAAACAAAATTTACAAAATTACGATAGGTGATTTGGCCATCGCAATGTAAAATGTGTTCCATGTTATATTTACTAGCGTAATTATTGAAGCTGAGATAAGTACCAAGATACAGATCTCGTCTCGTTGATTGTTTGTAGCCTATATATATTTCATCAATCATCATGGCACCGGTCTGTGTGGTCAACTTTCTACCGAATCTGTAACTAGATTGAAGCAGTATAGATACCTTCAATTACTTCATGACCAAGAGGTAAAAATAAAATATCCCTATCATATAAATACCATAAAAAGAAGGCAAGGAAAAATTGACCTCGGAAATAAAATTAAAGCCCTTCATTTGCTTCACATAAAATTTAACCGCAGGGTTATTAGAAATATTCAGGCTAAGATATAGCAGTTAATGGAGGAATTTATGGCGCATAACGGTTTAGGGTTCAATAGCCCAGAAGTAGGCTATGCTCAATTGTGATAAATGGGGAAGTAATTAAGGAATAGAATCGCCCCATTACAGCGGTAATCAAGATCCAACTCATGCAGTTATTATCTATGGCGCGATAATGATATAAAATAGTCGTTCTGGCTCGAACGACGGAGTTGAAAAATACGGTATTCAAGCCCATAAAATGCACTGCCAACCATTAAATATATGTCGACCATGGCTTTTCTCCGCTGAGACACTAATGCCGCAATAAAAGTGCCAGGGTGAATTATAAATGAGCATTAGATGCTGAAATGCTCACAGATAATGCACGTTTATCCCTGTGGTAAGATCATCCGTCATTCGGACATGTGCCTACTTTTCATTGAGATGGAGGTGGGTGGGAAAATCAAGTGAATCAAGTTTTGTTCGAAAAATAAGAATATTTTCTTCACGGTTGCAGGATATTGCCAAATTCTCACGAAGTTTGCAAAGGCTATGGACACACAAAACTTTTCCGCTAAAAAAACATTCTTGAATCCAAAAATTGCACCTACCACTGTTAAATATTAACTGTATTTGCTCTGGTTAGGCCACACATCGAATACGCTGCGAGCATTTGGGACCCTGATCAAATAGATTTAACCAAAAATATTAATAAAATATAAAGGAAAGCAGTGTGCTTCGTTAGAAACTGCTACGAGCGTACATATACTGTCACACCACTTCTAGAGGGAATAAGGTGGGAGCCCCAAGAGACTCGGAGGCTAAACGCAAGCCTTAGGTTGAACTGATAATTTTCAGAGCGACACAGAGAAAATTATCATGACTCCTCACTACATTTCTAGGTCTGACTAATGCGACTAAACAAGAGAGATACTCTGCCAAACAGATAGGTACAAAAACTCGTTCTTTCTGCGAACAATAAGCGACCAAAATAAAAATTGAGCTCCACTAAATACACTCCTATAGTACATGTCACCATTTCATCTCCAAAAAACGTACATATTCAAACGGCTTACCTAACCGTGACCTAACACCCCCTGCCACACTCCCATGTGGCGGCTCGCGGGGCATTATGTAGATGTAAATATTGTTAGACAATTATTTATCCCAATGGAGATACAAACGAGGCTATAAATGCGAAACGCTTTTTAAGAAACATGCAGTTGATATTCATAAGCACCGGTAAGTTTACAATTCGTATATTCTCGTCCTCCGCATTGGGATGGATGGAAGGGGAAAGAGAGAGAGTGTAGGCTATTGCTCGAGAAAATTACAATTTTTCCAATAGTAGGAGACTTGTGAATTACCACGAGTTTCAAGAAAATTAAACTCGCTGAAAACTTTTCTGATAAAAAAATATTTTCGAACCTATAAAATGTACCGACAACAGCTAAATATAGTCAGATCACGATTTATCCCGATGAAGATACTAATGCAGCGATAAAAGTTCCACTTTTTATTTGGTAACGTGCACTAGATACTGAACGCAAATCAATCATCAGTCATTCGTATATCCTCCGCATTGAAGCTTCGAGAGACAAAGCGGGAGAAAGGAAGGGGGAAGCTTTTTGTTCGTGAATATAATTTTTTTTCAAAATTGCAGGAGATTGGCAAATTACCACGAGCTTTACGAAAGCTAAACGCGTAAAAACTTTTCTGTTAAAAGCGATTTAATCGAGATAATTGGTCTGACGCGATGGGGAAAAGGGCGTTGGGGAGGGGGGAGGGAATGTATCGAAGACGTGAGCGATAACGACATCACGGAAACCTCTGTCTCCCCGCGCGCATTTCGGATAACTATTTCCGAATTCGCGTGATGGAAGAGTTGCGTGCCTCGTCCAGAAGTTCTACTCACTCATTTTTCCCTCTCTCTCTTTCTTTCTCCCTCTGTGTGGACTCAAGAGAAGTCTGGATCTCTCACTCAGATAATGGAATGACTGTAACTCCCGAGCGCGACGCCGGAAACCAATTTCGAAAAAGAAATAATAAAAAATACTCAAGCTGTGGCGCATCTAATATTTAAAGAACACGTTACATACTGCCATTCCGTGTCTTTCTTTTATCCCCTCCCTCTCCAGCGTATTCGTGCCGTTTGTGTGAGCGAAGCGCCGTCCGGAATTTCCCGCTCTTGTTGTGTTTGTGAACTCGACTGAAAACTTGAAAAGGCAGTCGTTTCGTTATGTATTGCTCCTTCCTGTCCTTTGTACATTATTTTGAGCGCAGGACTCTTCCCCTAAGGGACGGCGTGCTCACGTTGAGTTTATATTAGCCTCGTAATGGGGCGCGCATATTTAAACATTGACCTCCCCCCACCTCTCCTACTCCCTTCCCCCGAGCTCCAATAAGGTCCTGAAGGAGAGAGAGCGCAAGGAAAATTGGGTCTTTTGAAGTTCCAATCGAGGGAGATAATTTTGGTGGGGCTGGAATTGATTTATGGAGGGTGGAGGACAAATGCCCGGAGCACTTTGATCGGAAACGAATGCAACCAAAATGACAACACTCCATTTCAGACGTTTGCGAATCGTGACCTCAGCTGTTCTTTACAATAAGTGAGATGAGCCATGAAAAAAAACAACAATTTTTCAGAGAATATATTGAAAACAATTATTCATAGTCTTTGTGCGTGATGATTAATAAAACCGCATGTTATCCAGGTCAAATTTTTTGAAGTTTATATTTCCTGAACCATGTCCCGAATAGTTAAAATATAATTATCAACCCATTCTGGTAAAGAGCCGGCGAATCGCCGGTCACGTTAAAAACGTATTTACTCTTTGATTTGTTTAACTAACGTGTAACTAATGAGATTTAAAAAATACACTATTTTTAATCCATTAAATTGATATAATTTACCCACTGAAGAAATTTCATTCTGAAAGGTGCTCTACGGCCAGAGATAAAAAATGAAACGAAAATTTTGATAAAATTAAATATGAACTTAGGGCCAGAAATTCCAAGGAAAATTAAGAGGCGAATGGGCCAAGCTTTCATTTGATATCGTCAACTCAAACTCATAGATAATCTGCTTTCTTTTTTAATACTTTTCAACCCCATATAAACAAAAAAATAAACTGAACACTCAAAAAACACTTAACGTGTAATGTATGAAGATTTTATCCAACCATTTTTAACGTCATACCGACTCGTACCATGTCATATATACTCCCTTTCTGGAATATTCGTTTAAGAATACAATGAATTCGCTTCAGCCGGTATCACTGAATTTGTATCAGCAGACTATCCCTATATTTAATTCAAGAACTGTCATCACATTTAAAATTCCTTTAATTTGATCTTATCAATCACAAGGTATTTATCTGAAGCCTTCAATATAAGGGAAACGGCCACAACAAACGAAACCAGCTGCTCTTTTGTTTCCATGCTTCAGTGAATTTTTAAAATATTTCCCCCTGGGTGGACATAATTTTGGATTGCATCGCATAATTATACATTTGTGAGAAAAATGAAAACGGTCAATTCTACAACTGCTGAATCATAAATTATAATATGAACGGTTTTATTATTTTGGTTATATTTTGACAAAAGTCATCACTCCATTTTTTACTCTGTACTAGTGGTATTGCAAATATATTGAATAAGCTAATAAATAAACTAAAGGAAGTAATATGAATCATTACTAGCATATTCAAGTTACAAACAAGGGAAGGATATTCAATAAACTTACCTGAGAAATCATTAGCGCAAAAACTTTCGGACATTCGGAAAATATTTATTTAACCCGCGATACATCCCCGTGCTTATAAAATCTACCCTATTGCTCAGCACTATTCAAAATATCTACTCTGGAATAAACTTAAGGTTTTAACATTAGGAAGTTTGAAAATTAGTCGAAACTCTGGTTTGAAACAATTATTATTCATGTGGAAAATACTGAATTATTTTATTAGACAATTGTCCATAATTTTATATTCGCAAACTCTCGCTTAAATATATTCAAATATATTACACTATAATGCTCAGGAATTAACAAGACTTTGTAATTTTTACGTAGAATATTTATTGGACTGCCGGTTTCGCCGAACAGTCGACATCATCAGGTCAGTTCTATACTTTTCCGACCTCTACCGGTTTTGTCGAACAGTTGACATCATCAGGTCAGTCCTGATGATGTCGAATATTTGACAAAACCGGTCGTCCAATAAATTTTCTCCATAAAACTCACATAGTTGCTAATTCCTGAACATAAAGTAAAAGTTTTACAAATTTAAGGCTGAAACTATTGAATGACACCAAGATGATATTGTTGATGTTGCTAATGAAGCATGTTAAATGGAAGCATGAGGCCACGTTGTAGACCAGCCTCCCTCAGGGAACACGGTCGAGTGTTCTTTGGTTAGACACTGCGCGAAGGAAGACAGATGGCCCGGCCATTGAACGGAGTGTGTTGAAATTCTCGCGAACTCCCTCTGCACTCTGTGACCGTCCGTTTAAAATCCAACGCTCCCGACGCCTTCGCCCCTCCCTTCCCTTTCCCGCCATCCGCCCACGAGAAAACCCATCTCCTGACCCGGGCGGAAAAGATACAACGCTTTGGTCTTTTATCGCCACAATCATCCCCAACCATTGCACACCATATGGTACTTGTTATGCGCACCAACCGCCCGGCCATTCCAAACCCATTCCCCTTATCGGTGACTCCAGGCTCCAGCCATGGGCGGGTAACATGAGAATTAAAAAAGATATTACACAATATTCCAATATCACCTTGGTGAGAAAGAAATAACGGAATGAAACTGACGAGGGAACTGAGAGAAGAGGAAAATATCAGTTACGGAGACACGACGGAAAATACAAAGGTAAAATATTAAGTTAAATAATTTAATTGATGCTTTCAGGTATAACTTTATGGAATTTGTTAACATTATGACGATAACTTGTTACTTTGTAATTCCTTATATTTTTTATTTGAAACGTGAAGGTTCAACCATTACCGTTCATTTTTGCCTGAAAATAATGCTGAACGTCAAAACTTGGGTCATTTTAAATAAAAACATGTGGGATAGAATATTTAAAAGTTTTCTTCGTTAAAAAATTAACATAATTCAACTCTGGCAAAATCTTTACCGCTCAGTACAGCCACCAGTCAGTATTGATTTAGTTAATTTATTTCATTAGTTTTTTATCTCTGCATGGAACGTGAAGAAATTTGGTTTCTTCAATGTTGTAACAATTTTTGTGTCTCAGTATGACTTTCAAGAAATGGAAACAAGACTCAATACTGACCGGTAGATTCATTTGTACTTCTGCTTATTAACATACCACTACTACAATCACCTAATCTCGTTTTAAATGTCACGTACGATTTTTATTTCAGCATAAACTAATACCTTCCTGTATCAATGAATGAAAAATATTGATAGTACTGATTGGTGAAAGTACGTTCATCCTTCTACTACGTGTTACCATGCTTGTCAGCATAACTTTCTCTTGGTTTTGCTTATCGGTCGGGGGAACGTGCAAGGATCTTATTTAAACTGGACCGAGACCTGCATGCCTGGTGTGAAATCAACCCGTACCACACACCCTGGTGATGGCTGGTACGGTATTTCGTGAATTTAGATGCCATGGAATTTCCCGCAAACGTTTGGCCTTGCGTTTCACGGAAAGTTATTATGTGTGCCTCAAAAATGGCAGACTATGCGGTAGTATATTTCAAGCTTGAAGGTGCGGTCGTTCGCCTCCCCCAAAATATCCAATCCAATCCAACAACCAGAAATACGTTCTATTGGCAGAGTACTATAATTTAAGGATTTTAATGACAAGGACTACTCGCAGCACTTAAATGGATTCTAATAGTAATCTTTTCGAGTTTCCATTAATTCTTGAATAGGGGGAGGTTATTACCTTCTTCATCCTTCCCAAATGCCTCTTCTACGCATTGAAATTCCCTCGCAGCGACCCTGCACCCCCTCATCTCAGATACCATCTCCGGCAAGCAAACAGCAGATCCAAGCATCAAAAAAATACCCTAAACCTCGTCGACTCGTACCCCAATGCAGACGGGTAGCGGAGCGCGGAAGTATTTTGCCATTCTCCTCGACGTAACCCCACGTCCATCCGCCCCCCCCCCCCCCCACAGTTCCCTGCTTTTATCTTTTCCTCTCCCTCCACTTCCCATGTCCCCCGGCAGGGTACCCCATATCCTCCTTCTTTTCCTCACACCCCACCCCACCCCCTCCATCCCTCTCCCTACCCTCCGAGCCCAACCACCGTTCGCCTAGCTATTCTTTTTCATTAAGCAGAGTAAATACCTCGGAGGTTCAGACGCCAAAGGGGAGTGTGGATTTTGCGGAGGCATATGTTTGACGGCGGCTGTGTGGTTGCCGGTCGACGGGGAGGGGGAGAAAGGCAGAACATTGGTGCCGCAACGAAATCGCGAATGGGTGCCACACCAACTCTAAAGAATGAATATACTTCCACTCGCTGAAATCAACATGTGTAACGGCATTTGTGCGTTTTCTCCTAAGCCTGAACAACACGAGCGCATTTTAGCAAGCATAGGATAATGTTTGAAAAAACACTTTGCACGCTGGTGTGATATCAGCCAGAAAAATCCTCATCTATTTTGAAGTCATTTTCATTCGCGTATCTCAATGTATTCATAAAATGAGATCCGATTTCTGGCAGTATCATGATATCAAACATAGTGGAGCCCTAAATTCGAATGGATACGGTACTATGTTGCTTATTTAGGCTCCATTGTAAGTTTGTAAAGACGCGCTACATTCTATAACACGCTGATTACATTAAACCTAACGTATTATTAACCTAATTTAAATAAATTTATTATTAACTTTATTTACATCTAACCTACAACGATAGATGTAAACATTTATTGAAACATATGAATTGTGAAACATTACCACATGCATTAACATTTGTAAAGCAGTAGCAAAAACAGATGGACCTCATCACCACCAGCTTGTCTCACGCCAGTAATTTTGTTCGGTTAACTCATTCAATAATTGAAACTACCAACGAAATCGAACTTATTCAAGAATGCTCGGAATTATTACATTAACATAATGAGATTCCAGAGAACTTAGTGAATTCTTCAATGCAATATTAGCACAAAAGATAGAATTTTCATCCTGTCATAAAACTTTTTCTTCCCTTCCGTAACTCTATAAAACTCAGTCGTTTTATAAAGCGGAAGTGACTTAGCCTCGTGCCAAAGACTAGCATCCACTAAAATATTCTCATTCACGCAGATAATTGCCGTTGTTTCCACCCATTATTCCTTATGAAGAGCAGGTTGTCCCTCACTTTTATTGGCATGCCCGATACATTACATTTCTTTTATATTCTGGTCCAAGCACCCTTGACTTCCCCTTCTAAGCCTCCCTAAAAATATTTAAAGCATCATTCCTTTCTGAATTAAGGTAGTTTGAGCAAAACATCATTTTACCTAGAAATCAATGAATTTGGTCTCATATTCAAGAAAAATATATCGCCCTTCCATTAACACAAAAAATTCAACCCCTTACTACATTAATTTCCGAGATATTTGCAAAAAACGGCCCTTTTACATGGGAAATGTACGTGTATGCACTCCAGAGAGACCTTATAATAAAAATGAAGCATTCCCTGCACTTAGATCCCGTCAAAAAATCAACAGTGTATAGTTTGTGTGTTTTCTCAACTATTTCTGAAAATTAATCATTGTCACTGCAGTAAATTCTTCGGAATCATATTAAACCTTCCGTTTTAATGGATTTTCAAACGTACCGCGTAAAAAAATGAATCAAGGTAAAGACTTATTTCGATTTTTTAATTTTATTATTTACAATTTCTGTCATGTAAAACTAAATTACTGCACCATTAACAATGCAATTTTTAAATCGTGTGCCTCACATCTGGTGAAATTTAAACGTAAAATTCGAATATGGTCTTTTTTATGATTGGGGAACTATCTCGCTCGCACTACCTTAAATTTTCTTTCCCTTTTCATGAAGTAACTTTTAATGCTAAATCCCCAATTTACCTTCAATTGGTGGAATTAAATTGAACTCCACTCAAACGGATGCTTTTGAAAGGGAAGCATCATCGTCTACTGTAGTTTACAGCCATTGACCGGGTCTGCTTAGTACACAAGCCTTTCCACTTTTTTTCGTTCTCTCACCATGTCTCTTCTTTCCTTAAGAGAAACTTAAATCTCTTTAATGGAAACGCAGGTGATTAAATAAGTCCAACGAACTCCACCAAAAATAACTTTTTATAGTGGTCGGACAAACACAGAATTGCAGGTACTTGCAGGTGAATTGTGAATGGCAGGTAATTGCAGGTGAATTGAATTGCAGGACATTCGTTTATCCACGGGAATGTTATCACTTTAGGCTTTGACATTTTTCATCTGCCCCAAAGCCTGAATCACACTAGTCATTTTTCACGCATAGTATCGGGGATGTCGGCGGTGACGACCAAAATGATAGCTTTGGGAAGTCACAATTTCTGGAATAGCAGTTATGATAGAGATTCACATCCTGTTTGTCATTTGATATCGTTCTCTTGTACGTAACTCTACCAAACTAGAGATGATCTGAGCACAAGGCAACAAATAGGGAACGTGTAGCCACATAAAGTTTAAATTAAACGGAAATTAGGGTTTAAGTTACCGCAAAAATGACCACGAGATAGCCGAAGTGATGGCTTATGCTATCTTTTCCTCTCGCAATAAAAATTATCAGGTGAAATAATACCTGGAGTTACACTTGAGAAATGACCGTGTGATTCAGGCAGGAACTCTAAAACAATTTTTTTTTCAAATTACATTTAAAAGCGTGGATAGTCAATGCAAAGGGCGGCAAATGAGCTAAAATAACAACGTCGAAGAGTTGGTGAAGCGTTTTGGCTCCTGGAGAGAATAAATAGCTGAGGGCATTTGTTGAGACGGATGGCGGTGGGTAGTATCTGGGATTGAAGGGGGAGAGGAGGTGAAAGAAGGCGGGGAGAAGGGTAGCACAGTCGGTAAATTTAAAGAAAAGTAGCAGAGGAAGAGAGTAGGTGATTTTCTTCTTCTTGGGGGGATGAGGGCATAACGGGGGGAGGGGAGGCGGGGGCGGTGCGCGAAGGATAAAAAGGGGGAGAAATTTTCTCAAGCACACGTTAATGAAAAAGTTTCCTCTGTTTGCGCAGCATTAATAAGACGAGAAACGCTTTTTAAAACCCCGCAGCGCATTAAATAAACTCTATCTCCCCTTTTTTCCTTCCCACTCCTCCTACTCCTCCTGCTACCCTTTTTCTTTGCCCCTCTCCTACCCTTCTCCCTTTTCCGCGCAACTTCATACAAGTCGCCTTTTTTATACTCATTTTCTTTCGCGGCGTTTCTTCATATATATGCGTCTCACACTAGAACATCCACCCTTCTCCAAGTTCTGCCCCTTGAGTTTATTTTTTTATTTTAATTCTTCTACCCTTCTTCCTCCTTGCTTCACAGAAGTGAGTCTCCTTTCTATTTAATCCTTCGGAAACATTCTCCCTCTTCTTCTCCTTTGTGGTCCATGGAAGGGAAATAAAAAGCACTTCCCCAGCCGGCACTTGCTCAGCCTTGCTGACGAGTAGGTACCGACGCTAAAGGGCTGGATGGCGCCGCGTTTGTCGACTCGATTTGAATTTTCTAATTGGAAAAAGCGTCGAGACGAGGGGTGAGCGAAACGGTCTCTCACGTTTCTAAAATTGCCTCCATCCCCGCACGCCTCGACACCAAATTCACTGCTCCTGCTTCCGTCAGGGGATGGCGACAAACTGATCGAAATATAATACATTAGCTCAAAAGTAAACGACAGGCATTCCAAACGAGATTTAATAGTAATTTTGCGCATTTTTATATTAAATTAAGCTTTTTGAGAGCAGATTTAATCAAAATAGAACCAAAAACAAACCAAGACTTACGTGAAAACGAGGCTTTGGAATCACTTTTCCCCCTTAGCTGGCGCATTTAGCACAAAAGTCATCGACAGGCATTCCAAATGAGATTTAATAGTAATTTTGTACATTTTTATCATAAATTAAGATTTTTGAGAACAGATTTAATCAAAATAGAATCAAAAACAAACCAAGACTCATATGAAAACGAGGCTTGGGAATCATTTCCCCCCCTTAGCTGGCGCATTTAGCACAAAAGTCATCGACAGGCAATCCAAACGAGATTTAATAGTAATTTTGTACATTTTTATCATAAATTAAGATTTTTGAGAACAGTTTTAATCAAAATAGAACCCAAAACAAACCAAGACTCACATAAGAATGAGGCTTGGGAGTCGTTTTTCCCCTTAGCAGGCAAGTGGCATTTCCGTGTAAAATCCAATTTTCATAAATATTCATCATACACCCTTACATGCAGTCGTGCATTTAATTAGAGTGTTCACCGCCATAATAATCGCGCAAATCCAGATTTTCCATCATTTGCGATATTTTCATAATCAACATCAATAGTCATCATTTCGAAGATCTGTATACTGCAGCTCTACACTACTCTCTGCAAATCGCTTCAATCCTACATAATTTTCACTTTGGCGTCCTTCATAATTCTTCCTATTTATTTTTCCTTCTATTGTTCTTTTAAATAAGCTATTTATCCGCAAAATATCTGGTAAAACCGTCTCTTCTTATTCTCATAGTTTTAACCATTCTAATGGCACGTGCTTATCTTGGCATTCAGCAAACAAGAGTGATGACTATCGAACTCAAGGGTAAATATCAGCTTTTTTCCTCAAAGGATAAATTTCAATAAAAAGTGTTAAAATAATCCCATTTAACTGAATTGAATCCATTTGGCTGAAAACGCGTCCGTAAACCATGAGATCGTCAGCATCAGCGCAGGCAGCATAGCAAGATGACTAATCTCTGATCACATACGTTAAATACTTCAAATTTGCTGGGTTATATTCTAAATCAACCCTCCCAGCGTATTTTACGCCTGCATTATTCATATTTTCAACAGCGTCTCATGCCTGAAAGTCCTAACAAATAATTCATAGCGCAAAAGATTTAAAATAAACTTATCACACTTCAACGATTTATGGTCGTGCATTGAGGAAGTTACGTGCATTAGCAAAAGGAAGCCATCTACTAATAGCATAAAAAATATCTATACAACCCTTAGAAACGCTATACTCTAGTGCCAGTATTTTAACGCTAAATCCGTTGTCTCAATTTGCGTTGTATCAAAAATATAAGGACAAAAAATAATTTTTTTCAACAGATTCAGACGAGATATCGTGGAAGTTTGTCATATTAAAAGAGAAACAGCAATTGCACTATTCCACAAGGTATTTTAATGCGTACGACGCATTTTAACTCACAGAGCCATCATCAGGTACAAGACCTGTCTTTTTCCCGCATAAAAATACCTTGTGGAATTGTGCTATTGTTGTTTCTGTTTTAACAAGGACAAAAAACGTAAAAAAATGGAGTTCAAGTTGGATCAGATAACACAGTAGTAATACAGGGTACTAAGAATTTCCACAAAAAACTGTGCGTCTCAAATTCGGACTCCACTTCACTTTGGAGTGCAAAATAATGCATCCAACGCCCGGGCAGCTCACATGGACTTTATTAGAACTTAAGACCGACATAAGAAAAACATAGAGAGCGGATAAGATGACTCGTATTCCCCCACAAAATGCTGGCTTAATAAAGAGGTTAATTACCCTCGTGTGAATACTTTTTATCGATTACAATTTGTCTCACCTCAGTGAAGCCATGAGGAAACGCCGGAAAAGAGATGAGACCGGAGAACTTCTGTTACACAATTTCAGAATTACAAACTGAGTGATCAGAATCATGCGTGGAGATGGATGGGAGTTGAATACTTCAACAGATGAACGATAGAGAGGTGGGATAGGAAGGGGCAAACAGAGGAAGTCATGGATGCACGCCATTGAAATGGAGAAGAGGCATGAGGAGAATCGAGATTCATCCTAGGAATTGCGCATATGAACCGAATCATAAATCTGGATGAGACGGTGGGCACATCCGACTATTCATTTGCGTTTGCAAACCTCGCGAGATATCACACGGGTGTGTGGCATGCTCCACTCATTATACGGTAATACCCTACTGTCGGTGCAAAAATCATGTAGACTCGAGTTTGGACACGAATTCAAAATGACCTTGGTACCAATATAAATGTGAGTTACACCAAACTTTAGCTTGTTTTATTTTGCGTTCAACCGTGGTTTCCGATTATTTTTTCCAGTACACACTATTTTTCATTACGGTGAGGGAAAAAAAGTGCCTTTTTTCGGCGTTTTCGAACAGAACGCTCTCTTTGACATTTAATTGTAAAGAAACTTGAAGTTTAATCGTAATAAACATGTAGTATTTTGTAGTAAAAACATATTTAAACGTTTCTTTAAACTTTCAGTTCTTTCTAATTTGCCATAAAAAAGTTATTATCAAGTTTATGAAATTAATAGGGCTTTCATTAGCTTCTCTATTAGTAGGCTTTATAGGTTATTTTACGCCCCCTTCTGGTGGGTCCATTTACTTGCAGAGCATTTTATTTTCAGAATTCAAGCGAAATTTCATGATTTTTCCACGAGAACTAAAATATTTATATAATTACGTACTTTTGTTTATTTTACTCCACAAAATACAATGGAACATTTCTAGGAATTTTATAATGATAAGCAATTTATCTCAAATATATGGATATCCGCGTATTTATTTTTGTTGATAAATTACGTTCATTTTTGTTGATAAATTACGTTCATTTTTGATGAGACAATGGCCTAACTTTGGAGATACAATGTATGCTTTATCTATTAGTTTTTGTTTTGATGTATCTACGGCTTCATACGGAAGAGAATTGAACAAAAAGAAGACTAAATTCTCAATATTTCACAAAATGGATATCTATCTACAAGAGGAGGAAGGTTACTTGAGCCCATATATGCGATTGTATACCTCTTATGTAGTGTTTCCTTTGCATACCATAAAGATGCAGCCTGAGGGTAAAATAATACGCGCTGTACTGACCTACAACTTGCATTTAACTATCAAGCGTGATCATGGCCAGTCCATTGCCGCTAAAAAACTCTCAATACGGAGTGCACATACCTGCCAGCGGGCAGGTATGTGAAGTTTAGATATAGCTGGTGGAATGTACTGATCACCTGCATATTTCTACCAAGAACTTATTAACAAAAAAGGTAGAAATATAGAACAGATTAGAGTATCCTGGATAGTAATAGATAGGTACCTGCTATTAAGTATGAATACTAAAGGTAATTAATGATAACAATGAGGCGTGGAGACATGTTGTCCCGTACAATTGTAAAAAATTAGTGGAAGAAAATTAATTTATCTTTTCGTTTATCAGTTCTTTTTATTGCTCGACTAACATTAAGATTAAGTAATCTATCAGAAAATAGTTCGGACATTAGGATATTTGGGTACCTAAAACACTCCATTTTGATCACATTAAAGAGGATATTTAAAAAAATCTTTTTATGCTAGCGGAATAATCAAGAACTTATAATTCATGGATATTAAACATTCAGCCTGGATGAAGGTTTGTTTGCCTAAATAGTAAGAAAAAAGTAGATGCGCGAGTCCGTTCAAAGCTTATTAAAATGTTCATTAAACGTCTTTCGTTGAAGACGTAATCCTAGCCTCCAGAGAAGCAAATCTCCAGACGCAAAGTCATTCGACACTGAACTCTCTCATTGAACAGACTTCCCCACGAACCACTTCGGAGTACCCATTCTCCATGCAAATACCTTCCTATGCTTCTTCGCAAGCGTCTGAGCCACTGGAATGCGACCCCATATTGCCTCCAGAAGAAAGCTCATTGCCTCCCGACTCAGCTGCCCCCAGTATTTCTCTCTCCGTTCTTTTATGCGTCCTTCCGTCAGTCCTTATATCCACCGCAGTCCTCACTCCTTTTCACGCTAAATTTACGTATAGCAACAATCATCTCTGACAACTTCTCTGACGACGTAAAAAACATACTGTTAACCCCCTCGTACTACGGCAGATTAGATCGCGCCAATAAAATTAGAGAGCTAGATTGTAGAACCGATAGTTATAAAATGTCATTTTTTCCGCGTACCATTCGGAACCATAACAGCTGTGATTGTCGTCATGAATAGAGTAAATAGTGACATTAGCTAGACTGTAGATCTTTTTCTTAATATTCTCTACGTTCTTATTTATGCATGATGTAAATATTTATGTTCTTATTTATGCATGATGTAAATATTGATGTTCTTATTTATGCATGATATTTTAAATCTGTAGTAGTAGTCTTTGTGTCATTTGCATGTTGGAACGTTTGACGTTAGAATGATTCTTGGTTAGCAGATTTTTAATTGGCGCGTTGCATGTGTGGTACGCTGGTTTCAATGTAGTTTCGGTGTTCTTCCGCATAATTCATGCATGCCTGGTGTGGAAGCACCCCCTGCAAACATCCTTTGGGTGGCTTCCAGGGTATGACGTAGATGTAGATCTCCGTTTCAACCACGATAGGGATTGTGGAAGGAAACTAAATTAATCAAAATGTCAAATCAACAACTTGAGGCTTGTACGCACTTCAGTCTGTATTTGTTACGGGTATGTACGACTTCATGAATTACAAAGACTATTTCAGAGCAAAACTTTCATCTGGTTTTCTAATTGAACCTCGTTTTACACACGTAACAACTTTATTACTGAGAGAGCGTAACTAGCGGCTTCAATCAATAAATTATAACAGAAATCTGCCAACTGTGTGAAATTCACAGGAGAATAATCATTCGCCTGGACTGGGAATCCAACCCACATCCCTCAATTTCACACCGATTGCTCAAAAAAAAAAAATCTACCCAGGCGTTAATTGGTTTGAGCACTTGGCGCGAAATCGAGGGATCTGGGTTCGATTCTCCGTCCAGGGAAATGATTTTTCCACTTTGAATTTCACACAATTGTGTGATCACTAGCGGGTGACCCCGTTGAAGTAACTGCGCGGCTAGTTCCGGGGTTCTTTGAAAAAGAAATCTGCCAGTTCAATTGCAACGCTAAGCGGGCATGGGAAGATCGATGATCTTTACACATAGTAGAGATAGCTTTTTAATCCAATAAATTCACCAAAATAATTCGAATTAGTAGTGTTGAACCTCCAAAACCAAATAAAAATATTTTTAAAAAGAGATCTTAGGACAGGTACTGGCCAGATTCGGTCGAAGGCAAGGGCTCTAGATTACTGGGGAGTTTTCCGTGTGGGAGAATAATATGGGACTTTGTGGCAATAGAGACCACCAATTAGGAAAATGTGATTTTCTATAGTTTTGCTAATACTGAAAAAATTGCATATTGTTTGAGATTATCCTCAGGTATCTAAAAATAAATTGGATACACATTGTAAAATCGATTACCAAATACATTACTCTCATTGGCAGAATTTAATTATCATTTGATAAAGTATATTGGGAAGGGGAAATAATATTCGAAACTATGGTGATAGGGGGAAGAAACTTCGAGCAAAAATGAACGAGAGCCACTGCCCTAAATCAGTGATACTATGAAAGTGGAGATGAGAGAGGACGAAAAAGTTATCTTAACATACGAGTGGGTATATAAACTATATCAATCTCAAATTTTTTCGCTTCTCACAAATTTATTTACACTGTCTAAATTTAGACTGAATAAAAGCATTTAATATTTTGATGTTGAATTGATGTGTGCATTAAATGCATTAACTTCAATTCCAAATAAGTCTCGTAATGCAGATTTCTCAAAGTGATGTATCAAGAATTTCTACCAGTGTTCTTATTAAATTACTTCCAGTGCAAATGGACTATCATTCAAGAGAGCGGTTTTGAGTTCATCAAATAAACTTTCATAGAGTACGGTAAATTGAGAAGATATGATAATAATTTTGCCAAGCTTAAACTCACAATTTTCAATTCTAGCTCAATTCCAGACTCCCCGAGACGAGAAAACACCTAGGAGTGCTGGTAGAATGAGGAAGAAATGCCTATTCCGAGCAAACAGACGAGCTTTTTAGTCCTTTCGCGAAATACAACTTCATTTACTGCCTTATACCGAGTTACTGTAAACAGCATTCTGGTGTTCTTGGGCTTGAGTTGAATTTTTAGGTTAAAAAAGAGACGAGAAAAATTTAGTTAAGGTTGAAAGGTTATTTATGAAAACTTCATGCTCGTACAGTCAACGCTCTATATGTCACTGCAATTTTGCGACACAGCTACCGAAAGAAATGACACAAATAAAAACCCAAATTGACGGCGAGATAAAACTTCCTTCTTGTTCGTACACATATAAATGCTGAACGAAGTAAAAAAATGGTCTTTCATTACTCTCTGAGCTCCAAGAAACATAAACATACAAAATTTAAATTATTCTCCCTTAAGTTAGTAACTACCACCCTCTTAGAGATCATAAGTAATGCTTTTAATATTGGATAAACAATCAGTTTGTCACAGACTTTTTTCAAGTACAACAATTTAATGTTGTTCTAGGATGAGCTGAGGATATGTTAGTCGTGATATAGGAAATGGAGTTTTCATGACAAACTTTTAATTGAATAAACGTGCTATTTTTCACATTCCATACGACATTTTTACAAGTTCAATTCCTTCATTATTATAATAAACATTCCATTGAGCGTTTCTGGTTCCTTAGATTTTAATAAAAAAGCCATAAAGGTTTAAAATAGCAGGTACACTAAATTTATATTATAAATACACATCAAGTACGCTACTGCAACATGTCATAGTTTTATAAATGAGCTTACAAAAAAACATTAATTTGACATTAAGTAACTGAGCGCTAATAATATTATATGACTGAGCGGAAAATTTCACTATACACATTCACGAACGATGATTATGAATGTGGAAATATCTGGAGACTTATGAACGATAAACATAGATTGAACAATATAGAATGAATACCTTCTAAGCATAAAATAAAATTTCTTGCCATTTATAACGGTGGGAAACATACCTCACACGCATAAGCAAAGAAAATGCAGAGGCGGTACTGTCGGTACTTATAATTCTTCCCCATTCATTAATAAAATATAAAAGAATGCATACTTTCTTAAATGGATAAATATTCAGATTTACATCTCTGGAAAAGGATTCCTGTGCATCATTTTGATGCGCTGACCTATAATACAACTATTTTCAGTCCACATAGGGGACGTCGTGCGGCGGTCGTGGAAAATAAGAGTCCTCTATTGTTGAAAAATTCCCTCTGCATCCCACCCCTTTTAAACATTTAATTATGATGGATTACTCAGCATAATTAAATGTTTCAGAATACCACATATTAAAACTATGGCGGGGAATATTTTTGAACAATTGTACCAATTTATTTCCCTAATCACGAAAAAATTACCATACAAAGTTGTAATAAAGTGGGTCAGCTCAAAAGCACTCTTTTGTCGTTAATTGCAACAGTTTTCCATAAATCCCAATTAATTACTGAAACTATAGGTTATGCTTGAAAAAACAAGCTCGTTCTACGTATAAATATATCAGTCTAACAGCTCTCACACGAACCTTTTGCCAATCATGAATCTGGAAAAAATAGCGCTGTCTAAAAAAGTTAACGATACGTAAATATTAAACTACCTGCATTGGCTCGCCACGCCTTCAACTTTTTCGCTATTTATTTATTATTCATTCCATTTCATTGGCTATTGGTTTATTTGCTTAAGAACTAATTATTAATCAATCATAACCCATCCGTTATTTATTCAGTCGTGGTTATTACCATACGATCGGATGCTCCCATCCATTTTTAAATTCAGTTCACTTTGTGTCTTATAATTTATTTTCCGTCCCAAAAATTCGAAGTTGAATTTCATCAATCTCCTTTGTGTGCGTTAGTACACATTGAATACATAAATTTTGATTTTCATCGCGCCATTTCCCAAAAATGAAATTATTCAAGAGGAGTGATCAATCAATGTTAGTTCTTTCAACCGCATGCTTTTGTTTATCCCTGCCAAAGCGAATCGTGGGAGGGGAAATATTTGGCTTGTGCCAATTATTTAATTATGGCAGTTCAGTATTTTATCTCAAGTTTTTCTCTATGAAATAAGTCAAGTTGTAACCGATAGAAACACGGGTATTTCTATTGCAAATTTATCTTAACTTACCATACTTAATGCTATTGAAAAACACCCAAATATAAAATGAAATTTGCTAGCGATAAACCATGAGATTAGACATGCGATAATTTTTATTTATGAGATTAGACATGCGATAATTAATGCGATAAATATTAAGTAGGTTTAAATAAGTACCCTCAATTTTCCCCTTTTAGTTACCACGAATATTACTTCATATGCCGACATTAGGTGCTCATAATACGCTTAATCATAAAAGAATGAAAAAAATGTAAATTTCCGCTTTGAAAAATTATAATCGATGATGTAGTACATCGAAACCTAGGTTAAATTAAAAAATTGATCCAAGTGGAAATTTGCATTACTTTCATTCTTTATGATGGAATCCTTCCACCACATCAAGTCTAAAACTTCTCTTTTTATGACGCTTTATACCGTCATCAACGGAACGGTCAAAAATTGTATGAGCTCCATCCAAACATTCACCTCTATCAAATGCCATTGTATGTAAAGGGCGATCCTATTTTCTCTATTTTCAATGTATAGACCCCTAGAAACAAATTTCAATGTATTCCTTTTAGATAATACAGACTAATAAATTTTCAATGAGCTTTATTCTCAAAAACTCAACATATTACCAAGTTCAACCCTTTCTCATTAGTTGCTTTTAATAATATCAGCTAACACGTAACTTGTTATATTTATTTTCATAACGCTTTAACTCGTAAACAAAACAATTCAATTAAATCCTCACAAATTTCTAACCATTATCCGAGGAATGATCTAAATGATGTGGAGGATATCTACGTCTACATCTCAATAATACCCCGCGAGCCGCCGCAAGGGCGTGTGGCAGGGGGTGTTAGGTCACCAGCCGTGGAATGGTTTAAGGGTTTTGGAGATTAAATGGTGACATGTATTATAGGAGTGTATTTTGTGGAGATTAATTTTTATTATGGTGGCTTATTTTGCGCGAAAAGAACGAGTTTTTGTACCTATCTGTTCGGCAGTGTATCTCTCTTATATTTTCGCATCTGTCAGAATTAGATATGTAGTGAGGAGTCATAATAATATTATCTATGTCGCTCTAAAAATATCAGTTCTGAATTTATCAAGCAACCTAAACCTAGCGTGCAGCTTTCGAATCTCTAGCGGTTCCCCCTTAATCCCTCTAAAAGCTGTGAGACTATGTGTATGCTCGTAGCAGTTTTTACCAAAGCGCGCTGCTTTTCTTTGTGTATTGTTAATTTTTTTGGTTCAATCTATTTGACCAGGTTCCCAAATACTAGCGACGTATTCGAGGTGTGGCCTAACCAGAGCGAAGTAGCATCTCTCTTTTACTTTTTCATCCGAAGACCTTCCTATTATACGTTTAACAATACCTAGTTTATTTTATGCTGCGCCACATATGTTTTGTATGTGTTATCCCCACGATATAGGCATCAGTACCAATTGTTTAAATATTTTTTAGACTAAACAAAAGAGACAATTATGCAATTATCATTCCAAACTCCAAAAAATTGAATATTTTAAAAATCTATTTGATATAGTCATTTTACTCATTATTAATTTTTTCCGGACTTCCGTCGAGTAATTTAACCAGCGGTGTACCGTTGAGGGACTTAATGTGCATTCAGCAATCAATTATCAAATGCTTTGACGATATGGAGACGAAAAAGAACAATATCGTCACTCGCCATAAGTCGGAAGATTAAGGCACCTGATCTCCTCTCCATTTTAAGTTCCAGCTAACCGCTTTATTCCTTCAAAATATATTTTCTCCCATTTTAAAACCCTTCATATATGGTCTGAATACATTCAGCACTTAGCGATTCTCGTTTATTTTTCCTCATCCATTTTTTCCATTATGGTTTTCCACGAAATTTATTTATCCCTAGTCATTGCTATAAAATGAATTTCCTCATCATCCTTGCAGATCCTCCATTCAAAGATTGATTAGTTGCAGCCTTTGTCTCGTTATTTTTCAATACTAAGAATTCTATACCTTTTCTGATCTTCCATTCCTGTTCTGTTATGAATTTTCACATGATGAAAACTGTTTCCATCCATTTAGCCTCATCAATTTGTTAAGACTTATGGTGGGCCTTTATTAGGTTATATTTTACAAATAGGTGCCACATAAGATTTTCACCTCTTTGTTTCACAAAACATCTAGCAAAACTAAATTTTTCAACTGACGTCAAAATGTTACTTCTCCTATGGTAACTTTGGCTGACTCAGATGACGCACTAGGTCAGGAAAAACAAAACAAGCCAAGGAATAAAATATAAGAGATGTTTTCCCACATCGGAGTGAGAGCGGCCAAGTGTTTCTACAACGCTGCACCGACAATTAAATCAACAATGCATTCCTCTGCAGATTTCTACACGCCAGGGTTTTCCTTCAGAGGGCGAAGCTCGTAACCAAAGAGAGATCGGGACAACAATTACCAAGAAGCCACACATAAGCGCTGAACTCTTCACGGAAGGACATTGAGGTCAAACTTCGATTGGCGACGAGGGAGGTGACGTAGGGATGCGGAGGCGAAAATCCAACGTTCCTGAAACCAAACCTTTGCGGGAAGCACTTCTGGCTGAGCGTTGCGGGTTACGTGGGTGGAAGAACACTATACTCTCCCGTTCCTCTCAGACACCTATTCCCCTTCATGGGACATATCTCGTATTAGCAGCAGACTCCACAAACAACCAGCCATTCCGAGAGTTACGAGAGAGCCTTTCTTCTGACCTCCGACCACCCGACAACCCATTTCCGCGACAAAAAAAGAAAATTAGAACGATCTCCTCCGAGAGAAAATTATACGAAGAATTAGAAGGTGGCGCCAGTTAAATTTCAAATGGGGAGTATAAAAAGTAAATTTCCCGCTTAAGATTAACAGATCCTCCAAATGCGGCATTTAAAATGCATGTACCAAGTAGTATTCAACCACACGCGGAGGAGTTTGGATAAAAATTATTCCAGCTAAAATTTCGCAATGCTCATTAACGACCTGAGGACAATGGCAGGGTCAGCCATTAAAATGTCGGCAGCAGTCACACACCTGACCCGGTAGAAAGCCCTGAAAATGTTTACATTAACCATAGGCCAGGGAAACACTAGATCATTCATCTCGCTGAAGTTCTGTAATACATATCGTTTAACATAAGCCTTAATTGCCCAGGGAATAAATTCACCGAAGTTCACCTTCGAATCCTATGCTGCAATCAATATGTAAATAAATATTTCTAATGGCGAAACTGTGTAAATATGAACAAATGGAGAAAGAAAAACGTTGTATGTATCCACTTATTTTCAATTACTTTAGGTACTAATTACAACTAGTACAAAGTTTGTCGTTTGTGTTTTCTCTTGCCCCTAAAGATGGCCCATAAGTACTGAAACTAGTTTCATCTTGTACCTACAAATATTAAATATCAGCAGAAAGATACAATGTTTTCCTCTCTCACCTCGAAAATAAGTTTCCTTGTAATAAAGCCTGAAACCTTCGAACATGCAGAGATTGACATTTTGAAGCCCAACACCTCAAATTGTAGACCAAAACAATGAGAGAATCAAAGCAAGTATGCTTTATTATTTATGTTATCAAGTGCTAAAAAATGCAATCCTAAATAATGATTGGATGAAATTGAGCGAGAGCATAATCGCCATCCCAAAAACGGAAAGTGAACTTACGGTAGGCAAGCCAGCAGGCAATGTACACCGGGCCTACGCAGTCCGAAAGGACACATCCTGGGGGTCAAGGTTCAAATCTCGGCAGTGGCAGAGATTCACAGTGGGATCTCGATCCTTGCAAGAGTGCCCTAAGTAAATCACTCCGTCATGTGCACTACTCCGTCCATCGGATGGGACGTTAAACTCTGGACCACTAGGTGCTCCTCGGAGGGAGCAAAGGGAAGGCAAAACCCGGCATCGGTATTCTCTCCACATTTCCTCCATTCTCCCAAAAACCGTGGCAATATAATTTTTATATGTAAAAGGATTACCTCTTAGTTACATTAATTTCTTTTTCCTTAACGTATTAGCATTCCATTTTCTCTGCGATTGTCCCATTTTAATGTAGCAGAACATTGGCATATATACCAGTAGGATTTGGCAGGTTTTTCACACCCATCTTCTAATGTGAACGCTTCCTGCATGTGAATTGTTCCTGCGAATGAATACATCAGGCGTCACTTCGCAGCAGAAAAGTACAAAGCATTCTTTTCAATATGGTTAAAATTATTTCTATTGGGTTGCAATCCGAAAAACCCCATAGATTTTCCTTGATATTTAAAGTGGGTTGAAGTTCTAAGTAATTAAAATAAAATATTACAACATTTGTGTCATTTCACTTCAATTTTACAAACAATTTTTCCTCAAGGTCTCAGATTTTGCTCATAATTGGTGTACGGTAGCATGCGGCCTCAGTTTCGGCCGATTCTGAAATAGACTGTGCTTGAGAAACGTCATTCGACAATTTTATTCAATTTTAAACTTTAAAAATCAAACAAAAATTGGAAATCAAATAATATTATTTTTAATAGAATAATCATCTTAAAAAAGACTAAGCTTTGACATGGAGAATACAGAGCTGCTCTAATATTGTTTTAAGCAGAGATATTAGTAAGAATTTTTACGAATGCTTCCGCGGTTTACTTATTTATGTGTATTTTTCGAGTTCTTTCCGCCTTCATCATACATTTGACTCAACGTTTATCACCGTCAGTTGAGTCCCTTTTTAGGTACTACACGACAAAACTAACATTAGGTACACGAGGTTAATAATAACTAGATAACACAGCAGGAAAAATACCCGCACATACAAGAAAAATGGCATTCATTCACATTATTCGTCGAAACAAAGTAACATAATCATGCCAGCAAAAAAGATTGAGCATTGTTCGCTCCATTGTGGGCTAACTTATTGACTATGTTACACGCTTTTCTATTAGTTAAAATTTGGAATAAACTCCATCGCATTGAGTCTCCTGTGTTAGGTCCAGACTTACATTACGAAACGAGGTGTGTGCTCGGTACTGCAAGTTTTTTCCTAACTTTGACTCAAGAAAATTTAATAATGTTCGCGGAAATATAAACTACTCAAAATGAAATGAGAAACTTACCTCTGGTATCAGCCTTGGGATGAGATTTTTCATTTAAAATCCATTTGTGTCGCAACGTGAAGGAAATTCCAAAAAATATCATCGTAGCCAAGCGCTTTACCCGCGACTCCGGAGGGCATTGGAATTAATCGCGGGGCCCGTGACGTCAACTCGCAAAATGGGACCCCATTCCCCTTTTTTTATTTATTAATGAAATCGTGCCAATCAACGCTTTATAAATTTTAATAACGCATGATATGAAAATCCTCCCCGACGAATGGATCCGCATAAAGCGTGTAGAATTTTAGCCGGACAAGTGAAACGAATACACATGCCTCCCTTTCACTTTTCGTTATCATTGGAAATACCACCGGATATTGGCAACAGCTGCACCAACCGAAGCCAACCGAAAGCGATATTTATGATCAATGGGATCCAACGCGGCTGAGATAAAATTACAGCCTCCAACTATGGATATCGAGGAACGCCTGAAAAAAGGCGATATTTTCTTTTGATGAAATCACATTTATTAAGGGGGGGAGGGGGAAATCAATACTGTGGAGAGAGCGTATGAAGAAGAATTCCCTTGAAAAGCTATATTGCATTACTGCTCAGTAAATAGGGACATAAATCTTACATTTCTTCTTTTAAGAGCACCAATAAATACATTTTTATTGCTTCCCCTATGGAGCACAACTAATTTTGTACATTTACGAAGACAATGTCCCCGTAAACCATGGGCAAGGTTTTTTGGGATATGAACTTTATTCTCATTAAATATTTTAAATTTATTTTATGGATATACCATACAACTCCTAAATTCATCAATTAGTCTTCACTCGAATGAATCAATTGCTTTCCCCAATATTCTTCTTATGGCAAGTTAGGAAAGTAGCGGATAATAAAATACACATTTCATTTTATCGCTAATAATGACGAGCATTGAGGAAAATTCTGAGCCAATCCTTAATATCGTTGAAGATGGCTGGCGCATCAAAGTTGACATACCATACATAACATACACTATACACATTCTTATTCATTTTATGAAAGGCCAGAATTTACTCAAAAACCGGTAGGCGTCCGGTGGACCGAATTTCTTCATTGTATTGCATACCAGCAGCATATGCTCCGCCTTCAAAATACTACAAGGGATGGCCTAAGCCATTTTAATGGTCACCTTGAACATCCTTCAAAATATAGTGAATGCAAATAACATGTACCTGTAAAAGTTTGTTGGCTCTAATGTTCGGCTTAAATCTCTGGTTTAAAATATTCTCGCTATGAAAACTGAAATTAATACCCGTCGATAACCCTCATGTGCAATTAATCGACAGCCTGACGTAATAAACATGACGCGAACTCTCAATTGACATCCACTTGAAGAAATTTGTGGGAGTTTAGAAATATATTGCATACCAGGTTATGCCACAGACAGTATAGAATCGCAGCACTCTCTCCAATGGCTCTAAATTGCCAATAAACGCATCATACACACCGAAAGATCCACATCTTCATTCAACCCTGCGAGCCACCAGCAGGGCGTGCCCACGTGCGGCAGGAGCTGTCAGACTGCCTTCCGCGAACACAGGGAGAGAATGCCCAAAAAAAGTCATGGTAGGAATGGAGGAAAATTGAGGTCTAATAACATGTCTCGCTCTATTTCCACCGAAGTGGTGACATCAATGTTTTAATCATATGATTGACTGACGGAAGCCATCCATCATTCTCGATTCACAGCTAGTTTTTTTTCTTTTATCATAGTGAAGACCTTTTCCTAAATCCTTTTTAATTCGGCCTTGGAGGTTGTATTGTCTCTTCCCGCGGACTACAACCTTGACGTGGTGGAAGGGCTTGCGCGTTCCAATGACCCCTAGAGCTGGACTGTAGGGAGCAATTTATTTTGCTCCCGGTAGGACCACCTATGCCAGATAGGTCGAAAAGTAGGAGCCAGACGAAAGGTAGTTCCATGATGGTGTCACTTGAAATACACGGTTGGGGAGCGGGGGTGGAAGTTTCCTCTCAACTATTTACTACCACGAAAAATGAAAGTCATGGAAAGAGAAATTAATACTGGCAACTACTTAAGCCACCCACTGGGACGGGTGTCGGACTCGGCAGCGGAGGAGGCTAGGCCGTGAGGTCGTGAGGTCTCACGAACTCCTAGCACAACAGAGTCATCACAGGATTCAAGGATCTTGAGAGATACGAAGAAAAGGAACAGGAGAAGGAAAGTACCGATAAAAATAGGGACTTGGAACGTTAGCACGATGATGAGGGCGGGTAAGGTGTAAAATATTAAATCGGAAATGAATAGAGGGAACATATATGCCATGGAGCTTTTCAAGGTGAGATGGAAGGACAGCGGGACTATTGGAGTGATAGTTACTGGGTTATCTGTAGTGGCGAGATCGAGAGAGTTTTGCAACTAGATTATTGTACAAAGATACAAGAATCATACGCAGAAAACATGCAAGATGTGGGGTTGGTTCCGCCAATATAACAATACAAGCATTAGGGAGCAAGTGAACTGATAAGAAAGTGCAGGAAGTGTTGGTTTAATTCTCCATAGTATATGACCCTATAACACACCCTTGAGGACATTGAGGGTACTTTGTAGACGCACCCTGTAGGCTGCTCACGAGGAGTATGATAAGGAAAGCTCATGACAGGTGTAAAACTAGTGTCCAACAAACACGAACAACTATCGCTTCTCGTCGCCATGGAATGTTGATGCTACTTGGAAGGCAAGTATGCGACAGCTGACGACCCTCCGGGTCGTAATCGTAGCTGACGACGTTTCATTGGACTCAGTCTTGAACATAATGCAGGGAGTCAGCAGGACCACTAGGAATCGGAGGCAGCTGACCGCAGCAGTTGGCTCCGGCCACTGGATGTCCAAGCGAAACCAGATTTAGAAGATACCAGGTGTTGAGGTATTACATTTAATATGACCGGACGACTAATTTAGGTACATTTCTAAACGTGTAAGTATGCTCCATGATACAATGAGAAAATTTTCTTCCACAAGATCCAAACCGGTACAATACAACCCAAATACATCGCGCTTGATCCGTCCCGCGAAGTCCGTGGTTCAATTATCGATCGATACATGTGGATTTTTCCCAAGACAAGTTCTGCACATGATTCATGCCGTCAAGATTATGCGGTCTATTCCTCTTAGCCAATCATCTACAAGTTAACTGTGGGCCTAGAATTATGCACTCCGTGTCAGCCAAGATATCATGCGAATTGAATTAGTGTCGTAGGCCTAGCGAACAAAAATCGGTGAAATTCCAATACCTAGAGAGCTTGCGAATGAATACGCTAGAGTATTCTACTACCGACTGCCTCCATCGGCACTCACTTGATAAATGAATGCAGTAACGCACAACCGGAAGCTTTCTATGGCCGCTGAACTTCGCACTGTTACCAGGGCCGAACAGAGCGAATATATATTGAGTGGAAATATTGCGAATGGAAAACTTTCTTGGATTATTTCCTGCTGACTTCCATTCATGACATTTGGACGGATATAATCATAAAACCAGGCCGTCAAGGAAAGAATATGAGCAATAGGGAAAATCAAAATTTCTTCGTAAACCGTTTCTTCCGAAATGAAAACTGGAAAACTAATAATAAAAGGGAATCTAAACTTTTATGTTGCCATCCTACGAAAAGACTCCAAAGGGGAAGTTTCAGTGCCATAATGCGCTAATACGATGCTCCTTGCATCTGCGTCTGAGCCAAAAACCTTCAATATTTACTAGTTTTGGACGTTCCGCTGCCATATGGGGATGTTTGGAGCAATTTTTGCTCATGGAGGCATAGATATGCGGAAAAATTTACACGCACGCTCTAATAAGCTATATTAATTGAAGAATGTCTCACGGAACTTTAAAAATATTTTGTAAAAACGCGATTACATGCACACAAATTTTCTTCTTAAGATAGTGCAAGCGCGATAGTTCCCTAATCATAATCGAGACCATATTCGATTTATACGTTTTAATTTCACCAACTGTGAGACACAGGAATTACATATTGCATTATAAATGGTGCAATAAAATAGTTTTACATGACAGAAATTGTAAGTAATCCTATAAAAATATCTAAATAAGTCTTTAACTTGACTCATTTTCTTCGCGTGGTACGTTTGAAACTCCATCAATACGGAAGGTTTATTGTGATCCCGAATAATTTACTGCAGTGACAATAAGATTAATTTTCAAAAAAATTGTTAAGAAAACACACAAACTACATACCGTTGATTTTTGGACGAGATCTAAGTGTAGAAAAAGCCTCTTTTTTCATATAAGGTCTCTTTGGAGTGCATACACGTACCATTTACAATGTAAAAGGGCTGGTATTTTTAGGCTAAATATCTCGGAAATTAATGTGGGAAGGGGACAAATTTTTGATGTTAATGGAAGGGTGATATATTTGTCTTTAAAATTAGACCAAATCCATCGATTTTGAGGTAAAATGACATTTCGCTCAAACTACCTTAAGATATTGAGTGCTATGGACGTAATGATTCGTCATTCTATATTTTCTGAGAAGGACGATGGACGTACTAGGACGTCAATGGAATATCATTATTGAACGGCAGCTGGACATAATGGTATGGCTGCAGTCTTTCTAGAAGACATATGTATGACCACAAAGTGCCAAATTAAGTTTTAATAGCAAAAAAAGCTCCTTAACCTAGATTTAAGAAAGTTTTCTTTCACAATCCATGCAAGTGAGTAAAATCCTCAGTTTTTCTGAGAGAATCTTCAATTTTAAGCCTAGCACGAAAAGTGTTAGCGAAAAAAGGATATGTTTATTATTTTCAAAATGGTTGTTAGCAAATATCAAGGCGTCCAGCTATGTCAAAGGTTCAAAATAATGTTTTTTATATAATATTTGCCCAAATTTTGAACACCTTGCCAAAAACTTGAGTCATTACGTGCTCTAAAAAAACCAAAAAATAAATTTTAAATGTCTTATTTTTTTCAATTTTATTTGTATGGTGAGTTCCACCGCATAAACAGATGCAATTAAGAGAAATAAGGCCCTATTATCTCATTGACTTACTTTATAATGTTAAACTATGGACTTATAAAACCAACGATTACCACGATTACAGGTGCAATTAAGAGAAATAAGGCCCTATTATCTCATTGACTTACTTAATAATATTAAACTACGGACTCAAAAACCAACAATAACCGTGATCAAAGATGTAATTAAGATAAATAAGGCCCTATTATCTAATTCAATTTCTTTAAAACATTAAACTATGAACACCAAAACCAACGATTACCGCTCCAGCTTCTGAAACTGAATGTAAAATGATAATGTATGGAAAATCGAGAAAAGTTCACAGAAATCATTTTGTGCAGAACGCATATTTTGCTTTTCTCTGCCACCAGCTAGAAAAGGCTTGACAAGCTTGAAATGGCTAGGTAATAGTTGTTTTTAGATCACAACTCCTATTCTTTCACGTTGACTGTTCATTATTTCTACAATTTAGCTGACCTTGGCCACCTTCAGCTACCATTTATTGTAATTTTCAGTGCAGTAAGACTCTTTCATTTTTTCTTTATCAAAAACTTCATTTCGTTCATGCTCGCGTTATTGCAGAGAATGATATATAATCATTTTATGAAACGTATACTTAGATGACCACGGGTATTAAGGAAGAGGGAATTTTTTTCAGCGTAAACAATTTCCATGCTTATTTCCATTATTTTCCTTGTCATTATTTCCAGTCGAAAATGCTTCTTACGCTCTCGGAGAAGGAGCGACTAATGACAGCGTGCCCCATCGTTATGCATGGAGACCAAACCAGTTACCGGAGGACACAGCACTTAGCCGACAGGAAAAGGACCATTTTTACCGGAGCGCGGAAGCAATTTCATGGCGTCGAATTTCACGACGAACATCGTCAACGCTCCATGAAATTAATGGTTAACTGGAAGCAAAATATCTTACTTGCAGCTTATAATTACTTTCACTCGATTCTTTTCTTTGGCCGACTTAACGGTGTCAGTGGAAAGTGAGCGGAGGAAACAATTAGTTTCAGGGAAGGGCCGATATTTCAAGCAGGCGATGATTGCTCGCGATGCAAGCTGCCTTGTTCCGACCAACAACTTTTTACCCGCCAGTAATCGCGGTCTAATTTGCAACGCAAAGATATACCGGGATGCGCGAAAGAAACGACTGATTGTGCGAGCTTTGCTGGCTTGTGTAATGGGGATTGGGGTTGGCGAATTGCGGTTGGTTATGAATTTTATGACCCGCGATGTGTTCTCTCCAGTTTCCATAATAAAAGGACGATACAAAGGCTTTCTCTTTTTCATCATATACTCGTCCTCTGTAAAGAGTCGAGGCAGATAATGCACAATTGTTACGAGAAATCGTAGATGCACGCAAAAATGTACACTTTCTAACATGCGATACGAAACCTTCACAAGGTGTCATGATACAAAGAAGATTAATGGAAGCCTCTGAATTTGCCATCCCATGGTTGTAATCACCGGCAATTCAGAAATTATTTTCATTGACTCACGCTAATTTTTGCGTGAATAGCAGAGTGCCAAAATCAAGTATGGATATTGAGCAATTGTAAGAAGATAATACTTCTGGGATTAAGGCTACAGCTCAGTGGTATATGCAGAAAAAATTGAAATTTTGGAGCAAAGAGGAAGGAAATTCTGAAAGATACGTATTTCGGGTGACCGATCTCTTTCTTTTTCAGGGCCTTCAATTTCAAGACCTATGGACCGTCAGCCAACTTATATGAAGATTTAAACACCAAAAAATGACGACAATTTTAAAGCCATTACAAGTAGTCATGAAAACGATTGATAGTAAAAATTTCTATGTGAATCAATTCTTCATTAATAGCCACTTGCACTTACTAATAGGCGTGGTTAAAAGATACACAAATTGAAATATTTTTCTTGGCTTCTCATTCTTCACACATCATAATTTAAATTTTAAATGTTTTTTACAAAGGTCAATTGAGATCAGTAATTCAATATATATGATACTTTTTGATGGCGGCGTAGACCCTGAATTCTGAGGGTACAAATAATATGGGGGGTTTACGAGGACGGATAATAGCGGGAAATAGATTTTAATAGAATTCACCAGAATATTTCCCTCGTAGGTAGGTAAGATATTAGAAACAGCTACTCCTTTCCTACATTTTGGAATGCAATTAATCCCATTATGAGGGCTAAAAGACGATACAGAAGGTAAAAAATATTTACATCAATAACCAGACGAATATAAAATTTAAATTCTTACCTTATTTTATCACCTGATCATTACAGTTTTGGTTCAATAACAACGAATTGGGATGTAAAAGTACGTAACTGCATTACTGACAAAATTTCGTACATTTCACTCATGTCTGTATATCACATCACATTATTCATCAAAAATCACATTATTAGCAAACATTTTTAACACAAAGCATGTTAAATTTTTATTATCAATTTCTATTTGTGCTTGCCTGTCTCACGTTACTGAATACATGGATCAATATCTACAGACGCACATGAATGCACTACTAAACACCCAACATGAAGTACATTGTGCATAATTCATATAACAAAAGTAAAAAATTCGGCGGAGGAAAAATAATTCGCAGGAACCCGAACCCGGATCCCTAAATTTCGCTCTGAGTGCTTTAGCCAATAAAGTTATCGAGGTCGTCCTAACTGCGGATTTTTTTCTACTTTCCTGAACTTGTCCTTTGTGACTAATGTACTCTCCCAGTAGTCCCCACCCGGAGATTCAATTGGGAGACTATTTTACTGGGAGGAATGCCATCATGTCATAATGCAGGGCTGCATATTCTAGGGAGACTACTGTCCATTAAAAAAGTCGAGTCCGGTGAGTTTAAGTCGCTGTATCTTCAAGTAGAGTCTACAGATTTTAACAAGATAAATTGCATACTATAGAATAATTATTTCTACGTTAACTGACTAGTGTAAAACTATTTCCTATCCTTATCTACACTTTTACAAGATTTGTTTTGAAAAAAGGCCCTGTTTTCGGCGCTCAAAACCCGATGGGCCGATTTTATGTTATCGCCGTTCTCTTAATATTTATGGAAGAAATGAGAGATGTTGATATAAGTTAGCCAAACATGTTTCTAATATATCAAAGGAAAAAATTGTTTCAATGTTGAGTTTTACACGAGCTGTTGTAAAAGTTGTAAACCTCGGCTAATTCCGAAACTAACGATGATATAGAGGTTTAAGTTATACCGTTGTAACCGCAATTATGTCAGCTTTATAAATATGTACGTAACCATTCGTCAAACATCCTGGAATTTCCAATAATGATTTTTATTTTTATGTCTTTTACGATTTTTATTTATTATATTAGTATTTGTTGTATGTTGTAGTTTCCCCGTTGCCTTCCACACCGTATTTCCCCGGCCGATTCCGTGAACTTTGACATTAGAGAGACACCATTCCCATGGTCATTGACCAGAGATCCAATGGACGATATTACTCTGTCTAAAAATATTAAGGGTCCAATTTATATCCTGGCTTATAAACTGTGCCTGTTGATGCCAGTCCGATCTTCTTGGTCTGCGCCATCTATACCTGCTGCTGAGACTGCTGCCTCTAAGTGGGGTCAGTACGGGAAGGATATAAAAGTTGGTTACCACCACCGGAAAATATTTTCCGTCACTTGGTCTCGGATGGGCGACCCTCAGAATGGAAGTAGGACAGACTACCACTGGTCCAAACCTCACACCTCAACTATACGAAATCTCAATATACTAGGGATATAAAGCAAATAAAAGGGTTTATAATAGAGCTAGTATAACAAATAGGTTTTAAAAAAGTGGTTTGGATCTGTTACGAGCAGAAAATTATTGATTTGAATCTCAAGGATTGATGCGTAGAATACCAAATTTAATAGATTTCTCTCGAATCACGATGTGGCCGGTTGAAGTCGGGGCAGAGAGGAAATGAAGAGGGAAGGAAAAGATTTCGACCCCGCGGTGAGCTATGCAGATTAGATACCACCTCGCTGGCGGGGTCTCGACGTAGATTCGGACGACCGGATCCAAATCGGTGGGCAGGTGTTCCAGCTACACGCTCATACAACACCGCTCTCGCTCACTGCCAGCAAACACATACACGCGAGGGACGTAAAGGTAAGGCACACACAGAGACGCACACACATTCCATCGCATTGAATACATTTACAAAAGCGAAGCGCTAGGACGAATATAAACCGTTCCAAAGGGCGGAATGAAAAGGTGGGAGCTCGGAGGAATATAGTTGAGTTCGGTGGGGTTGCGTTATTGGGGCGAGGGGCGGCAGATGGCCTGAGGGAGCAGGTACCGAGGAAAACTGTTTCGTTTCCCTTCCCGAGTTAAGCGGAGGAGGAGATTCTGGCGCGAGGGATGTGTTTTATGCGAGGTCGCTCCCTCCCGTCCTCCCTCCCTTTAGCGGCGTCCGTCGACCGAGAGGGTAGATAAGGGAGGATCCGTGGAATAGCGAAACGCGCAAGGAGTCGGAATATGAAATGAACATCCGAGCTCGTACCAGATTCCGCCCGTGATACATTCATTAGATGGCGTGATAGTCGAACACACGAATTTATTCGACGATGTGAATATCGCTCTCCACGAGTCGAAGCTAGAAGACTAAAAAGAATTACTAGAGACTTTAGCAATTTAAATGCCGATTCGTGAAGCGTCTGTTGTTGAGTTTTTGACCCGTGGGATATAAATATCCAGGAAAAGGATAAAATTCACCCGCTGCGATACGTAAAGAACTTCAGGTGGTATTCTATCTTTTGTATTTCCTGCTTTACAGAGAACGGACCTAAAGCTATATGATAAAATCAGTTATCAATTCCATATACTAACATAAAAGAGTATCGTTATAGAGAAAATTGTGTTTCTATTTGATAGTTTTTCAAACTATAATATTCAAAATATAATAGAATAAACATGCAAAATAAAAATTTAACAACTCAAAATATGTGTTAGCATTCATTTAATGCCCTAAGTATCACTTAAAAGTGTTTTAAAATACAAGATATCAAAGAAAAATCATTGCACATATGTGCCAATATGTTCACTAAATATGCATATATATTATTGGTAAGTAAAAAATAGAGCTACACTAACATTTATGTAGGTATTTCATTAGATTTAACTTCCTCGTTTTTGAAACTGTAATTTGAACCTTTTATACTGAAGGGAATGGTATTATTTTCATTGGGTTATCAGCGGTGATATTTTTTTCAGTTTTTATAATTCCTATTAGGTAACACGGAATAGGCGTTCTATTAAATATTTCTGCTGTTGTACATGATAAAACTCTAGTAGTGTTCATAAAACCACAAGAATTGGGCTCTTTCATAACTTTAAACGCTGAACCAGACAAAAAAATCGCAGATGCTACTTCATAATGGAGGAATTTCAAAATTCACGCATTCGTTTTCGCTTCATCCTTGTCATTTTTTGAGACGGAAATGAAAGAATCTTAGTTTATCACAGCCATTCTTTATCTTAATATGATTAGTAAAGGGTCAAATAGAGTATGAATTTCTTTTTCTGTATGAATTCATTATGAGCTCATTTAAATAATTAAAATAACAATGGTGAGGAAGCCCTCTCAAGGGGGATTGTAATAGATTTCGCTAAGGAATATTTTGGATGATAAACTTCAACTTGTGAATTATAACTGCGATTTTTCAATGTTTTTATAGTATTCTGCGTAATCAATTGTGGGTATGCAATACGGTACGTAAATGGTCGTTCCTTGCTTGCCTATGGCTTGGACTGAGCGTTGTAGGGGAAAAGGCATCCCATCTTTCGGTCTGCCGCTGATTAAAAAAGTTTCATCTTGAGGCGAGAAATGAGTTTTAATTTCCAAGAAGTCCCGTCCAGGAATTAATTTCCTGAAAATATTATCTCATTCATTATAATGAGGCTTTTCATATCGCATTACTCCTCAAAGTTAAATATAATGCAGAATTAAAATTAATGTTTAAGGTGCTGTTCTGAGAATCTGGAATTGTATCCTGAATGGTTTTGGATTACACTGCTTGAGTTATTTATTCCGAAGAAAAGTAATTCCACGAATTGGTTAGCATTGAGTTTATTAAGTGAAAGCAACTTTCGTAAGCGATGAAGCAAACTTTTCCGGGAACTGTGTTATACCAGATAAGATTAAATAAAACTATGTGAAAATTTAATTAGACGGCGAAACCAAGTTATGCCTGTCAGCCAAACAAAGAAACCACGAAATAAAAGTTTCGCTCGAGATCCATGTGTTCTATACCATTGTATTAAAAATTTTCTATTTCAGTTTCGTCAAATTATTAAAAGATTTGAACTACGGAATGTTTTAAAATATTAGCTTTTAAGTATACGTTTAATTACTTTCAAAACATAACACTAAAGCAAAAGTTAACATACCTCCATAATGTTCTCCAATTATTATCTATTGGACTCCATGAAATGTTTAAGACTGGTAGATGAATGGGAGATGTTTCTTCAAAATTCTCACCAAGCCTCATTCTCTGAAATAAAAAATTCCATATATTAGCACTTGGGTATATTTTTCTTGTTATTTTTTCATTTTTTTACATTACATTTAGTTTCACTCCTGATACGAACCCAGAAAATAGAATATGTGATTCAATAGATTATTATTATTTAAGATATTTTTATGGAACTAACTTCATAAATAATTCATCATCAATCACGGAAAATTATTTGAATATATCGATATGAGCTCAAATATTTTATGTTCGAGGACCAACGACCAAATATTGTCTTTCGTTGGAATTTTTTCGAGTGACATTTGACGACTAGCAAAAAAAGCCGTCTTTTTAAACAGGGCGAAGGGAATATAGCATGTATTAGCAATATACACAAAGATTTTCGAACAATTAAATAAATTTTGAGGAATAACATGGACAACGACACTAGAGAGAAGCGTTGGGTAGTTGCACGCTACTGTAGCAGCTACCTCCTTTAGTACCTCTCGTGCGCTTCATTCTTCAGAAGTAGCTATCCAAGTGGTAGACACGAAGTTTTTGAAATTTGTAGGTTTTCTATACCTACTTTTCCATATCACTCAGCAAATTTTAGGATCGAATATGAATTGCAATAGGACTACCATATAAAGAAGTATTCCTGAATATATTAGTAATACTGGCCTTTAAATAATAACTTCCAAAACTTGCACTGACTTGCAAAACATCGTGAAATTGTGTACTAGAGCTAATGGTTACATTACACAGTTGATTTTTTTATAAAATGCCAGGTATTCTGAAAGAGTTATTTTGATCTTAGTATTTTGCGGGATATTTATGCAATATGCTCCATTAGTTAACCCTGAAGAGCAATGGTTAACTTCTTTATTATTGGGCAGTAAATACCAGACTTTTTAATGATTTTTTAAAAAAAGTGTGTGTAAACCAAATACCACTGTGAATAGCTGTCTACTACTTTTTGCGAGTAGCTCTGGTCATATTACTATTTTTTTATTGGGAGCTACTATAGTTTCTACTTCTCTTTTTAGGGAAGATACGAAAAAGTAGCGGGTTTTAGTTTTTTTCAAGCCTACCTAACCTAACGAGAAATTGATATTTTATATCATACTTCGACAATTTATTACTATTTATATATTTCATCCCGTTGGTAAGAGTTGATCAATTAAGGATTTCCGTTGGACCGAGTAAAAAAAATAAAACCCAGTGCGCGTTTAACGGTCGATTTAACTCGTGCTCTCATTACTAATTTTTTTGCATTCCGTCCGCAGTCCCAAGCGAAATCCAGTCGGACGGTCGGCATTTTTATGATTCACGGTGCGACGACAAAGGGAATTGCACGGAATTCAAAAGCAGGAAAAGGGTGGGAGAGTAAGAAGGAAGAGGATGAAAAAAAAACCCGGGGCCATGCAAAACGGACAGCGGGCAAAGTTCCGAGCTAGAGGAGAGATCATTGTGACCCAAGAAATACGCGTGACGGAGTGTGAGAGGCGACCGCGTCTATCGAAGGATAGGAAGACGAGAAGCGGGAGAAGGTGCAAAGGGAAGTGAACTGAACTAGAGCAGGAGGGAGGAACCGTATCGAGGGGAGACTAGATCGGGGAGAGAACTCCAAGCGGAGGAAATATATCGGATGGGTCTTGTCGAAGAGGAGATAGGGGAAGCGGACGGAATTTTTACACGTAAAAGAGGGGAAAAAAATAACTCGATGCAGCGGTGCCAGCGCAGCAGCGAACCTTACTCCGCGATCCATTGTTAACACCTCCTGGGACCGCGATTTGCATACTGTGCCACTTGACCAGTCTCCGACAATGGACGCGACCCCCTATAGGTACATCCTCCATCCCTCCACCCCCTGCCTTAGGGGTCCCCTCCCGCGACCCCCCCTCCTGTATCTGAGGCGATTGTGTTCCCTGTAGACTAGGGGGAGAGAGGGAAAGAGTAGAGGGGGACTGGTGGAAATGCGAGGGGTTCTTCGTGTTTCGAGGCGCGAAAATGAATGGAGATGGGGCGTTGCGCGAATGAGTAGGAAAAAAAACAAGGGAAAAGCAAAGGCCGCGCACGACTGGATCTCTAGTGTCATGCTATCCACCCTACTCATCCTCCCAGCCTCCCCCTCGCTCTAGAAGATTAAGGGAGGAGTCTTGGTAACGGCGGCAGCTGCAGGGACAACGTCATAAGGCGAGACTAGGAGATCTTCAAGCCACTCTTCCCCCGCTCGAGTCCTTTAATCTGACATAATTCCGCCTACGCCTCCCAAACCCCTCGCCCTTCTCATAACTCCCGTCTTCCCGCTGCATTCCAAGTCCTTCCCGCGTATGAAACTACGACTTCCACGCTCTCACGTTCTGCCCTGAGAAAAAAACAACACACACCTTACGCAAAGTATAAGAGTTCACCCATTATTTCACTGGCTGTCTCAGCGTCCATACGAATTTCCCGCTCTTGCCAGGTGAACTAGATTTGGTTCTCCCGCTTACGGTGGTTTGAGTGAAATGTCATTTTACTTAGAAATCTATGAGTTTGGTCTCATTTTAAAGAAAAACATCTCACCCATTTAATGATGCAAAAAATTTAACCCCTTACCGCATTATTTTCCGAGATATTTTCCAGAAAATACCAGCCATTTTATATGGGAAATGGTACGTGTATGCACTCCAGAGAGACCTTATATTAAAAATGAGGCATTTCCTACGCTTAGATCCCGTCAAAAAATCAGCAGTGTGCAGTTTGTGTGTTTTCTCAACTATTTTTAACATTTATCATTTTGTCACTGCAGTAAATTATTCGGGATCAAAATAAACCTTCCGAGTTGAAGGAGTTTCAAACGTATCGCGTGAAAAACATGAGTCAAAGTTAAAGACATTTAGATATTTTTATAGGATTACTAACAATTTCTGTCATGTAAACTATTTTATTGCACCATTTATAATGCAATATGTAATTCGTGTGTCTCACAGCTGGTAAAATTAAAACGTATAATTCGAATATGGTCTCTATTATGACTAGAGAACTATCTCACTAGTACTACCTTAAGCTGGCTTGAGTGACGATTTTGGAGCACTGAGCGCCTAATTGGATAATATTTCAAATAAGTCGTTTAACGACGGTTAAATTAAATGTATCTGTCTATAAATAAGTGTGCACCTTAGAGGCAGTCATGGAAATGTGAGAATTATATTTCATTTTCCTTAATTAAAGGAAACTAGAACTAGACTTTTCTGCGCGGCATACGTAATTATGGTTTAATATAATGTTTTTCGAATATTATGTCGTCTAGGTGAGACATCTTGATATTTGTAAGAATATTTTAACAATAATTACTGCACCTAACTACTTACACATTTCTAAGAGAAAATCTGAGCAAATGCTATCAAATTATTACAAAATACATATCATGTTAATTGAAAAATTTTATTTCTACTCGAGTCATGGCAAAAATATAATTCTTAACTTCTCAATGTGTTCACAAATTACAAAAATCATTATGTGCACAAATTACTTTTTTTCTGTTTGCATAACTGAAAGTGCTTTGTTGATGTAGGAAACATTGCAGTCAGGTTAAATTCTTAAGTGAACTACTTATGCGACTATGAAAAATAATGAAAAGGTTATGAAAAATATTTGTTTGAAGATTTTCGCAGCGACTCTTTATTATATTAAAGTTATTCGGGGTATCCCGCTGCGTATTGAGCATTTTAAACTTACTCAACGTTTCGTTCTTCATACTGAGAACGTCGTCAGGAGAATTAAAGAGTTTTTGTTCCCTCTATGTATACCTTCTTCGTTGAGACGGTTGACCATTGTTAAGGGTTTTAAATTTAAAAAATGATGCGTGCCATTAAAGATCTCCGGTGGTTAGGTGTTAGGTGGCTTTTCCATACACTGCTCAGGCGATAGCCGTCTTCCCTATTAAAATTGGATAGTCGTTTGGCTATTTCGATTGCTTCCCTTATTATTCGAGGATTATAAAGACTAATTTTTGCCAGAACTATAGCCTCATCGAAGAGTATCTCGTGTCCTGGATCTGACATAATGTGCTCTGCGACGGCTGAAGTCATCGACTGCCTTGCCTCTAGCGCTCTTTTATGCTCTTTTAGCCTGATCTTTATTGGCCGTTTGGTTTGCCCCACATAGCTTGAGCCTCAGGTACATGGAATCTCATACACACCCTCCGTTTTGAGAGGCGGAATAGCATCTTTCGCAGAAGGCAGCATATTTCTAATTTTCTTTACTGTACCAAATCTGGTCTCAATCCTAGTCGTAGGTCGTAGGATACGAGCTATGTGGTCCGTTGTACCTGAGACGTATGGTAGCTTGGCGAAGGGTATAGGCTTGGTCTTTTTGTTCTTCTCATTATCCTCACTTTTTACATTTAACGCTCTTTTTATGAATGAGTGACAGTACCCGTTTTCTTTTGAAATCGAAAGAAGGTGTTCAACTTCCTTTTTATTATTCTCGCTGTCCGATACGATGCTGGCGCGATGATGTAAAGTTTTAATAACACAGGACTTCTGGCAAGGGTGATGATGGGAAGCCGCATTTAAATATCGGTCTGTGTGAGTCTGTGTGAGTCTCAACGAAGTCTCAACGAAGAACCTATACATAGAGGCAACAAAAACAAACTCTTTCATTCTCCTGACGACGTTCTCAGTTTGAAGAACGAAACGTTGAGTAAATTTAAAATGCTCAATACGCAGCGGGATACCCCGAATAACTTTAATATAATAAAGAGTCGCTGCGAAAACCTTTAAACAAAGATTACAAACCTCTACGGGGAGGAGATCTATAAGAAAACAAGAAGGTTGGAAAACCTTTGCAAGAAGAAGAGCAAATTTATGTCATCACTCGCCATACATACACTCATCACATACGTCGCATCCATCACTCTCCATACATCATGATGTGGTGCGAATCCTTCGCAAAAGCAAGCCGCCTCACCCTAACCTATCATCTTCAGATCTTCGAGCAATTAAAGAACTTAAGCATAATAAAGATATCTATATCCTACCGGCTGATAAGGGGAATTCAGCTGTACTTGTTTCCAAACAGGATTATAACATGAAAATCCGTTCCCTCTTGGATGATAACACATACAAGAGACTAACCAAGGATCCTACGGCAAAAACGGAAATTCAGGTAAAAGAGGCCATCAAAAAGTCATCTATTCCAAAAGAAAATCATTGGAAAGTACTTCCGTGCGCATCGAAGATTCACGCTTACACGGACTTCCAAAAGTTCACAAAGAGGGAGTACCGCTAAGACCGATAGTGAACACCATTGATTCTCCAACATACAAATCAGCACAATTTATTTCCAGAGACATCCAGTCCTTCACAGGAAACTCCGATTCGAAACAGTTAAAAATTCGGCGCATTTTATCGAACTTCTGAGGGATCTAAAAGTAGCACACGAAGACATCGTAGTAAGTTTTGGCGTCGTGTCCCTTTTTACTGAAGTTCCAATCGACAATTCAGTAATCATCCTCAAGAAGTTAACGGAGGAAGGGTTACCGGATTATGTCCCCGAACTTGCCGAATTTTGCTTAAGAAACAGCTACCTTTCGTACAACGGGGAAATATACTCTCAAAGAGAAGGGGCGGCAATGGGTTCACCTCTGTCACCTGTCATCGCAAATTTATATATGGAGAAATTTGAAAACGAGGCTCTGGCATCCAGCAAACTAAAACCACCCTGTTGGCTTCGGTACGTGGACGACACTTTTGTTATTTGGCCACACGGAAAAGAAGCTCTCGAAGAATTTCACGAACATCTGAACAGCATCCACAAAAACATCCAATTCACAAAAGAAATCGAAGAAAACGGTTCCTTAGCTTTCCTTGATATACTTGTTAGACGAAAGCAAGACGGAATTCTCGGGCACTCAGTTTATCAGAAAAAGACTCACACAGACCGATATTTAAATGCGGCTTCCCATCATCACCCTTGCCAGAAGTCCTGTGTTATTAAAACTTTACATCATCGCGCCAGCATCGTATCGGACAGCGAGAATAATAAAAAGGAAGTTGAACACCTTCTTTCGATTTCAAAAGAAAACGGGTACTGTCACTCATTCATAAAAAGAGCGTTAAATGTAAAAAGTGAGGATAATGAGAAGAACAAAAAGACCAAGCCTATACCCTTCGCCAAGCTACCATACGTCTCAGGTACAACGGACCACATAGCTCGTATCCTACGACCTACGACTAGGATTGAGACCAGATTTGGTACAGTAAAGAAAATTAGAAATATGCTGCCTTCTGCGAAAGATGCTATTCCGCCTCTCAAAACGGAGGGTGTGTATGAGATTCCATGTACCTGAGGCTCAAGCTATGTGGGGCAAACCAAACGGCCAATAAAGATCAGGCTAAAAGAGCATAAAAGAGCGCTAGAGGCAAGGCAGTCGATGACTTCAGCCGTCGCAGAGCACATTATGTCAGATCCAGGACACGAGATACTCTTCGATGAGGCTATAGTTCTGGCAAAAATTAGTCTTTATAATCCTCGAATAATAAGGGAAGCAATCGAAATAGCCAAACGACTATCCAATTTTAATAGGGAAGACGGCTATCGCCTGAGCAGTGTATGGAAAAGCCACCTAACACCTAACCACCGGAGATCTTTAATGGCACGCATCATTTTTTAAATTTAAAACCCTTAACAATGGTCAACCGTCTCAACGAAGAAGGTATACATAGAGGGAACAAAAACTCTTTAATTCTCCTGACGACGTTCTCAGTATGAAGAACGAAACGTCGAGTAAAATTAACATGCTCAATACGCAGCAAGATACCCCGAATAACTTAAATATGAAAAATATTTTTAAGAGAAGTATCAGCTCTCATATATACTATGCATACGGTATAGCTTGCCACGAAAAACATTTGTCAAACTCTTTGCTACGCATCATCCACGTATAATATTACAATGTCTAAGAGCATTCTATTTATACATATACCTCAAAATAGACGTTTCTGTTGACATTCACCAGCGATTCATGCAGCGTAAATGCCGAATAGAACTCCCGTGCATTTCGCGCATGAAAACCACATAACTTCAGCACAGTGAGCAATGATTATTTTTTCCCTTTGCAAATCCCCCGTCTCCTCAAACCCAAGCCCATTCGAGTCGAGCTGCATTCAACTGTCGCTTCGAGGCTTGTGGGTCTGGAAAGGGAGATTGGCGGATGGTTTTGGGAGGGAAGAGGGTTTCAGAGCGGAGAAGTGAGCAGGGGAAGAGAGGCAGGGCTCATGAAACCCAGCGCTGTGAGCCCGAGATTAAATTCTCTTCTGACTCGGAGAATCGACGTTCCCATCCCTATGGACAATAATACGGCAGCTGAAGGGTGCAAAGGGAGGTCTGGAGTCGCGGAAATCGCTGCGAACGGTCGCGGTGAATCCTGATTCTCACGACGATTTCTCTGCGCAAGGCGTGCATAGGTGCAGTGAATATTCCGGAATAGATACATAACGTCGTTTCCTCTCGCAACAAAATCCTCAACATCATTTGAAACAGTCCTAGCGAGACAGTTCCCTAGTCATAATAGAGACCATATTCGAATTATGCGTTTTAATTTCACCAGCTGTGGGACACATGAATTAGATATTGTATTACTAATGGTGCAATAATATAGTTTTATATGACAGAAATGGTAAGTAATCAAATAAGAATATCAGCATAATTCTTTAATTTGATTCAATTTTTCGCGCGGTGCGTTTGAAATTCCTTCAAAACAAGGATTTTTGTGATACCCAAGAACTTATTGTGGTAACAATATGATTAATTTTCAAATATAGTTGAGTCAACATACACACTACACGCTGTTAGTTTTTTACGACTTCAAAGTGTTAGTAATTCCTCATTTTGTAAATAATGCCTCTCTGGAGTGCATACTCGTACAATTTCCCATGTAAAAGGGCCGGAACTTTTGGGCAAATAACTTCGAAAGTAATGTCATAAGGGGTTGAATTTTTGGTGTCATTAGAAGGGTGAGATATTTTTCTTTAAAATGAGACCTAATTCATTGATTTCTCGGTAAAAAGATTTTTTGCTCAAACTACCTTAAGAAGAACGCGAGTCTTTTAACTCATGATAGAACTGTCAAAACATTTCTCCGGGACAGAATCTCTTCCTGAATAGATTCCCCAAAGGAAATCACCCATTAGGCATCAGCAGCTTCCAGTTTGATCCAAGAGATAGGCGTCAATATTCAGGTGACCATCAAGCTGATAACGAAAAAAGTAAAAATCGTTCATAACAGAGGGTTAATCGGCTATAAAATGGCTGATTAAATAACCTAAATTGTAAGGTTTACGGAATAATCTTCCGAGTTCTCTCTGCTGTTGCTTACTACAGAACGATCTCAAGTATGCTGACGATAGGAAGGAAAAAAATTGAGTAATCCTATTTCAGAAAGAGAAAACATTAGAAATCATTCAGTTACGAGAAAAATGAACGCACTGACTGATTAAAATATTGTGAGGTAATATTAGCGGAAAATGAGATGGATTATAACTAACAGCATTTCAAAAGCCTTTATTCAATTAGTCAATGGTAGATATTTCCAGCTGATTTTTTGCTTGATTTGCTTGATTGCAAACTGATATTACAAAGACTACGCGATATGTGCAAAATTTACTGCAATGTAAGCCCTGAATGGCCAAATTTTATCAATAATGACCGTATTATTTTTAGTTAATTGGATATATTGTATATTTGGGGAGGCGACCGACGGCTAAGGTCATTTGCGCCATAGGGGATAGGTAAGGGAGGAAGGGTGGATAGAAACCCGTTAGCATTAGCTTGCTCTTAACGAAAGGCGCCAAGGGGACCACGGTTTAACGTCTCATGCGACAGACGGAGTACTGTACTTGAAGTGCCCTCCACAAGACACTCGGGTCCCCTCTGAAAAACATCCGCCTCTGCAGGGATTTGAACCCTGGTCGCCGGTGTGGTAGGCGAGTACTCAAGCCACCACACCAACCCGATTCCCTATGTAGTTAATTCCAATAAATTCCATCCATCTACGCTTGGTTGGGGGGTATCTGTAGTTTTTAAATATTTTTCCATAAATCCTATCCTCGTTAAAGATGAATTTTTTGATAGTAAAATATTTTCAACACTCGTGCATAGACTTAAAATCACATTGAACTATATTTTATGCTAGAGACAATCGAAAATGCAGAAAATTTCAAATAAATAACCCGTATTGGGTCCAAAAAACCCAAATTTGATTCTATCTCACAATTTAACAGCACACGGCATGCAACGGAGTTCTTTTTCAGGTAGAAATTTCATGAGCAACAGCTATTGAGCATTTCATAACATTCATCCATTGCGTGACTATACGAGTTCTGGTTGCTGTTTACCACTGGCTCCATGCTCTCATCCGCTTAATACAAACTCAGCTTTTTTCAGAGCATGGCCTGTAACCTCACTTCCAGGTATCTTTACATAATAGGATAATACGACAACGGGAAGTATTTGACAGGCCTCCTTTTGTAGCTGAAACCCAGGCACTACTTTTAGATATGGGTTGTGCTTACCGTGTCCACCTCTTAATCGAGTACAGAAAGTGCGCAGAGCAAGTATGTCAATTACGGCATGTTTTATTCCGTACCCATGCAATGTAAAATAGATTATGCATGTGGGGAATTATGGCTAAGGTGATCCACCGTAGTTTCCTTGACGTTGATTTGAAAACCATTCTAGCGCTCAATGGAAATGCATAAAATTATCCTAATCTGAACACAATGCGCATTATCTTCATTTCCTGATTTATATACCATATTTTATAAAATTTGACTATAAGTTTGGAGTGGAATGTTATTACGAAGAGGGACGGAAGAGGCTTTCGCCGCAGTTGGTTTCTGGTGATGTTGTTTTCTAGTCTCGCTGTGCATGGAGCATTTTGCGGCCATCATTTCACTCGCGTGGCAGCATGCGCCTTCAGGAGCGAAATGATTGTTGCTCTCAATTCGCCATCTTATAAGATGAGTACCACCTTTTCATCTCATGGAAACGCTTCCTAGCTTATTAGCTCTTATGGAAACGCTCCAGGAAATTAGACGCAGCGAACTCTGTTGAGACCAATTGCTTGACTCAACAGATGGCAAAAGGAGATACAACCTTGCAGTACTGCGATATATTTGACAGCGAATCCACAGCAACAATCAGATTGCTCCTGAACACGCTTACTGCAATGTAGGGAAACATTAGGCTCAAAAAGCTCCATGCAGAGCAAAACTCAAATGCTTTGCCAATAAAGAGAAGAGTGAAAAACGATATAATTAGGTAGCTAAGCGTAAGGAATACGCAAGGTCATTTTTCCCATGAGATGTAAAAGTTCAGGAATGACTCTTAAATGCATTTCATAGACCTACGGATAATCAATTTGAATGTTTAGGATGAAAGTATACATTTGGAGGCCGCCACGCAATCACTTTCATCAACGAAGTGAATGCCATAGATGACAATGCCCACACCGACAAATTAGCCACACCAATGGCGAACGTGGAAATAAATCAATGTCGTCAGCAAGTAGACAATTGTTGGTATTTTCAGCAGTTGGGAAGTAAAATGTTTGCTTTTAGGATTTTACCAAACAATTTTCAGGTTGAAAACTTGACTCGAACGTCCTATTTGAACACGTTATGGGCGAGTCTGATAATTTAATTTTTGGCAACCTTTTTCGTACCTCATGGTAAACACACGCTGTTAATCTTTGCCTCTTAACAGTTTTATTTCCTACGCATGACTCGATTCACTATATTTTTTGCCTATATATTTATAAACCGATTACTCATTAGGTAATATCAGGTAAAATTAAATAATGAGCTAATGAAGATTCCAAAGACATCTAATACCATGTTTAGTTCATATTTCTTGCAAAAACCACGCGATGGTGCATGTAAATGACACTGTAAAGCCTTGGTGTTTTCTTTGGTAGCGCTTTATTTAAGATTTTTTAATACACCTTCTATCTCCTCTCTCTCTCCACTCCAACAATCCCCCCTCTCCAAACTTAAACAACTCCCTCACAACCAACAACGGCCATACAAAATAAACAAAATACACATCAAAACACAAAAACAAAAAATATGAGTAAACAAAACATGCAAAATATATAACAAACTTATTACACATTTAAAACACAAAACAAAACAAACAATAACTTAAGGAAAGGAGTGTGGCGTTAGAACACTAAGATGTGTAATTATTTTGGGGCGTTAAGTTATCCTGCTAAATCCTGAAACCGCAACAATCTCCAATACTGTCCACTGACAAGCGTTTGCTCCATCGAATTCCTTGAACCACGGCGATATTAATGCGAGATTGATCTCACCGGCCAAAGCCACGATCGTGTGTGGCCTTCCTTTGACCCTTATCTACCCCGCTGTGCTTTTCACAATGGCCAGCGGCTCCAGATTTGGTCTGTAGGGGGCCCTTGGAACAATGCAAAACCTCTCTCTCTGCGGATTCCATTCCTTTCGCCCGCCCCACTCTAAACTTTGCAGTCTAGTCCACTCTTCTTAGAGGCCTCCTGCTCACACCGCGCCCAACCACCCCTCCCCCAATTCCCCCTTTCCCCTCAACCGACCACAATCTCCCTCTCCCCACTCCCAACTCCCCGAAACCTTTATATCCCTTATCTGACCTCGGCAGCCTCGGGAAGCGAACTGCAAAAGCCGATTGCACACTCAACCTAGGATTCACCCGACGCCGCTGGCAAAGAGCTTCCTTCCCCCCCCCCCCCCAACCCGCCTCCCCACCTCTGCTTTTTCAACCCTCCCATTCCGACGTCTTCAGCGGGACTGCATGCCCCTCTCCGGCCGACTTTAATCTTTCTATTTTCAGACGATAGGAGCCTCCTTTCCGGTCAAATCTGCAAGGATTCCGGTGCCCTGGCCGTACCAATCCCCATCCCTCCCCCTTCGCATCGGGTTTTGGGTCCGATCCTGACCGGTTTTCACCCAATTTCTTTTTTTTTGCCTGCTTTTCCCTCCCGGCTCGCACGAGATTTCCAACTAAACTGCTCCATCTGCTCGGAAAGGGACGACATGTTCCCTTAGCGGGGCATGCACTAAGAAGGAGGAGGTTTGAGGAGGGTTCGTGATGGGGCGGTGAGGTGGGGGTAGGCGAAGGGGCAGCCCTTCAAAAACAGAAGGGTGTGTATTGGAAAGAAGGAAAGAGAGGGACGGGATACTTACGGTCTAAAAAGGCATTCGTTCCTTTTACTCCTCTCGTCATATGCCTACGAGCGCCGTCCTGTCGTTCGGCAGCGCGATTCTTTCCGCGGAAATTTATGTTTCAAGTTTCCCGTGCAGATGCCCGGATAGATTTCCGGGTTGAATGATATTATTCAACTCCGCGACCTCATAAATGTTTTATGGGACGCGTCAGAGTTGAATTTTAACCCCGCTTTCTGCTACCATTCCCTCCTCCCTATCCTATTCTCTCCTACTGCTTCCACTGGTATTGAAAATTGGGGCGCACACTGCAGTAATGCCGTGAATTTCACGATCTTAATACCTAGGCTGTCAATTTTAGGAGCGAGTGCGTTTTCTTTATCTTTTCATGCGTGAATTCATTCTGGGTGAAAATTTTCAGCATTTCTTCCCCTCGTGATTTATTTCTTTCCTCAAGAAACAATAACAGCTACTTTATTCATTGCTGAAAATTGATCTTATTGAGTGGAATTTTAGCATGCATACCGTTAGCAGTTTTCAAACCGGAAATTGCTTTATTGTAACTGCCCATCCGTACTCTCCTCAACCAACAGCTTCATTTCCCCTTGGCTGGTTAATTTAGCATTTTTAAAAATTCATAATTCATCGTCATTCACAAAAAAAATTCAATTAATCTCATACGTGGCCTCCATCGGCAGTTTGTTAATGGCCCTCTTCATATTATGATTGTCTTGGAATCATCTGCGCCTCTTTATGTACCGGTCAAATAAATTAGTCCCTATGCACTGTTTTCATTTTAAATTACACTCTCCCAAAATCATCAACGATGATATTTTATGCATGGCTACATTTAATTGTTCTCATATCTCACGTCAGCAGATTTTTATTCAATTTAGTATCTTCTTTTCATCAGTAGTTATCGTCTTTGATCCTCGGATATTGAAAGAATTTTCCTCAAATAAGTTCTGTGACGTTCCACCTTATACCTTACTCATAGTTGAACCGAATGCCCACTTTACCGGGACCATTCACTCACCGATTATTACATGATTTCCCCATTATTAAGACAGCTAAACCGATTTATTTTTTATGTCATTTTTTCCACGTACAATAGGAGACCACAATAGTCACGATGGATCAGTTCTAGTGTACTTTTATCCGGACTAGGTAACATAGTTTTTTACACGTGCACTAAATAACTTAACATCATTATTAGCTGCTAACCTCGCATATAGTTTCCAGCGTGATATACTCTTGCATGATTTAGTTCATTTTGATGTTATTTACCTGTCGCATTAATAATACTAACCATTCGTTGTATCTGAAGTAGTGTACTGTATGGTAGCGTGCTCGTTTCTGTAGTACTCTCCTAGTTTCTGGTCTGACCATGCACTGTTTTCCTGACTGCTTTTGGCCTGAGCCTGGCATCCGGGAAACGTGCGCGGTTCTGATTTCAGCTGGGATTAGGGATCCATGCCTGGTGAGGAATCCCCCTGTGCCACTCACCCTAGTTATGGCTTGCACGGTATTTCGTAGACGTAGATGCAATTGACGACTCGGCTTCCCAGAGGAAAATTGATCAAGATTTAAACGAGAACAAAGATTTTACCAAAATTGCCTTCGAAATCCTAACGCCTGCGTCTATAAAAAAAGCATCTACGCCTTAAAACTATTAACAATTGCTAACCTACACTTCACCAAAAATAATATTTTTGCACAAAAATTTCAATTGACGGAAAGAAGCATTGCTTTGATAATATTTTTCTTGGGCAGTTCTCATAGAGATTTATCCGCATAAAAACAATAAATATGAGAACCGTATATTTTATATGGATCGACAAACAAAGATCCACGGACTAACAAGGCATTATTTAAGTTCATGCGTCTATAAAGGGGCAAAGTGAAAATGGTGAAATTTCCATTAGTTAATGCCCTGATTAATAAAATCTTATAACAATAATATAACAACTGAGACTTAAGAGGTTTAATAGCAAATGAGTCTTTGAAATGGTTATAAAAACATTCTTAAATGTGACGCAGTAAAGTAGATTTTTTGCAGAAGACTCTTTGGGCTTTCATTCATACATGGGTATGGGCTCATGGGCAAATCCAACAAACATTTACGACCATCAAGTGTGTCATCGAGAGCTCTATGCATTTCTCCAAGGTACCGTATGGCTGTAAAAGGGACATGTGAAATTCAGAGGGAGATTGAAACCTCCATTGCTTAGAGCAGCTTTAAGAGAAATTTTGACATTGAATCCACTCCTAGTATAAGAGACAAGTAAGTACACCCCTAGGATTAAAAAACAACCACCAAAAAATATAAAAATACATTAAAAGCATACGCCTTGGAAAATTTATAATATGTGAATACGTACTAAGCTTCAGAAACAACCATACACAAGAGTAAGTACATTGAATTGACCAACGAATTTGAAGCTTTTCGTTCACCTCTTCCACATTTGCGATACCACCCGCCGACTATTTCTTAAAATGAGAATACTTTTTGATTATTGCCGAGTTCACTAATCGTTTTCCATACTAAAATCGTAAACTCCTCGCCGCAGTAGTTTTATCTGCAATTATCACACCGTGCAGGTACAGTACATAACAATATCTAGGAATGTGTGTGATGGACTCCATTCTGCTCATGAGAATTCGGCTCATTTATTTTCCTGTCAATAATCAATCAGTCCTTAGAAGCAAACATTTCTGGTTCGCCTTCAGAAATATGTATTTTATTAGACTAGAGAGGTAAAATAGGGAGCTATTGCTAAAGATCCCACGTACGCATAATGAGCTCATGAAAAACCAACGCTGCAGCAGCAAAAAACAAACAATTTTATAACGCATGTTATATAGAAACCAGTTGTGTGAAGGCATATTGCTGTTGAAACTGAAGTTATGTGCACGATCCTCGCGGACCCATATAGCGTCCCATTCATTCCCGGCTTATTCCAGCTCTCTGATCCACTTCGATTCAGAAGCCGATAGCGTGCAGAATAAAAATGACGACACGGCCTTTGGACTATCAAAAACAACAAAGATTAAATCACAACTGCCCGATACAATACAGTCTAAATTCAAAATAAAATCCCTCGATAACACAAACATAATCGTATCTCATTCGAATAATACCTAAGATATTACAGAAATATTTTTTTCTGCTGATAAGAAACTGAGGGCCCAACGCCCAACTGAATCAAAATACCGTAATCCTACGCATGATCTTCAAATTTAATGAAGAAAAGCCCCGAAGAAACGAGAAAAAAATAATAATATTCATACATAATAAAGTTAATATGTCAGAGAATGACATTACACTTGAATGTCATAATCTGATATATGTATATTCGAACATAATTTGTCCATGTGCTAATACATGCATATATCATTTAATAATACCAAAAGTTTATGCGATACTATTTTAATTTTCGTAGAAAAAAGTAGTGCACCTTGTGCTACAGAAGAGAAGGAAACTAGATGTTTGGAAAGCCGTATTTTTGATGTTTGGAAAGACTGAAGTGTCACAGGAGACTGTTATTTCGTACAACCTGCGGAATGTTACAGAAAAGCCCAACCCATTAATGTGCCCATTAGAACTTAAACGACAATGGAAGAAAGATCTAAGGCTTTCCCGGCATATTACGATGTTAAAAGTTACTCTGGTTTTCCACCGTGTCTAACTCTCTATCTTGACAGACGTTTCGATGAACGAGTTGTTCATCGTTCTGATGACCTGATGATGATGGACGACTCGTAAATCAAAACTTCTACCAAGATGGAGAGTTTTACCCGGTGGAAAACCCGAGTAATATTTAACATAAACGACAGTGCTATGTTTAAATCTCATTTGTTTCACAGACGCTTTGGCATCAAAAAGATTAAAAAGTTAAATATTTACTTTTTTGAGTAATTAAAACGAATATCATGTTCAGCAATACAGCGGAATTGGCGTAGACATACTAGATTCATGCGGATGTGCCTGTTTTGTGTCCCAGGGGAAACGAAAGCAATCGATTTGCTCAGTAGAGTCACCTCAACAACCTCCGTGGCTCAAGTGTCTGCAGCGCAAGCACTCGAGGACGACTGGGAAATTCTTACATGCGCCGGCGGCTTGGGGGTAAGGGGAAGTGTCTCGGGACCTGGAAGAGGGAAATATGAGGGGGGAGGGGGAGAGAAGAAAGGGGAGGGTAGGTCTCGCGTAGAAATCATATGAATGTTTTCCTTTCCGCGCTACAGCTCTCGGCCTCGTCGCATTACCATTATTATGGAGTGCTGTGTTCTCTTTGAAGTCGTGTCGAGCGTTCGGGGAAGTGCTCACAAGCGCCCCTCTCTATATTCCCCCCCTTCTCCTCTTACCTACCCTCCCCGTCCCGACACTCCATTTCCCCAGACTTCCCAAATGCCCCTTCCCCCCCCTCCGCCCCCAAACGGCTCCTCCACCACCCTTAACATCCTTCCCAGACTTATGAGCCTGCTTCTTTCGCCGCTTCAGCGAAGGAATTCCTTATGTAAGTACTTTTTTCGCGTTCTTTAAACCCGAGCCAGTTTTACTTCATTTCTCTTCCCCGCCCCATTCTCTCCCTCCCCGAACTCCGGGACACGAAATCCTATTTGCCTCCCTTAAGTTCCTTTCCTTTCTCCCTTCTCCCCACCCCCACAATCCCCGTTCCAACTCCCCCCACCCTTCCCCGCCTCCTTTCCACCCCCACAACTCCGCTTCAGCATGTTTCTCAATTCCCCGAGATTTACTTTACGGAGTTTGGAAGTTATAAATTTTTTTTCCCTTCCATCCTAATTTATCTGTTATCTGCAGCCGGAATAGATCGTGCAATCTCACGTGCCGACTCTAGCTCAGGAATAAAAAGACCAAGTTTTGGAGGAATTATTCATTTTAGGCATTTTTTTCGGATAGGCTTTTGGTGTTTCTTTTTACAAGACGAACATTCGCTATTCGTGAAAGAAAATGAAACGTGAAGCATTTCTAATGGAAGGAAAGAATAAAGTTTTGGCGGTGGGATTGACATAAATTTGCGAGGACTGCCGTAAATTAGTTCCCAACTTTTTTTTTACTTGAGTCGGACTTCTATATCATCCTTTTCCTCAAATTGTAGACTTTTTTAAGTCTCAATTAACTGTTGATTGTAACCCTTGGGCCTCTTTGTGGGTGCCAATTACCATATCGCTTGTTGACTAATGCTAGTGTTTTAGGTAAACATAAGGCTGGTCCTTCCGGCGCGATACGGGACATTTATATTCAAAGAAAATAGCTGCTTTTGATGTCTGGCGCGTGATTTTACCAATGTAAGGCACGCTTCCTCATAATTAGAACGCATTTATCAACGGCGCAACTTGTTTGCGGACGTTCGTTCGCATGGCTTCTCAGTTTCTCTGTTTCATTCCCAGTAGAATTGTTTTGTTTCTCTCGCGAGATATTTACGATCGCTCAAATTGCTTTATTTCTCTTAAATAAGCTTCTGTTACAAACTTTATCTCGCGACAAAAGTTGGATGTTATCTTACTGAGTAAATGTTATCCATGGACTTATTTCTCACGAAATACATATTTCAGGTGATACCATTGGGGAGAGATAGCTGCCTCCAAGATACGCATCGCACTAAGATCAATCTAGATAACTTCAGAAAGTTTCTCCATGCTCTATTGAAAAATGGTGTGGGTAGTGAGTCTTGAAAATACATTTAGTATAATTTTCATGCAAAACATGCCTTAGTGATGGTTTCTTCTACTCAATCAACTCCCCAGAATATGAACGATGCATTTACTTTTCCGTACTTAAAAGTATACTCTCCACTCCCATCGGAAATGGTTTTTTCAGAAATGAAAGCCATAAGAAAACATTTTTAATGTACAGATTGTAAAGTACACATAATATGGTACTCAAGATGGCTTGATCTTGGCTGCTATCTCGAATATTCAAATTATTATGCCTTTATATGGTGTTCAATATGCTTTTCTCAGGTAAATCTACATACCACGGTGCGAGCCGCCGACGGAGAGGCGTTAGGCAAGGGGTGTTCGGCCACCAGCCATTCTAGGGGAGGGAATAGATTAAAGGTTAGGACGAAATTGAATTACCCGCTGAAAATTTTCTTCAAGATAGTCCAAGCGAGATAGTTCCATAGCCATAATAGAGACCATATTCGAATTATACGTTTTAATTTCACCAGCTGTAGATATATATATAATGCTCCTTTGCTGTTAAAAGAAAAAAAATTGCTTCAGAAATGAGGAGATGGTACATGCATAATGTAAATGGTTATGTGTAAAATAACTCTGCTCCTATTTTTCTGCTTCAATCTTCAATCAGAGATACTGCCTCGATGATCCGATCAATTAAAATTATAATTATCGTAGTTACCAATTTTTCAAAAATATTTTTGCTGCTAAATTGTTTCGAAAATTTTTCTACAAAACATTTACTAACTTCAGAAAATACTCTAATGGTACAAGTTGAAAGGGAATAAAATTAAATTGCACTACATTTTGCAAAAATTTCCGTTGCATGTAATTCGAATCCAAATGTAGGTATTTGAGTAAAAAAGGAGGTCATTCACTTCCAAAGCTTTGGCGTAAAAATGAACAATTCACCATGGAGCAGTTTCCTCGATAGGGGTGGGCTATCTGCGGCAGCCGTCGACCCTTCGCGCGCTCCAGTATTGCCGATGTCATCGGATACCAAACGGTAACGGTTTTTTGGAGGAAACGGGCCTTTATCAGTCCGGTCGATATATCATCCCACGTGAACTGTATCAAATGTCACCAGATTTTTCCGGATTCCTTTTACCCACACTCGCGATATTCGCTCGCATTGGTCGATAAATCAAATAAAAGGGGAGGATGGGGGGAGGGGGGCTCCAATGTATGGATTCCATTTTCGGAAACCTTTTCAAAATTTCTCACGAAATACGAAGACCCAACTGGGTCGCACTGGAGGGGAGAGCTCTTTCACCTCCCAGGGCAAGAATTAATCTAGGAAGAGGAGTTTTTCGCCCCGAAATGGGAAAGAAAAGGGACGGGACGGGTGCCGAAACCAACTGGCGCACGGCAGCGAACGACATTCACGCTTCAAAAGGCCTCCTGTGAACCTTCTGGCAGTCCGAATGGAACAGATCCCGTCACCACCTCTTGTGCGACCGATTGAATGACGTGGAGAGTTTTAGAATACATCGATTTCTGCTACGATTCCAATTCATATTTTGAAAATTACTCCGTTTATACCAACGTACTTAGGAGAGAGGTTTACGTTGCACACCTTATTAAAATGATTGAGGAAACTATATAAAAATAAAGATCAGAAGAATGTGGATAGCATTAAATCAGCAGCGATTAAAATAATATCTGGCTGTCCAGTGTCCACCGACTTAGTTTACGACACCCCTTCAGATTATGAAAAATACCATCACATTAACAAGGCCCTTGGGAGAGAAATTTTAAATATACACCAATTCTGGAGAATAATTTTGGGGAAAATAATATTTGAACAAAGGTAATATATCACACTGGTATGAAACAGAGCTAAAAATCAGTAAAAGCGGGTTCAAGATACATGATACATTTGAGACTATTTGAGACGTTGTTCTATCCCAAAATCAATATCATTCAGTGAACAAGAGCAATGTGTATTTGAAGCAGATCTAATTTGCAAACATGTAAAATGTTTACCAAACTTAGTACTCATAACCTAAAAGTCAGATAAATAAATATCTGAGAGAAATAACTATTAGATTTCACTTTCCGTGAACGAAATGTTTGCAGTATGCAATTTTCCAAATCTCTCTGAGGATCAGAAAATATATCAGGAAACCTCTAATATCTACATCTACATCTACGTGATACCCTGCGAGCCTCCACGAGGGTGTGTGGCAGGGGGTGAAGATCGCCAAACATGCACTATTGACATGCAAGTAGGATATGCTAGATAATAGGGTCACATCTACATCTACATCTACATCTACGTAATACCCTGCGAGCCACCACGAGGGTGTGTGGCAGGGGGTGAAGATCACCAAACATGCACTATTGCCATGTAAGTAGGATATATAATGTAGACATGCTAGAAAATAGGGTCATAGTTTATTAGTTACTACAGTAGATTATTAGTTATTGAAAGTAATTGCAGTAGTTATTACAATAGAATATTAGTTACTACGGTATAGTACAGGTTAAAATCTACATAATAAGGAAGGGATTATTGGTAGTTATTACATGCATCATGCACTACAGACTATTCTAACTATGTTTCACCTACCTATCCCTTTTGCTACGTTGCCTATTGTTCTCTCTTATGGTACGCGGGAAAAATGACATTTTAAATCTATCGGTACGACAATCTATCTCTCTAATTTTGTTAATATGGTCAAACCTAGCATAATACGCAGGGGTTCTTAATATATATCTAACGTCATCTGTGAACAAATCGGTTTCGAATTTACTTAAAAGGTTTAACCTAAATTTTAACCTGCGTTCTGATAATAATTCCCATCCTAGTTCTTCTATTAAACTCGTAACACTAATACAATTATCATAACGGCATTTAACAAACCTAGCAGATCTCCTTTGCACGCGCTCTAACTCTTTTATCATACCTTCCTCGTACGGATCCCATATACTAGCGGCATATTCTAAATGAGGCCTGACAAGTGTAAAATAGCTTCTTTCTCGGACTCTCTCATCGCATTTGCCTAGAACCCTTTTTACGAATCCTAATCTACGGTTTGCTACACTAGTTATTTCCCTGATGTGTTTCCCCCATGACATGTCTTCACTGATGGTGACGCCTGAGTATTTAATTGATTCTACGTTACATATTTTGTTTTCTTTGATGCTATAATTATTCCGGGGAAGGCCATTCTTTTTCCAAAAATTCATAATCGCCCATTTCTTCAAATTTAATTCTAGCTGCCATCTATCACACCAATCATCAATCGCATCTAAATCCTTAGCTAAACACTGTCTGTCCTCATCATTTCTAATTTCTTTATACACTACTGCATCATCGGCAAAAAGACGGAGCTTGCTATTTTTTACTACACTATTCAAGTCGTTTACGTACAGAAGAAATAAAATTGGGCCTATCACGCTTCCCTGGGGAACACCCGATGTAACTTTTACTTCGCCTGAGCTGACACCATCTAATACCACCCTTTGAACGCGTTCATGTAAGAAATCTCCTACCCAGCCTACTATATTACTGTCTATTCCGTATGATGCTAACTTCGCGAGTAACTTACAGTGGGGAACCTTGTCAAAAGCTTTTCTAAAGTCAAGAAACGCTGCATCTACCTGTACGTTACCTTCTCCGGAAACTAAAATATCGTGAACAAAAAGACCTAATTGAGTTTCACAAGACCGTCCTTTTCTGAACCCATGCTGGTTTGTTATTAATAAATCCTGGCTGTCGAGGTGTCCCATTATTGATGTAACTATTATATGCTCTATAATTTTACATGATAGTGACGTTAATGATATTGGTCTATAATTACATGGCTGTTCCCTATCTCCGCTTTTATAAATTGGGGTCACGTTTGCTATCTTCCAGTCTTTGGGAACCGCGTGTTCTTCGAGGGATTTGTTAAATATTACTTTAAGATACGGAGCCATTTCGAGAGCTAATTCTTTATAAACACGAGCTGGAATTTCATCAGGACCTGAGGACTTGTTCGGGCTAATGTTACTTAGTAAGGATACGATTCCGCTACAAGATATATCGAGCTAGACATAGCTATACATGGAGCTATACATGGAGCTAGATGGTTAGAATCTACATAATATGTAATATCCCGAATATATTTTTCCAAAAAAAACAACAAGCTTCGTGTATTTTTAAAATAATGACACTAGATTGAATTTATGCATAATATTTGTTACATCACCCATGTATTTTTGCACCATGCTTCTAATCTTAGAGTACCTAGTTAGATGGAAGTGTTTCCATCGTGCAAACCAATCCTCTGTGCACATTCTTGCGTAATGTTGAATAGAGCAACGAAATTTCAAATGCGCTGGTATTTTCTGTATAGTTACTGAAGGACATATCTACATCTACATCTACATGATACCCTGCGAGCCACCACAAGGGTGTGTGGCAGGGGGTGAAGATCACCAAACATCCACTATTGACGTGCAAGTAGGATATTTAAGGTAGATATGCTAGATAATAGGGTCACGTGGAGCTAGATGGTTAGTATATCAGCGAGACTAAGCATTCTCATAAACAATTAGAGGCGGCTACAATCGTGCATGAGCTATTTCCACTGTTTACAAAGTAAAATTGAAGATAAAAGAATGCAAAAAATAAAAATAAGAAATTATAAAGAAGCATGTACCTCCATATGCATGACAGAAATAAACACTCAAAAGTATTGAAGTGACATACAACGCCGTTCTCCTGTTCAGCCTTCTCTTAATTGTTATTTTCATAAAAATACCCTAGGCTTGTTCACGTCTCCCACTTCACTCGGCTAATGGCCCTACTAATTGAAATAGTTGTAATATATCAATTTTAACATGTTTATCTTTAAAATGACATCTCGCACTCTGTACCAATCAAATCAATTGTAAAAATAAAGGGGTCGGTTGTTACAACAAGTTTAACCGTACTGCACCTAAAAAGACGTCCTTCTTCGATTTATTTGATTTTCCTAACCCAGAAATGAATTAGAAATGTTTACAAACTAATCGTAATGAAACTTTATTAATACTTATATACACTATAAAATACTAGCCATAAGATTTATATATCAAATGCTGCAACACCTACCTAAACGCAATTAGCTAGACTGTAGATCTTTTTCTTTTTATTCTCTACGTTCTTATTTATGCATGATATTTTGAATCTATAGTAGTAGTCTTTGTATCCCTTGCATGTTGGAACGATTGACGATGGAATGCGTCTTGGTCAGTAGATTATTTGTCACGTTGCATGTGTGGTACGCTGGTTTCAATGTAGTTTCGGTGTTCTGCCGTATAATTCATGCATGCCTGGTGTGGAAGCACCACCTGCCACACACCCTTCGGGTGGCTTGCAGGGTATGACGTAGATGTAGATGTAGATGTAAATGCTTGCATATGCTACAGAAATAGTTTATACAATTAAGGTTCAACAACTTCTCAGCGGATCTCCTGCGATCGCTTGCGAGGCAATGTTAAGCATCCCCTCTCTTCATCGAGCAAAATTATTTTTTTCAGCTGTTTTCCTCCCCCAGCTACATTTCAGTCATTGGAGCCTAGGGAACAGAAATGTCACTCTGCTCTCGAATTACCCGGTTTTAAACTCTCAACGCTGCTCTTGAAGTGTGACGCGCGGCAAGCTAAGCCATCCGTTTCTCCGAGTGAGTCCCCGCAGGACATGAATCCCTATCCATTAATTGCCCTTTTTTTCTTCCCTTCCGGCCAAACCCATGAACGACCATCAGACATTCCCTAGGGGGTGGGGGGAGGCGTACAAGAGGGGAGAGTGGTGGTCAGTCAGGGAGTACAGGAGGGTGGGGGGGGGCAGCACAACACGAGACCGTCCGGACCCCGGCGCACCGCTGCAAACACCAGCACCACCTGTGCTCACCATCCGCCCCGAAGGAAGTGCAGCCGGCCGGGGGTTTTTAAAAAGTGCCAATGTGTCACCGAGGATGAGGCAGGGCTCCCCGCTTACGCACGTGAAAAGTCACCCTGCCATTATGTGCAGTGAGGGGGGGGGGGGAATAACACCACTCACAACCAAAGCATTCCAGTTTGAGACCCATAAGCTCACACTCTCAACCCATACGCACTTCCCCTGTACCTCACTGAACCACCGGTTCCTATTCTTCACTTCTTCTGGATGGTACGGATGCACATTCATACGACATGTTCATTCAAGTTCGTTCTCATAGCATTCTGGCATGGTGAATCCACCTGGATCACGAACCGCTGTCTCTCTCTATGGAATAGCTACAGTTGCAGCAAGTACAAGTATTTTTTTTAGAGTCGTTCAAACCATTTTACGGCGGAGGATAGCTTGGATGGACATTTAAACTGTAAATCCTTCCGAATCCATTAGTATCACCGGCACCCAATCCTGCTATTAATTCCTACCTGACGTTTCCTATAAGTATTTCTGCACCAATTTTGCGCAAGCGGTTGATCACCAAATAAATAGCAAAGTTTGGATAAACGAATGCACAGTGCTACTATATCTACATAGTACGCTGCATGTTACATCCAGGGTGTAAGGCTGGAAGTTAGTTTTCACTTACATGAACCACAGAGAATTCTACAGATTTGTTTGGAATATGCATGTAAGTTACTATGTTACCGAAATCCTTTCAAGATGTGACTTTTTACCACCATTCTGTTCACAATATATGCCATCAAAGTAAAAGAAACTGACTGCATACGTATTTTGCGACTACATAATTGAAATGAAGTAAAAGAATTATTAATTAAGCACGTGCTGAAAGGAGTTGTTTGTATTTGCTACTAGTCAGCAAATTATGGCACCAAATCGTACGGATCAAGTTATTATCAACGATATTTATCTACGAGTCCAATCGTGAAGTCTCCAAAGAAGATATTTTAGTCAATATCATTCGCGGAAATAACTGCATTTTTATCCTGTGCATCTGCAGTTAGTTTTCCTTACGTTTATCCACTAGATCTAATCTACATTCACATCTACTTATTACTCAAACCTCCAGGGTGTTTGATAGGGGGTGACTTATCACCAACATGAACTACAGTGAAGAAACTTAATTTTACTAACATATAATGGGTGTGCTACAAATGCAACAGAAACTACTATAATAATCTATAATGTAACTATGAAAACATGATACAATAATTCTGCTGAGAACATGTAAAACATGAAGTTAGCACAACTCGGCAGATTTAGATACATGCATCAGAGGGCATATGATTTAATCAGCTACTCTGCATGTCAACTAACCTACTTCAAAGTCTCAACGCAGCCAGTATGGTCTCGCGGGAAAAACGACATTTCAAACCTTTCTGTTCCACAATCTATTTCCCTTACTTTATTCTTATGATCTGATCTACTATAGAATGTTGGATTTCGTAAAATCTTTATAACTTCTTCTGAAAATAAATTAGTTTTGAATTTACTTAAAAGAATGAGTCTAATTTTCAATTGATGGCCTGAAAGCGATTCCCGTACTAGTTTTTGGAAGAGTTCAGTTACACTAACGAGACTAACATAACGGCCTTTCATGTACCTTGCTGGTCTTTTCTGCACTCGATTTAAATTGCTTTTAAGCCTTACTCACGTGGATCTCAAACCCTGGCAGCGTATTCAAGTGGCGTCTAACAAGGGAGAAGTAGCTGATTTCTCTAACTCTATCGTCGCACTTTTCTAGTATTCTTTTAACTAATCCCAATTTATGATTAGCCTGACCAGTTATTTGCCAAATATGTTTGCCGAATTTGCCGAATGCTCCACGAGAGGTCATTAGTAAGTCCAACTCCGAGGCACTTTACATATTCTACAGTCTCTAATTGGGTATTTCGTACATAATAACTGTAAAAATCTACCGTAGCATGTTGAGTCAAGTAAAATGCTATTGACGTCATTAAAACGTGATCGGATTACAACTTAAAGGTTAAATATAAATATTTTTCCCACGTTTGAATGGCTATTCCCATTCGAGTTGCTATAATTGGCTTACAACACTAATGAAATTATCGTAACTACCTTTTACGTGGCACGAGCAAGAAATTTTCTTGCCCATCTTTGCTGCAGGCATCTACGTAATCTACATCTACGTAATACCCTGCGAGCCACCTCGAGGGTGTGCGGCAGGGGGTGAAGATCACCAAACATGCACTATTGCCATGCAAGTAGGGTATTTAAGGGAGGCATGCTAGAGAACAGGGTCGCATGCAGCTAGGTGGTTAGCATCTACACAATAAGAAAGGGATTATTTGTTGTTATTACATGCATCATGCACTACAGATTACTCTAACGATATTTCACCTATCTATCCCTTTGCTACGCTGCCTATTGTTCTCTCTTATGGTACGCGGGAAAAATGACATTTTAAATCTATCGGTACGACAATCTATCTCTCTAATTTTGTTAATATGGTCAAACCTAGCATAATACGCAGGGGTTCTTAATATATATCTAACGTCATCTGTGAACAAATCGGTTTCGAATTTACTTAAAAGATTTAACCTAAATTTTAACCTGCGTTCTGATAGTAATTCCCATGCTAGTTCTTCCATTAAACTCGTAACACTTATAAAATTATCATATCGGCCTTTAACAAACCTAGCGGATCTCCTTTGCACACGCTCTAATTCTTTTATCAAACCTTACTCGTACGGATCCCATATACTAGCGGCATATTCTAAATGAGGCCTGACAAGTGTGAAATAGCTTCTTTCTCGTACTCTCTCATAGCATTTGCCTAAAACCCATTTTACGAATCCTAATCTACGGTTTACTACACTAGTTATTTCCCAGATGTGTTTCCCCCATGATATGTCTTCACTGATGGTGACGCCTGAGTATTTAATTGATTCTACGTTACATATTTTGTTTTCTTTGATGCAATAATTATTCCGGGGAAAGCCATTCTTTTTCCAAAAATTCACTATCGCGCATTTCTTTAAATTTAATTCTAGCTGCCAACTATCTCACCAATCATCAATCGCATCTAAATCCTTAGCTAAAGACTGGATGTCCTCTTCATTTCTAATTTCCTTATACACTACTGAATCATCGGCAAAAAGACGGAGCTTGCTATTTTTTACTACTGAATTCACGTCATTTACGTAGAGAAGAAATAAAATTGGGCCTATCACGCTTCCCTGGGGAACACCTGATGTAACTTTTACTTCGCCTGAGCTGACACCATCTAATACCACCCTTTGAACGCGTTCATGTAAGAAGTCTCCTATCCAGCCTACTATATTACTGTCTATTCCGTATGATGCTAACTTCGCGAGTAACTTACAGTGGGGAACCTTGTCAAAAGCTTTTCTAAAGTCAAGAAACGTTGCGTCTACCTGTGCGTTACCTCGGCTCGGTACTTAAGGCAACCACATTAGGAACCTTACTGATCTCCTATATCCACCAGCGTCTATGGTTTTTGGTGCATTTTTTAGTACGAAAAAATTACTAGCTACCTTCAAATCTTCTCCAAAACGCCTGTTTTCTCCACTATTTCACGGATTGTCACACTTTGCCACATTTTGCCGCGGAAGTGTCTTCACTTCATGCCCTCAGAAAAACGCCGCTACATGGCCTTGCTTATACAAAAATCCAACGTAATCTAAAAATATTTCTTGTCGCGGCATAGAAAGTTACCTAAAATCCATTAACCCCAAGAAATCACTTGGTCCCGATGAAATTCGAGTCCCGAGTTTATAAAGAATTAGCGTCAGAAATAGCACCGTACTTGAAAATAATATATTAAAAAATCTCTAGCATAACATCGTGTCCCTTACGATTGGAAAATCGCGAACGTTACTCCTATATTAAGAGCGGCGATGAGGAAGATCCTAGTAATGATAGACCTATCTCCCTCACGTCCATCTCATGCAAAATATTATAAAATATAATCGTCAGTACAATTATGAAGTATTTAGATGGTCAGAACTTGTTCATTCAAAACCAGCATGGTTTTCGAAAAGGCAGGTTCCTTTTTCTTCACGATATTCTTTCCTCTGGAGAAAGGCTCACCCAGGTAGATGCAATATTTTTAGATTTCAAAACAACTTTCGATAAAGTTCATTCATTTGAATTTTCAGCCATGAAAGCCTACTGCTGAGCCATCTCTGTGGAACTAATGCACTTTGACTTCATTTACTGCAGTTACTTCCTAATTGCTAAAAAAATTATCAAACGGTGCCATCCATTCGGCACAATTCATTTTCTGGGAGAATTTGCGCCTTAAAATGTTTTTATTTCTAATATGGCATTTAGATTAGATGGAATAATGAAAATTTTCTCAGTACTTCACCCACTGCGTAATAAATTACACGTAAGCTAAAATTGAATTTGCGATAAAATCGTTTGGATAGATACAACGATCATATCCGACAGAAGACATGTTTGTCGTAATTTTAAAATTTCGTCATTTCACGGCGTGTGTACTGTCAGTTGCCCCTTCACTACAAACTCTAGTTCCCACATCTCTGGCCTCCCCACTCACCATAAGACACCAAGCCACGGCCTTCAGCACCCAAGTTCTACTTCTATTGTCCTTTCCAGGAAATTGGGATTTCTAGAAGTTCCTCTAACATCCCTAAGGAGCCCCATGCACGGCACTGAGGGCTTAACGTTGACATAAATCCATCACCTCTAAGTCCACGTTCGCCGGGACGGAGATTAGTGAAGGGGCTTCCAGTACATTGTCGCCTCCCATTGCCAACGAAAGATGAGGATTAGTGCAATAATGCACATGAGAGGCTGCAGAGATAGGAATGATTGTGAACGAAGGAAGTTTTGGACAGCACGCATTCGACTGGTGGACAAAAAATATCATCCCCAAGGAATAACAATAGCTTCTACTTCGTATATCCTTCCAATGCATTACTTTCATGCACAATTTATGACTTTAGCCATTGAAGATTATTGAGAGAGTATTCGAAATTATGGTGAAGGTAATATTTTATTACGTTTCCTTTTGAATCTTTTGACTTTGTGTGATAATTAGATATTTATTAGTAGCAACTGAAATAGTATGAAATGAATTATTTCGTTTTTATGGAACACCATGCAGAAAAGAAGAACCATATCGATTGGACATACCCAGAGACACAATGGGTTTATGAAGAACAAGATTTAAGGTAAAACAGAGGGAAAAGTCTCCAAAGGATGATCCAGGAATAAGTTCATGGACCAAATAAAAAGGAAAACGCATAGGAAGAGATACCAGGGGTTAAGGGAACTAGCATTAGGTAGGGATGGGAGGAAGACTGCAGTCAACCAATCTTAGGATTAAACGACCAATGATGATTTCGTATTTTGAATAAATAGAGTAAACTTTTTTTTCACAATGAATTTAAATGGATGAATCTGAAATAACACATTGTTTGTTATAAACATGGTCATTTAAATTCTAACTTCGCAAAACACCTGCTGGACAAGGGTCACGGAAGTGATTTCTCCTAAGAAATATTACATTTTGAAAGTAAAGGCCCCCGGCTAGACGCTCTCGAGAAAGTTGAAATCTGTGAATGCTAATTGTGACATTGTAAATGATCTATTGAATACTCCCCGCTCTCCTTTCCCTATCTCTTCCATTAACCAGCCTAACTTCGCACACCCTCGGCTCACGCTCTTGGGAAGCCCCCAACCAACCCTACTCGTTACGATAATTACGCATGGGAACTAGCATGGGAATTACTATCAGATCGCAGGTTAAAATTTAGGTTAAGCCTTTTAAGTAAATTCGAAACCGATTTTTTCACAGATGACGTTAGATATATATTAAAAACCCCGGCGTATTATGCTAGGTTTGATCAGATTAACAAGATTAGAGAGATAGGTTGTCGTACCGATAGATTTAAAATGTCATTTTTCCCGCGTACTATTAGAGAGAACAATAGGCAGCGTAGCAAAGGGATAGGTAGGTGAAATATCGTTAGAGTAATCTGTAGTGCATGATGCATGTAATAACAACAAATAATCCCTTTCTTATTGTGTAGATGCTAACCACCTAGCTGCATGTGACCCTGTTCTCTAGCATGCCTCCCATAAATATCCTACTTGCATGGCAATAGTGCATGTTTGGTGATATTCACCCCCTGCCACACACCCTCGTGGTGGCTCGCAGGGTATTACGTAGATGTAGATGTACTCATCCACTCCACCCTCCAACTTCCTCCCCCACACCTCTACAGTTCACTCCCTGCTCTCTCTAGAACAAAAGTTGATACACCAAAATGTATCTTCACCTGATGATGACGTTAATCGTCGAAACCATGGTCGAAAGTCATTAAATTCATTGTGGAAAAACAGTTTACCCTATTCATTCAAAATGTTTAGCGAATTCCACAAAGTATCGCCGGAAACTACCAAGATGACTTCGCATTTAAAAAAAGTATTTAATGTACATAAAAATTGGTTAAAATGAAATTGTGTCACTTATATCTATTGGCATTAAAAATTAGATCACTAACACAACTTAATGATTGACAAAAATCGCTGCAATCACATTTTTCCCTTCACACAGCATTTTGTGCTCGTGATGGGGCACTGTTCGCGTTATTGTGTTCACACATGCACCCCGAGCATAGAACTGAGACGGCCGTATTCCCTCGCTGACGAAATGGCCGACTCCTACGGCTGAAACGGCAAATGTCAATTCCCATGAATCCCAAAGGCAGCGGCTTGAGCACCCGTCAATTTCCACGTCGCCTTTTTTTTCCTCAAAAACACTTCCCCACGCGCCGACAGCGGTGACTCATCCTTACCCCCGCCCCCCGCGCCAAACTCCCCTTTCCCTCCTCAAAAAAAATCATACCCTTAGACATTTCCTACGACTGACGGGTGCGTGATTTTTTTCTTTATTTTTCTCTCTTTCCAGGAACAAGCGGGACACATCACTGAGTCACCGGCTCAGAGAAGGATATGATAGGACATGAGACAAACATCAACTGTCCCGAGGGACAGGCAGAGAATACAACAAATAGGTACGCGCCAAGTGAGAAAAGAATTGAATTGAAAAGTGCGTCCGGAAAAACGTCTGCTCTATCAGCAACATTAAAAGCAATCAACGGCGCTAGCATGAGGGGCCCTTACGAAGTAGGAATAGTCTCAGATATAGATCGATACAGCGGAGGGCAGCTAGATTTGTTAAAAATTGTTACAAAAAACTTAGCAGAGTTATTGAATATTTGATGAATTTGGAGTGGGAACCTCTACCTTACTGAAAGAACAAATAAGCTTTAATATATTGCGAAACTATGATCTAGACTATTTTTTGCCGACGGTGCAACATATTTTGCTAGAGCAAAAATTTTATAGTAGAAACAATTTCACGCATAAAATTAAGGAAATAGACGACAGAACCAATATATTTAGAATTCCGTTTTTTCCACGCACAATATGAGACTAAAATAGTGGTAACTGATCTGTTCTACGACACTTTTACCCTCATTGGATAGAGTAGTTTTTGTACTTGTATTTTACATCTTACCATTATTGCAAACTGCTCACCCCGCATGAAATGTCCGGCATGATTTTGCTTTCTGAATGGTTTAAGTACCTTGCAGTACTATTTATCAGAAGCATTAATAATACTAACCTGTAGTTGTATCTAAAATAGTGTTGTATGATATCATGTTAGTCTCTGTAACGCTCTGTTAAGTTCTGGCCTGACCCCGCACTGTTATCCTGACTGCTCCTGGCCTGCACCTACAGGTTCATTGCGTTCAAACTTTAACTATGTTCACTATTAACTCTTTATGAGAGCTCTCCGTTCGATAGCGGCAAAAAACGGCTTTTGTTTTGTTCCCACCGGAAGAAAACATCGAGAGTGTAATGTAAAAATAATCGTCAACCACAGCTAAACGCAAGATAAAACAACCTAAAATTTGGTTTAACTCCCATTCATGTGGGTGCTACGGTTCATTTATAATCAGTGTCCAAACTCGAGTCTACATAATTTTTGCACCGACATTAGTGGTCGGGGGAAGGTGCGTGGTTCTGATTTAGGTTGGGTTGAGTGCTGCATGCCAGGTGTGAAATCACTCTGTGCCACACACCCTAGTGGTGGCTTGCACGGTATTTTGTAGATGCAGATGAAAAGACAAAATCAAACAAAGTATACATGGAATGAGCGGTGGGGGTAAGGGTTGACTACATTAGGGAAAGTAAATTTGGATACGAAGATCTCAAAACCCTAAGCTAACCGACACAGGCAAATAAGTTACTACGACCATGCTCAAAAATACTCTGACGTAAAATTATTATTGTTTCCTTTAAATGCAAGTCTTTCATTCTAAAGTCAACCATTCATGCCGCCAATCAAGTATGCTTTAGAACTCCGACCAAGATGAAGGATATCAGGATTGAAGTGGAATTTGTTGGAGTGGAAAGAGCGCAGAAGAGGCGATACTATAGAGTTATCGGCCACCGAAGGATGACAAGAGAACCGCGGTTTAACGACCAATCTGACGGACGAATGGAAAGTTTTGGGTTTTACTGAAAACATAAATATAGCATCTTCGAAATAAACTGAGTAGAAGATAAAAAGAGATCTAAGTTAGTTATACTGTGATTCAGCATTGAAAGTGGAGATTTTAACATGGACTCCAAGTGGAGATTGCTTAGACTACAGCAGAAAAACGATTATTTGAACGAGAAAGTATATTCAAGCGTTTAATTAAGAATTGAGAATTCCTGGGAAATTGAATAAAAATACAATATATGCATCATATTGCCCATTTTTCAAAGCTATTTTTTATTTATTTATTTAAAGAATAATAGTCCACATACAGCAAAATTGCCTATTTAAAGTGTACTTGAAACAAACACAAAAGATACCCAAATTAACAAAAATAACAGGAAAAAGAACAGAAACAATAACAACAAAAAATACTTGACTTAGACAAAGCTGGAGTTGGCGTTCACGTTTGTTTCAGTCTAGGTGCGCTTTTTATTTGTGGAAAGATGTGTGGAGGCCAAGTTGATAAAGTTTTTTGGTCAGAGGGAAATGGGATCGATATCAGAGGGAAGTGAATTTATTAGGGAGGAGAGACGGAATAAAATGAGCGTTTAATTAATGATAATCTTGGAGTTGTGATAGGTATATAGTAGTGAGTTGGTTCTTTTAGGGCGCGATGGTACTCAGATGTTGATGAAAGAGATAATGTTCGGGACTGTCAAAGGAAGAAGTAAGAGTATTATGAAGTAATTTTAAACCCGATTAGCGAATTACTGCCATAATGGAAATCAAAATGCGGTAGTTCCGTGCAAATGGCGCCGCAGTTGTCCACTATGTCCGACAAAAGTGGTCATTAAGAATATCAACGTGGAATAACCTGCATATTTTTACCTTAATTCTGGTTTTCAGTGAGAAACTAATTTCATCAGTGAAAGCTTGATTTTTAAACCAGATCGATAAAAAATAAGCAAATTTATTATTTCTTTCGACTCTTATTCGTTCACACGGGCTAGAGTCACTTTAACTTCTCTCCTCGCGTCATCACCCGGGGAGGATCGGAATACATGTGTGAAATATTCGCCATAATTTATTTACACAGCTATCAAGATGACCCATCGCATAGCATCGATTTCCTGAGACTATCCAGCAATGGTTGGGATTCGTCATTCATTTAATGCTATTACGCGCAGTCACTGGAAATTTCTCCAACGCTCAAAGCTCGCACAAAAACTCGTGGCGGACGAGAAGTAAATTTGTTGGGACTGGAATGCTCATTGTCGTAAAATCCAGTCGCCCCATTCCAACGGGTGTCGGCAGTTGTTAACGCGTATGTTCAGTGTTGACTACATCGCGTTCAATGCGTCAATCGTTCCAAAAACACGGCGTATCAGACTTGAATAGATGAAGACTTACGAAATGACTACATTTTTTACGCATCGGGCTCAAAAATAAAATTTAGAGTCGTCCTGTTAACGTGTGAGAACGAAGGCTTTCGCGGTGCCCTACGTTGATCTCCTTCATTTTTCTGGATCTTCATTTTTCAGGTCGAAGACGCTGACAGTAGTGTCAGCGAAACTGTTGTCACTTACAACAAAATACGCGGTAGATCCAGAAAAATGAAGAAGGTCCTGTTAACGTATTTCTTCAATGAGAAACCATTCTGTACTGCCCAATATAAACATAAGATCGAGTTAAAGCAATCACCATCATTACCATAAGAAGTTATCAATCCGAAGATTGGTTTCTAACACTTCAGCACTTCAACCTCCTCGCAGCAAATCGTTTCATTTCACATAAGTCTTTATTGACAGGTCCTTCATAACTAGCTTGGTGGATTCCAATCTTGGTCTTCATTGGTATTTCTTTCACTTATTTGCCTCTTTCGGTTTTTGCTGTAGTGACACAAAAATGTGTCCGATCACTTTGCCTCTACCTATTCTTTAAAAAATATTTGGCAAACATCTCGGAAAGTAATGTGGTAAGGGGTTGAATTTTATGTCAATGAAGGGTGATATAATTTTCTTTAAAATGAGACCAAATTCATTGATTTCTAGGTAAAATAATATTTCGCTCAAACTATCTTTAGGAAATTGATTGGACCAGCGGTAACAGCAATAATGATGACTATAGTCACTTGTGAGGGATTTCAAACATGTTAGGCTAAAAGAAACTTTATACCACGGTAAACGTTTCATCATCGATCCTGAGAGCCCATGTACATTTGTACGAACGTTCCCCGAGCAGAGTACCAACTTGCCCCAAATAGGTACACGTTTAATGCTTTAGGAAAGATTTTTTCAAAACATTATTAACGATGATTTTCTACAAAACGTTACCATTTACAGTAGATGAATAGTGTTTCCATATGCTAGCAAAGTTGTTTCACTGTACACAGTTACAGATAAAAATAGAAAATTCAAAAGACAAAAGGGTACCCAACTAGCCCTGGTCACCAACTGAAATAAAAAGTGGTCCTCGTAGAACTTCGTGTAAGTAGAAAATTTTTTCGAAACTGTGTTTTTAATAACCCATGGTTACCGCATCCAACCACCTGAAGTACTTATCAGGAGATAAGATATGGAAAATAAGAAAAGAATGATGAAAGCGAAATGCTCCGATCGTGTGACGTGGGACTCATGTGTGACACGACGGGAGCCATTTAGAAAATCGGTAACATCGTATCGGGGGGAGGATCTCTGTTATCGAGCCGGCGGAAGTTTAGCACGGCGCTATAAAATCGTCACGCCAACTGTTCCAATCCGACTTCGGAGGTAATTGACGGCGTCGCGACGCACGGGTGCATTCTGTGCATGACGTTTCTTTCGTCGTCCTTACGAATGCGAACACCTGGTCGGGCACACGGTTGGGCAGTAAATAAAAAGACACTCGAATCCCCCAGAAATGAAAGGCCAAAGCAACGTGCACAATTGGTTCATGGTGGTAATTTTTGCAATTGAAAAAATAACCTGACACATTGCTTCATTTTTCCCATTTGTGACAGTGCAGGGTACTTGAGGAATCCCAAATGGTATAATTTAACACAATAACCTTCCCTACTTCGGAATTCAGTCTGATTTTTACTTTACAGCGTTTAGGCAAACGGATGAAAGTTTAATTTTAACTATTCATCATATAGGCACCTGCCATAATAAACAGATAATTGCCCAAAAATGATTAAAAAAATATATAGGGACAAAGGGTTGTTTAAGGCTGTATTTGAGTGGAGGATTTTGAGTGAACTGGAAAGGAGAAGAAAGAGAATATGTTTCGATGGACAGAGATGAAAAAGAGTATGTCGCACGCTAGGACGAAGAAACTAGTACTATCAGTAGATACGACTTTTAACATGCAAAAATCATGTAGTATTTTATCAAACCTCCATTCAGACCTTAAGCAGTAGATAAAAAAATAATAATAGATATTGTAAATAGTGTGAGAGTAGGAGGTAGATCGGGAAACTCGTGGGTGTATGAGCAGGAAGAGACTCCTAAGAATGGGAATATTTTGAGTCTTAAAGATATGACAACGGGTGCGAGGCAATTCAGGAATATAATAGAATCAAAAGACCTATGTAATGATCGGTTATAGCGATGGCAATAATGAAGTCCAGGTCTATCGCTATGATGGCGACAGGCAAATCCTGCAAGGCTGGAATCGTTTGGAGGTCTAGTCTTAACTTCAGAGGAGGGGTGGGGAAAAGCCGTAGCACGAAGAACATAAAATTGCGTTTATCCCAGAGGGCTGGGAGGATAAAGTGCGGAAAACAAGTCCTTTTCATTTGTATTTACGATTTTGTTCGCTAGGCGAACCATTTCGTGACACAGGAAGGCCGTAATTTCTCCACTATCGGAGTCTTGTTCCGTCGAAATAAGTGAGGGCGTCTGGCATATTGCGGAGTTTGCTAAACGTCACAAGGCAACGACAGATCCTTCGGATAACTATTTAAAAAGAAATGAGACATGTCGGCCATTTCACCGGAAAATATAAGGCGCAAAATAAAGTCCCCCACCCCACAAATAACCAGTTCTCTGATATGACTTTTCCCGGGGGGAAATTTTTCCAGTTTCTCCCCACAAAACGTGCAATCTAGATATAGCGTTCTCCAACAAGTAACATGAGTCCATATAATTAGCAATACATTGGTCGGCTTCTTGAGGAACTTCATAAAACATTTTCATGGTTTTAAATTTCATATATCGCCTAACCACTACATTCGACGGGAATATTCCTTTTCTCATAACTAAACTTGGTACGTGATGGCTAACTGAGATCTAAATAAGAAGTTAAAGACTAGGGCCATTGCTGTTGGAATATCAAATAATTTACTGGTCATATATCGATTACAGAAGCTTTGAATAAATACAGAAAAACTTCCACTCTACATAATATGGCCGCAGGATCCCAATTATTTACATCGCTTGCTCTTTAATTAGGGAATAATATTTCTCACAAATGATATTCACTAGCCAATTACCTTTTTTCTCCTTCCCCGCACGCCCAAAACACTCCTAACTTTTAAGATGATAGAAATACCATCTGCCCTTTTTAGCTCCTATTGCTTCTCCACTCCTCCTGTTGATTTCTTACATTTCTTCTTCCGACAGAATTTCTCCTGAATCTCTCATGCTCAAAAATTCTGAATTGTTCTATACTTCTGTCAAACACTCCAGTTCTTCTCCGTACCCTCAAAACGAACGCCTCCAATTCAATCTTATCCTCTCCAGTGGACTAAATTCAGTTTTTTAAATCTCCAAAAAGACGAATGAAAATTCGCTGACTAATTCTATCATCGCGACTTAGAGTACGATACCATTTGGTTTGGATATTTTCGAATGCAGACGGAGAATACGTCAGCGAGTTTATCTCACGTTTGGCTAAAATACCATGATTTATAAGGCTTGAAGGGCCGCTTCCATTACAGTTGAATACTAAATAAAATAATTTATACAATATGTTTAATTTCAATATTAAATAATAACAATGGAATATCGAGAGGTGATAAAAATTATCTCTATACCTACTCAATTATGAGGAGCGATGGATCAGATATAACTTCTAAGTTAATACCAACTTCTTTTTCCCTGTTCAATAGCAGTCTAATGCACGAATCACAGCCTTTTCAATGGGAAAAAATCAATCATCGACAACACAAAGCATGTTCACGTAGATAGTAAGGGCATTACTTTTTATGATTACATGAAATTCTTCTGGTTTATTACGCACATAAACTATGATAATTAATTCTGTGTACAATGGAAAATGTTTAAGTTATATCTCATAGTACGTCGATCTGAAAAAATCTCTCCACCTCCGCTCATCAATAACTTCTCCTGGCATACATATTGTACATTCCGGTCATTACAGCAATGAGAGGAAAACCCAAATGTCAGGAACCAATCAAGTGAAAACTCTACATTCGTTCTCCACTGTCCCTTGACCGGGCGACCGCATTGCCTACTGTGGTGACCGGTGAAACTCTCAATGACCGACCAACAACATTGCCACGCGTGCTCTCCACGAGCCATATAAATATACTTTGGCGTGACCGGCCCGTCCCATTTTTTTCCGGATCCTTCAGGTGATTTCTTTTCGACAGGGCACTCTGTTTTTGGCACCCACCGCCAGGCTTTTAAAGTTCAACAAGTTCGGAATTGAACCCGCTTGGTGTTTGAGAGAGCCCCTTTTAGGCGAATGCCATCCGTCTTAATCGAGGACCTCCTTGTTTGCTTTTGCTTGGGACGATTGCCAATCGCAATACATGGACGACTATTTCGAAACCAGACACGCTAATGAGAGTAACGTGACGCCCTCGTTTTTTTAAGGGAAATAGGTCATCCATTTACTGATTCAATAAATCCAGTTAGAAGACCTTTGTTAGCGATGGCATTTTGCTAGGCTAAAGCATTTTGTAAATACATTCATCCTACACTCCTAATACGAGGCTTTTCCATCAGGATAAAGTTTCTTTTTTAAAATTTACTCGAAAATAGCAAATTTATTTCCTATTTCTGATGCAACATTGACACTGATAAATGTATGAGGTTAATTTACATTTCGATTGTGAATACAGAAAATCTGCGGTTTTACTTGAAACCTTGTTGAATGAAAAAAATAGATATCACCATAGACTGAAAAATTGTATTCCTCCACCAATTCCTAATTTCACTGCTCTTAGGTTTAACATGTAGCTAAACTTGACCACCAACTGAAGGGATCACACCTCCGTAAATATCAGGGGGCAATGAAAAAACTTGCATTTCTAGCTCAAAAAGATATTCATTAAATTCTTGTGAAGTATGAACTTGATTGTTTAATCACCAGTTTAAATATGAGACGTAAATTTTCTATGAAAATAACGGATCTTCTAACATATGTCGAATGCTATAAGTTATTAAAATACAAATATCGTCAGAAAATGACGGAAAATGCAGATAATCACAAAAGACAAATTGTTTACGAATAAGCATGAATGGTGAGGAAACAAAATTCATTATGAACAGGTATTCCTAGCAATACTGAATTATGAATGATTTTAAATAAGCTAGTTGAAAAGCGAAAGCTTAAGCCTGCAAAGTTAGAAACTCAATGGAGTATATGCCGGTGGTACAAATAATTAAGGTAACTAAGATATATGTCATGCCTAAATTTTAAGCGCTGTACTAAATACATAAGCATGTATAATTAATTATTTGTATTTTTAAGGATCGGTTTATATATACATAATACAATTATTGTTATTACAAATGATCAATCCTCTTTTCGTTAATATTTCGTTAAAAAGAAAAGTTCATCCATTAAAAGAAAGATTCGCAACAGTCACCAAGTTAACAACACTATACTTCCTCGTATGGTGCATTGAACCGAATGTTTCCTATTCATATTGATTTCAAACTATTTTTACGCATAAGCTTTCAAGCATAAGTAATGACAGGGCAGCTTAAAGAAACGAAATTCAGAAAAATTAAGGTTAGGGTACATTTTTTTGCATTTTTCCTGCACTAAGTATCCTCCTTATAAACCTGAAACACACGACATGAAATGTTCTAGTCAGCTCTACGTGCACTCTTGAAGTCTCTTGCATCCTCTTTCACATCCTATCTTTTTCAGAGCGACGCAAAGAAATTCATCATTACTCCTTACTACATCTCTAGGTCAGACAGATGCGATAAAATAAGAGAGATATACTGCCAAAGAGATATGTACAAAAACTCATTCATTCCGCGCACAATAAACGATCACAATAAAAATTGAGCTCCACAAAATACACTCCTATAACACATGTCACCATTTCACCTGCCAAAAATTTACATCTTTCCACGGCTAGTGACCTAACACCCCCTGCCACACGCCCATGCGGCGACTCGCGAGGCATTATGCAAATGTAGATGTATCCAGTCCTGATGATAGCTACGCTAAAAATTCAGGATATTTCGACAAGTTTGCACGGGAAATGAGATTTATGGATGGATAAAAAATCGCATGTTTCCACACATGAGAACCATTTTAATTGCGACACGGGTGTCCTGACAACGACATATATATGATCCGTCCTGTAGAAGATGCAGTACTCCGAAATCTGGAAATCTGACTGAGCTTGTCCTAATCTGTGGAAAATTTCTAATCTTTTCATGCACCCATTATGGTGCTATGATTTTTATACGCGTTTCATTTTTGAATGAAAGGAGGCGAGAGTGTGGAATAAGTGTCTTCACTCAGATTGATCCTTCTAAGCCGCCTCCTGAAATAGTGCAACCTTTAGAAACAACTCCTCAAACAGTGCCATGATCACAAATTGAGGAAAAAATAAATAATTGCTTTTGGTTTTGATTCTCTGGATCATAAAAAGCTTACTTGAAATCATTCATAATTTTGTAAAACCAATGTTACTAGGAATACCTGTTCATAATGAATTTTATTTTCTCACTTATTCGTAAACCATTTGTTTTTGCCGTGATTACCTACATTTTCCGTCATTTGCTGACGATATTTGTTTTTTACTAAAATATAGCGTTCGACTTATGTTTAAAGATCCGATATTTTCATGGAAAATTTACGTGTCATATTTAAACTGGTGATTAAACAATCAAGTTCATACTTTACAAGAATTCAATGAATATTTTTTTGCGCTAAAAATGCAAGCTGTTTCATTGCCTCCTGATATTTGCGGAGGTGTGATCCCTTCAGTTGGTGGTCATATTTAATTACGTTATACCTAAGAGTAGTGAAATTAGGAATTGGTGGAGAAATACAATTTTTAAGTCTATGGTGATATTTATTTTTTCATTCAACATAGTTTCAAACAAAACCGCAGATTTTCTGTATTCAAAATAGAAATGTAAATTGATCTCATACCTTTATCAGCGTCAATGCTTATTTATTACTGTAAATGTTTTCTCGAAATGGTTTCGCAAGTTTTAAGGACCTATCCATGGGCGATAATCACGTCGCTGGTAGTCTACATCGAACTTATGCCACATTTTGGCCCGCAATCCCTTTTCCTCTGAAAGTAGGTCCTATGCTTCTTCCCCCCGCCGCCTCTAATGCGTACATCCCCTCCTGTTGTTCGAGAAGCAGTTCGCGGGCACTAAGAAATTGTCAACTACTTCCCAGGAAGTCCATCGTGCCCAGAGCGCGCATTTTTTTCTCCTTTCTTGTGAGATACTGAATTATCTCTGAGGGGAGAATACGTAATGAGTCGCCATTCAAACTTCGTCGTTGGGGAGTGCGCGGGCTCGGAGTTTTAGCAAGAACGCGAGAGGGGAGGGAACGGGGAGGGAATGCAATCAACGGGGAATTCCAGGAGGCAAACAAAAATGAAGCACGAGCAACGAACGTGACTCATCGACTAAAGCTGAACTGAAAGAGAAAAAAAGAGAAACTCTGATCTCGCAGCACCTCGCGGAAATAGTGAATGCAAATCTTATTTCCTAATGCAACACAATAGGAAAAATATAGCCTTTCAACAATGGGAGTCACGTTACATGCATAAATTGTGAAGTTCAGCGCCATGCACTTCGTTGTTTTAATGGTAGTGTTTGTTACGCAGCATGTAGGACTAGCAGTAAATCAGTCGGGAACATCTAATTTTCCATTCTTTTTTGCAAGCCAAAATAATACATATCCCTCACCGGTCGCGGTCCTCCTGCAAATTTAGCAAATTCACTAGTCTTAGTTTAATTGGTGCGAAATAGAACCCTTATCATAACTGAGACCATATTTGAATTATACGTTTTAATTTCTGCCGCTGTAGGAAGCATGACTAAAATATTGAATTATTAATGGGGCAATAATATACTTTGATATGACTAAATTCTAAGTAATTAAATAATAATAACCACTTAAGTCTTTAGCTTGGCTCATTTTTTCGCGCGGTACGTTTGAAACTCCACATCAGAAAGTCTCTTTTAATCCTGAAAAAATTACTGCAGTGAAAATATGATTAATATTCGAAAATAGTTGAGAAAACATAAAATCTACACATTGATGGCTTTTGACATGATATAGGGGTTAAATTCCTGATATTTTAAATAATACTTCTCTGTAGTGCATACATGTACCGTTTTCCATGTAAAAGGTTTAGTATCTTTCGTCAAATATATCGGAAAGTAATTCGGTAAGGGGCTGATATTTTGTTATCATCAGAAGGGTGAGGTATTTTTCTTTAAAACGCGACCAACTTCATTGATTTCTGGATGAAATGATATTTAGCTCAAACTACCTTAGGCATTACGTATTTTAAACTCTAGGTATGGGGACTATACGTAATTTATACGCAAAGTATATACTAGAATTCTAATACTAAATACATTGTAATAGCCACATCACTGCTAGTCATTTCGCCCAACAAACCTGCGCAATGCACATGTGGTCCAATCTGTAAGAAAATAATTAATCACAGCGTTATTTTTGGCATTTATATTTGGTATTGGATAATAGTTTTTAAAAAAACTTTAAAAAACATCCCAGACGTGGGGTAAAATTGATTCACGTGGAATCGGACCCGACTATTTTCTACCCAACCTCTCGTGAGAGAACAATTCGTACACGCGACATTTCGTAACCGGGTCAGCGCGTTCCTTGCAATTTCGTGAACAGCTTTAGGCAAACGGTCATATCGCCCCGAGGAGTAGGTCGAAAGGTAGGAATTTGTGGAGAATGAATTTGAGAAACTCATAGACAGCATAAAAATGGTATTTTATTATGATAAATCAGCATCAAGTCATGAAATTCTCATAGTGGAGGAGTAAAACGAAAGATGCTTGGCATAAAATAGCGGGAAACTCCCGAGCACTTTAGACAGGGAACAACAAAGTGATGCTCGACATCATCTTGTTTATGAGCGTTTCTAGTACTCTTCCAAGGTCTATTCCTACCCCTGAAAGAATTTCTAAGAACGAGATTATCGTTCGCTAAAAGTTACATTCACTATAGGTATATTATACGTTGCCTAAGGACATACGAGTTCAAGCGCGTAAGAGATGAGTAATACAAAATATTTGTGCCCTATCAAATATGACACACGAGAAAATCATGTGCAGGACTGCACAAAAAAGTGCCCATGGACCTATTCATCATTTGATAGAGCGGCAAGGATGACAATGCGTTTCAACGAGATGACATATCAACACCAGGTATAATTGAGCACAGAAGTTTCGAGGCCTAGTGGACGTTAATTTTACCAGAGCACAGGGTATGACTCTTGAATAGGAATGAGGAAGAAAAAGCAACGGTGGTTGAGCATGTCAGGGAGGAAAAAATAAGATTATTTGGAGACTGTCATTTACCTGGACGTAGCATGATAAGGGGATGTTAAATGCCGAGAGAAATCCAAGAAGGGAACGCAATTCAGTAATGCCCATTTTTGCAATGTAGTAAAATTCCGTAGTGCCCGTAAAATGACCATTGCATACAATATGGACATTCTCTAGATTGAAAAGAAGAATATACTGACATTTTACAAATTAAAGGGAAAATAGAACCCATTGAATATTAGGTATTTGAAATGTACCCACCAGGAATGATATAAATTTCCAGCTCAATACATCATGCAAAAGCAAAATTGGATACATAAAACCGTAAATTGTGAATACAACCAATATGCATCCATGATGTATTCTTGCCATTTATCTTCCAGAGGCCTGTTTTAAATTACGTAGCATTTCATCAACTGCATTTTAAACTCACTTGAAACACTAAAGAATTTAAGTTCCACAATTATTGCTTAGAGAAGATATTTGAAGATTTTTCCAATGTAATTTGAGGTTAAGGTATTTACAAAAGTACGCAGATTGATAAACCCTGACAGTAAAATGGACTCGCATCGTTTATGACACCTAGTAATGTTGAATAAACGACGACACGGTCGTTCTAAGTAAATTTTCTGTGAAACTTTGAGCCTTTTCATTTCGTTTCCCAAGTAAGAGCAAGTTAAAAATTGGTCTGAAAATGTGTAATGATTAGGCGTACCAATAATCTTCATCTTTGAATTGGATATTGAACGAATCAGAGACTGGTCCACTCCCTTGAACGTATGTGAGCGAAAGGAAAGAGCTTCTGTAAACTGAAATGCCCTCTCTCGGTCGTTTACCTTAATGTGCCCCTTAGTAGGTGAGTGGATCGAGGTATTTCGGTCTGCATGTTGAATGTGATCGATATTTCTTACATCCCGCTATCTTATAGATTCTAATAGAGGTGATATGGCACAGATTTACAAGCGATTGATGCTGCTGGCTTTTTTTACAGACATATGGAACTAAAAATAAGTAGCAAAAGCAAGAATATTACGCACTTTTACCAAATCGTGGTATTGCAGCGGAATGAAGGCACCAAAACCTTCACAAACGCTTGCTTCCCGCAAAGTCACAGTTTACCCTACCATTTTTTTAAACTTGTTCCTTTTATAAATACACTGCATGTTCGCCTCTTTTCGCAAAAATCAATGGCTTCATTTACGAACTCTTGCTAGGAAATTACTATTGAGGACTTTTGTATGAAGCCTTCTGCTCTATGGTAGTGAGACCTGGACAATTGGAAAGAGAGAGAAGGAATGAATGGAGGCACTTGAAGGGTGGTGCTATAGGAAAATGCTGAAAATACCCTGAGTGGCAAGAGTCACAAACGAGGTGTTTAAAAGGATAGGGAAAAGACGGTGTCTACTCAAAATGTTAAATAAGAGAAGGAACACCTGGATTGGCCATATTCTCCGACACGATAGCTTGGTTAAGACCATACTAGAAGGTACAGTAGAGGGAAAAAGCCAGAGGAACAGACCTAGACTGGACTATATGGGACATTAGATGAAGAAACTAGGTTGCAAATTGCACAATGAAGTGAAAATATTGACCCAATATCAAATAAAGTGGAAGAATGTTGCAGACTAATCCTAGGATTGTAACCAGAGAAGAAGCTTACTTGATGTACTCCCGGACCATACTCAGCCATTATTTCCCTCTCTTACCTTACTAAAAATCTTTCATCATTTCCAAATCAAAACATTAACACTCAACAGAGAACAGCCTGCCTTCTTCTGTTCAGGATACTACGCCAATAGCTTACCTTTAAATGCGATTTTAAAACCCAAGAGTAAAAGTGACACATTTAATTACGTGAAGATAGAATCACTCGTTGTATAGCCTGAGGGGAAAAAAGAAGATAAGATTGACGGAGGGAAACTGCCGGGGAAAGGTCTACGTGGTTCATACAGTCATGACAAACAAGAAAGTGAGCGTACAATTTAGAGGAAAAATAGTATTGGAGAAAGAGCTATCAAGGCAATAGGGATGAGATCACCCTATACACAACCGCAATGATATGATTGACCTTTCAAACTTCTCAATTTTAACCCTTTCATTGCCACATCTACCATCTATAGACTATTGATAGAGAAGGGATATAACATATCCTATGTACGCGATTATTTTAGGCAAAGTATACGGCCTACAATGATAATTTTCCCATTTCACAGTCGCGTTTGCTCATAATCGCCCATTTCCTCGGCATAATAAATATATCAAGTGATTTATCGATCGTCAAATATTCGGAATCCTCTTATTCTTTAACTTTATCCTCCCATGTCAATATATGGAAGTAAGAAGGAGTGCAACAGCTGCAGCTATGAATAAAATAGCTCCTCAAACTGAATTCAATCAAGATAAATGAAAGTTTTTAGTGCTCTAGACAGTCAAGTTATTCGACAAGCCTGGTTTCTAGGATGCAAAAAAGGAGCATATATATGGTCACATAAATTAATAAAACGCCCAATTTTATTCTCTTATTTTTTCAGGAGTAGCAAAATCCACTAGTGTGGTAAGGGCAAAGTCGGGTAAGAAAAACACGGGTCCTGGGTACCTTTCAGAAAGTAGTAATTTCTTTAATACATAAACCGCTATAAGATAGACTTTGGTTGCAGCACCTTGGTAAAGACCGCTGAAAATTACATAAACTACAGTAGGTGGTCGGTAATAATTTTTCTGGGAGGAAGGAAAAGGCTTTGTTTCAGTGGAACATAAATTTTAATCGAGGCGGAGTTTCTGAGTTATTTTTGTGGAGCCATTTTGACTCGGGCGTTGAACTCATAACGAAGGCCCTCGCCGCTGAAGGGTGTTTTTCGCCTCCTCGGAATCACCGAGGTGAGAATGATTCATGCTCGGACTCGGGGAACTATCGGTCCCTGAAATATATATTTTTCTCTTTCCCGAAGAAAAATTCCCTCTCGCCGCATTCGTTAATGAGGACATCCATCTATGCAGTCCCTGTCTCTCGAGCCGTTTCATTGCGAACATTTTTCATCGTCTCGGACTGTTAATGGAAACATTATTATGCTCCGCGAGAACTCGCCGGCAGAAGTAAGACAGGACGACGAAATTTATACCGTCTCTTCCTCAGAGAGCACCGCTCAAGATGTTTTGTAATGATTCCATTATATTGAGGCTCACTCAGGGAACAAAAATACCCCGCCGCACGTGTAAAGAGCACTTTTCGTGATAACTCATTTTAAGGGGACTCAGGAGCACTCTTTGTCAGCTCATTGCAAGCCTTCTTTGTTGCAAGAAACGCCGTTAAGATTAATGCGTTAATAGCAATTTAACAATATCGGTGTGCAAAAAATGAATGTACCCAGATGATATTTATTCCAGAGTCCTGAATGTACATTCAACCATAATACTTGGCACTATATACAGATGGCGCAAGAAATACGTTCAAAACTCGACGGCAATCGGCTAATAGCTATGAGATTGCTTGTAGTGTTCCTACGGGCATCAAAGATGTCCAGATTTCCAGCGCATACCCATCAAAAGTATCCTTATGCATCACTTTTTTCTCAGCTACAGTCATGGTTCATTCAGAAAAGGCCTTACTTTACGGTAACGCCAACAATTCAGTGAATAATTATGGCTAATTTACTTTATTTTGTTTGGCGAACCCACCATTCTCAAGGTGATAAAAAACCATCCACAAGGGAGGCGAGCACGCGACGTACTGATTAGTAGGAGAGGACGTTACCCACCACCACCGAGGCTTAAGATATATGAATTTCCGTTCTGACAAATGAATTTACATATTATCAAGATTTTCAGCCGGATATCAAGCACTCGTTAATATTTCATAATTGCTGATAAGCTTGAGTTATCATAAAATCTTAGAATACGTGATAATCACTGTCATTTGCAGCTGAGTAGAAATTGTAGCCTTCGTTATAAAATCTATTGGGAAACTATTCAAAAAAGTTATTCAATAAAACTTTTAAAATAGTTTAAAATGTTCTAATCCAAATAAATAAAAGAGAAAAGAAATTCTAACTTTATTCTTATGCATGAGTAGGTACTTTGAATCAAAGCTGGATGCAAATAAAAGATGTTATTTCACATTATCTACAAGAGAAACTCTTATTTTTCGACCATCATGAATCTACGGGCTCGGAGGAATTAAGTTTCCCCCATGAAAAGTGAAAATAGAATTAATACTGTCAGTCTTCTTCGCCATTATTTCCGGAGATTCACCCTTGCCGCTAAGGCACGTACCACGACGCTCATAGGAAGGCTGAGAAAGAAATTTCCGGTGGAACTCAACCTGCTACCATGTGGCAGGGTAAACGTGATCAGAATGGAAGACATAGAGTTCATTGTCAATTTACAGACTTCTTATTTCACCATTTTTTTAGGAATATGGAAACACGGTGAAATTATTCGCTGAATGATAAGAGCATCAGGACATGCATCCTGCAAGATAAGTCCACTTCCCTGGGGTTCTGAACTCTGCCTCATTTTTGAGTCATTACTTTGGGAATTTTTTAGTAACTTGAGTTAAAAAAAAGAGCTGGCGAACTCTGTTAAAAAAGATGCCTTCAGGACTGGGGAGAGTTTCCAAACTGTCCAACAGGATGGAAATTCACAGAATTAGAATCAATTTTTATATCGCCTAAAAAGAGCGACTTAACGCAATTGCTGAGTTAACCTAGAGGCCGGATAGTGATGCCCACTCTAACTCCAAAAGTAGGCATGTCACAAGGTTTTATCACAAATGGTTGCTTGAGCAAAAAGTGATTTACCTAAAAAAAATCAATAAACTTAGTCTCACTTTAAATTAAAATATCTCACCCTTCCAAAATATACAATAATATCAGACCATTACCGGACTACTTTGACAGATATTTTCATTTCCAGCCATTGTACATGAGAATGACACGTGTGTACACTTTAGAGACACATTATTAAGAAAATGAGGAACTTTCAGCGCCTAGATTTTGTCAAAAAATTAACTGTGTCGTTTGTATGTTTCCTCAACTAATTTTAAAAATAAACCGTACAGTCACCACTGTTATATTTTCAGAATTACAAAAATCTTTCCGATGTGAATGAGTTCTTAACGTCTCCCGTGAAAAAACGAGCCTACTTAAGGACTTAAAGACATATTCTTTTTTAATTAATGAGGATTTCATCCATTTCTAAGTATTTTATTGAGCCAAACATACTTCACTATTTATGCACTTCATGCTTCCTACAGCTTCCAAAATTAACTGGTAAAATTAGAATATGGTCTCCGTCATAACTAGGAAAATATTTCGCTTGAACTATCTTATGGTTAACGTTAACCGCTCGTTGACGAATACTTTTCGTAGATTGTATTTTTTTTCTTACCATTAAAGATTTTAACCAGAAAAAATAAAAAGTATCTAACCGTTCTGTGTCTGCTTGAAGGATGAATAGGACTTGCAAGCCTCAGAAATATATTGTCACGGTCGTGCATATGAGAGAATATGGCTCCCACGAGAACTAACATTCCAGACGTAGCGCGAATAAATGCCCAGACTTGGAAAGGGAAAACATTTGGCCCTTCGCCTTTTTTATGGGAGGAAAGATGTGGTGAGAGGGAGGGTTGTTTCCTTCCTTCGAGGGATCTGACGTCGCCACGGCATCCTCTGCGGCAAATCTTACCCCCAGGACTCCCCCTAAAATTCCTCATCCCACCCCTCTCTGGATCTGTACCCTTCCTGCTCCCCTCCTCGATAAAATAACATACTTCCGCTTCACTCTCTCCCGGCGCTCATCGAGGCCGCACCCTTCCCCCGATCCGCACCCCCATCTCCCCCTTCCACTCCACTCCCCTTGACTCTTAATTCTAATCCCCTTCCGCTCCCACTGCTCCTCGCCGCCCTTCGAGACGTCTCCCGAAAACGCGCTACTCGGCTTTTTCATTAACCATTCCCCAACCCCACTCCTCATTACCGTTAACGTTCTGCACGACCCCTCCTTTCAGTGTGTGCCGCGTTACCAGCGCCATTAGGACGCTCAACCGCGACCGAGTGAATCAAAACAAATACTTGAGTCCACCATTTACTCCATTTGGTTTAAAAATCTTGCTTCCGGCTGATCAGCCGTCACCCATTGGAAACGAATACTAAGGTACAGAATATGCACATTAACCCGCGAACATATTTAAATTGTGCACTTCCTCGTTTGTCTTCCTTTCCGTTCACCGCACTTTCTCCGTTCTCCTTTACACCCACATCTCAACGCCTGTAGCTTATTCTCGTCATCGTTTCTCACTGTTCCATATCTTCTTCTCCATACAAAGATACACTCCATAATACACTCTGCCCCAGGTTTTGTTTGCATCCTTACGCCGATATTCGCTCCTTCCTGTAGGAGCTAGGACGCCTTTCAGCCTTCAGAGCTGGTGAAATGAAATCAAGGGTATGACATATCTACAGGCAATCTTTGAAGAATTATCGCCAACCGACAAATCTGTTAGACGATTTTCGAGTCCATTAACTAAATCATAGCCCCTTTTAGAAACAGCAGGTTATTATCCACCATCACGTCACAATGGTTATTTCGACATTCACAAAATCCTTGTCGCCCAAAGATAATTGCGTTTCCCCTGCAATATGTTTTCCAGTTAACGAAAATGTGATTACTCTGATAAATACCCGAAAGTGAAATTCATTTTTCGAAATAAGACTATGAAATATATCAAGTAAATCATTCAACAGGTACAATTAAAATGGTTTATTAAATGAATTTTATCCATCCTAAAGTCAAAAATAAAATTGAAATCGACTAAGGTAATCTCATAAATCTGACAGAAAATGCTGATCAGGTGTCTCAACAATTTTACACAATCACGAATGCGGCATCTTGCACCTGATCATTCAATAATCCACTATTACATCCAGCCCTCGAAATTAAAGGGAAAAAGGATTTTCATACGATGATGCTAAAAAATCTTCCCGCCTCAATTTGCAGTCCAAATTGCTGAATATAAAGGAAATGAGAAATGAAAGGAAGACAAATTACATAATTTCATTTTCACTTCGCCTTGAGGATAGATATTGTGAACTCAGCCGTTTTGAAAAGGCAAAAATCAGCAGGGACCCAGTAAAAAGGGATTGAAAAATGATTCCTTCCGGAAGATACGCTTTGGCAGTTGCCTTTGCCGATAGGTAGGGGAATATCCAAAAACTTTCCACGAGAAGATAAGAAATCAGTCGGAATTAACTATTTGAAGGAAAAAAGTGTATCTGAGGGACGTATATTTAGAGGCCTTTGACAACTTCCACCGGAAAATTTCCTGCCAACACTTCTTACATCATTTCGGCATTTTGGAACCTACAAAGAGAAATTTAATCCGTAAAGTAAATAAAACAAAAAGGAATCTGCATACTCCATTAAAAGCTGTAACGTGTGAGCAAAAATTATCAGAGAGCCAATGGAAGAATTAGATTGTGAATCATTAGAGAATCGAATGCTGAACGTAAGGCATGTATTGTTTCCAAAAAAATAGATTAGGCAATTTTCGCCCGAGACGGACCCCAGAGCTGATAGTATAGTCTATATATGAGAGATACACATCCGAATTGTCATCAAGCGAAGAATAACCCAAGCAAAGAAAGTGTTCATGGTGAAAAGACAACCGCTGTGCTCAAAGAAGAAAGGACTAAAAACCAGGAAAGAGTGTGTGGAAACTTCCCTGCGGAGCGGAGAAATCTATTGATCGAAAACGTGAACCATTGGAAAATCACACCAGAATATACTAGAAGTCTTCAAAACCTGATGCCGGGGAGGATGCTGAAGATAAAATGACGGAAAAATTAAGAAATGATGAAGTTGAGAGAAGAATAGCAGAAGAAAGACCGATATAAAACACTATACAGAAAAGAAAAATGGGTTTGTAAAGAACATAACTAAAGGTTAAATAGAGGGAAAAGACCCCGGAGGAAGACGAAGAAATAATTCCATAGTTCAAATATAGAGGAAGGTACATACATAGGAAAAACTACTAGGAGGTAAGGGCACTAGCATTAGATAGGTAAGGGTGGAGGGCTGCAGTCAACCAATCATAGGACTGAACGACCAATTATGAGTGACACAGCCGAATTTACAGGCAATAAAATTCCTTATATCTACACGCCATTTTCGGTGATGACAAAACACTGATATATTAACATAAGCCACATCGTTCATACAAATCTTTCTACCACAAAACTTGCCCACCCCTTTTTCCTTTTCGCATTCCTTTCACGGTTGGTGTCATCAAAGCCCCCTGGAACAAGCGTCTGCGGCGGATGTCATGGAAGTATAGAGATATGGACGTAGCCCTCACGAAGGCCGAGTTTTAATATTGTCTCGGAATGAAAACCTTAATTAATACTCTCTTACATTGATAGCTTCCGCGTCAAGCAACCAGCAGTTTCATAAAACCCAAAAACCCGTTCTCTCAGTAGATAAAAAGCTAACGGAAAGGCGAAGTAATCCAGCGGTTAACGTTTATCAGACATTATAAATTCTGCATACTCTTCATACTTATAGCCTCCTTGGTTTCTGCCTTAGCTGAACTCGTTTCTCAGTGTTAGAATTTACTAAAAGGCAAGTCGTGACATGTTTCACAATGATCTTCTCCGAATTTCTCAACAATTTTATCAAAATTATATTTAATTCACTTGGAGCAAAGGCAATCTATGAGTGTTTAACACTCTGAGTGCTGGGCTTTAAATTGAAGGTCCTCTAAGAAAAATTGAGGATTTTCCACACTTACCTGGATTGTGACAGACAACTCTTTTCAATCTAGGTGAAAGAGCTTTTAGTGCTTAGGTAAGATGTGTATGAAAGATGGAGGGATGGATGAGGAGATAAAGAGACGTGCAAGTGCTGGAAGGAAAGTGGTGGATAGCATGTGGAGCATATCAAGGAATGAGTGCCTGTCTAAGGAAGCAAAAATCGCCGTTTACAAAAGTGTACTTCTCCCCACTTTGTTGTATGGTAGTGAAACATGGGTATGTCAGGATAGACATAAGAGTAGACTAAACGCCGTGGGTATGAGTTATCTGAGAGGCGTATCTGAGGAGTGTTTGCGGCAAAATTAGGATGGATAGGGTCAGGAATGAGTGGGTAATAAATGAATGTGGGTTAGATGCTCCAGTAATGGACATATATGAAAGGAACTCGAAGGCTTCCGCGGAGTCGTTCAGATGATATTAAAGACTTTTCGGGTTCTCTTCCGCGTGTTTCCATTGTCAAAGACGACAGTTTCGACAGCATTGCAGCCGTCTTCTTCAGATCAGAAGGGACGATGAGCGTGAATGTGACCGTCTTATCTATCTGACCTGAAGAAGACAGCTGCAACGCTGTCGAAACTTTCGTCTTCGACAATGGAAACACGCGGAAGATAATCCGAAAAGTCTTCAATATCATATATGAAAGGGGTGTGCTTCGTTGGTTTGGCCATGTTGAGAGAATGGATGAGAGTCGAATAACGAAACAGATATATGAGAGTGAAATGAATGGCGCGAGAGATAGATTTATGCCGAGAAAGTTGTGGTTGAATGTGGTTGAGGAAATTCTTAGGAGGAGGACTATTTGGAGTCTTAAAAACAAGAGGGCGTGTATGAAGCTGTGTATGGGGTTAAATGAAGCACAAGAGGTTTGTTTGGAGGAGAGGTTAGTATGGAGGAAATTATTGAAGCAGAGTTAGGTGTACAAGTATGTATTTATGAGTGAAACTGTGAATCTGCCTACTCGGAGGGGAACGGCATGATTGGTATGTATGCATGTACTTACTATCAAAATTTATTTTGATACTTTTTGGTCATATCTATGTCTACCAGAAAGACTGCAGCCATACCATTACGTCCATCTGTCGTTCAATTATGATATTCCATGGAAATCCTACTACGCACATCGCCTTTCTCAGAAAATATAGGAGGACGTACTATAACGTCCACAGCACTCAAAGTTTTAATGATTTTTCTCTATGACACACGAATTTATTTTGGAAAACATAAACCTGCCCGATTATTCCGCACCCATATGACATTCTGACTCAAAAAAATTTTGATTTCTCAGCAAGAAAAGAAAATATAGATCTTTCTTGAGTTTGACGCATTCTCTCCGACTTGTTTTGGCAGCGCTAGCGCCAGTCATCACCCTCGCGAGGTCCCCCTTCCGTATGCCCTTCCGAAGCCCTTCCCCGAAAATCCTTCCTCAACCCTCGGCTCATGCCTCCCATCCCACGGCGCCCTCCTTCATCCCCCTGGCAACCCACCCCACACGTCCAACAACCCCTCGCTTGCTTCCTCCACCCCGACCTCGCTTATTAGATTACAATTTCGCCGTCTAACCAATTCCACCCCCATCCCCAATCTCACGAGCTTGTTGACGGAAAAATCGTAACGCCATGGTTCCTTCCATTTATTTTCGCTTTTCATTTTTCTTCTCCCTCCACCATTACCCCTCCCTTTCCAACCGTCTATTCCGTGGCACATTCTTCATTTTTTTTCTCATCCTTAGTTACTCGTTTTGAGTACCCAGTCAACGTGGAGGGGAAATGGGGATGTAAATTTTCACGGTCTCTCATGGATATTCATGAGTAGTGGCATGAAGGTTAGAGAGCGGTAAGAAACTGAGTGAAGATAGAAGAGGGAGGAGATCTGACTAGTAGTACGTGGACGGCATTGGCAATTTCATAAGAAGTTGATGGACGCCCGTGATTTACGACGACTCTAAAGCGAGCGCAATGTAAGCTAACATGCATTATTCTAATTATTATGACAGGAAATATTTTTAAAAACTACGAGCATGGATAGAAGATTAAACATAAGAACTTAATAAGTGCAATGTAAGATAACATACGTTATTCTAATAATTATGACGCAATATTTTTAAGAACAACGAGCCTGGATGGAAGATTAAACATAATAACTTAATAAGTGTTATTTAAGGTAATATACGTTATTATAATATATATGACTGACAATTTTTTAAGAACGACAATCATGGATGTAAGATTAAAGAGACTAACTACCTAAAGGTTTCCAAAATACTAACTTTTCAATTAAGTTACCCAGCGTCCTAACTTTCGACCTAAGCAACTCATTTTCAAAGAACTTCAGAACTAGCCGTGCAGTAGCTTTTACAGAGCCATCCGCGGGCGTTCACACAATTTTTTTAAATCCACAGTGGAAAAATAAATCCCTGAACTAGGAATCTAACCCAGACCCCTCGATTTTGCGCCAACTGCTCAAACCAATTAAACTACCCAGGCGTCCTCTCCCAATGTGATTCCTCCACTGTGGCAGGCTGCTTGAATAACATTGATTTCATTCACATTGGAAGATGACGCTTGGATAGCTAAATTAGTCACAGCACTCGGCGCGAAATTGAGGAGTCTGGGTTCGATTCCTAATCCAGGCGAATGATTTTTCACTGTTAATTTCACACAATTAAGCAACTCATCGTTGAACAAAACGACACTCGTATTTAGTTTATCAAAAACAATTTATTTATCAACGTAATCAGAGTTCAAATAGTGGCCGAAGACATTCACGAAATAAAGAAAGAAGGAAAGTGGTACGAAACCATTGAGACATGGAACACTATAACTCCTAATGGGTAGAAATGTATCATGAAAAAAATCGGAGTTCGATCGAATCTTAACCGGAGTTTGAATGAAAATCTCCTGACTGCCAATCATATGTGTTGGCAAGGCAGGGCACCTAGGCATGTAAACTAAAATCGTATGGTTATATGAACAAGATATGGCTGCTCCACTTTTTTTTTTAGTTTTCCTGTCACCCATGCTGTCACAATAACATAACATTGGCGAGCCACTTTTCACGCGAATATACTTGTATGCTTAAATACAAAATATAGTACCACAGTTTGGGTTCCAATCAAACTTTAGAATAAAATTTTTCTTACGTTGACTCCATATTGCGATTCATAATAAAATAAAAATGGTTATCCGTTTCTGAGAAAGGGAGATTTTCATCATTTTTGAATCAATAAAATTTTCAATTTCATTTAATTTTATGAAACATATACCATTTGTTCAATTTCATCGTTATTTTTCTTAAACACAGAATATTCAAAACTACACTCGAAATATTCTTAAGACTTTGGTTTTAGATGTATCACTAAAAATAAAAACTATTGAAAGGGTAATTTTACTTATGTCTAATTCGTTGTTCATCTGAAACTCCTATAATTTTAATTCAAAAAGTTCATAACGACCATACTCTAGACATCTCATAGGTAGAGATTTGACTAATTTAATGTGTTTAATACATGCAACTTACCCTGTTACCTCTCTTCACCTTTTTGTAGTTTTGCTGCGTTTAGATTACTAGAATTCATGATTTATGAATCGAACGACATTCCGTCCAATATTAGCACTTACAATTAGTACAGAACCACATGAATCGCAGGAGGTTGTTTCCCAGACGGCCTACTAATCTCGGCGGAATATATTGTAAGAATATGTAGTTAAAATTTTTCTAACCAAATAACTGAATTGTTTTATTTTTATCCAGTCAAAGAGATATTTAAGAGAACTATAAATTAGTTTTTTAAGCAATTTTTCGAGACCAAAGGGAAATAATCTCATTTTTTTATCTACTCAATGCAGAGGCCACCTGTCCCTTCTGATACTTGAGAATATATATAGCCTATTTTCAAGCAAAAACATAGGGAATAAAACAAACACAAAATTGTCACCGAGGTTCTTTGTGAAATTTCCTTTTCTTCTCACTCAACAAAGAAATCTAGATAGCAATATCTAAATATTTGATTTCCAATAGCCAATATCAATCCTAATGAGTATAATTACCATATATGTAATCATGAGGCCACTCCTTCCATTAAATTGGGGTTGTTTCAAATGACACCACTGCATTATTTTCTTATTTTTACAGAAGTTAGCATCCTTTAGCATGTATAATATAAACGACTGAAATGTTAACTGCCTGCAATTTCACACCTTCGAACATTTCCTTGATTGCTTAAGTTTATGAGATAAAATAGATTTTATACCTTGGAGAAAGGCATACTGCAACCAAGAATAATCAAATTTTGAATGCAGGATAATCTATTTGTTGCTTTGAACACTGAAAAAAACAAATGACACTGAACCAACGTTTCTCATCATTTATGTATCGGGAAACCAAAACAAAATCGTTCGCTGAATAATTCAATGTAATTTAACGGTCGATAGATCAAGTTACTCATCCGTGTGCATGCATAAAAATAAGCTAATTGGATTTGAGATCCAATTTAATGAGAACTTTTTCATCCAGTTACATAGAAGCCAACAAGGAAGAGCCCTTCCTGTCTCCACGTGCCGAGAATAATAAGAAATCCAGCGTTTCATGAGAGCCTCAACCCGATCAACGCAGAAAAAGAATCATGTAAATTTTATGTGAATCCTGGAATACCCTGGAACGAATAATGATTCTACGCATTTAAGGATGTATATTTAATCTTTAGAACGGCTGAAATGATTGTGAAAGGAACCATATCTTGAGTTTGTAGGTACAACAAATTCATTAGGCCAGGTCTGATCTATTGAATAGTTCGTGCAGACCCCGAATTAGAGTCCAGAAAAGATTCTCAGGTCAATTCAGGAAAAGGATGGGAAATAATGCAGAACTTGAGGTAATTCGTTGTAAGGCTATATATGACTTAATAAAATAAGACAGAAATAATTGACCTAGATCACATGAGAGAGCTAAAAGAATATTAATTCAGCGTTTGATTTGAATTTACTGCAATATGATTTTACATAATTATGATAAAACATATTATTTAGGTGTTAACATCTTTAGTTTTGGACTGCATATCACCCTTTTCTTGATTAGCACCTAAGTGACAGCCCTTGTTGTACATTAATTTGCGGTAAAGGTGCCATAAGCCGCAGCTGGAGATGAAAATGACTGCTGAGCTTACTACGTTCATTGGACGAAAATGTCAAAATTCGTTTTGCTGGAGTGATATTTTAGAATTCGCCAAAAACAATTCCATTCGAGCACAGATTGGCCACCATATTTAATATATTTATGCCTCTTTGCCATGCCATTCCATGAATAAGAAATACAATGTTTCAGATTTCGCTAACTTTGATAGGAGCACAAGAGCTCAAAAGAGTTCTCTTTACTAAAGAGTTAAATGATGATGATGATGATGATGAACCCTGATGAACCAGGGTTAAATGAACCCTGATGATGATGAGCGAGTCACGTATCGAAACGTTGGCAGGTATGGAGGCCCCAGCCCGGTGTTCAACTCGAGAAGAATTTACGTTGAAGAGTAGGGTGCTGGTCTATAGCCAACCACTCATTGAATAGAAAGGACCAGGGTTTATATGATCGACTGAGCACTTGCAAAGCAGCCCGAGAGTCAAGGTTTGAATCCCGAGAGACGCAAATGTTTTAGTGGAATCCCAATCATTACTTGGGTGCAATTTGGAAAGATCCTCAAGTGTATAGCTCTGTTGGTCGGATGATACGTTCAACTTTGGATTGAGACTCATCATTAAGATTATGCTTATGCTTCTCCACCCTTTCCCTACTAATCCTCTTTTCCCTTCCCTATCAATTCTTTCATAATCAGCTAACCCACCTATCCTGAATGGCATGAGAGTCCTTTGCTCTCCGTCGAGCCCTTCAAAAAATCAACCAACGATTTTTGCAAAGAAAATTTGTGCATTAGTGATGGGCCAACCGAGAGTGGTCCAATAACGAGATCCGGGTGATAAAAGATTTATTAATGAACTGGATATCGCAAATGATGGATGAGAGCATTTTCAATGAATCAGAACAAGAATGAATGACTTCCATAGCCGATTCTGGTCACGGCTCCAGCTTGCAGCTCATGAGCTAAGTGAGTAGCCAGACTTGTTTTGAATGATTCTTCTAGCGTGAACTGCCAGAGTTGTTAGATCACTCGCAAATTCCGATGAAATCACGAGTAAGTTTAGAAGACGAGATTAACGAAGGTATTAAGGTTCTGTAAGAACGAAAAATATGGGTAGTAATATTAGCTAACGTGGCTGAGATCATTCAAATGACCCACTTGGTATACAATTAGCTCATGTGACTAATGAGCTACATCAAAATACATTCGTACATTCGTGGGCTGTCAGTCTGGATTTAATCAATTCTATGAATCATCTACGAAGCGAAGATAACTCAGATGATCGGCTCGGCACATCTCTGGCTCATTAAGCCACAAAATCCATTCATGAGCTGTCAATCACGATTGACTCAAGTATAAGAATGGTCGACGAGATCAAGGTCACTCAATGACCGATTCGGAGCATAGCTATGTTGGAGCGATAATGCTGAACAATAGCCATAGCATAGCAAACATCACCATGAATGTTTTTGGACCTATTCCAACTATAATTCTTAAACATCAATTACACATGAGTGACCTCTAGCTTCCGAAAATGCGTACCATGGCTACGCACACACGTATTTTCAGCCCTCAAGTCGCATTCAACCCATCTACCCATCCCTTCTTATCCGTTCTTCCCCTCCGCGTAATCCTCTTCCTTGCAATTAGCCGGGGGGATTCCGTTTCACCCCACAGGACCGTATTTGCTTCCCTTCCGCATCGTTCAGGCATTCTATACGCCCAGGAGCCCGGGGAAGAAATGAGAATTATAATCGCTGTAGGCGAGGAGGGAGGTGAGTACCTCACCAGTCCAATCGAAAGCCTCCCTCCGATGCTCCTTGGTCTGCGTGCTCACCTTAGCTCTGAGCGATATTGCGATGTACTAGCGGCAAAATTAACTAATAACAATAATAATGATGTACCTTTAGCTGAAGAAATAAAAAAATGTGGAACCAAATTCCGGTAAAAATATACCAATCATAATATCAGTGGCTGCTGTAATACCCAACAACCTGTACAAAATCTTGGAGACAATAGGAATATATAATCATATTTACATCCAAATTCACAAAACCGCAATAATTAATACTTTCTCCATAGTAAGAAGATTTCTAAACGAACATTTAAAAAAAAGTAGATGAACCTAATCCCTTTGGTGCATTGCACCCGGGATAGGTAAATGTTTCCCAGTCTTCAGGTTGACAAAATTTCGAAGATAATGATTATAAAGTTTATTCCACAACGTCATATACATTATACAGATATATTTATTCTAAATAAAGGGAATATAGGTATCCCTTTGGAGAAACTCCGTTTTGGGGTCACCGGCTCGTTCTTAATGATCAAAAATAATTTGAATGTGTTGCAACATAATTAACAATAACATTATAATTGTGCTGGTTTAGTTAAAAAAACTGCTGATAATAAAAGAAGCATAGAGAATTAAAATTACTCAAAACTTTCATATCAATAATAATTATGAGATATCACATCGCCATATTGAACGCGATATTTGCGATTCAGCGACTAAATAAATCGTCCAATGAGTGATTAATTATGAGACTATAATTAAAATAGTAGAGCGGATTGCGAATTAAATGAATTTTGCGAGGAGCATGTGATTATAATGTAAATAATCATTGGTCACTCAATCCTAATATTGGTCGACTGCAGCCCTCTATCCTTTCGTATTTCTAATGTTCGTTCCCCTACTCCCTGGCTGTTATTATTATGTGATTTCCTCTAAATTTGGTCTATTTATTTATCCCGTGGTCTTCCACACGGGATTTTCCCTTTATTTTTCCTTCAATTATAAATCCTTACAAACCGAATTTGCCTAAGAGTGTACTCATTTCATCTGTTTCAATTGATATGCATTATGTTCCATATGGCCTTTTCCTATTCTACTCTTCTGTACACTACTTTATTTCCTGTTTTATCCGTCCAGAAGGTGAAGTGTCTTTTATTAGCAGTGGCGTCTAAGGAAATGTGTACCAAACTTTTATTGCCTATTGTGATATAATGGCCATTCCATATACAGTAAGTACATCAGGCGATAGAGTACAGCTGTCAAGGAGATTTTCAGATTGAGGGATTTCAAACCGAGGTCCAGTTTAGACTAGTGGTAGCTTGTTCGACTCCCGTTCCGAGTGTCACAGGTTCGAGACCAGGCGACGAAGAAGCAGCTGCTGAGACTGCTGAGAGGCAGCAGTCTCATTAGATGGCATTGATGTCGCAGATCTAGAAGATCGAACCGGTATCAACAACAACAGCTTCAGGTGAAAGTGAAAGTTCACGAAACCGGCCGGGGTACTGAGATGTGGAAGGCAACGGGAAAACCACCACATTAGTCTCCCAAGAAGATGCAGCCCTAACTATATATAACGTGATGGTATTGCTCCCAGTAAAATATTCCGGAGATAAAGTAATCCCCCAATCTGATCACCGGGTAAGGACTGCTGGGAGGGGTAAATCAGTCAGTAAGGACAACTGCTGCAGATTTCAAACAACTATATAGTCCACAGTAAAATACAAAATTTACTACGAAATAAAATGTGCTCTCGTTACAATATGAGATAACAGGCTAATTGCAATTGTATTTTTCTATTGGAAATGAATATATCGAAAAGTAGTCTAATATCTTATATCTCATGCCCTTAAAACGTGGTACATATGATGCGCGATTTATTGACGGAATATTCTTGCAGTAATGCAAGTCATGCAATGTGCATCGCATGCCATTTTACATTATATGTATCGCAGCTTTTGCGACACCACACTGGTATCGGAAAACGATACAGAGTTATTAATTCCACATACCTCTATATTACCTGCCTCTTCACCACAGTCACAGTAGCTGTTTCCAACCCGCATTTTCCGCGGGCGACCCGAGTCATCGCGTTCCCTCCCTTTCCCACATCTTACCCGAGCCCTTCTTAGCGGTTGAGGGAGCATTACCGCAAGCCTCGGGGCCAACCGGTGTTTCCATCAACATTCACCTCTCCCTCCCCGCCCGGGACCCTCGCAGAGTCCTTGGATTCGTAAGGTGGATGGATCCTAAAGGGTCTGGGAGCAGCCAAGTGCAAAATTGGCCGTCGAGAACTCCGTCCGATGTTCTCAAAATATTTATTCAAAGACGTAGTTCCCGCGAAATCTTAGGGAAAGTCAAATGATGGCTGCACGTAATTAAGGCGGCGAATAAGATGTGAATCCACTCACCTTTCCCTCTTCTTTTTCTCATATGCCTACTGCATCCCGTCTTTCAACTTTGGATGAAGTGACTTTAAGTTCTAATCCTTCCCAAAATCTACTGATGTACTCTTTCAACGACGTCACTTTACTGAAGAAGTCGGTGACCTCTTTATTAAATTTCTAATTCCCTAATTCCTGGCTGAACCGAGGGCCTCCACTAAGTGCCAGGTTCCACACGAATGTTTTCACATGCTATTTCCTGGTTTTTAGTCCTATCTCCTTCGAGCACAGCAGTTATCTTTTTCCCATGAACGCCTTCTTAGCTTGGGCTACTCTCTGCTTGATATCCGTTGTACTTCTTCCGTTCCACGTGATGGTACTTCCGAGATAGGTGAAGGAATCCGCTTGCTCTAATTTCTCTCCTCTCAGTGTGACTTCTACATTCAGCTTATCTCCTCCACATTCTAAGATATTAGTCTTCGTCTTATTTATTTCCATGTTGTATTCTAGGAGAACTTGGTTCATTACGTTCAGTGACCTTTGAAAATCATCGCAATTTCCAGCTCTGATTTCGATATCATCTGAGAAACGGAGCATGTTTATTTCTTCTCCATTTATCTTTATTCCTCTCAGTCAAAGAAATGGTTACCTAATTATAAGATCTACTTCACATTCCCAATTCATTCGTTATAGGCATTGAGTAGGATCGAGTGGGCATGACGCCATCAGACTGTTACCTGGCGACCCAGATACCCATCACATTTCTACCCCTGTCCTTTCAGTCCTTGCCCTCAAATAGCATGGAGGAATAGCCTTATTAGTGGATATAAGTCAAGAATATTTACCTCATGTTGCAAATTTAAGGCAAGCAACTCTTGAAATATGCATTTCAACATTTCTACCTGAAATACACTCTAATTACTAGGAGCTGTTTTTTCTACTCAATTTGGCGGTTTTTTCTAGGAATATGGGTGATTATTTATTCTATTCACTAAAAAAAGTGAATAAAAATATGATTATTTATGAGGTGCATCCAGAAATTGAGTTCCGTCTCACTGATCAAAGAAAAAAAGTAGATATTCAGAAAAATTTATTGTGAAAAAATCCTTAGACCTTAAACAAGTTTTCTACACAACTCCCACCATTTTGTACGCACTTTTCATAGCCCGGCACAAGCTTTTGTATTTCCTCTATTTTAAAAAGAAGCCACCTGTGATGTCAACGAAGTAGCAACGTATTCTATCTCATTTTTATTTTTGGACGTCTTGCCCCCAATGCTCGATTTCAGGTGCAAAAAAACCGTTCGTCACCGAGAGAGAAGTCCGGACTTTATGGAGGGTGGAAGAACTGTTCACAACCAAAGTTCTGTAAAAGTTGTTGCGTCACATATGGAATGTGAGAGCGGGCATTGTCATGAATCAAAACAATACCGCTGATGAGCATCCCTCGGCGGTGGGAATTTCAATTTTTTTCGCCATTTGAAACAAATACCACGAAGCGTACACAACATTCAGCATAGTCACAATGGCGAAAACTCCTTCTCAATGCGACCGCGCATGCGCGAAACTGCGATTGCAGCGCAGCGGTGGCAAGAAATGCAAACGGAACTTACTTTCTGGATGTAATACCTCGTAGAAGTAAGTACGCGCTGATTTGAAGTGAGTCACTAATGTGAAATATCGCAAACTTATAAAATTATTTCCTAACACATTTAGCGCTAATGTAAATCTGAGGGAACAAAGATGGCGACGGTTCACCATAAACGCATGATTTTGAGCAATTTAATGACTTTTTTTCTCCAAATTTTCACTAATTCTAAAGGAAATCAAGATTCGCCTTAAAGAATAAGAATTATTATCATCTATCCTGTTTCGTGCGTGTAATTCCAAATGAGAAGGGTATTTTCGGACATTCAGGGAAACTTCGCTTTTCCTGTTAGTGATTGTGGCCTTAATCAAAGGATAGATAGACATGAACTATTGATATTTATCAGCCTAGCGTTCGATATTTGGCCAAAAATTATATCTAAATAAGTTTTTCGAATATATGACTCGGCGTGTCATCTTGATATCTGTTAACAGCCTACATGATAATGTGAAATGTATAATTTCGCCTTTCAACTTTAGAGTAGACTAAACGCCGTGGGTATGAGTTATCTGAGGAGTGCTTGCAGCAAAAGTAGGATGGATAGGGTCAGTAATAAGCGGGCAATAAATGAATGGGGATTAGATGCTCCAGTAATGGACATATATGAAAGGAATGTGCTTCGCTGGTTTGGCCATGTTGAGGGAATGGATGAGATTCGAGTAACGAAACAGGTATATAAGAGTGAAATGAATGGTGCGAGAGATAGAGGTAGGCCGAGAAAGTTGTGGTTGAATTTGGTTGAGGAAATTCTTAGGAGGAGGAATGTTTGGATTCTTAAAAACAGGAGGGCGTGTGTGAAGCAGTGTATGGGGGTAAATAAGGCAAAAGAGGTTTTTAAGGATAGGTCAGTATGGAGGAAATTACTGAAGCAGAGTTAGGTGTACAACTATGTATTTATGAGTGAAACTTAATGACTGAGCCTACCCTGGAAGGGATCGGCGTAATTGGTATGTATGTGTGACTTTTATATAAAGATGTAGCTGATAGGAACAGGTGTTCAATTTTTCACGAATAGTTGGCCATTAGTGAATATAGTTCCAGCCACCTTAATTTGAAAATAAATATATCCATTTAGCCAAAAGAAAAATTTCCGCTCTTTATATTCCTTTGAGCTCCAAAGTTGATGCTCACAGGATCAAATCTCAAATTCTTACGAACATGTGTCTGCGCTCGAAACCAAAGAGTTGAAATTTACCATTAACTTTATTTCCCTCAAAATACACCCTCTGGATAATGAAAAAAGTGTTCTGACCTCCTTTGGCATGATTACACGTTGCAAGTATTTTTTTTAGTATGCCTTCCGACATTTTTTGTCCGTTTCCCTCTCAGCCGTTCGAATTTCGCCGACGATACCAGAACTGAGGAGTAGAGATGATTACAATCCACAGAGTGGGGAGGGAAGGAACTCCGGGTGTTTTTGCCAACTTCCTCCATCATTATTGGATTAAATGTTTACCACGGTCTTGTCTTTCCCCGGAATTCTCTCCTTAAGCCTGAGAATATTGCACGCGAAACTTTTTCAGCTCCTTGCAGCACGCTCGCTGGTTTCTCTGTTTTGATTTGACGGAGCCCATTCCAGAGTGATTCATCTGGATGGAACGAGTGTGGCCCCTTCTCAATGCATCTTGTAAGAAGTTATCATGAGAGAATTTTTTTAATTCCTTGATAAAAGTTTCATAGCGGATGAATACAGAGCGTCTTCTTAAGTAATCTACGAATGAGAAAGGAAATTGCACTGAGGAAAAGCCATATTGCGATGTAATAACGGGCTGGTGATATTCCTTTCCCAATAAGCCTCGGAAATACAACTGCGATCGCTTGCAACAAAAATGTGCCACTTCTATTCGGAACGAGATATTTGCATCAGCAAACTGTTAATTTGGAAGAAAAACTCATTCCCGAGATGCACCACGGATAGAATAATTTGATTGTAGCTCACCTGAAATGAGTCCACCTAATTTTAACGTCTCTACCGGTACATTACAATCCTCAACGCAGTACGTATTCATTTTCTCAGCACTAGCTAAGATTCCCATTGCTTGGCAAGGCTTAAAAATTCCTAAAGAATGCAGTTTAACTATTTGATTAATAAAATATCATCACATTATTACTTAAATATTGAGCGCTAAACATTTCCACCGTGTTTTATAACGTTCTGGAGCAAATAGTTACTGTATAAAGCAGCTTACAGGAAATTAAAGCACCACAGACTTTAGTTGGTGCTATGGCAAATACGTTGGCCCTCTAAGGAATTCGAACTTGAAGCCCCATTCATAATATATTATTTCTAATCACTAGATTTTTATCGGGAAGTTCCCATGAAAATTGTTTGTTCCGAAAAACAAACTCTCGTTTGTATAAAAATAAAGGTGATTCACCTTCCTCCACATTTTGGTATAACTCAAGAAGCTTAAAAACATGATACAATGTCTTTGTATTCCGAATTAGAATAAAGTATCTATATTTTCCCGGCAATAATTTGTTGTCCAACGCACAAACCAAGCTCTAATTCAATTTTTCATGACCTGCGGAAATCGAAGGTTAATTTTAAGATTGGTAAGAGAGAAGAACAAGAGTAGATTTTTATCATTGAATGGAGCACATATTGCTGCATTTACTGATTATGACATTACACTTAATAACTTGCCCTAAATATTGCCCTAAACTTAATAAAGAGTACAGGGAGGAGTACATACTGCAAAGAAATATAGGACGTCGAACTTCATAACCAATATATTATGACAGAGAAAACATCAAAAGAGTCGCGATATAAATTTGTCGTGGATAAAAATGGAGCTAAAAATCCACTCAACAGATGTTTCCCTTGTTGAACATATTACTTACACACAGGTCCTTTTTGGGCAGAAATATTGCTCTCAGTGTTTTCACCGACAAAGGGACGTATTTCACATATTCATCTAGTATAATACGGTTTAAAAAATAAATATTAATTTACTCACCAGGAAAAAATGCTTCGATATACATACGGGAGAGAAGTCGGCAAGTTAAGAAGAATACACCGAAATTGAAAGTTAGAGAACGACATTTTAAGAATTATTTGTTTTTACTGTTAAATTCAATGATCTTCTATATCCGGGATGACTTAAACATAAATTTTCCGATGTTATTGCAATCTCCACAATATTTTTTTGTCATTTGTTTTCTCTTTCAAGTCAATAATCATTGTGGTGAAATTTCATGGAGTATAACCAAGCAAAATGTCCATCGACTTTCATATCTTGCCGAGGAAATTATTTTCCTAAAAGGGTTCATTAAAATATTCCTTTATTAATTCAATGGTTAAATTCAAATGACTACTACCCCTTGACTTGGTGGAATGGTTTATGACTTCCTTCATTGCATCTTTTGCTTAACTGACAGCCATATCGGAGAATAAAATTAGTACACTTACCTAAGGAACAACCAGTTTTGCTGGAATGGTACTCGGCTATAGAAAGTGATGCGGAAATTAACTGTGGAATTAGTTCAAGCTGCGTTCATTATCTTTCAATTAGGATATTTCAAAGCACGTACGTTCCACGTTTTATCTGTTATCGCATTAATCGTTTAAAAAAAGTCCATCGCTCACTTCAGGCCATCGCGCAGTGCGCAGACGAGAACATGGCGCAGCTGTTCCTTGCGACGGTAAGCTCCCGCAACCGTGATGCGGATCGGCGTGGCACAACTCAAGACAGAACTGTTTCGCTTGGCTTCTGAAGATTATTATTTCCCCATAAGTAATGGAAACATGTAAAAAATACCATAAGGGAGAGTTTAGGAAACTAAACTGGTATAATACCAATTAACGTTGTAATACAGACGGTTATAAGATTAACCTACAAAGGCAAATCTAGTTTTTATTTAATTCTTTAAATGTTATAAAATAATCCATATTCATCTTTCTCAATTCAATACCTTCAGAACGAGTCATTGCATGTATTTTTATCTTCCTTATCTCCGGAGATATACTGTCAAATGCTAAGACGCTTTTGTAAAATTCTAGTTTTACAGCATTGCAATATCTCGTAAACCGTTGCATGTATTACAAAATGGCTTTGGGATTTACCTTTTATAATAAAATGAAGACATTTGCCATATTTGGTCGAAATCGGTTACCCCAAGGGCAATCACCTGGTACAATTTGGATGGAATGACCCAAGATGAATATTATTCCGTTTTGTACGCTTCCTCATTTTCCCCCGGAATGTTGACATTTATGTGGTTTTGGCCATAAATAACACAGATTAGAAAATATTTGGCGTTCAGACGCGTGATATAGGTATGCAGTTAGGTTTATCCGTAAAAATATCCTGTAAAAAGCTCTGGAAATGTTACATCCGTCCATGAGCTTTCATCGGTATAAAAAGCATGATATTAATAAAAAACACCAAATCCGCTCCACTACCGAGATATCGAAGTTCTATGGGAAAATTGCCACTCTCAGTTACTCGTGTATTATTAACCGTCGAAACCATGGAGTGGTGATATTTAAATTTATTGTAAAAAAAACAAAGCATACTCTTTTTATTCAAAAAGTACAGCAAGTTCCATACAGTCACACTGGAAACCATCAAAATTATTTAATTCCTCAAAAAAAGTTTACGGAAACATTTTTGGAAGCAAAAACTAAACATTCTATTATCATGAAAATTACTCACTTCTTTCATTTTCAACGGAAAGAAATATTATATCTGATTTTCAAAAGAACCATTATCTTATATTTCTTCCACTCTAACCAAAAGTTTTGCGATGTAGATCGCAAACATTATATGGAAATTTAAAAATCCACAAGTTTTCATGTGAATATTTTTCCTTTAACTTCATATTTTAGTCATCGTTCTCTTAAGGCTCGAAGTTGGAATTCCTCCCTTTCCTGCGGCGAAAACAAATTACTATTTCTTTTTCAAGAAATATCTAGGCCTTACATAATCCTGTATTCCTTTATATTCTATTTCCCCGGAGAATAAGAAAAATCCTGCAACTATTGGACGAAAACTGCCGTTGCAGACAGTATTCTCTTTGTTTCGAGTGAAATAAACTGAAAGGGTGCCTGTGAGGAAAAATAAATAGATGAATAAAAAATCTAAAATGATGATGAAGATGATTACCGAGTGGCTTCTTAAAGAGAATACGAGATAAACTTGAGAGGCTATGAAAAATAGAGCAGACCGATTCAATTATACCGAAAAAAAATAACTGATGCTGAAATCAAGACGAGGAAGGGTAGTATCTGTAAGTTGTTTCGATTGACGAAACAGCATTAATTTGTAATTATGACAGAGATTATAGAGTATATCCGATGGATTAGTGAAAAATGACTTGAAATAAATGGCTAGCATCAGTCATAAAATATTGGTTTTTGAAGCTTTTTAAACACTGCTAACGAAAAAGTTCAGAGTTATTATTTGAACCGAGGTATTTTCTCATGGAACACTCTGTTATTCGCCCGGTATCTTTCCAATATTTGTTCGATATGTCCCGCGTTGACAAAGGAATTTGTGGATTTAAAGCGTAAATACCCGAGGAATTCTTTTTATATGCTGAAAATGATTCTCTGAGAATTTCACCATACATGCAACGAGTTACTACATCGAATGAAAATCCAATGGTATGAATTAAAGTTATGACAGTAGACACAAAATAAAATGATTTCCAAGTTCACTCCATTTTGTAGCAATATAGTGCTCATTTAACGCCATCAAAGTTTTAAGAGTTCAGCTAGGTCAACGGAGGACTTCTTATCATCTTAATCCTTAAATAAAACCTTATCTATGATATTCAATAGAAGTATGAAGATTTAAATACCATTTCTATTACTTTTCTCTATTTTACGTTGTACGAATTGATAATGTAATTATGATATCATGAAGCCATATCTCCAAAAATAGCTTTCCAATATGAAAGCGTAGATAGAAATACGTTCCCTCAAAAATGCCAACATCATCATTAAAAATGTATTACACAAAAGCAGATATTCCCAAATTATGATTCGATAGCAATGTATTCTAAAGCACTGCTTTTCTAAAGCAAAACGATTCGGCGATTTGACCTCCGTATGCGTATAGAATGAAGAATCTTCCTTTCTTTTGGACCAAAAACAAGGCTGACAAGGCGTTCTTTCTTTATTCCATCATTAGATTATTTCTGCAAACAATTTTGGAACTTTTCCGACGGCTGGATATTTTTCATCCCGCAACGTAGGCACAAACCGACTATGTTTACTTTACGCTTTTCCATTCGCATGTTATTCATACATATATGCATCCCATCATAGGCGCGCATATATATCATCGAATTATTCACTTAAATATACACGCAAAGACACTGAGGATGAAGACAGAGGGGGCACAGAGGGTTGAGAAGATGGATTCTGGCGCTTCGAATGGAAAGGTTAGAAAAAAGGAAAAAATATATGGAAGGGAAAAAAAGGGGCTGAATTGTCAAAAAAAATGAGGGGGATGCGGCGAAGTTTTTGAACTCTTCGGTCGTGGAACAAAGAGTTAGGCGGGGAGAGAGGGAGGGGTGGGTGGACGAAGAATCGGAGAAGAAAGAATGAAAGCATTCTTGGGCGTAGGCGGCTGTATTAAAAGTCTGCGGTCGTCCCTCTGTTCGCGGGAAGAGGGGCTCGCTCGAAATGTTGTGGGGAGGAGAAGCGAAGGCGGAGTTATGACCAGAGGGAGGAGAGGAGGAGGAGGAAGGAGAAAGAGGAAGGAAAGGGAGAATTGGGAAAAGTGAGGAAGAAGAGCAAGAGAGGATCTGAAGGTTTGGAGGAGGGCCGCGGTGGGGTTTGGCTCTCGGGGATGGTTCCTCGGGGGAGGAGAGGGAAAGAGGAGGGAAGTATGGAACATTGGCCGGGAATTGGTGGAAATTTCCGGTCTCCCGCAAAGGAGAGACGGAACGTAGTAAATCATTAATGAGTGAGGGAGAGCGAGCTCGGCTCTTGAGAGAGAGAGAGAAGGGCCAGGTCGTATCTGTCGGAGAGGATCTTTCGAGGGAGTGGTGGAGGAGGAAGACGTGAAATTGGACGTTGGGGAGGAATGGGAGGTAAGATGGAGATTAAGATGGGCTGAGGGGGGGTCGAGTACGTTAGGAGGACGGGGGGGGGGAAGGATGAATGGAAAGGATGGGTGTGTATGGACGTGGCGACGGTTGAGGCAGAACGCAGTGGAGAAGTCAGCCGAGAAAATGACCATTGCGACCGGAAATAATGTCCATCTCGCATTGCCAAGTTCTTCTGGATCATTGAACGCATTTAACCATGTGACCTTAGCCATTAGAGATGTGGGATAATAGCACAACTCGCACATAAACTCAACGAAGAAAGTGAATCAAGATGAAATAGTTTCAGCGACATGAAATATTTTATCGACACAACATTATTGCACACGATGTAAGTCGAATCCTGCAGGAACCTGAGGAAGCCTGCAGGATAACCGGCGATGTATCGTCCTCATCATGAATCAACGCGGTGGAAATCCCGGAAAACGGATTCGACTTACATTCCAGACCCGCGGAAGCCTTCATCAGAACTTTATTGCACACGATATTTGAGAAATTATACAATATGCCATCTTTCAATGACATAACTTTAAATTGTCATGGGATAATTTGATGCGAAATCGGCCAACCCAAATTAGGAAATTTTGGATGTTTGGAGTAATTCAACTAGGTGTTTATCTCTAATATATGGATTTCATGCAATCTATTACAAATTTTTCTCGTTTTTGGATGAATGCCCTTCCTTTTGGACTTTTGACGAGAGCGGAATCCCTTTCAACAGTAGTAAAACAAGTTTTCCTCGAATTCAAATTCCGGATTGATTTTAGAGGTCCGTACCACACGATTAATATTGAACTCAGCAAAATTTGAGGTTGAGGTTTCTACGAGTGATTTGTCAATTAAAATAACTTATTTCCCCATTAAAAGAAGAAAAAATGAGTTGATCATTTTTTTTTCTCTGTCCCAGAAGTTACGCTGGTCATTGAATGTTTTATATTTGCGAATCTAAAGACTACTCATTTTCCATAAACAAACCAAACGCATTCAAGGATATCTGGTGAACTTGCACGCATGAAAGTCGCATTTTATTTTAAGATGAATGTTCTTAGAAACTCCATCCTATTTCTGAAATGTAATACGAATATTCACGTCCACTTAACGAAGTGGGAATCGTGGCATGAAACTTTTCACTGCTTTGTACATAACAAAATGTTCTCTAAGTTCTTATTAATTCAACGAAGTCCAGCGAGATGTTGTGAAACATTATTAATAAAATGAATAAAACTCAACAATGTCCACTAATGTCCACTGGATTTTTTATTGGTACATCGCGTTTCGACGCTAATGCGATATCATCAGGTGCCAATGATGGCGCATTAGCGTCGAAACGGGTTGTACCAATAAAATCCAGTGGCTATTGATAAGTTTTATTGAGTTTTATTCATTTCTTTAAAGATACCTCTTCACAATTTATATAATTTGAAATAGAAGGACGAGACAGGAAATTTCATTCCTTTCAGGCCCTTTCAAAATGATGCCGGGTCGCATGGATAGCGGTGGAAAACTGCAGAGGGATGATTATTCAACGGGATTGAGGGAAGCTGAATGGTGGGCCATGAAGGATGCTGCGGGTTGGGATGGAGTAGGAACAAAAGGATGGAGGGAATGAGCCGAAGAGAAAAAACAGACGCGAAACTAAGGATGATGAGGATTAAAATGGAGATGAGCGAGGTAGGGAAAAGGGATGAGTAATAAAGAAACAGGCAATGGCCACCTAGGGTAAGGCAAGCAGACAGGATGCATTGAGCTGGAGAGGCAGGGAACATTCGACAAATAAGACAAAAACCCCGCGGTGGAGACGTTTAAAGGCCTCGGGAGCATTCAACCCATCAAGAAGATTATGATATCCTCGAGATGATGATATGTACTTAAGAGGGGATCAGAAGGACTCACATAAAAATATAAGACAGAGCTCCCCATTCTCCGCTGCTTCAATAGGAGGGTAGTCGGGAAAGAGAGAGACAAGCCACGGCGGATTTAGGGTCTTATGCTACAACCAACTTCAAAAATGACGATTATACTCCCCGTTCCCTCTTTTGATACGTATAAGTACCAAATTTCCTTCCTCCCGAAACTGTATCGTTGGCTTTCCTCGCATTTGCGTCAAGGAGGCCGAGTTTTTATAGTTACAATAAACATTAACAAATATTAGAGTAGTCACTTATCTTTAACTACGGTTTTAAAAGGCGTTGTTCCCATTTCGGCATTAAAGTTACTTGGATCTCTACTCTTTTATCTATTTGATGCTAGTTAATAGGCAAATTATCCTAATTTGGATGAGTCACGTGGTTGTACTTACTACAAAACTGGATCTGAACTAGAATGCATCACTGCTTAACCTTTTTATTGGTTTTTAATGTGATTTACCAATACGTAATGAACAAACCTATTTTAATTGAAATAATCGGAATGAAAGAGGAGCATCTCTTTTAATTTTTCTCTTACTCAAGTTGATTGAAAGTATTGTAGAATCGAAATATTTCTACCAACATCTATGTCACCTACAATAAAATACCTATCAACCTCAAACCCTTAATTTAACTTCACATGCGAACACATTTATGGTAGTCACAATTCCTGGAAAATTATTACCTCAATATTTAATAAATCATTGCACAGTTTTCCTGATAAATCAGGAGGAGTGTATGATGAGTTGAAATATTGCCGGTACTACAATTTCTGTGCCATAACGTGGGCAACAAAAATTGACAGAATATTCTTCAGGTCGTTACGATTCATTTTTTAGCATCTTAAGACTAGTATTGAAACTATAACGAGAGTCACCATCACATTCAAATCAGATTGTATCAAATTTAGGGATATTATCGTTGGATAATTTGTGGTCAATCTATTTTCTGACAAGGCCAAAATATTTTCGGAAACTCCAAGGGCTTCGCCCGATTTGGCCATAAAGATAAAATTAGGGAAATTAAATGCCGATTATGATTTCTAAAAATGGCAGTTTTTTATACCAATAATTACAGTTGGAAATATTTTCCACTGAGATTCCAATAATAGAAAGTTAGACTTGTAGTAGAGTTAGTTCATTTTGCTGAGTAAACTTATTTCTATAATGCAGCGGACGTGTTGTAATAGCACTTCACGCACGCTCAATTTCCTCGAGGAATTTTTATTTATGTGCATGAAATTATGGGCATAGATCTTCAACCCATTTAACTCCTAAAAGTTTTGTAGTATATGATAAAGACCATGCATTAGTGAAATAAGCAAATACAATTTGCAATGATATAGTAGTTTGGGGGATGTTATAAAAATCGAAGTCTGCTCTCCACATTCATCTAGTGCCGATAATTTCGCAATATTGGCCATTGACGGGCTTCCCGGGCTTTTTTTGATCGACTACGATGAGGACCAAATGGACTAAGAAAGCTACCCACATATAATCCGTGTGTAGAGTTAGTAAAGAAGTGTCATAAAAATCATGGAGGAAGAGGAGATGAACTTATGGACTCATCTTGCGACACAGTAGCCTTTGGAAAGAATTAATGAAAGAAAAAATGAACGGTAAAAATAATTGAGGAATGCCAAGAACAGGATAGGTCGGGTAAATTATGAAGGACATCAAAGTAAGGAACTCTGTAGGAATTCAGCGGATGGCGGAGAGAGAGGAGTGTAGAGATGCAGCCAATCAAACTTCGGATTGATGATTACAGATAATGACCTTAGGATTGTCGCAAGTGTATTTCTGATCAAACTGCTGTTCTCCTAAAGGAACCATTATACACTATTGTACGCAGTCTTTTTTCAAATTCCCTGTGTCGAGTCTGTTGCGAGCGATGAAACCACCTCTTTTTGCCGTAACTCACAAGCTCAGGAGCGGCGATCCCGCCATTCCCCGCCGGCCGTAATTTCTCCTTCAGGTCCGCTTCCGCCGCACCCCGCCGCGCCTCGCTTTGCGATGCCTTCCGCGTAATCCCCCGACACCCCTCATTATTGCATCCACCGTTCTCTCCTAATCGCCATCCTCATCCTCTTTAAAAGCCTCTCACTCTCCCTCTTTTCTCAAATCCTCCGAACTTCCTGCTCCATCCAACCCCTCGCTCTCTCCAACCATTCTCTCTCATTCACTCGAGGGAGCCCTCCCCCCCCAATCCATACCCACCGCCCACCGGGGAGGCCCATACCCACACAATCCCATTGTAACCCCCTAGTATCACTCCACTGCTCCACCGCACTCCACCGCATCACTCCACTGCTCTACGGTGGTTCTTGTCATGCTCCGATTGGTCAATGATGTGTCATACAGACAAAATAAAACGGGAATTACTTCTGTTAAGCTATAAGTCTATCAATAACAATATTACTTAGTCAAACTAAACAAGAGCGCCTGATGACCTCCTGCGTGAAATTTATTTTTAACCTACGGCGAGATGAACATATTACCCCGTATTTCAAAAAGCTCTCCTGGCTTGATATCAAATAGAGGAGAAAATACAATATGGCTTGCTTTACATTTGATCTCCTCAAACATGGAAGCCCACAGTATTTAATTGATCTTTTTCCCCCTAGCTGTAAATATACAAATGTAGTGACAAGACAAGACCCGTGTTTTTTGTATGCCCCCCAGTTCCGGGCAATCACATTTAAAAAATCCTTTACAGTTGTAGCTTCAAATTTGTGGAATGACCTGCCAAAACAAGTAAAAGACTGTGCAACACTCGAAATATTTAAGAGAAAGCTAATCAAACATTGACTTGTTTGAGACCCATGTATATAGATCATATTGTTTTGAAATGGATTTTTTTATTGATATGTCTGTGGTAAATGTATGTGTTTGAAGGAGTAATTTAGTTTTCTTTTTTACTCTGGTTGTTGTACGATACCATTGTTAATTTTATATGTACAAATCATTCTTTATTGGGTTCCTCATGTTTTATTGTATGATGACATTGCTATCTTTTATATGAACGAATTATTCTTCCCTAGTCTCATGATGGAGTATATGATTTATTGTCTTATTATATGGCCTTGCACATCACATTTTGTACTACTTTGTTCTAAAGGAGTGCTCTTCTAGAATAATAAAATGAATTTATTCATTATTATTTAACGATAAAATAAGGACAATGGTGGGAGATAAATTGCATAATAATTGTACATCATAGGTAAACGGAATCGAGGCGTTTCCAAGAGTGTCACCATAGCCGCCGTTACTAAGTTACTAAGTTTCCAAGTCGAACGATCATCCCCCTCATTTGTTTTATTGTATCTATCACCATTACCTCATATTTATGCCTTTAAGAGGCTTAAATTGTTTCCTCACGAAAGTGGCAACATTGCTTAGTAAGAAAACCTAATGCGCAAACAATTCCACTCATACCCGTCTCACCATTTCCTTCCGGGGTGGGCCAAGTCAAATAAATTAGTCATTACCGTCAGCCCTGGTCCTTTGAATAATTTCCCCCATAATACCCTATCATTGCCAAGTACTTTGGATTCTCTCACTCTCATTCACTGCTCCACTCACGCTGTCCTATTCTTAAGACTAGGAAAACTATAGTGTCTCCTCTACCTCATTCACTGATGCCTTCCGCGGCTTCGATGAAAATATTTGTTTATCTTGCCAAAGCCCAATAAGACCCTGCGATAATTAACGTCATTTATGATTACAGGGCCAAATATATTTTCTAGTTAGCATGATATTGTAAGAATTGCTAGCTTAAGAGCTTTGCAAAATTTCATTCATTAATTGGTCGTTCAATCCCAAGATTGGTTGACTGCAGCCCGCCACCATTCCCTCTCTAATGTCAGTTCCCTTACCTCCTGGTATCTCTTCATATGTACTCTCCTCTTTATTTGGTCAATGAACTTATTACTGAGTCTTCCTCTTGAGACTTTTCAATAATGTTCTTTACAAACCTACTGTGTCTCAGGGTGTGTCCAATACATCTGGCTCTTCCTTTCTGTTAGGTGTCCCATACGGTCCCATCTGGTCCTGACGACGCTAGTTGTAAGGTTAGCGAAACTATTGTCCGTTAATATGAATCAACGCGGGAAAAATCCGAATAAACTGACCTCAATAAAGAACCGCGGAAGCCTCCGTACCATTTCTTATCTTGCCCGTTCATTTGATCTTCAGCATCCTCCTCCAGCACCAGATTTTGTAGAGGTCTAGTCTTTTCCGCTCAGCTTTTGCAAAATTCAAATTTGTTATCTCGGAAGTACTTGGGCCGTCTGCCTAAGGTGGTGTTGCACCCTTATTTGCTGCTGAAGATGGTGAGACAGAAGTAATCATATGCCAATCCAAACATGCCCGTATCAGAAGTCAACTGCGACTGAACTACCAAGAGGACCATATCTCATCCACTCTCTTTTTAAGCCTCCCCTCCACCGCTTTTCTCGCTATCATCAAAACTACTATTCAATCCCAAGATTGGTTGACTGGACCAATCCATTCCACCCTGTCTCCTTCTTACTCCTTTATTCCCTTGCAGCTCTTCTCTTTTATATCCCGTTTCACTTGAACCATGGATGTGTCTTCCTCGTGAGGACTTCTTCTCGGTTTCCCCTTCTTTTATGTTCCTTGCGAATTCGCTTCATCTCAAAGTTCTCTCAAAGACCAGTGGTTCCCAAAGTGGGCGCTACTGCCCCCAGGAGGGCGACGCTTTCATCTAAGGGGGCTGCAAGCTGCTGGAGGCAGATCCCATATCGAACATACATGTTCAGGGATGAATAAACTATCTCTCAGTTTGATTTGAAATAAACAATAGTTTGATCACAATCGTATTAGCTTTATTTTTATGAACTTAATTTCCTTTGATCATGAAGTCCATGATTTTAAAGCTTATTGTTGGGACCGCTGGGTTAAGGTTTGCAGAGAAAAGGTGGCTCGAAAAAGTTTGGAAAACACTAATCTAGACCGTGTCTTCCTCATAGCGCTACCTGTAGTTTTATCCTCCGTTTTTCCGTAAGCTTCCACAATTTTGATTCTATTTTTTAATATTTGACAACAACCTATAGTACCACGTTTCCGAAGCCTCTCTCTGTTTTCGTTGAAGCTTTCCCATTGCCCATGTATCTGAGCTATAAGGCGCAACACTCCACACCATTGTTTGTAGATGGATATTTCAATCTAATTTATATTTACATTTCCTTGGAACTCAGCAGCAAATAAGAGCTTTCCAATCACTCAGGTGAGCTAAACTGTTTTAATCTGCATAAGGGAGAGCTTGTTGAATGCTTTTGTGTTGTCAGGTGCGCTAAGCAGATTGTAGCACATCTTTCGAGTACTTCGCTTTCGCTACTGTTTGCGGTAGATGATGAAAATTGTGATACCGAGAAAATATGTAATAATAGAGACAAGACTATCCAAATTCCAAAGTTAATTGTGATTAATGCTAGAAAAAATGTAATAACTCTAAATTTAATCATTCAAGCGATGAATATGACCACTTTTTTTATAGAAGTCGAATGCCATTCTGCCACTTAATAAACATTTACGCGTAGATCGTTCCAATCGTCGACTTGAATCTGCAATACATAGTTTGTTTCCATCCCCATCAATGTACGCTATTCTGGCCAAGGTGATTGGAAAGTACCCAATAGCTATTGGGTCACCAAAATGCCGCAATGCATTTCTCTTACGACGATGGTTTTTTTTTGTTCTCTAGGCAGAGGAAAAATTGAATTATTTACTCTGGATGCGTATTTATATCGTCCAGTTTACCAAGTTGCGTGGGCCAAACTCACCCTTCCGATGTTTTATTCATGCAATTAACCCCTTCCTCTCCTTCTGAGCATCGTGCGTGGCATTTATTCCTACCAACACTCCCTTGCCCGGTCCATTTTGGCACGGTCTCCGAAAAGCGTTGGAAAGGAAGGAAAAAACTGCCCATGTCCCCCGTTCTGGGGATCTTCCCGGACCGGTCATTTGCTCGATTTTTATATATCTTCCGCCCCGCTCACTGTTATTGTGATTGCGTGGCTAAGCGCGAGGATTGCGGATCGGCCGAGGCTGGTGCCGTCTCCACTTGGCCCGGATGAAGTCGTTTGCTTGCTCACCAGCGCAGCGCCCCCATCCTTCCTTCCCTTGAACTACTTGCCTCCCCGCTGCGATGCGAGAAAAGCCCCTCCGGCAATTTTCCCTTTCTTCCCCTCCGCTTCTTTTTCCTTTGGGTAAATTCTGGCAGTCTGCTTGCTCCCTTTCGCAGGACTCTTTCGTTCTCCCTTCTTCCACATCTTCGTCACCTTCCTCTTTCATCGTGCTGCCAAGCATCCTTGCATTAAATCTACATCTACATACTACCCTGCGAACCACCGCATGAGGGAGTGGCGGGGGTGTTAGGACACCAGCCGTGTAAAGATGTAATGGATAAGGTGTTGGGAGGTAAAATGGTGACATGTATTATGGGAGTGTATTTAGTGGAGCTCAGTTTTTATTTTGGGCGCTTATTGTGCGCGGAAAGAATGAGTTTTTGCACCTGTTTGGCAGAGTATCTCTCTTATTTTATCGTTTCTGTCAGACCTAGAGATGTAGTGAGGCGTTATGATAATATTCTCTGTGTCGCTCTGTGTTGCATTATATGATAATCGGTGGAAATAGTGCTTCTGCTTTTATTATTTACCTTCTGCTTATCGTATTTCCGGTAAAATTCTACGGCCACTCAATACCCTGAAAGCATTCACAACGGAATGTGACAGGAGTGGATCTTTACCAAGAAAAATTTGCACACGAGAACACAATCTAGAGTAGAACAAGGGAGGAAATGCGACTTTTTGGCGGTGGGAATAGGGTTAGAGGGGTGAGGATGTGGTTGCAACCCCTTTGGCGTCCCCCTCCCAATGCCTGCCGCTCGGATCCAAGAGTCTGCTGTCCACAAAAAAAATGAACAGTTAAAACATCGATTTCGCCCACCTCCCAGAAAAAGAAAAAATTTACTCGAAATTAAAAAGAAATGAGGTGATGGAGGCAGGAAAATATCTTCATGCAAATCATCCTCTTTAATAATAATAATAATAATAATAAATCATGTACAAACTCATTACGCCATTTCTAGTAGTTTTTTTATTTGACGTGTTCCGACGCCTATAGGCATTTCTCGCTCACTGTCTCTCGCTGGTAGTATGCGCGATGTTAAACGATGCTTAAGGTTGTTTGAACAAAATATCATTTCACATATAAATCAATAAATTTTTTATCAATTTTAAGAAAAGTATCTCATCTCTCCAAAGATACAAATATATCATCCCCTAACCCAACTACTTTCCGAGATTTTTAACGACAAATACCCGCCTTTTTGCATGGAAAATGGTACATGGATGCACTCCAGAGAGACCTTATTTTTTTCAAGAGGAATTTATAACACCTACTTCCTGTCAAAAAATGAAGCGCGTTCAATTTTTGTTCTTCCACTACTTTGAAAAATAAAGAATGCAATAACCGCAGCTATTTTTCCAGAATTAAAAAAAATTATTTCGTTTAGAAGGAGTTTTAAAGGTACCAAGTGAAAAAAAATGAGTCAAGTTTTAGACTTATATAAATATTTTTATTAAATTACTTAGAATTTCAGTCATATAAAATAATTTAATGGCATCAATAATACTGCAATTTTTATTTCATGAGTCCTACACTTGGATTAAATTAAAACGTACAGTTTGGATATGGTTTCCTTTATGACAGAGAACTATCTCGCTCAAACTACCTTAACTTCGGAGACTGTACGAGAACCAGTGTACCCATCGTGTTAGGCCGTTACCCTTGCCACTTGTTTACATCTTCAATCGACGAAAGGGCAAGCACTTGGAGAAGTATGAGTAATACTAGTATATAGAGTATTATTATCAGTTCTTAATATGGTTGGAAACATTTTTACTTATGTACAGATTTGTGTAAATTGTTTCATAGGATTCTCATAGATTCCAATTTGTGATATTCTCATATAAAAGTGAAAAAATGCACCCCACGGGTAGGTAAATTTTGGCAATTCAATGCTTGTTAATGTCTAGCCTTGAGGCACATTACATATGTTTATTTCGTTTTAGTTCAATTGCATGTGCACAGATGGCTCAGAAAGGAAAAGCAGTGGTAGGCTCCACAATTATTTATTAAGGCGATCGGTTTCGATACAAGGTATCATCATCAGGCCCTGATAATGATACCTTGTATTGAAACAGGTCGCCTTAATAAATAATTGTGGAATCTGCCATTGCTTTTCCTTTCTAAGCCATCATGAAGGAGTTCCATCATGTCTCGCCTGATACTATTGAATTTAGCATGTGCAGAGAGTTGCTTCTAAACGCCTAAGAATACATTTCTTGTTATTATAATTGTTGCCAACAAATATCAAGAAGTCACGCCTAGCCCATTGCTTGAAAAACGCATATTATAATATATTTTCGAATAGCGCATCGAAAGCTCTAGCAATAATATGTTTTAATTAAGAAATAAACTATAATATCGGTCACGTATCATTTCCATTCCCGCGTGTATCGTGCCTTTCAGCGTATGTACAGATGTGCTTAAATGGGATGACGTCTAATCATAGCAGTATTAAGCCAACAGTTGAAAAATATAATACCCAGGTGCCTAAACCATACTCATAGACAACTCTTAGGAAATATTTGCGCCTCGAACTCAGTTTTCCCCAAAATGGCCTCCATATTACATGAAATCAAATTTCATTTTTTCCCATTTTTTTATATATTCTCACATCAATACAATGTAATCTTAAGTAAAATTTCCGACTTCTATAGCGTGAAAAGGTGTGATTATGTTATTCATTTCAGAGGACATCTTTCTATGAAGTAGCCAAAAGATGAATGAAAAGTCATTTCAGTCAACTTACGGTTTGACCAACTTGACACCACTGGTAGATTTCGACCTTCTGTCTCTTCGACCTTCTCAGAGGAGGCGTTACGGTTTCTGTACGTCCTCCGCATTTTAACAAAGCGCGCGGGTTTCCTTACGCGTGATTCACGCTGTCATTTTTCACGCGCAAGCTCAGGGATAAAGGCAATGGCAGCTCAAAAGTTTTGGAAGTGATTTTTTTCAGGAATATCGGCAATGAAAGGTACCCCTTTGGGTATCATTTGAGCACGTCCCCGAACACGCACGTGAATGTGAACGGAGAACCAATCAGAGCAAATGGAGACGTGATACCGCATAAAATTTTTCCTCAAACTGGGATAACGGGCACTATGGGGATGATGCTTGCAGTTTGAACGAAATCGACCCCATATTATGGAAAACGATGATTTAAGCTATAATTTTTCTCGTCATAGAAAAACATACCTCAATGAGTTGTGGGCGTCCTGAAAAATGAGCGTGTGAATCAGGCTTTACCATTAACATTTAAGATTAATCCAATTTATTGATGAAACCGACAGAATAATCGACTCCTGTGCATGAATTTTGGGAATCATGTTGACTATTGTTAGGGAGAGTCGAAACATTGTAAACATGAGCGAGTATTCCAGGGTTTGAACTACGAGTGTTTGCCTAAGACTACAAGCATACGTTAACGGATTTTTACTCTGATTTATCGATAGTGCCCGTAATGACCAAAATCCATGCATAAGATTCATATTCCTCATTACTTTCATTTTCAATTAGGATTAATCTTTGAAAAAATTTAAATATCAAATGCTTTCTTCTTGAAAGGCTTTGCTACCTTGTTCTGCTCGCAAAAAAACCCATTTTTACTTCACCAAAAATGCCATATGAGGCCAATACAAAGTCTAGTAGTACTATAAACTCTTTTGCTACTACTCACAAGGGTTTACAAACTGATCGCATAGTGAGTTTCAATCTTTTGAAAACCATTTGATAAATTTCTTGAATATTTCCCCGAGAGAGGACCAAAGCTATGGCAACTCCCAGAAAGTTATCTGTAATCCACTACACCTAAATCTAGTGCCTAGATCCCGTCATGGACGTGAATTTGTTTCGTCCAGACAGTATTTCACCGATTTTTATCCCAAGGTGAAAATTGAAGTTATAACACAATAACAGGATGTGGATCATATTGTAATTCCTCGCACGAACCGCTGAAAGCAGATTTTTCTCTGAGGTAAACAACGATGGAAAAAGTCGCAGAAAGCATTCCGTGCTTCTCACGAGCAAAATGGTCTGATTTTTTTTGTTCACTTTGTCTTTCATTCCCCCCACGAGCTAACTGAACTCCGAAATACGTCCATAGAATCCTTCCATCCTTTCTTCTTTTCTTCGGCGTTCTCTATTGGATTCTTTCCTCTCCCATTCTTCCCTCTTTCCATTTGAGAAACTTTTCCAACGGGAAAAATAAGGCTCGTCCATTCTACTCTCACCCTCCCTCCATTATTTCAGCTTCCAATATTGTTTTCATAAAGATTTCCCGTTATTCATGCCGCGCAGCCGGATAAATACAATAAAAGAATGTTTCCACAAAGCGTTTTCCAATTTTAACGATTATGACTGGTCGGAAGGAAGAGAAGAGAAGAAGGAATTGCGAGCGAGATAAAAATTGCTAGAGGTGCTATGTTGGCTCGAGTTTATTAAGAATTACTGCAACAAAAAGTCTGAATATTTAAAACCCAGACAAGATAAAGGGTACAAAATTAAACCAAAACTGAATTTTAACGCTTTTTCTAAGCTTAATTGAAATGCCACCTTGATTTCAAAAAGATCGGGCATTCTCACTGACAAACTAATGCTATAAAGTTAGTGCAACTGACCTATCTTCCTCACGGTTATATGATTTCCATAAATTAAAAGAGCATTGCTGCTATATAGATTCAAATGAGAGTAATTTAAATTTCACGCAAAATCTGTCAAGAAATTTTTACTAAAACAAGTTTTGAAAATTAGGAAAGATAGTTTATGGAAGAGATAGGGAGGTAAACTTCTTTTTCTCCGGGCATCACCACACTATAAAATATCTTCCTTTCTATCTTATTCCTTTCCTCCTCCTAGCCAAGCAACCTAGAGGCTGTCTCTTATATTATGATTTAAAACAAAGACAAATACTCGGCTCTCCTTTATCGAGGACACAATCTTACCCATATCAACGCAATTAACAACCAATGTACAGGGTGATTCAAAAGTCTTGCAATGATTACGAAAAATCAGAACTTTTTTATTTTTCAACATAGATACATGCATCAGAGATAAAAATGTTACTAATTACATCAAGTTTTCACTTCATCCACTTTTATTAACTTGATGTATTTAGTAACATTTTCATCTTTGTATCACATATCTACGTTGAAAAACAAAAGAGTTCTGATTTTCCGTAATCAAAACAAGACTTTTGAATCCCTGTATTTACTGACAAAGGAAGACAATATGAGAAAGTACAAAATTCAGATAATTCAAGATTCAGGTAGACAATTAATTTACCCTCGCAGTACGGTGGGTGCGTAGAAAAGCATGGCAATAATTTTCAAGAACAAAAGGAACCCTAGAATAGAAAAATACCGTCTCTCCACGCGCTATAGTAGACTACAGCCGGTACAGAACGAGAAAGCTTCACCAAATCAAACCGAATTTTCGAGCCGTGCCTCTCCTTAATATTTTTTCTCCTCTCGCTTCATTAGTTTTAACACCTCAAGCCGCATACTTTTCTTGGCGTTTCGCATAGGGCAGTGTGTACTTTAAAACGATGCTATGATAAGTTTAGTAGTGTGTCTGGATTGTTAGAAGAATTGAGATGGGAATCGCTATCACAGCGTAGATAAAATTATAAGGCTTAACCTCTTAACTCAATTTCAGGAAAATCATTTCTCTGACGACGTGAAAAACATACCATTAACCCTCTCGTACTACGGCAGATTAGATCGCGCCAATAAAATTAGAGAGATAGATTGTAGAACCGATAGGTATGAAATGTCATTTTTTCCGCGTACCATTCGGGACTATAAAAAAGCTGTGATCGTCGTCATAAATAGTGCTAATAGTGATATTAGCTAGATTGTAGATCTCTTTCTTCATATTTTTTACGTTCTAATTTATGCATGATGTAAATATTGATGTTCGTATTTATGCATGATATTTTGAATCTGTAGTAGTAGTCTTTGTATCCCTTGCATGTTGGAACGATTGAAGATAGAATGTTTCTTGGGTATTAGATTTTTAATTGGCGCTTTGCATGTGTGGTACGCGGGTTTCAATGTAGTTTCGGTGTTCTTCCGTATAATTCATGCATGCCTGGTGTGGACGCACCCCCTGCCACACACCCTTTGGGTGGCTTGCATGGTATGACGTAGATGTAGATGTACATTAAGATGTACAGGCTGCGAATTCTAGTAGAGGCCTCGCTAGAGTAGAAATGACACCTTTATCTGGCATTCTCATAAGATTGCATCCCATCGCTCACATGCTGGGATAATTTTAATATCGCATGATAACCACGGCTCGTTCACTCACTCTTCTCTTTCTTTCACACACATACACACACACTCCCACTCTCTCTCCAGACTCAACGGGGGGTGATGACGGAGCGACTCCTTTCATCCATTCCTCAGATCGAAAGGAAAGGAATCGCAGGACCGCGGGGCGCACAGTCGTCCCAACCAACCAGCCAGGGCCCAGACCCTTATTTTTTTTATAAAAGCCTCCCAACACGCACGCATCCCCGCTATGCCTCCAGGGGTCGGTGGAGAAAGAAAGAAGGGGTCGCTGATGGCTCCTCGGCGAACAATCGACAAAGTTCCCTTCGAGCTTGGATGGGAACCGTACAGAAAAGGCTGGGAAAACACAAAAGAGAAGCTGGAAAGAGGGGTTGAATACGCTCGTGTCTATGTGTCTGTGTGGGCTGAAAAATAAAAAGAAAGGATGGAATTAACGGGGGTGGAAAAACAGTCGACCTCCCCCACAACTGCCTACCTTGACATGGGGGCGTTCCTAGAGAGGCTGGAGCGTAGGAGGAGAATAAGTGATTAGGTGGTCCCAGGAGGTAAAAAAAATAAATTAGGAGGAGAGGAGAGAATGGATGTGGGGGGCGGGGGATGGAGATATAGAGGGGGGAGGGGCATTTTATTACAGGTTGCACCCACAGTGAGCGGATCATAAATTTTTATGCGACTAGGCCTGCGCTACGAGCCAGAGATGGCGATTGAGATCGTTTCCCGATAGAAGTGTATAGGAGATGGCGCGGAGGAGGAGGAGGATAAGAATAGGATGCTGAAAAAAACCTATGAGGGAGAGAAACAATGGGAACCCAGCGTCGCAAAGGCTTTACCTCAAGGACTATCCCCATCGGGAGGAGAAAAGACGCTCATTACAGAACGCATGGGGGAGGATATGATGCCATTAATGAGATAAAAGAACAACGCATTCGGCTCAGAGACGGAATAGAATGGCATCATATATTTTAACGAGGTAGCGTAATACAATCGTGTCGCTGAAATGATGCTCATCGCGCTCGGATGAAACGAGTTTACTCTGCCCTATCGCCGTGAAACTGTCTCTCGCTTTATATTGCGTTTTCCTTCCTGAGTTGATTAGGGACCGCCCACTTCCCGTTTGGGTGATTTTGAGGCTGCATGACTGAAACACTCGAAGAGGGAACAACGTTTACTATGGGGGTAAGGATGAAAATTGAATGTCCTAAAAAATATTTTAGTGGCCATAGTCTGTAGTACGTACGCTGTGAGACTTCACTGCAATCCCCAGCGAAGTGCTAACCCAAGCAAGTACGGGAAAATATCAACCTACGAGGAAGAAACTGTGCTACTATGTTTGAATTTGGAATTTTAAACGAACACATCTTAATTCTTAGTTTTACTGACATAAATAATATTCAATATATAGAGTTGATATATTTGTAACACCAAACTAAGTTTTGATAAAATGTAGAAATTGGGCCACAGCTTTAAAATATTGATTTGGTTTTGCAGTAAATATTTCAGTCGTAACCACATGCAGGAGTGATAAATCAGCAGCCGTATTTCTAGAAGTTATGCTTAAGTGCACACAGATACCAAATGCAAATTTCTCACACCTTCAATTTATTCTGTTGACAACTAGCGCATAAGTATATTGCTTTCGTTTCTCACACATATTGCCACGGTCTGATAATATGAGAAATTCGTGGAGAAAATATTTAACGTTAAATTTCTTAGTACGGCATCCAGAATTTGGCTAATATCGGAAACAGCCTTAATTTTTCTCTGATAGGACAAGGTCATTAAGTGAATGCTATAAAAATTCAGCACTGTGCCTATGAGAAAATGCTGCTAATTACTTTCTTGTCATATTTTATTCAGAAACATTAGCTGTGCCAAAACATTTTTTCAAAGTAGCTTTATTTAAAACAAAAAAACAAATTCTCAATATCGTCCGGCTAATCACGAGCTCCAGATTTGGCTTTGACATTACAGGGAAGTACCTGATTTTGTTAATACTCGCAAATAAAGTCAAAAGTGGTATCAAGAAATCCACTTTGTAATGTCATTTCATTGCAAATGCTGTGAAACGATTTAATTTTATCTATTGATGCCAGCAACACGCATATTAGTTCGCCCCTTTTCGGCGAGTAAAGAAGCATATTTCTCCATTAGCGTCATGAACAAATGTAAGTACATAGCTTAATGGCTCAATTTCAAACATGTAACTTGGTTATGTTACAACAAACTTAGTATTACAAACTCTGAAGAGATGAAGCCACAGTAGTCATTTACAGAACAGAAATGGTATGCACACACTGTAATCTTTCTTTACAAAGCAGCGAAGAGATAAAAAATGTCTCTTATTGTCCACATGGGTAATAAATCAGCAGTTTTTTTACCTGAGTGGTCATTGTTGTTGAGCTAAGTCAAGTTTTCATATCATTCGACTGACTAATATTTTGTAGTTGTCTTTATATCAAATGTAATTAGCCGGTGTGCCATTTTATGTTGCCTGCAACCATAAAAAATAAAATAAGAAAATCTAATGTGGAGAATTATGGATGATTAAGTTGACTGGTTAGCCAAGTAGAAGAGAGGATGAATATCAGCAAATTTGGAAGCGATATCAGCCAACAATTACAACTAGAGTTCTCGCCTGAAAACTGTTGGATCAAGGGATCACGCACCGGTAATCTGCACGACCCCCTGAACTAAAAAAGGTCGTGAGAAATTCAGGAAACCTTTGACTTAACAAGACTGTGTACCGCAGGTGTGGATTCGCGCCTCGGAGTATTTGCAAAGGGGTGAGCCTCAGCGTTGAAACCGACATTCAAACTGATGACGATGCTTTCTCCCGTTTTCAATTCGCTTTTTAGCATCACTCCCTCCCCGCTCCGTACTTCCTCTCCCATTCACCTTTCTCGCTCACCTTTCCCTCGGATCCTTTGTTCTCCTTCTTCACTTCTTCCGTCAAGTCCGACTCTATTCCACACATCTTCTGCCGTCCAAGAACTCCACATACAATCTCCTCGCTTTCCATTTCACACTGGGCGGGTCTCGAATCGGAATCTCCTTCGCAAGTGGATTTATAACTCCCGTCCTCTCAATCCTTTCCCCAATGAGAAAGGAAACGGTTAAGTCCTTCGTTCACAGAGAGAGAGAGAGAAGCAGATGCTATGGGAACGGTTAGTTTACCAGTCTCCCCGTCCCAAGGGGTTTGCAATTCGAATCCCGGTGGGAACCTTAGGACTTTCCAACTAGGCGTTGCCTTTCATCCGTCGCGAATCGAGGGCTTAGAATGACAAACGTGACTAGAAACGTTCGGTATGAACAGGCGGTCGTGGAACCAGTCTCATGGGTGCAAATAAAAATGTACGTCTACATCTGTCCACCACTATGACTCTAGAGTTGCAGACGCCGTCACTTATTTACCATGGGATGCCTTTGAATCAGATTTTCCCGGGGAAAACGAATGTGATGGTACACATCTAACCGGAATTGCTGTTCAACTGGTATTTTTATTCTCTTCCAAATTACTAGGCTATCCGTCTGTACTTCGCAAGTCCAGCGTGCAATAACCAAAGATTTGCGTCTTTGAGACTGTCATATAAATCATGCCGAGATATTTTCAATGCTAGTACTTTATGTCAAAAACTTTGGACAAGGAAAATTCTCATACTCAGCTTCACTCTACTTAACTTTTGTGGCAGAAATTTTGATGGAGAATTGTACATGTAAATTGTAATATCGATAGAGAATTGTATATTTATCTGATGTTCGGTCGGTTAATTCACAAATTACCAAAATACAAATTATAGAAATGAAAAAAATGAGAAATATTAGCTATAAGGGTATTGATGCAAGTCGTCCATGAGACTGGATAGAGATCAGCTTCAGTCAAGCATTATCTTTTGATTAAGAAAGAGTTCTTACCGAAAAACGATTTTTTTGTGGAAAAACATTTAAATTCAATGATTTTATTTTTGGAATAATATTTACATTTACAACTTAAGAATTGTTCTGGCCTCAAGTATATAAATCAAAACAAGTCATGGTGCAGCTAGGAACATAAGTAAATCCAAAGGTCCGAGAAACATAAGAGGAGAAACTGGTATTCTGTTTCAAGGCATTTGTTTTACTTAAGTTTCACGACAATTCGCTCTACAGGGCTGAAGTAATTTAAGGTGAAATAATCCTGTGCTCGTGCTTTTAATACACATACACAATTTTTTCTCTGGAGGATGCTTCAGGATCATCATTGTTGTTCATTTAATTTTACGATAAAACTACGAATGCCGATTTTGAATAATGAATGTGCTCTTCCAAAAGATTCGGACATTCGTCTTCACTGCAGCTGGGCATTTTGGATCCTGAGAACAGGAGTAATTCAACTGGTTTACAGAGAATGATGCAATTTACAATTATTTTGAATTGCAACATAAGAAGATGACGTAATTTCAATTGAACTTCGCGATAAAAGTTGTGTGCAGTGAAACTACAGCTTACTTTAAAAGATTGGGAACAAGTACAGAGTAAAATATGCGTGAACATGGATGTAATAGTCGGTCCTAATAATTAAGTTATTTTCTCAGGCACGCCTATAATCATTCAAGCCCAGTTTTATTTATTAGGTTATTCTAATTAAGTAAAGCGATACCTAGAGAAAGTGCAGCTTCCAAGTAGTCAACTTGTTGTCAGTAATAGGTGCTGCTCTGTTCGAAAAAATACTACCTGTTGGTGCAGTAAACTCATGCAACCTTATAAATTGACATCAAATGCAACGGTTTTACGAAATTGAACTCAATTTTAAAAAAATCAAGAGAATACATTAACAGCCATTGAAATTAGATATTCCTCTCCTTTCAGTCTTATTTCACGTTTCGGAGTAACAAGGTTCCTCCGATTTATTCAACCTTGAAGAGACATGAATTAGAACATTCAAGAATCCCACTGAAATTCAATGCTGACTTATTCATTTTTTTAGACAGTCAAACTTTGCATTACCAGTCAAAACGATGAACTGAAAGAGATATGTACTAGCGTACGCAATACGCCCCGGACTCGGGGGAAAATTTAGGATAAACTGCATGTTATGGTAAAACACGGTAGCATAAGAGAAAACTCAGAATCGCGGGAAAATTTCATATACGGAAGATTTACCTGTATATAAATAAACCTTCTGTAAAAATTGGACGATGGGACGTCAAAAATAGTCTAGAACGGGTTTAAGCCATCATCAGCGATATTAAAACAAATGCTCAAGGCTTCACGAGTAAAGAAGTAATTAATAGCGCACATGAGATTAATTGAAGCATCCATTTATATAACTATGGCACAAAACACTCGTTTTTTATTAAGGAAAAGATAAAAACAGACGGCTTGCGTAACTGATTTCAGATAATTCTGACACTCCGCCACGATATTATTGCTTTCAGTGCGCACACTATTTCCATATTTACAGCTAGAACACGAGAGAATATTACCGAAGACAAAAATGCACCAGGAAATTGATTAAAAATTGTAAGGGAGGAAATTTTTCGCTATGCATGAAATATCTATTGAAAAACAATGCCAATAAGTTTTAAGTTTCTTTCAATAGGGCATACAAGTTCGAGAAACGCATCAAAAAAGAGGTGTACCAATAATTTTCATCGCAAAATATTTTATAACTCACCAAATAAATTTCAGCTTTTACATAACGGCATGAGTAGTTAAATATTTTCTTTTCTTTTTAGATTGGCACTGAAGCAAAATCCTCAAATATCTCGGCGATGTTAGTGTAAAAATATGCAGCAATCGTTTGCAACGTTAAGTAAAACAGGTGAAAGAATGAATAAAAATCATGCGCCAAATTTGCAGCTAAATTTCATTTAATTGCCCAACATCAGTGGATTTCATCATTGTGCACGTTTCTAACGAGTATTTCCATCCATATATTGAAATATTTGTTCGAGGGATTAAGGTGGGAGCCCCTAGAGACTCGGAGGCTGCACGCTAGGCTTAGGCAGCTTGAGATATTCAGGACTGGTGTGTTTCAGAGCGACGTAAAATATATTATCATGACACCTCACTACATTCTAGGTCTGACATGTGCGATAAAATAAGAGAGATACTCTGCCGAAGAGATAGGTACAAAAACTCGTTCTTTCCGCGCACAATAAGCGACCACAATAAAAACTGATCTCCTCTGAATACACTCCCATAGTACATGTCACCATTTCACCTCCAAATATTTTACATCTTTACACAGCTGGTGACATATCACCCCCCCAACCACACGTCCAAGTGGCGGCTCGCGGGGTAGTTTGTAGATATAGATGTAGATGAAAATGGACCCATGACTCGAGCCATGGGTGCATCTCTCGTCAGGAGCATCACCATGTCCATTGCCTCCGTTTCCATGGCGTTTGCAAGTTCGCTCGATGTCCTTTTGACCTCGCCACGTCATGCTCTGGTCCCCATTTCTTTTTTTTTATTCGCCTCCCGAAATCGGAATGTTTTCCCTGCTATCACTTTCCGTCCCCTTGCTTACTTACTATCGTCCAAATCTTCACGTGTCGTCCGTCATCATTTATTATCATCTCGTGGAATGTTCTCGAGCGGCGAAATTATAATAGTGGCGCTCCGTTTGAGCGCCGCAGGCAGAGGAGGAAGGCTAACCGTAGAGCCATTCTTTTTATTTCTTGCAGTTCATTATCTATCATCTAATTACTTTTGTAATAGCCAACGTAGCAATTATGATTCGTGTCCATTTTTTGTTTAATGTGTCTCGCTTTTAGAAGACCGCTATCTTCGTAATTATCCCGTCATTATATTTAGAATTACATTCAAAATGCGGGGCTCTATTTATGTATCATTATTATTAATTAAATCACGCTTTCACCTGTCAATTTCAACATGGGATCCTTTGAATTCAAGATTGACGCTCAACAATGGGTATCAAAGTTTGGGAATATTATATCCATATCAAAGCTTCGAGAGTTGGCACAAACAAAAGAGTTCAAATTAACCTAACCCCCCTAAGGAGATGTATTGTAGTATACTCTTTTTGTTATGCAAAAATCATCTAGTTTTTGTATCTTGACGACTATTATCAGCAACTTCCAATGGCTTTTCCCCGTAAAATCAACTTTACGGATAAATACTACCATATACTACTATGCAATGTAAGTCACGACGTTTAAACGACCAATTAAAAGGCATTTTACATCGAGTAAATTTACATGAGAGACGAGAGGCAAGGAGAAATAGATAGAGGGTCATCATAATCAGCTTTAAATTGACAAAGTCCAGTTCCCAACTGCTGCGTAATATAATTAGCTGTTTACAATATTCTAAATTTTTGACGGAGTCAAAATGAATATCTTGACGATAAGCCTCATTTAATCGAACGAACAGAACTTAAAATGCGACCTACCCATGAAAATTATTGTAAGAATGCACCATTGAATAGAATATGTATTACCTACGATACCTTTTGTAAATAATTGAATACTAGCATGTCAAAAGAAAATTTTAGGGAGAATTTACAGTTATTGTTATCAAAAGTGTCAAAACTGTCCTACGGAAAACGATCACTCATGTTATCACGACTATTATGAAATATTCAGCCAGCCTTGACTGTTGTTATTGTCTTGTGTATTGAAATGTGTAATAGTTTACCATGTTATTACGTTTTCATGTTGGGTGAACTATAAACTTTTTAAATAAATAAATAAAATAAAAAACGCCAAAATTAACTTTATTCGAGTGGAACTTTCAAGGAAATACTATAGCAGTTTACTGGATATTTAGCTTAGATTTATCCACAAACCTCGAGATAAACCTAAAAACTAGCAATCACCTATGATACAATCCCACAAAAACAGGGATGCTATATGATACTAAAACGAATAAGCAGTGAAAAACGCGTCCAACTAAATATGAGACGTCAGAACCCAGCCAGCATTTTGAGGGCAGCGATCAGCCTCAATGAGCTTCAGGCGGTATACTGGCACTCCGGGACGTGTACATGACCTCTGATGATATGAAGGGGAAAAGATGCTGCAGTACGGACATATGTGTAAGGACTGTGCTTGGCGAGTTAGAAAATGAATGAAATTTGAATGAATAAGGAGATATTAGTGATATGAAATAGAGGAATGGAAGACCGCAAAGCCATGATGAAAAATCAGAGATCGTGTATGAAACAACTCATAAGTGCAAGATAAGCGCAAGTTATTTGCTAGACTAGGGAACTGTGGAGCTAATGATTACAATTGGAGCCAGTTTTCTGAAATCTACGCCAAGAGTTAAGTTCTTTTGAGAATGCCTAGACCAAAATAGAACGGCGTCATCTGTGTGAATTTATGATAAGTCAGCCATAACAAGTCAGTAGTATATAATAAAAATTAATCTAAAACCTACTTATATTCCTCCTCCTATGAATTTCCTCAACCAGAACTTCCTCGGCCTACCTCTAGCTCTCGTACATTCATTTCACTCTTATATATCTGTTTCGTTATTCTACTCTCATCCATTCTCTCAACATGGCCTAACCAACGAAGCACTCTCCTTTCATATATGTCTATTATTGGATCATTTAACCCGCATTCATTTATTACCCACTCATTCCTGATCTTATTCATCCTACTTTTGCCGCAAACAGTCCTCAAATATCTCATACTCATGACGTTCAGTCTACTCTAATAAACAGGAGGGCGTGTATGAAGCAGTGTATGGGAGTAAATGAAGAATAGAGGTTTGCAAGGATAGGTTAGTATGGAGGACATTATTGAAGCAGAGTTAGGGGAGCAAATATATATTTATGAGTGACACTTAGTGACTCTGCCTACCCCGGAGGGAAATGGCGTGATTGGTATGTATGTAAGAGGTCTGTTCAAAAAGTTCCCGAACTTTTTGAATAGCGCGCCTCCAACTGGTTATTTTTTAATCCACATGGAGGCGTTTTATCTGAAAAAACTTTCCAAATAATCGCCTATAACCACTTTGTTGATATATTGTTTTGTTACGTAGTTACGGCCGTTTATGTGAAAGGGTGTTCGTGGAGTGCGGCGAAAATTCGGATCCGCGGAAATGAGCTCTTTGAAGAAGCAGCGTCGTTCTGCAAAATTCTGCCTGAAACTCTGCAAATTCTTCACGAAAACTTTTGAGTTGATTACCAAGGCTTATGGTGAGGATGTTATGAAACGTGCCACTTGTTATGAGTGGTTTGCCTGGTTCAAAAAGGGGTAGAAATCAGTGGAAGACGACGAGCGTTCCGGGAGACCATCAATGTCGACTGATCGAGAAAGTGATCTATATCGTTCGTGGAAATCGATGTTTGACTTTCAGGGAACTTGCAGAAGAGTGTGGCATCTCGATTGGTTTGTGCTATGAAATCCTTGCTTAAAAATTGGGGATGCATCGAGTCACCGCCAAATTCGTGCCTCGCCTGATTACAGCAGACCAGAAACAACATCGATTTCAATCTGTCAAGAACTGTTTAATCAAGCTGAAGAGGATTAAACCTTCTTCTTCAGGATCATAACAGATGATAAGTAATGGGTTTATGGATATGATATCAATTAAAAAGTGCATCTTCACGATGGACTGGTGAAACATCCCCCGTCCCAAAAAAACTCGACAAGTTTGCTGAAATGTCAAGGTGATGTTGATTGTTTTTTTTCAATGCAAAGGAGGTTGTGCATCACAAATACCTACCTAAATGCCAGACAGTCAACAAGGAGTATTACCTGGGGTTTATGACGAGCCTAAGAGAGAGAATCAGTGTAAAACGGCCCGAAATTCGGAGGAGCAGCGAGTAATCTTTTTACCACGACAACACGCCGGCTCACTTGTCGCTCAGAACTCGTGAGTTTTTAGCCAAAAACTAGACCACTGGGCTTCCCTACCCACCCTACTCACAAGTCCTAGCCCCGTGTGACTTTTTCCTGTTTTCCAAACAAAAAACCCCGCTCAAAGGAAAGAGATTTTCCACCATTTCAGAGACGGAGAAAAATTCGACAGAGGAGCTTATGAGCATACCGGAAGAAGCGTTCCAGGACTATTTCAAGAAGTGGAAACACCTTTGGGATAAGTGTATACGTTGGAGAGAAGACTAGCTTGAATGGAATCCTCACCAATAATTTGTCAGTGAAGTATTTATTTGTAATAAAAAAAGTTCGCAAACTTTTGGAACAGGCCTCGTATGTATGTAATCAAAAACGTGTATAAGATGGAAAATATTATGTAAGTAATGAAAGGTGTTTCAGTAAATAATAATGAAAAGAGGTTCAGCGGTTAACTGAAAAGAGACAGGAATCAAGAAGTACAGCAATATAATGCTCTCTTGAGAGAGCTGAAGAAATTAAGGGACGTAGAAAATCTTGCCAAAGAAATAATTTTTCTCTCACGAGGAAGCCATTTACAAGTCAATACTAACTGAAATCGCAAAAGCGGGCCACGAGGGAACTGTGATTAATGGAAACGCATAATAGTCCATGTCATTTAGGTGGGCAGGTTTATTAAGCAAGCGTAGGAAATCTTGCTAGATCTTTGGCCCCGTCAGGATAAGATTTTCCGAGCCGCAGCCTTCAACTTCACGGCCATTATATCTAGTGAAGCTCAGCTTGCGGTCACTAAGTCCAGCGGAGAGTGAAATTACTTCTGAGTATATTCCTACTTACAGATTTGTTGTAAAGGGCAGAGCAAGGCCCCAGGGAGGTGTTTTTAACTCACAATGCAAGGGTTGCAGATTTGAGTACAATATATGGCAAGTATTTATTCTTCGAGAATGAACCATTATAAAAATGCAAGATTGTGCCTCCTTCACTAATTATGTCCGGTAATTTACAAGTTTTTCTGAAAATAGGCCAGAGTGCATCTACATCTACATAATACCCTCTGAGCCGCCACATGGGCGTGTGGCAGGGTGTATTAGGACACCAGCCGTGTAAAGATGTAAAGGATAAGGTTTTGGGAAATGGAATGGTGACGTGCATTATGGAAGTGTAATTAGAGGAGCTCGGTTTTTACTGTGGTCGCTTATTGTGCGCGGAAAGAACGAGTTTTTGCGCCTATCTGTTCGGTAGAGTATCTCTCTTATTTTATCGCATCTGCCAGGCCTAGAGATGTAGTGAGGAGTCATGATAATATTTTGTGTCGCTCTGAAAAATATCAATTCTGAATTTCTCAAGCAACCTAAGCCTAGCGTGTAGTCTCCGAGTCTCTAGGGGCTCCCACCTTAATCCCTCTACAATTTTTGATACGATACATTACATATATATAGGATACATATATACATATATATTGATACGATACATCATAAGTGACAACCTACTAACTACTTAGCTTATCAGTTGAGAGACAGATGTTTAAGATAGAACAGCGACTGCTTTGGTCAAGGAAGACATGGCTACAAATGGGAAACAATTTGATATAACGTGTATAACGTGGCAATTTAGGGATCGTAAGCATGGACCATTTGAGAGGAAGGTCTGAAAAGATTAGAAACGTTCGAAATCCAGCCTCGGAGGCAGATGCTGAAGATTAAATCGACATATAAGAGAAGAAATGAAGAAGTACACAAAAAATAGAGCATGAAAGGATAACATGGAACACTAGACAATATATAAATCAGATAGATTGGGCGCACTCAAAGGCGCAATAGGGTTGTAAGGAATATCACAGAGATATTTTAGAGGAGAAAGGTCTAAGAAGAAGACCAACGAATGAACAATTTGGCAAATTAAGAAGAAAATACATGAGAATAGCAACAAGAGAGCAAAGGAACTAGCGTCAGATCGGTATCAATGGTGGGGTGCAGTCAACCAATCTTAATATTGAATGACCAAAGATAATAGATAAAATTATAGTGCAGCTATTCCTTTCTAAACAACATCACATTTAAAACTATTAATTCAGTGAAATATAAACTTAATGGTTGAAGGCGTAACTTTGTGACATGTTACCACAGACATGACGAAAAAGAAAAATCTCTTAGTAAATTCCACACTTAAAACTTTTATTCCCGACCTAGGTTTCGATTGACTTGCAATCATTTTCAAAGGTCTACAAGGCAATCGAAACCTAGGTCGAAAATAAAAGTTTTAAGTGTGGAATTTACGAAGAGATTTTTCTTTTTCGTCATGTCAGTGAAATATAGACGAAGAGTAATGAACAATTCGAACATTACGCTCATTGCTGATAACAAGACGGTTCAAAACTTTCAGCGTCGCCAAATATATGTTTCCAAATCACTCGATAGGCAAACGCCAGATTAACGATTGCCATGGGAATTTGGGGCAATCCCATTCCAGCCAAGGAATGAGAAAACTTGAGTTACATTCCGTGCACGACTCTGGGAATTAACTCTCCGCACAGTGGCATGCACGTTCGCGGAGCGATTTCCGACTGCCTTTAGAAACTAGTTTTATCACACGGATCAATTCATGCAGTGAATTGGACTTGGCTGCCAATAATTCACGCATTTCAAACCGTAAAACATCGATTTTATCTATCAATCGTTCGTGTTTGTCTCCCTGAATAGAGAAATGTCTTTTTTTACTTTCATCTTTCTGATCCCTTGCGGGTGGGAAGGAAATGTACGACGAGGTCGCTCGGAACAGATGGGAAACGTGCTTAAACGTACTTATTGGAACTGTCCTTCTCTCTCACAAAATGTTCACCAAAACAATAAAAAGAAATTATTCTACAATGCCAACCAGACAACGGGGACTTATCGGCAAGGACACCGAAGGCTTGGCTCGCATTATAGACCCGATATGCTACCAACTCGTAACGGTTTACAAGGAGACATTTTGGCTGGGACAATTTGGGAGAAAAGGAACTGGGAGGAAGTATATACGCAGTTTTTTTCAGTATCTCTACAAATTATATTCACTTATTCATTGGTGGTTCAATCCCAAGATTAGTTGGTCTCTTTACTCCCTACAAGTTCTTTTGTACTGTTTTTTTACTTGGTCAATATACTTATTCCTTGGCCTGCCTCTTGGGACTTACCCTCTTTTTCCTTCAATCATTCCTCACAAATCCTTGTGCCTATGACTTTAACCAATACTTATACTTCTCTCCTGTTTAGTGTTGTATGTGGTTATATTCTACTTGTTTCAATACTTATCCTTTTCTTATTTCATCCACCCATATGATCTTCACCATCCGCCTCCAGCACCAGGTTCCTAAAGCTCCTTATCTTTACTGGTCTGCTTTTCCAATGGTCCACGTTTCCGATCAATAGATTGCTCCGCTCCAAACGAATGATTTCACATACTTTTTCCTAGTTTGTCTTCCTATCTTCTTTGAACATTGCAGTTGTTTTTTCGCCATGAACGCTTTCTGGGCTTGAGATATCCTCCGCGATGCAAGATGTTGGTACACGAGGCAAACCAGTCAGGATATCAGGCATTCAACTTCACACTGAATCCTTGATGCCTGTCATTGTGTATGCATAACCTAGGCATCTTAAATTCTCCAGCCTTTTAACTACTTAATCCGAACATTGAGTTTTCTTTTGGTAATGGAATTAATTACATATGAGGTTAAAAACTGATCGGCGCATAGCAGTTCGATTTTTTATTTCAATTCCGGACGGTTACCAGTGACCATAAAAATTCTTTGGTGCATTTTTTCTAAATTTCACTATCAATATCTTGCTTATTGAGAGCATTAAGCTCTGGTATTAACTCTTGAAGCTTATTTACATGACACGTATCTCAGGAATGAAATTCGAATCCAATTCACCTTGCTCATAATTGGATGCTGAAAGTCTCGGTTGGGCTCTGCCATACGATCAAACTTTCCTTTTCGATTTCCAACTGACACAAGTGCAGAAACTGTCGAGCGTATGTTGTTCATGAATATTATATTAACACTTTCTGTATTTTCAACACTCATTTTTTAATTTTAAATTTCCATACTCTTCTATCACTTTGGGATAGTTTTCCAATTCCAAGAGAACATTTGGCAAGTGCTAAAAACTCAATACCCATGAGTTCACACCGATTCGCGATGATAAACAACGTTTGGTTTGTTATAGCTTCCCGTTGGTATTTCCTTGATGTGCTCCGCTGACTACATGATTGGCATTTGGACGCATGAGTCGTAATTAAATTAAGTATCGTATTTTATCTATGAATAAATTGCCTTGGGTAAATATCCACTTCGAGCGGAAATGGAGCCACAGACCTCTGGCTTGTTGGTTCAATATGCAGACCACAGAAGTTTCGTTCAAAGGAGAAGGTTTTGATAGAAGTGAAATATCTTCTAACGTAAATATTTCTGTTTTCGGAACTGAAATCAATTGAGAATAATTTATCGAATATGAAGGAGCCTGTAACACGATACGACTTGGAGTGTGTTGGATATAGTTTGGTTTTCAACTCTGTAATGCGCTTAGTATTAAAAAGAAATCAGATCAATGGAAAATCTAAATTCCTCCCTAGCTCATTATCGTCTACAATTGATCCAGGGGGATACTGAACAATTGTTCGGCCATAATTAAAAACCAAAGCTACAGTTACTTGTGTGGAATTCCAGCAGAAAATTTTAACAAATATGCGGTCATTATTAATTATCCGATACAGATTACTACTACATTCGAATAGTCCTTAGTTACCGGCGCAAAACGACATCAAAATTCTTCCTACCTAAATTCAAAGAGCAAAGAATACATTCTTTATAAGCAATATTACTTTACATGCGGGTGAATATGCGGGTGAACTTAACGTGCGGAATATTTTTGCATGAAGTATTGAATACATTATTCACTCAGTGCTAAAATTTACTATGTATTCCAGCTTCTGTCTTTTTGATCAATGGTATAATAGTCCAATTGAAATATATGACTGCTTTGTACTCTTCATACTGGTTTATTAATACCGACCATAATTCCGACAAAATTATGACTCTTTTGAGACTGAACAAGAAAATTGATAGTGATATAATTTTTGCTGGAATCAAGGTCGGTTCCAATAAACCAGTGTGGAGAGTACAAATCAATATTTGATTTCATATATCAATTTTCACGCAAAGTTAAGCCTGATACTTTAACTTATAATGTAATTGTTAACCAAAAGAGTTTCAGGTTGGCTATTTGTCAGGTGGTTACAGTTAATTAACGTAAAGAATATGTTTAACCAATCACAAAAAACGTAAAATTAAATAGAAAAAATTAAAACTAACAATGAACCAATCGTCTGAAATAAATTTTCTGCACCTATTCTAAAAATCATTGATATTGTCAGAAAAGGGCTCAAGCAGTTCTACAGGAAAACAATTCCAATCTAAAATTCCAGTCCTGTTGAGGAATCAAAACTTTTTTACATTGATCCTTTGTGACCGACGTTTCACTATTAGACAATAAATTTCATAAAAAAGGAGTTTGGCGACATTTTAAGTGGGAAAACATTTCTTACAGCCCCGTATTTCTAAAGCAATGTACACTATTATGGTAACCTAAAAACTCACAGTTACCAAAATGATCAAGGAGATATTCAATGTATTTAAAGGCACTAACTCCTATCCCTATGGACAGTAAGCGTAATTTTTCGTGAAACTTTTTATGAAGCGACTGAACACATATATTGCCGTGAGGGGAAAGGAATTCTCCTTCCCATTCCCCAGCGTTAGTTTTTTCTCTCAAGAACTTCTTTTGGACGAGAAATTTTGGCAATTCCACTCGACCAGTAATCCCTCCCTTTAAAGCCCTCCGAGGCCAATATTAACCACAGAACAGCCTCAGTCTTCAGCGACCGTAAATCTCCCGGCGCTCACTTTTTTCTTTGCCCTCGACTCGCTCCAAACAACCAGGGACGCCACCACCACCCACTCCCGACGGCGTGTCAAGTCGTATCAAGCGGCGAGAATTGTTCCAGGCGTCGCAAAACGAAGCCCAGGTCTTCAAAAAAGAGTGGAAAAAAAGATGTGCTACGCAAAAAAGTCTCTCCTTTTTTTACTCTCTCCAACCTCTAATTTATCGCGCTTGAAAGGACGGCGGCGGCCTTTTCAGTCCCGCGAAACGTCGCCATGGGTGTCACGTGATACACGAGCGGTCTTTTTCGTTCGCGGGAAGTACAGCGCACGACTAATTAGCGCCAAAATTTAAATTACAACTCCGAAACTAGTTCCAGAATTGTTTGCGGTCGGGGAACCTTTATTTTCTTTTTTGACAAACCGTCGAAAAATACGCGGAGGGGCGAAAAGTTATGACGACACATAAGTGCGCTACAGACGTGTATGTCAACCATTAAAAAAATATCGCCGCTATCTATTTCGACGAAAATTAAAAAATTTTCAACTTCTTGGAATCGAATACTTCCACTTAATTATTCATATGTAACTAGTGATAGTGGTGATGAATCTTGTGTAAGTATTTCCCTCCATTAAGAATAAATATGTATAACAAAGTTATGCTTAAAATAGTTTGGTAAAATTTTGAATGGAATTATTTGATGAAATAAGAAATCATATTCCATTTTCACTTGATTACGAAGAGGAGTATTTTTTAAATGAGTTAATTTACGAAAACTTAATGTTCCATTAAAAGCACTCTTCAATTACAAAAACATCTAATTTAACGCGTTTTGTTCTCTTTGCGTTCCCATCACCAAGAACAATCTTGACTTATAAAATACTCTAATTAAATTCAAAAGGGAAGATTTAAAGAGAACCAGAGGCAAATCCAGAGGCATTTAGACGGAGTATAGAGAAGTATAAGGCCGTATTCGAACTTGGCAAACGCATAGTTTACTTGCTATCAAGTTATCTATCCATGAAAAAACACGTAACACTATATTAATGTATTACACTCCGAACAAACTATCTATGATCTTCGACTGTGGACTGATAACACACGCGCGTTGTAACTAACATGATTAAGTTGAAAACAAATTATATTTACTCTAATGGTAAATTGTCCCCCTTCTTTGATGAATGCACTGAAAACCTCTCCAAGTTTTCCAGAGCAAGGAAAACAGAATTTGAAGGTCCAATGAAGTAAACAAGGACGGAACATCTATAATGTATGGAATTATCCACAGAACTATTAGGTATCAAATCTTTTATCAGTATATTCACATTTGAAAAGCCTTTAAATATAGCGAATTCATCAATTTTTCCACAATAAACGAATAAATATCACACAAATATACGTAGTAATGATAAAATAGTATCTATTATGAAAGTTTCTTCACTTCGATTTTCCATACAAGCCCATATTATCACAACCCAAATTCTAACTCAATGCATAGTAAGCATAACAAGTCTGATTTTTTATTTACTTGGTTTCTTGACTAGGTATGTAGACAATGTGGCGTCTGCGGTCACTTGAATTTGACGTCGTATCCGCCCAATGAGTTCTAGGTTGCAAGTTAAGATTGCTTGATTTACCAAGTTCGAAAACGGCCTAAGAATGTTCAATATGAAACAGGATGCAATAAGAAGATTTACGAGAGGAGCTAAGGGCTGAAGACACCCGAAGCTGGGAATGAGATTCGGGCAATGATGATCGCTAAGTTACTCCAACGGCAGTGAACTTGTTTTCCTCGCCAGAGTTCTCGTACGGATTTCCTTCGACTTTCAGTTGCATGGACATCACCTCCATCATGTTACTCCAAGGATAAGCAACGGTCAATTGAAGAGTTGAGGTCAAATAGGTCGGAATAGGAAGGACGCCGAACGATGGCTTTATCACCACACATCACTCGCTTTCCCGTCCCCATCGAGATTGAATTTATGCGTTTGATTTCAGGTTTCCCACGCTAGGGAACAAGATTCGATTCCAGCAGGTGGTAAGATTTATTTTCACACGCAATTGTCCCCCCCCTCCATGGGCGCAGCACATGAAGCGCACTAAGCGCAATCCGCAGTCCAACGGCTAGACCGCTTGACTAGGATCCTCATGGATGTATGAAAGAAAATCGCACCTTGGAAAGGGCATGGAAATTCCCGCCAAAGATCTCGGAAATGCTTTGTGCAAGTCCCTTCACGTGCAATGAATTCACTTTGGATGAGAGAAGGGAAAGATCGACTCAGAATGCTCATTAAAAACTATTCATCCATTGGTCAGAAGTTTCATCCCATCAAATACAAAACTGCAAATCCTTTACATAAAAATTTAAATTATTAACCTGAAGACTTATCAAGTTAAACTTCACAAGGCGGAACGCGGTGTAAAAGTTTTTCATGTCGGTAAAAAGTTAGAAGTTGTACTGCAAATTTATTTTCTGTATAACAACGCGTTTCAATCATTGATGGCATCTTCAGGTACAAAACTTTTGTTTGGTGGGCTGATAAACTGTTAAAGTTTCTGCGGAAATCTCTTAAGTGCAAATTTTTAAATTGGCTATCCCCACTTCTTTTACAGAAGCACATCGGAAAAAGATTAATCACTAAGTCTCAAGATAACAAGCGCATACTTTACCGTTAGCACAATTTTTAATGAAACATAGAAGCAAAAAGAGATCATATGGTAATTACTTTGATAAATATAATAACTCCTACCCTGACCAAATATCTTTGAATTTAGAATCAACCTGTAAAACAAATCATTCTCTATCACCACCGTGAAAAATTCAGATTCAATAACACTAATCAAATCTACCACTGCACTCTGGCTCATTAACAAGATGGTTGACATTACATGTTAGTCATGGCCTCTGTAGCTGCCCCAGGAGTTATCTGCTAAAAATACTAAGGCTCTAGTTGGAGAAAGAACAGTAATGGTATTGATTAATCGGAAATAGAAAAAATGACATGGTAGATGTATTTCTCTAGACTGGTATTTAGATAAGGTAGTGCGAGCGATACAGTTCCCTAATCATGATAGAGACCATATTCGAATTATACGTTTAAATTTCACCAGCTGCGAACAACACAAATTAAATATTGCATTATTAATGGTGAAATAATATAATTTTAAATGACAGAAATTGTAAGTAATTAAATGAAAATATCTAAATAAATCTTTAATTCAACTCATTTTATCACGCGGTACGTTTGAAATTCGATCAAAACGAAAGGTTTTTTGTGATCCCGAGGAGTTAACTACGGTGACAATATGATCAATTTTCAAAAAAAGTTGAGAAAACATAAAAACTGCTCGCTGTTTAATTTTTGACGAGATCTGGGTGTTATAAATCCCTCATTTGTTAAGTAAACCCTCTCCGGAGTGCATCCGCGTATCATTTCCCATGTAAAAGGGCTGGTATTTTTTGGCAAATATAGCCAAAAGTAATGTGGTAAGGGGTTGAATTTTTTGTTTCATTAGAAGGGCGATAAGTATATTTTTCTTTAAAATGAGACCAAATTCATTGATTTATTAGTTAAATGATATTTCGCTCAAACTACCTTAAGGTAGTCCGAGCGAAATATCATTTTACCTAGAAATCAATGAATTTGGTCTCATTTTAAAGAAAAATATCTGACTCTTATAATGACATCAAAAATTCAACCCCTTACCACATTACTTTCCGAGATATTTGCCAAAAAATATCAGCCCTTTTACAGGGGATATGGTGCGCGTATGCAATCCAGAGAGACATTATTTACAAAATGAGGCATTTCTAACACTAAGATGCAGTAAAAAAAACTAACAACGTGTAGATAGTCTGTTTTCTCTACTATTAATGAAAATTAACCATATTGTAACCACAGGTTGGTTCTTCATTAACACAATAACTTTCCATTTTGATGGAGTTTCAAACGCACCGCGCGAAAAAAATGAGTCAAGTTAAAGACTTAAAAAGATATTTTCATATATTTGCTTACAATGTCTGTCATATAAAACTATATTATTACACCATTAATAATTAAATATTTAATTAATTTACAGTCTACAGTCGGTGAAATGAAAACGTATAATTGGAATATGGTCTCTATCATGACGAGAGAACTATCTCGCTCGGATTACTTTAAGTCCTAGTTTTTGTTATGTACGTGAATTGCGCGCGGGGGAGAGAGAACTACTGCTCCTGTTCTGTTCTTCATTCTCCCTCATTCAATCCCTTTTAATAAATCAACCGATGCAGAGAGGAAATACACGCTGTGTACACGTGACGCGCACTTAATTTGAAGTTTCCAAGTCAAATTAATCCTACTTACCACTTCCGAGTCAATAGTGGTCCATGTCGCTACCAAATTCCCGCTCGTGAAGTCCTTTCCTACAACTCTCTGTAACAAGCTGCAGTGATTGCAGGAGGCTACAAAAACCTGCCGAAATAGTATATGCATAGTAGGCAGAGTCACAAAGTTTCACTCACAACCACATATTTGCACACCTAACTCTGCTTCAATAATTTCCTCCATACTGACCTATCCTTGAAAACCTCATTTGCTTCATTTGGCCTCATACACTGCTTCATACACGCCCTCCTGTTTTTAAGACTCGTTATATTCCTTTTCCTAAGAATTTCCTCAATCACATTCAACCACAACTTTCTCGACCTACCTCTACCTTGCGCACCATTCATTTCACTCTTATATATGTTTCGTTATTCGACTCTCATCCATTCTCTCAAGATGGCCAAACCAACGAAGCACTCTCTTTTCATGTATGTCCATTACTGGAGCATCTGACCCACATTCATTTATTACCCACTCATTTCTGACCCTACTCCATCCTACCTTTGCCGCAAACACTCCTTAGTTAACTCAAATCCACGGCGTTAAGTTTACTCTTATGTCAATCCTGACATACCCATGTTTCACTACCATACAACAAAATGAGGAGAAGTACACTTTTGTACACGGCAATTTTCGCTTCCATAGACAGGCACTCATTCTTTGATATGCTCCACATGTTACCTACCACTTTCCTTCCAGCATTTGCACGTCTCTCTATCTCCTCATCTATCCGTCCATCTTTCGTAAACATCTGACCGAAGTACACAAAAGCATCCACTTGTTTAATTACTTCACACAGTTACGCTCCCCTTCTCCTTACCAAAAACTATTACTTCAGTCTTTCACGCATTTATCCTTAATCCCATTCTCTCTGTTGTTTCACAAAATTTATCTAGGAGCTTCTGTAATCCCTGTTGGCTCTCTGAGATCAAAACGCGTTACGAGTGCGGTATATATGAGATTAGCGCACGCGGGCGCCGTTGTGTTTTCCAGCCACCCAAGTATTATTTATTTATTTATTTATTTTATTTATTTATTTAAAGTAATAAAACCACATACAGCTATGTCGCCATTTTATAGTGGCCATATAACAATACATACACTTAAGGACATATACAAGCAAACTTAACAACAGGTTGCAAAAAGAAATTATGGAAATATATAAAAAGAAGAAAATTGGGGGAATAACTACTTAGGTGAAAGATACAAAAGAGAAAGGCTTATAAAGGATTTAGATGAAAGTGCAAAAGGATCAATATGGGAAGGGAGGGAATTCAATAGAGAGGAGAGGCGGAAGAAAAGAGAACGTTTAGTGATCGAAAGTCTAGGAATGGGCATGTGGAGTAAAGGGTGAGAACGGGTGGGGCGGGATGGAACTTTGAAATTGATAAAAGAGAGCAATTCAGGGCAGTCGATGGTGGAATTAAGAATATTATAAATAAATATTAAGTCTGCTGTGAGTCTATGAGTGGGGAGATTAGGGATGGAGAGATATGATAGAATAGCTTTGGTGGACATATTACGACACTGTGGTAATCTATTCTTAACTATTTTAGCAAAGAAGTTGCAGACACAGTCCAGTGATGAAAGATTAGTTTGAGAAGAGATAGACCAGATGGGGCAGGAATAGGTAAGAATTGGAAGAATAATGGAAGAGAAAAAAGTTGTAAGTGCTCGGGGCTCATTAATTTCGGTAAAACGATAGAGGAGGCCTAAGAGGGACATTGCTTTAGACTTGATTGTTTGTATTTGTGGAGAAAAGTTCAATTTATTGTCAGTAAGAATACCGAGGTCCTTAGATGTTGAAACACGTTTTAGCGGGTGATTAGTCACAGTATAATTAAATTCTAGAGGGGCCTTCTTTAGGGAGATAGACATAACACTGCATTTTTCCGGGTTTAATTTAAGGTTCCAAATATCGCACCAATTTGAGGTCTGGCGTAAGGCATCCTGTAGTTCATGGCAATCGGAGGGCTTTTGAATGTTCTTGAAAAGTTTACAGTCATCGGCATAAAGTAGAGTATGAGCTTGGGAAGAGGGTATTAGGGAGGCAAGATCATCAATGTATAGATTAAATAGGTAAGGACCAAGGACACTGCCTTGAGGAACCCCAGATGTCAGTGGAGACCATGGAGACGAAAAACCAGAAAGAATGACCCTTTGACTTCTATTGCTGAGGAAGCTAGTAAGAAGATTTTTAAAATTACCAGAAATGTTAAATCGTTCGCTGAGTTTGTAAAGGAGGAGGCTATGGTTGATGGAGTCAAAAGCTTTGGAAAAATCTAGGAAAATGGTATCTAACTGAGTTTTATTATTAATGGAATTTACAGCATTATGTTGGAAAACAGCTAAGTTAGTCAAGCATGAACGACGCGGAAGAAAACCATGTTGATTATCAGAGAGATGAGGAGATGTGAAATAAAAAAGTCTGTTGAGGACAATTTTCTCACAAACAGAAGAGAGAACTGGTAGTAAAGAGATAGGTCGATAGTTAGATGCTTCATTTTTTGGGCCGGATTTGTGAATGGGGATAACATTAGCAGTTTTCCATAGTGTTGGAAACGTACCAAGGGAAAAACAGCGGTTTAAAAGTAAACTCAAAGGTATTGAGAGGGATTCAGCGCAATTACGAACAAATATCGGGCTCAGGCCGTCAGGGCCAGCGGAACGTTGAAGGCGAATTTTACGTAGATAATTAAGAACTTCAAGAGGGTCAGTTTGGATGTCAGAAAGGCAGTTATTGGTGATGGGAGTGAGAAAGTGATCTTGGGTGAGGGATGGGATTGAGAGGGGTGTCATACATTCAGAGAAGAATTTGAGAAAGAGGCTCGTCCTGCTTTCCCCTACAGCATTAATATTACCATATGAAACTAGTTCTGGGATTCTAGGTTTACTACGGCGACGATTTACAAAAGACCAAAATTTTCTAGGGTTGGTAGTAATAGACGAGGATACTTTCTGAGTGAACTCAACATAATCCCGATGAATGAGCTGCTTTGAGTAGCGACGCAAATTCTTGAATGAGCGATGGGTGTGCACGTTTGGACAGGATTTGTAAAGGTACCAGGCGCGATTCTTATTTCCAAGAATGCGCAGAGTATCGGGCTTAAACCAGGATGGAAATTTTCTTGTTTTTGGTTTCACTTTAGGTACGCAGTCTTTTATGACACTTTCGAGGACACTGTACAGGTAGTCGACCGCTTCCTCGGGGGATAATGACGATAGAACGCCCCAGGGGATGAGGTCGAGGCGGCGATTGACGTCCTCCCAACAAACCTTTGACCATGCAGGAAGGGGAAACAAAGGGACATTGGGAAGTCCCCTGACTGTGTGGGAACGGTGGAAACGGTACTCGGCATCCAAGGATTCATGGTCCGAGGTGAAGATATTTCGCCCCGGGACAACTTCTTCTGGAGGAAAGGATGAGATTAGAAATAGAAATAGAAAACAATTTTATTGTCTTGGGACAAAGTCTCTTAGGACATTGAATTAGTTTACATGCCTTCATGAGGAGTGGAATACAAAGACAAAATACAAAGCCTTACAAAAAAGGAAAACAAACAAACAACTTTCAAGTCAGCAGAGAGATATAAAATGAGCGAGGTAAATTAAAATGAAAAAACAGTCTAAATATCAATAATCGAAATAGTATGTTAAAACAAAAATGTACGATCTGTAATACCTATTAATAAGAAAAAATGAAAAGCAAACAAACGAATATTTTATAAGACAGAAAAACAGCAAATGATTATAGTGAACAAGTAACATGTAACAATATCATCTCATATCATTTTGTCTTCTCATAAAGAGGCGATGCAAGTATTGTCATTCGCGAACATACGATACGAGTTGCATACAATTTTTATCATTTTTGTGAGGAAATCATAACTAAATATGAAAATACTCGTGTATAGTAAAAGGCCCGGAGGAAATTACCCGATAATAGTAATCACTTAAGCTACCGTGGAAAAATGCTCTGGTTGAAAATTGATAGTTCTGTTATTGAAAAAGTAATTTCACAAAACTGAAATATTATAGCAAAAATATTGCATAAAACTGAAGAATAAAAAGAAAGAATTATAACAAAAACGAAGTGCTTAACTAATTCTATTTCACTAATTGAATACTTCATTATTTATACAATCGGATCGTGTAAATTTGAACTATATGCGAAGTAATTTAAAAAATCAAATAAAGAAATCTCTGCACGCATTCCAATGCCTTTATTATGGGCGTAAAATAAGGATCCTTGCGGCCCTGAGGTCTTTGCCACAGTGAATTCCTCGTACCCTGTGAACCTTAAATACTGAATCTCTGGAGGAAGAGTTCGGCAGCTTTCGATAAAATATTTACATACCTATATACAAAGGTAAGAGATACAATTAACCGTGCGTTATTATGAATTCAGGATCTCAAGGGCGTTGTGATAAATAAGGCACGCAGCGTATAGTTGACTAATTAGCATACAGTTAACCCCCTTGCTATATGGCATTTTCCCAGCACGTATGATTAAAATTTACCTTATGCAAAGATATGCAAAAATCAAATCAATAATACTATGCGCCACATTAAATGCAACAGATACTGTAAAATAGCTATTGTAATTGTTTAACAATATGAAAGTTCTCTGTCTAGGGTTGAACCAAAACTTTATTTAAAAAATGTTCATGCAACTTATTTCTTTATGCCCTGATATGTTCACTTTCAGCATTCAAGATGACTCTAAGCACTAAGATGGATGTTAGAACTTTTTTTCAATTTCGCGGTAAACAAAGTCACTAACTGCCACTAGGTGGTTGACATTTGCCACTGCTCATCTGCTTTGGCGCATCTCTCACGCGACCGCTCACTCGGCTCTGGTTTCCTGTCTCGCTCGCTCTCACTCTCACTGGAAAGCGACTTGAAAGGTTGATTTTTTCAAAGAACCATGGGGACAAGCCGCGCAGTTACGTCAACGGGGTCACCCGCTAGTGATAACACAATTATTTGAAATTCACAGTGGAAAAATCATTCGCCTGGACTGGGAATCGCACCCAGATCCCTCAATTTCGCGCTGAGTCCTCTAACCAATTATTTGGTCATCTTACGCTCATACAGTCCACTGCTTAATTGTGCTTTATTGCGATATAATACTTAAAGGGAGCTATTGTGCCTTTAAATTTAACAGCAAGAACAACGAAGATAAAGCTAAATTACATTTTTTATTATTTTCGGTTCTTCTTGCGAGTTGAAAATTAGTTAGAATCCCAAATTAATTAAAATATTGGTAAATTTGCCTTTGAAATGTATGTTGGCACGTATCTTATTCTTTCCCAATGCGCGGCAAACCACTTCAAATATAGACCTCCCGCATCATGTGTACAGTAGGCATAGATTAGTGACATGGCGACGTAATATTGACATCTTTTGGTTTTATGATGCCATAAAAAAACACTGACATCGTGGTGGCTGAGTCTGCCCCTCTTATTCAAATAAGAAATCCCTTACTGGCCTGTTTTCAGACAAAACTAACATCATGACTATTCATAGCAATACCGCTCCTAAATTGGGTACTGTTTGCCGTCCCTCTGACTCAATTACTGTACGATAAATTGTTACCTAATTACGAAAGGGATATGAAAACATTTTTTTACTTATTTTCTTCAATCTCTATCTTTATTTCCCTCACCCTGTCATTGTTTTCGGCTTTTCACAAAAATTACACATAATGTAATTATTTTATTTTCGTTTGGCAGGAAAATTATGGCAATAAAGTCTAATCTGAATCAAATCGGCTATTATCCTACTATCATACTACGATTTTATCACCATAGTTTAAATACACTGTATCATTAGTAAACCATAAGTCTAAACTTGTGGCTAAAAGATCTGTAAAGCGATAATCTTTTTTTTCTTCATAAAAACTATTACAATTACCATTGTAGGTAGATTCTTTTTCACCCACTATACACAGCAGCCACATTGCACTCCGCAATCTCTGGTGGCGAAATAAAAAGTACCTTGGACCGTCAAGTTAAAATCTATTAATTTTTCCAGGATTTTTCAATCAAGAAACTAACCCTCCGCTGTAGGTTTATACTCCGATCACCATTCTCGGCTAAATTTGGTTTAAAAATCGCATTATCACATCTTAATATTGCTATGAAAGATTTTGAAGCAATATCAAGGATAAAAATTGGTGAAAATGAAGTTCATGTACACTATAAACTACTTAAGGTAGTTTGAGCGAAATATCATTTTACCTAGAAATCAATGAATTTGGTCTCAGATTAATTAAAAATATATCACCCTTCTATAGGCAACAAAAATTCAACCCCTTACTACATTTCTTTCCGAGATATTTGCCAAAAATACCAGCCATTTTGTATGAGAAATGGCACGTTAGAGCGGACCAAAAAAAATAAAAGGCAAAATTTTTGAGTCGGGTACGTCTTATTTGGAGCTACGGCGCGGGACAAGAATTTTGATACCCGGGTCGACCCGATCAGACCACGGGAAAAGGTCGCGCACGGCGCTTGAATATTTAACCTAATTAATCATAGAAATGACAGCGACTATGCTCTGTCAGGGACCGAAATATTGGTCGGACAGAAATTTTCATCAAACAGAATATGTAGAGAATGGTCTTTTTAAGGAGATAAAATAAACTAAGTGCGTATCTCAAAAGAAATAAGTAAAATGAAATAAATTAAATAAACAAAAGCATTGCCTATTTTACAAGGGCAAACAATTGTCTGCTAGTTATTCAAAGCAAAAACAAAATCAAAGATTATTTACTTTTCTACCATTTGCAGCTGTTAAAAGGAGCAATAGACGTTGCTCTTCATCATTAGTCAAATTATTGTCCTTTAGAAATTTAGTTACTAATTGTACTGCTCTTTCCGCTGTATCATTAACAATTTTTATGTTTTTCGCAACACTAAGTCCTTTGAGGAAATCCTGATCAAGCCTCCACAAGCTCGGGTAACTGGTATTTCACCGAGCTTCATCTATAAAGCTCGGTGAAATACCAGTTACATCGAAAAATTTGTTAGATTGTTTTGTGATATAGTCCTTGAGCTGTAACTGGAGAAAATAATCATCAAGTACGACCTGGGCTCGATTTATAACTTCTTTCTCTCCAGCCATTTCACGAAAAGAAAAAAATCTGTGAATTATGAACCACTAGATTCGGAAATGGAAGAGACGGACCCAGGTAAGTTTTTCTATATTTTCTGGAAATATGCGTGCACCATTTATGACCATTGCGGCATATAGAGAGGACGCTCGCATAAGATTGCTGCGATGGTCAAATTATGAATCTGTAATGGGGGTCAGGGCTGTCCATTATCTTTGATAGCCCCGATTTTCTTTTAGCGCTTACAAATTTTGCAATTTTACGATTATTTCCTCATACAACTTGCTAGATATTGGCATGAATTTGCTTCTTTAGAATACATTCTCCTTACTTTTATTTTTTGTTCGCCAATAATCAGTTTATTTAATTAATTACCTTTTTTTGTGAATTACACGGAATTTTAAAAAAATGTAAAAATATAATACTATATAATCAACTTAATGGTCCTGCTGAGCCATTTGTGGCTTATCAGCAGGTGCCTTTTACAATTTTTAGTTGTTTTTATTTAACACTAGCAAAAAATTAGCACTAAATACTATACACAAATAACACTGAAGAATTTATGAAATAATCAAACATAATTTATAAGCATAACAACCATTCCTTTGTCCTTCTCTTAACTTCCCTTTTAGATTCCAAATTTTTTAGATCATCACTCATAATGCTGAACAGTTTTGGAACATAGACACTAAATTGCCGGCAACCCTTGAGTGTGAAATATATTGGAACTTCATGTTTACTAACTTTACTAAGTTCAGCATTTTGACAGTATACTCTTTTCTTTTTGTATTCATCACTGAAATAATTTTCTGTGATTAAAATTTACTGCAATAACTTTTCAACCGGTAGGATTTTGAACTCTTTAAAATAACCATCATTTTTAATATTCTTGTTTCTTGGAATTGATTGGATTTTATTATTTTTAATAACCTTTTCTGATTTCCTTTGATCCTATTTAGATTTGTTACTCCACACAGTGAAGCCATATATCAAAAGACTTTCAAAAAGACCGTGGTACATCATTTTCAATATATATATATATATATTGTTACAATGTCCTTTATGTAGTAAAACTGACGCATGATAACCTAAATTTATTGCTTAATTTAAATAAATGATAATTAAAATTTAATTTGTCATCAATTATCAAGTCCAAGTACTTATATTCTGATACCTGCTCTAAAATATCACAATCACATGTTAACGCATCAGAATGTAGGCATACATGATCGTGTGACTAAATGCAAACAGTTTTATTTTTAGTGGCAACATAAGTTATATGCATTGCCTTCGACTTTTTTTCATTTAAAATTAGTTTATTATCATGCGACCATTTCAACACATTATTAAAATCCTCCTGCATATTTTATCATTTAAAGTAATAATAATTCGCATTACCGGTGAAAACTATGGTAAAACCGGCCATTATCCACAGTACTAAGTAGTAGATATGGGTTGGAAGAGTTACTAGCCTTAAATTTCAAACATATGGTGGATATTTTTCCTTCACATTCGTCAATTCGCCCATTCCGTCTTGCTTCCCAAAGGAGTGAGTGTACGGCAGAGCATGGATAAATAATAAGGTTGTTACTTTAATTGTCAGGATGCAGTTTTATGACCTTCTCTCTCAACCTCAGTGATGATTACCATTTAAATATGATGTACATATTTCAGTACTTACGGATGTTTTTATTTACTAAACTTCTGCTGTTGTTAATAACTTAATTATCAGAGCTTTCATCCATTATTGCCATGTTATTTCTCGACTCATCTGCTGCAAGCGTCAACCGGATGACCTGCCGCGCAAAGCGGACTCAATTTGTTAAAGGTTATTCGGGCTTTCCACCGGGTAAAACTCTCCATCTTGGCCGACGTTTTGATGAATGAGTCGTCCATCGTCATCAAGGCAATTGACTAGTTCATCGAAACGTCGGCCAGGATGGAGAGTTTGACCCCGTGGAAAGCCCGTATAACCATTAACAACATCATACACCGGGAAAGTCTTCGATTTTTCTCCCGGACTCATTTTTGTCACGGTAACATCGTTCCTAGTGTTAGAAGTATTATTAAATTAATCTAATCATAGTCAATGGCACAAAAAGAGCCACACTTGATCGTCCCATTCGTCGGACGGAGTTATGCACGTGAGGTAGGGAACGTGGTTCCGCCATAAAATAACTAAACATCCACCGAGAGTCGACCCAGGGCCCTCGGAATTGGAACCAAGCACTCTAAACACTGCTCGAACCAGATCAACGGTATTCCTCCCTATTTTTCCGATTAATAGATGAGAACTGTTATCCACCACACCTGGTTGATAAAGCCAAGCATTCACTTTTCTTACTAGCGGCAGAAGGAAGATTAGAATCGTTTGCGCGAAGTGACACGGGTCAGATGAGCCCTCGAGGTCGAACAGTGACCTCTCCCTCGCCGGAGGACGAACATAGAACGCAGAGACTCCTCGCGAACCAACTGCTCAGCAGTCGCCAGCCGTCAAAATTGAGCCCAATTAAGAGTCCACCCGATACACTTACACCGTGCTGTCGTCCTCGGGCCAAAGTCTGGCCCTAATGAGTTCCACTTGGTTCCAGGAACTCTAGAAACTCGACCCATTTGTTATTATAATGATCCTCACCGCTAGCCCTCCCTTCTTCATTTGGACGATTAAAAAAAATGTAATATGAACGTCTACTTTTCTGGGTAAACACATCAACACGCTCATGTGGTCATTATTTCTGACATCGGTTGTTGCATATGCACACGTCGTGTGACTGCGTTGTGACTCGCATTGAATGATACGGGTGACCTTGCCTCTCTTTCGCATTAAGGCTCCTCTTCAGGGCTCCTTGTGTTGTCATGGCGGCTTCCAAAGGACCCCCACCTGGCCGGAAGCATTAAGAGGCATTAATTTCGTGTTATTTTTTCTTGGCAGAGGGCCCGAGCAATTTTTCACACGACGCTGATTATTTCTCATTCTCCCCCACGCCTGCAGGCTGGGTGACAGTGCATATCCAACGTCCAGTTGCTGAAGGGAAGCATGGTATACGTACGGGGTACAACTGAATAAGATGGTCGAAATTAAATAACTCACTCCGGTCAACACAACAAGTAGGTACTTACCTTAAAAGAAGTAGCGCACGTCTTGTTCCGCTTAGTTACCAAGATAATGAGCCGATCAGTCACACGTAAGCACCTAAAGCCATTCGTTTCCCAGTGCAAGTCATCAAAAGTTCATGGCTCAGGGAAGCATCTGCTGTGGCTTGAGCCAAGCCAGTTTAAGTGAAGTGTGAAATTAATAGGAGAGGGTATAAGAGTATTCTATCATAAAATCTTACAGTTAATATAGTTGCTCGAATTGCCATCGGTTACTATCAGCAGAAATATGACACTTCTTTTGATAGATAGTGCCTACCGGTTAAACCGCGCTCGATGAATAATAATTATCACTTCAAAAGCAACTATTTCCTCCCTTATTGATGTGTGTAAACAATTTTAACAAATTGTTCCCCATCGATTTTGCGGCAGTTGACATCTTTTTTACATTACCATTGTTACTTCAACCATAAATCCGTCAGAACTGAAATTTTTTCGCACATCCCTGAACTACCAAGTATATAATTATTATACATAATATAGGAGATTGTATATTATAGAGGAGATATATCATGTGGAGCATACCAAGGAATGAGTGCCTGTCTAAGGAAGCGAAAATCGCCGTGTACAAAAGTGTACTTCTCCCCACTTTGTTGTATGGTAGTGAACCATGGGTATGCTAGGATAAACATAGCGAGCAGACTAAACGCCGAGGGTATGAGTTATCTGAGGAGTGTTTGCGGATAAAATAGGATGGTAAGGGTCAGGAATGAGTGAGTATTAAATGAATGTGGGATAGATGCTCCAGTAATGGACATATGTGAAAGGAGTGTGCTTCGTTGGTTTGACCATGTCGAGGGAATGGATGAGAGTCGAGTAACGAAAGAGATATATAAGAGTGAATTGAATGGTGCAAGAGGTAGAGGTAGGTAGGAAATTCTTAGGAGGAGGAATATTAGGAGTCTTAAAAACAGGAGAGCGTGTATGAGGCAGTGTATGGGGGAAAATGAGGCAAAAGAGATATGCGAGGATAGGTCAGTATGGAGGAAATTATTGAAGCAGAGTTAGGTGTACAAATATGTATTTATGAGTGAAACTTAGGGACTTTGCCTACCCCGGAGGGGAACGGCGTGATTGGTATGTATGTATGTATATAATTACTTCTCTTGCGTGTGATACACGCTCCACAGGTATGAACCCGCTGGTCTAAAGCAGTCGCTTAGTTACATTTTATTTTCATTGTTTATACTCACACTCCCGAAAACAGCACAGCAAAGGCCTTTTACATCGGGTGATTAACAATTAACAATAGACGAACAACAACACCCATGTCCTGAGTGGTGAAAAACCATCAGTCGGGACTCGAACCCGCGACCCTCGGACTGACAGTGGAGGACTTAACCCCGCCGCCACTGGGGCCGATAAGAATTAAAGCGACATTAAAGCATTCTTCCCCTCTCCCAGTTATATTAAACAGCATCACGCATAGACAAGTGACATGATCACGGTGAACTTTCTAGATGATTCTTTTTCGTGACCTTTATTTTTTATTAATATGAAGTTATTTTCCTGGAGCTTTTAGGTCATCAATTCATGTTTAATATGTTTCTCTTTTGCCAACGTTTCGCCTATTTATTATGCTTAATCAGGGCTCAAAGAGAGTTCCTTTTGAATGGCTTTAAAAAAAATGCTTCATCAGGGCTCAGAGAGAGTTCCTTTTGAATGACTTGAATAAAAAAATTCATTCAAAAGAAGCTCTCTCTGAGCCCTGATGAAGCATAATAAACATGCGAAACGTTGGCAAAGGAGGAACAGATTAAACATGAATTAATGACCTAAAAGCTCCAGAAAAATAACTTCATATTGGTGAAATGTCTGTGAGTTTCCAAGTCTCCCTCCCTTAATCAACAATTGCTGAAAGATTTTAAGTTTGAAACAAAGATATATTTGTATGAATAGTGGTGCATAGCATGTATCATCACATGTTGGTTCTCATGTTTCTACGGAGCTGGAATGATGATCCCTGTATTTTCTCGGTATTTCTTCCGCATAAGTCGTTTTTGGGACAACAGTGTCCCAAATGTTTCTGAAGATGCTGGAAGGACAGCGAGCGAAACTTTTCTCTCAAAAAAAATTTCCCGAAATAAATCCCAATAAAATGCAGAGATCATATATCATAACATGTACATTGAACATATGATGATCAAATATGTTTCGCTATGACTTTCATACTTCTTTTTGATCTGAGGCCTACTTCTTGTTCAAGAGGCGGTTCATTGTTCATCGACCTGGAGACAATTTTAACATTCTCCGCGAACCTAGGATGAATTAATGCCTTCCTAAGTTCTTTTTAATTAAATGGTTTGCTCAATCGCCCCGATAACATTAAGTGCCGTCCAATGGCAATTAGCTTGACCTAATTAGTACTTTACCAATGGACAACTCCATCTACAGCCGCTGGCTCAATTTCCGTTATGGCTAATGGCGAAACACACTGTATAATCATTCTAAGACATGGATGGTTAAAATATACCGCTATGAGTGATGGTGCCAAAACCCGCAACATGGTGTAGACAACTTCATAAGTCATCAATCCTGATACTTATTGGTTTTATACTACTCTATACTGAAATTTCTATTCACCGGACCAGTTACTTCTTTCATTGCATCTTATTTTATCAATAAATATGAAATGAAATGCAGAGGTAAATTTAACAAATTCTGGTTTTCTATTATGAAAATAATTGGCATTAGACAAGCATTTGAAGAGATTTAGGAGCTAGAAAATAAAGTTTCATACCCCTATTAATGTTACAATTCAGCTCACCTAAAGGTATTCTTAGATATTCAGAAATCAATACTGATGGCTTTCAAGAAATACGAGGTCGTGCCTAATAATACTCCCAGGATAATGGTGAGCACGTATCACAGATGACACTTGCAAGCAGTAAAAAAATAGTGTACTCACCGCGAATTTTCTCCCTCAAAATGCGTCATTATAATGCACCATTACTGAAAATATAAGCTTTCAAACTCAATCCGAACATAATAATTATAAAGTGAACTAATTAATTATCATAATAATTAATTAGTGAACAACGTGTTTTATTCTTTCAAAAGTTCTACAATTTACTTACATTTAAAAAAGTTCATGTACTAGTTATATTTCTGTAAACTGGAGCTTGGATAAATGCTCCATGGCTTCTAAAGATTTCTGCCTCTTGGGTTGGAGACTTTCAACTTATATGTGACTTCAGCAGCGAACTCAATTGTGAAAAAAAAAAATTGGTTTATTTTGTGGGCCTAGCGTAAAAGACTTTGACCTAGGATTGGACACCGATATTTCTATTTTTTTCAAGGATGTTCAAACATTGCAATTAATTAAAATTTTAAATTTATGCGCCAATAGTACATTTTAAGAGGCTAGCATTGAGAGTTAGCATCATCGAGCATTATAACTACGTAATAATAAGATTAATTTAGTTAGTTCTCATAAATTTACGGCGATAATTAAGTTACTCTAATCACTTACAATGTTTAGCAGACTCCACCAAGTCACGCCTGAGACAACAGATTTTATGGTAGCTAAAATGAAAGCATACTAACGAATTCCATTGAATAGTTCACAGAGCCAATTTCACGACTACAAATCATAGTTGACTGTCCACTGGAATTATGAGAGAAAAAATAACTAGCTGTCAAGAGCAGACGCGACGAAGTTAGATGCTGAACATCCACAGAAGTTTTTTCGTCGCAACCAGAAATAAAGAGGGACCCGGCTAATTGGGGTCGGCCACTAAAAACACTGCAGACAGATGCGTATTCATAATGCTCCTGATTCTTTACCTTCAATGAGAGCTTTGAGCACAAAAAACGCCCCATCAAAAGCCCCAATAATTCTGACGCAAGCAAAAATCCAACCCTGAAATTAGACAGAGGTGATTTGAGTCAATGGGATGAGATGTCATGTAAGACGGTTACTCGCAGTAACTGCGCACGCTTCAAAGTGTACCATATAGTCCAGCAGAGGTTTTTTAATGATTCTATTGCACTTGGCACAATCCTTTACTTTTCCAACACTTCATTTGCTTATTTTTACCCGGTTATAAGGGGAAAAAGCTCGGTAAATATGTTTGACATGCATAGAAAATAAATGTACGGATCCCAAAGTGTTGGATCATACATTAAAGTGATGAAATGTGCTGAATTTCCTGCTAAAACCATTTCAATTCAAGCCATTTTAAACAACTTTTGCAAGGGTGAAAACTTTAAGATATCGTAGTGGGACAAATATAGAACATGTTGGTTGAGAAAGATATTCTAACATCAGGGTTGAAATTCGCCCTGAAAAATCATTAGACTTGACCGGGTTTCGAACCCGGATCTCCCAATTGCCGGTCAGGTGTGTTAGCCAGTTACACTGCACCCGTGCGAGTGACTTTGTGCCACATCATTAGTAAATGCAAAGATTGGACATATGATTATATCATTATTAATTTAGAGATAACACAGAGACCTATGGATGACACTGAGAGGAAAAAGATGCAAACAGAGGTTTTCCAAACTTTCATGATTACACATACATGACTATATATAATGACACCCTTCAAATTATAACATTTTCTGCTGAAAATTTAAAAGACTTTAATGCGGTAATCTATTTTTAATCATTTGTGAATAATTTTTCGCGACTAACCTGCCATTCAACGTACTCTCACAGCGTCTAAATGATCAATGCACCTATTCATTCATACTAATTATGTTATTTCTCCCGTAACTTTGGGATCAATCAAGTCTGAGTTCGACTTCATCGAACTCTGAGGAAAAATTACACCACTTATTAGTCCCAAAAGGTAAACATATCGTGAAAATCTCGAGGTAAATCTTGAAATATGAGAAAAAAAGGTGCAGCAAGGACTAAAAACATTTCAAATCAAAAAATTTCAGGGATGTTACCAAACGATCCAACTTCCCGCATAGTTCAATTCATTGCCATTTGACCACTGAAGTTCTCCGGAGTGGTTTGATTTGTGCCTGTACATCAACACCTCGAATAGACATCCCTCGATATTTAAATGATTACCCCTAAAATGCGAGACTTAAAAAAATGCGGTCTCGTGCCAACGAACATGCCCAACAACTTATATTTCCGTCCAAAAATATCGAACGAGGGCATTTCATCGAGAAGGCCATTTAATATGCACGCGACGTCGTCTGCAGGCCGGATCAAGCCGAGGCCTGGTCGGAATCCGTGACGTGCAGCGGTCGAAATGAAACCTTGCACGTCCGAAATAAAAAATGGAGGGTGGATTATTGCAACGACTTTTCCTTAACCTCCTCCTCCTTCTCTATACAGACGGCCTCCTCCCGATGAAATCAATACGCCTAAAAAACCGATATCGACAGAAGGGGAAGATTTTGGGGGGGAGGGGAGGATCAACGGCAATAGCAAAGTCCTTCGCGAGAAGACGCCGCGAACGAGAGGAGAGGGATCGATGCATTTGGAAGCGTTTAAACTAGGGATGAGGGGGGTAATGATGGTATAATGCGGTCTCGGTGAGGATGAGGGTGCCAGGCCCGAAGACCTCGGTAAGTGCTGAGAAATGCCGTCCGTCTCCTATAGGCTCTGCCAGCAAATCCAGCCACAGCGTCCCCGTCGCGCCCCCTGGGTAGCGCCAATTGTGGAAGGGGTGAAAGGTGAGTTTTCGGCGCCTGGCTAAGGGAGTAAACTCTAAGAGAAAATCCAAGGTTCTAAAATGTAGCGGGGGTTGAGCGTGAGGCCAACAACCTCACCTCGGAAAAAAAAACAAATCGTTGCGAAAAATACACTAGAGCCTCGGATAACGGACGGGAATAATGGATTACGACATCAGCGAACAGTACGGAATATGAATAAGGATCTTAATTTTGCAACATGGAATGTTAGGACAATGCTAAAACCTGGAAATATAAAAGAAATTGCCCAGGAATTAGACAAATACCGAATTGATGTGGTTGGGCTCCAAGAAGTAAGATGGCAGGGTCAGTAGCGTATAGACAAGCCTAATTTCAGCCTGCTAGATAGCGGACCAAAAAGAAGAACTGGCCTGTATGGAGCCGGAATAATGATGAATACCAAAATGCGGAAAAGTCTTTTGGAATTTGAACCTATCAATGAAAGTCTTTGCAAGGCTAGATCTAAAGGAAAATTTAGAAATATAACCCTAATATCAGCTCACGCACCCAAGGAAGACAAAGAGGAAATTGAAAAAGAACAATTCTATGACGATTTAGAGAGACTACTGCAAAGGATTCCAAACCATGACATGACTATAATTACTGGGGACTTTAATGCACAGGTAGGACAAGATAATGGCAGCTCCAAAACCATAGGTCGCTACTCACTACATCAGACTAGCAATGAAAATGGTCTTTTCTTAGCACAGTTTGCTTCCAGGAATAACTTAGTAATTAAAAGTACTTGCTTCCCACACAATAAAATCCACGTGGACACTTGGACAGCTCCAGGCTCAGGAATTGTAACCCAAATAGATCATGTGCTAACAAAAGCCAGGCATGCATCATCGATCATAGATGTTCGTAGCTGCAGAGGGCCAAACTGTGACTCCTATCACTTTTTGGTGAAAGCTAAAGTGAGAGAAAGGATCACTGCGGTAAAAAATCCATATAAAGCAGGAAGGAAGAAGTGGAAACTAGACTCACTGAAAACCGAAGATGGAAAGAACCAGTTTCAAAATGAGATGAAAAGAAACTTGACCAGGTCCAATGACGCTATGGAAATGGATGAGAAATGGAGGAAAATAGAGCAAGCTATTAAGGAGACTGCAGACAAGATACTAGGGAATGACAGAGACACACGTAATAAAGACTGGTTTGACAAGGAGTGTGAAGTGATTTTGGAGGAGAAAAATACTGCCTGGAAAATGTTGAACCAAAGAAGGACAAGGAGCAACTTTAGTGAGTACAAAGAACTAAGAAAGAAGGCTGACAAGCCAATGAGAAAGAAAAAGCAACAAATGCTAAAAAAGAAGGCTGAGGAAATTGAAGAATTGCATGAACACAATGAAGTAAGACAGTGATTTATCGCGGTGAACAAAATGAGAACAGAATGTGTCCCCAAGATAGGAGGGTGTACAGATAGAACCGGGAATGTTATTAATGAGGAACGGAAGGTGATAGAGAGATGGGCCGAGCATTTTGGAGAGCTACTGAATAAAGAAGAGGGAAATCAGAATGAACGTGATAATCTGGAGATGCAAGAAGCGAGAAATGAAGACGGCAACAGGATGGTAGGTGAACCCTCCATAGAAGAAGTAGAGGAGACCATCAGGAAAATGAAGAAAAACAGTTCACCAGGAGAAGACAGCATAGTGGCGCACCTTCGGAAACATGGAGGCCAAAAACTTTTAACCAGAATCCATGAGCTAATTTGTAGTATATGGCGGAATGAGGTTACGCCGGAGAAATGGAAGACGGGTATTTTATGTCCCATTTATAAAAAAGGTGAAAAGTTCCTCTGGGGAAACTACAGAGGTATCACGCTGCTGAATGTAGCCTACAAGATTTTCTCCGGAGTGCTGAATAAGAGGCTGACAGTACTTGCGGAAGGCATACTCGGGGGATACCAATGTGGGCCTGTCCCAATAAGAGCACAACTGACCAAAATTTTAATGTAAGACAAATGATGGAAACGTTTTATGAGCATGACATTGACATTCACTTTTTGTTCATTGACTTTCAGCAAGCATTTGATAGTATAAACCGCTGGGAGCTCATGAGAACCCTGAGTCAGCAAAAAATCCCTCCAAAACTGACCAGGTTGGTAGGAAATACATTATCTGATACAAGAGCAAAGGTAAAGGTTGAAAATAGCCTCAGTAAGGAGTTCAGATTCAATGCTGGTGTTAAGCAGGGTGATGGACTGTCGGCCGTGCTCTTCAACTTGGCTCTTCACAAAGTGGTTACAAAAATAGATCTGAAGGGAACACTCTTTGAGAAGTCAAGTCAGATCTGCGCATAGGCAGATGATATTGCCATTGCAGTCAGAAGACTAGTGGACTTAGAGCAGATCTACGTAATACTGAAAAGAGAAGCAGGCAAAATAGATCTCAAATTAATGTAAATAAAACCAAGTATATGGTAATGTCTACAATGGAGCATTGAAGAAAACCACATGACCTAACAATTGACGGAGACACTTTCCAGGGTGTAAGTAACTTTAATTACCTTGGCACGCTACTAACCAGTGACAATAACCTGAAAAGATGCATCCAGGACCGAATTGAGGCCGGAAACAGAGCCTACTTTGCAAATATAAAATTATTCAGGAATAGATTAATAAGTAGAACTCTGAAGATGAAACTTTACATGACACTAGTGCGGCCAGTGGTGAAATATGGATCAGAAACCTGGACAATGACTCTGGCAGACGAGAGAACACTCAGTACCTTTGAAAGACAGATCCTCCGTAGAATATATGGGCCAGTATGCGACCAAGGAGAATGGAGAATAAGGTATAATGAAGAAATAGATCAGTTGATAGCAGGAAAAAATATAGTAAGGTACATAAAGTTCCAGAGGATACGCTGGTTGGGTCACATAGAGAGAATGCCAGGGGAGGAAATCCCAAAACGCATGCTAAAAGGAAGGCTGTACAAAAGAAGAAGAGAGGGACGTCCTAAAAATAGATGGACGGATCAAGTACAGAACGACCTTGATAAAATGGGAATTCGTGGATGGCGAGATAAAACCTCCAACCGGAATGACAGGAGGACGATAGCGCAGCAGGCCAAGGCCCACATAGGGCTATGGAGCCCTATGTGGGCCTTGCTGTTGAGAACACTGCTGTATGGAAGTGAAAGTTGGGCTGTAGGCAAATTAGAAATGAGCAGACTTGAGGCTGCTGAAATGTGGATATGGCGGAAGATGACAAGAACAAGCTGGACGGAAAGAAAAACAAATCTGGAAGTTTTAAGGGAAATGCAAGAAGAGAGAAGATTAATGGCGGAGATGGAAAAGAGAAAAATAAAATTTATTGGACATGTCTTCAGACTTGTTTATTTATAACAAACATTCTTGAAGGGAAATTACTAGGAAAGAAAGGAAGAGGACGGCCGAGGAAGAAATATTTGGACGAGATCAAGAAGAAGATAGGATGCAGCAACTACGTGGGACTGAAGCGAACGGCAAATGACTGACATGAATGGTTGCATCGACAAGGCATCAGCCTTTAGGAAATTGATTGATCCCGATTCTCGATTCCGATTCCATCGATTCTTATTCCTAATAACAGGTGGGATATTGATATACCTGTAGCGCACGACTATTATTTAAATGCAAGTATTGGCGGAAATAAAATAACAAAGACAATTAAGTCGCTCAAAAATACATTTATTAACAAATAGCAAATAAATATATCCTCAGCTAATTGAGGTAGATAAAAAGTACAAATTGATAGCCTACACCCAAAATTATTGAGACAAATATGATGTGAAAAATGAAATTTGATTTGAATATTTATCCATCTGGAATCGATGGAATCGGAATCAACTTTAGGCGATCGATTCTCGATGCCGATTTTAATCCTGAGAATCGGTGGAATCGAGAATCGACATTTGGATTCGACTCATCCTTAGTTTTAACTTAGTTTCGAATCCAAATGTCAATTCTCGATTCCACCGATCCTCAGAATTGAAATCGCCATCGAGAATCGATCGCTTAAAGTCGATTCCGATTGCGGATAGATAAAATTCAAATCAAATTTCTTTTTTCACATCATATTTTTCTCAGTAATTTTGGATGTAGGCTATCAATTTGTACTTTTTATCTACCTAAATAAGCTGAGGTTATATGTATTTGCTATTTGTTAATAATCATACTATTTGAGGGACTTAATTTTCTTTGTTATTTTATTTCCGCCAATACTTGAATTTAAATAATAGTCGTGCGCTACTGGTATATCAATATCCAACCTGTTATTAGGAATGAAAATCGATGGAATCGGAATCGATGGAATTGGAATCGAGAATCGGGAATCGATTTGAAAGAATTGGAATCAGAATCGAAATCGAAAAATAGTGGAATCGACTCATCCCTAGTTAAAACCTTGCGAGAGCGATCGTTTCCGTTATGTAACTTTTTTCTGCTTACCCCCTGCCCATTGCCGTCCCCTATCGTCATTTCGTCTCCCTTGCTCACGGCGTCGCGGCGGCGTTGCGTCTCTCGTCTGCTCGCCGAGTTCCGTAACTGGATAGCCTCGCTTTATCCTCGGGAGATATAAAAGGCAGGCGCGGAGCATCGGAGGTGGCGGTCTGGAGGAGCGACAATAAGCCGCTGCTCCGGCCGCGAACACCTCTTTTGCGGAGCAGAACAGGAGAACTTTCGCCGGGGAGGAGGAATTGGAAGAGGGGGAGGGAGGATTTGACAATGGGCTAACCGCCTCATGTGTGGGCACGGAGTGTTATACACGTCAAGCCTCTTTTACAAGCTCCCCCCCCTTACCCCAAGGGATTTCTCAACCCCTCCCCGAATACCCTTTCCCTTTATCCCATTACCGTCCCTTTTCATTATTTTTTTTCTAGAGTGAAAACGGCAAAGAGTTCACGTTTAGAGTCTTCCCTCAGCCGGCATCACACCTGGGGTTTTTCCGCAAGCACGTGGCTGACACGGAAATACCTAGTTTCACCAGTATTTTTTTTCTAATCCCAAACGTCTTTGTTTAATAAATTTGTCATTTTCCCACAAACACGAGTGCATACATGAATTTGGATGCGTAAACGGCTGAGGGTTGAGTAAGCCACAAAGAATTTCTAGCCAGCTAAATTTTAACTACTTTCTCAAAAAAGGTAGAAGTTTCTAAATAATTAAAAAATCGTACATTTTTTCCCTTTTGAGAGTTCGCTATCCCATTGATGTGCATCAAACCTGCTAGGCAGCATTTGGTGGCAAAGGAATGGCACTTTATTCTGCATACAGATGAGTGTTAACTCTTGTATAATAAAAACCGACTTTTTCGCCAACACGGGACTCATCATTTAGAGCACACGCTCCCTCTTTCGAATTTTTAACCATCTTTCCTAACCTCACTCCCCTACGTAAAACTTTTTCTTAATTTTTCCAACCATCCCTGACAACGCTAATATTTTATTACACTTACATTCCATAAAAATGATGTAGTCCCGTAGCTGTTTTTCGTATTTGCGGTCAACAAAAAAAACGGTTCCTTTGAATTGGGACTACAGGCAAAGGCAACTGATTCTAAATCAATGCTTCTAATTGGAAAAGGCGATCTTCGTAAGAACTAAGTCCTGAATAAATCCAAATCATTGCTATCTTACGTGTTTATAAGGCTAAAATCAGAATTCATACTGAACAATTAACACTTAGTAATCACTCACAGATAATCTTAGTTGCACTAATCTGTGGGAGGTTTGCGGGTGTTATTTATTCAGCATGACTGCAAACAACCTCCACCAAGGACAGCCTGATACAACTCGATTAACAAAAATCAGAAAATTACTCTTCAGACGCAATATATCCTTCCCGTCCTTGTAATGAGCCTATCTGAAGAAGGCTTCTCCTCGTATTGTTGGGCATTTGGCAAAGGTTAGCCTCATTCATTAAATTAATTTCAAGCCATCATCTCCGTATATGAAAAGGTATTGTAAAAATAGTGAAAGTAGACCCAAAACTTGGATTTGGATAATGGCATTAAATATCTAATGAGGCCGAATGTATGCAATTATCGACATTTCTTGGAGTTTTACACCGCTCTATCATATATATAACTAAGAAAATAAAAGCATACAATATACACTTAACGGTCAATTTTTACATTAAGAGGAAATAAATTGAATAAAATGTAAGTTTTATCATTAATATTCCAGAATTCCACTAAACATAGATTAGAAACTGTTGCATTACTTCAAGAAGTAGACCGAGTAGACCGAGGAAATCCGGGCGACGAGGTAAATCGGGTCAATGTATTCTATATTGATCGTAGGTATCAGAGAAGAGGGATTCTATACTCAGAAAGTCGCACTGTCGAAGTGCTGCCATCCATGCTACGATACTAAAAGTACCACCTTCAAATTCCTACAAAAATGCTTAAAAAAGAAGGATAGAGGTATGGTGTGCAGGCGATAGAACAAAGTCATATCGATCATTGGGGCTCAACCCGGATGTAAGTCTAATTTCCTTGAGGTTTTCCCACGAATGCCCACCTTTATAACGCTTTTTGTATTTGCATTTAAAAATAACCCTATATGTTTAAAATATAGTCAGTGTGCATCATGCATAAATTTAGTAATTTGCTAATAACTTCCACTTTTTCTTTTTCCATCATTTTAAGAGCCATTCTTGCAGGAATTGCCTGGTAAATGCATTAACGCTCAGTAATTGTTTCATGAATGATGTGTATCGCATATTTCACGGATCACATTCATAGAGATACCCCCGTAGCATAGGGTTGAGTCAAAGGATGAGGTTGAGTGAAGTTGGAGCCTTGCGAAGCACACACAGGATATCGAAGGGATCTATAGCGGCATCTTATCACGAAAGTACGTACTCCATACACGCCTGAATGGAGTTGGATAGACGTCTTTAGAGGAAAGAGATGATTGTTAAAGGGTTCTGTAGAAAAAGGAAATTTTGGACGTGAAAAAAATTTGTCAGAAGTGGGATTCGAACCCACGCCCTCTTACGAGGACCAGAATTCACAAGACCCGCATAGCGGGCAAGATTATCTTGAGTCTGGCGCCTTAGACCGCTCGGCCATCCTGACGTTAGCGATCGAAAGGGGTTAGTAACCATGTGATTCCCGCAATTATCTACCACGTTCGTACATCGGTAGCTGATAATCTGCCCCGGACACTTCGATGGCTGCGTCTATTCCACAAGTCCCATTCGATTTGCCGATGACTTCTCTCAAATCGTAAAGAGTGGGAAAGAATTTCAGTTGTCCATCAGGGTATCGACATCATGGGTATCCTCTTGAGGGAGATGTTGAGATGACCAACGTCCACTTTAATATTACCATTCCGGTCAAAATGTTGTTTCCATAGATCGTGGCCAGCACGTCACGTCTGACTCTTGTTCTTTCTCCAGAGCTCCAGGAAGAGCACTCACAAACTGGATCCACTCGTCTGTTTTTCATGAGGACGATAAGGGTTTCTCGGACTCTAGACCTGACAGGTTGTCATTCTGCAGTGTTTGAACTGAAAGGGTACGAATTTTAAGGTGGACCCCATTCGATTTCGAATGCCTTGGGTAATATGATAGAATCGCCTAGAAGGATGATCTCACGCAAACATAATAATTTTAAAATATTGAAAAAAAATTCAACGCCATCCATTTCAGCAATATGCTGGAACAAGTGGTATTCCAATGGATTGAAAGTGCATTGAATGAATGAAAAAGTATTTATTGATCCTGGACGTGGTGTCCTCTAAGATCAGAACACAAATAACTTAATAAGTAAAACAAGAAAACAACACTATGCACTTTTAATTGTTGTTAGGGATAACAAAGGAGTTGAGTCCCTCCATTACATGAATAAATATATAATAAATGTGATAATGGTAAAAACATATAATAGAGCTAGGAAAAAATTGTAATAATATCAACAAAAAAATTCAATAAAGATAAATAATATAAAGACCATTACAAATTATCAGTATAAAGGCAATGATGAACAACAACAAAAATTCAGGTGATAGAAAAAATAAAGAAAGATACGTTTGATAATGTGGCACATAAATCATGAGGACTTTAGTAGTAAGCTACAGTTCATTGACTGAAAGGTTTTATCAAGGAGGCTTTTTTGCCTCATCTGGGAGGGAATTCCACACGTTTGATCCTATTAGCTGTAATGATTTATGAAAACAGTTTGCCCGATGAGATAAATAGTATAGGAAATTTCCATCAGTTCTCGTCGTCATATTGGTGTTTTTAGACATTGATTTGAAGAAAACAGACAAATTCTGAATGAAGAATCATTTTCCAGCGAGAATCTCACTCTGGCAAAGTTCGAGTTTCTAGAAGTCTTGAAAATTAACGAAGAATTTCATAACCACCTTACTTCTCAACCGTTTCCCTTGCATTATAAATGTAGCAGGCGTATTTTCAGTGGTTTAGAAGTTATGATACCTGTTACCACATTCACTAAACCTGAGTGGAATATATAAATGCATAATATTCAAGAATTTCCGTTATTCAATTTACTTTTTTCATGGAGGACGAATTTTTTCGTGCGTTGCAGCCAATTTACTATCGTTAATTTTCCCAGAATGTGAGCAGGTAATCAGAAGTAGATCTCAACGAAGCAATAATAACCTTGATATGAAACAAAAATATTATTTATGTCAGATATGTAAAGATACTATACCACACTGAAAATTCTCAGTTTCACTTTTCGCGAAATGACATCATCCATATCCTTGAACAACGCACGAATTAGTAAGGACACGATACCTGTACGTGACCAGGGACGGACCCAATGGTGGTTCACCCGCTGACCGGAAGGAATATAATGAGGTGCACGAGAAAGGTTTCCTTAAGGGAGATTACTGAAGTTACTCCGATGGCATTACCACAATCCCTTTGTTTCCACATCGTCATGGCAACGCTCAACCCCCACCACCGTCACCCACACAATCCTTTAGCCACCCCAAACTCATTCCCCAGCCTCTTTTATTTTCCTCTTTCAAAGTCCATTTGCGGGAAAGAAAGACTATGTTTTAGTTTTTTTCCCTTTTACGCAAGTTTTCCTTAAGACTTTGTTTTATTTCGTTCTCAGGATGAGGTTAAGAGTCCTTGGCGGTCTAGAAGCGCACCATAATCTCCGGCAAGGGGATGATTAAGTGTCACTTTCGATTCGGTTCTCGGTTTCTTACCCAGAGCATTCGGTGGTTTCACGGTTGCGGTGCCTTAATTTAACGAACGCCCCCTTCCGACCCGATGCATCCATCTCTCTCACTACTCTCTCTTTCTGTTCCGGCGGAATCTGGACTTTCCCATGACCACTGATTATCCACTCCTCATGTGCCGTCTCAGTAAAAGTTACAAAAGTAATTCTTCCGTACTTCCCGCAAAAATTCATTAATTTATCTCCAATTTGTTTGTGTTTTCTTTTCGAATTGCAGGCAATTTTTGTATACATAAAATTTTCTTTCTTAAAATCTTTCTTGTGGAGCATTACAAGGAATTAGTGTCTGTCTAAGGAAGCAAAAATCGCCGTGTACAAAAGTATACTTCTCCCCACTTTGTTGTATGGTTGTGAAACATGGGTATGTCAGGATTGACATAAGAGTAAACTAAACGCCGTGGATTTGAGTTAACTAAGGACTGTTTGAGGCAAAGGTAGGATGGATAGGGTCAGGAATGAGTGGGTAATACATGGATGTGGGTTAGATTCTCCAGTACTGGACATATATGAAAGGAATGTGCTTCGTTGGTTTGGCCATGTTGAGGGAATAGTTGAGAGTCAAGTAACGAAACAGATATACAAGAGTGAAATGAATGGTGCGAGAGGTAGAGGTAGGCCGAGAAAGTTGTGGTTGAGGAAATTCTTAGGAGGAGGAATATTAGGAGTCTTAAAAACAGGAGAGCGTGTATGAGGCAGTGTATGGGGGTAAATGAGGCAAAAGAGATTCGCAAGGATAGGTCAGTATGGAGGAAATTATTGAAGCAGAGTTAGGTGTACAAATATGTATTTACGAGTGAAACATAGTTACTCTGCCTACCCCGGAAGGGAACGGCGTGATTGGTATGTATGTATGTATTTATTTTTAATCACTCCCGGACTATGCAAACGTTCCCCTGGCGTTTGGAGGGAGCAAAAAGCTCCTCTGTCCAATAACTGTAAGTTTTTCATAAATCAAAATGAACAACATTATTATTAGTGCAAAGAAACGCCTTTAACGACCCCAGAATATAGGAGACAGGAAAAAAAACGTATCAAAGAACTTTCCCCCTACTCTCTTAGTTTCCGCGTGTTTATGAAAGCCCCGATCGTCATTTTACTCTTTCTTACCGTTCAAATTGTTTGCCCTCTTCATGGTTCACACTTGGCAAACTTCCATATGATAATACGCAAATTCTTTGTCTCTCAGTTATTCTTCAGTTTATCCCTCCCAGACTCCCAACTTGCTCCTCTGTCCAATACCTACAAGTTTTTTTGTAAATCATTATGGAAAAACCTTTTACTCGGGGTAATAAACACCGTTAAAGACGCAAGAAAATAGGAGACAGGAAACGAAAGACGAAATTAACAACTTTCCCTCAACTCTCTTATTATAGCTCCCACGATTTAATGAAACCCCAATCATCAATTTACACTTTTTTGCGTTCTAAACTATTTTTCCTCTTCATGTTTCACACCAAGTAAACTCCCATTATATAATACTCAAATTCTTTGTCTCTCAATAATTCTTCGGTATATGGTAGTCCGAGCGAGACAGTTCCCTAGTCATAATATAGACCATATTCGAATTATACGTTTTAATTTCACCAGCTGTAGGACGCATGAATTAAATATTGCATTATTAATGGTGCAAAAATATAGTTTTATATGACAGAAAGGTAAGTATAAAATGAAAACATCTAAGTAAGTCTTTGACTTAACTCATTTTTTTCGCTCAATTTTTTGAAACTCCTTCAAAACAAGGATTTTTGTGATACCCAAGAACTTATTGTGGTAACAATATGATTAATTTTCAAATATAGTTGAGTAAACATACACACTACACGCTGTTAGTTTTTTACGACTTCAAAGTGTTATAAATTCCTCATTTTGTAAATAATGTCTCTCTGAAGTGCATACACGTACCATTTCCCATGTGAAAGTGCTAGTAACTTTTGGCAAATAACTTCCAAAGTAATATGATAAGGGGTTGAATTTTTGATGTCATTAGAAGGGTGAAATATTTGTCTTCAAAATGAGACCAAATTCATTGATTTCTAGGTAAAGTGATATTTCGCTCATACTACCTTAATCCGATTTCTCATTTGCTGCATCTCCAATGTAAGACGGGAAGATTAGCTTCGTAAACAACCACTCTTAAGAGACGCGTTTTGCTGCTTTCATGGAGTCTCTTATCTGTCGTGCTCAGTAACAATGTAAAGGATAATCGGTTTACCTCGGTATAAAAATGGGCGCTGGATAGAGAGAGCGGGAAGGCTCGAAGCACTGACGATGGTATTAGGGTGCTGCTGACGCAAGGACTGAGAAGGACGTTGTTTAGCGTCCCATCCGAGGACGTGAAGCGTGAATGACACTCCAAAACACTCCAGGGTCTTCGCTTAGAAAGAGACGACTCAATTAAAAATCTTTCTAGCTGAGCTCAATTTGTGATTCGAAATTTAATTCCTTTTGAGTCTTGGAGTCAGTCTCGTATTTCCCTCGTCTCCAGTAAACGAATTGATTGAGTCACGAATGGATGTCATTTTGCAATTATAACTCACTACCCACTTCCAATAAATATTACGGTACATTTTTAGATATACTTGATTAAGAAATGGGAAAAATTCCAAAGGTTTGTGATAAAATCTGTTTTAATAAAATTTGAGTTTCACTTATTATAGGAGAAACTAGGAAAAAAGTCATTTCAGTCTCAAAGTAAATAAATTATACAGGTGGAAAGTTAGAAGTAACGCGCCTTTCTACTTTTGATCTGGGTCCCGAGAATATTCGACTACATTTCCGTATCAGCACAATCGAAGGCTCAGATAAAATTACGAGATTAAGATCCTTGATCAAAAGATAATTTGTTGTTTTCTCTCGCAATTTGAAGTCATTAAAATACTTTTGCTTTTTCCATGACTGGTGAAACAAAGTTATACACTCACGGAGCTTTTTTTTATAACAAGCACAAAAATTGTCTTTTTTCCTGACTCTTACAGTCAAACGACAAAGAAGAAGTCTAAAATCGCAGTGTGGAGGTATGAATGGCGGATTCATCTTGCTCTAGAACCATTATTTTCAAGATTGGTTTGCCATAGCTCTTTATTCAACTCACCTCTCAGCAAGTTGCTCGAGTCCTTCACAGTTCTTCATTTAAGGTAGTCCAAGCGAGATAGTTCCTTAGTCATAATAGAGACCATATTCGAATTATATGTTTTAATTTCACCAGCTGTAGGACACATGAATAAAACATTGCATGACTAATGGTGCAATAATATAGTTTTATATGACAGATTTGGTGAGTAATTAAATGAAAATATCCAACTATGTCTATAGATTGACTCAATTTTTTTCGCGCGGTGCGTTTGAAACTTCTTCAAAACGGAAGATTTTTTGTGATACGTAAGAACTAATTGCGGTGACAATATTTTTTATTGTCAAAAATAGTTGATGGAACATACCAACATCACGCTATTAGTTTTTTACGGTACCTAAGTGTTATAAATTCCTCATTTTGTAAATAATGTCTCTCTGGAGTGCATACACGTACCATTTCCCATGTGAAAGGGCTGGTATTTTTTGGCAAATATCTTCAAAAGTATTGTGGTTTGGGGTTGAATTTTTTGTATCATTAGAAGGGTGAGATATTTTTCTTTAAAATGAGACCAAATTCATTGATTTCTAGGTAAAATGATATTCTGCTCCAACTACATTAACGCCTTCATAATTTGTTTCGTGCATTTCGCCCTTGATCTGTTTGGACAATTCTGCCCATTAATTAATCAATTTCTCCTTTCAGTACTGTCTTCAAAGACTATAGCGTCTTAGAATGTGCCTAATAAATTTATGGCTTTTCTTTGGAGAGTTTTCCTTAACGACCTTCTTCTCTTCAACTCATCACAGGACTTCCTCATTAGTGGTTTTCTCTGCCCATATTACGATTATTCATCATTTTTCGATAAATTCCTATTTTCATTGCCTTAAATTACCATAACTTAATTATTCATATTTTTCAAGCTTCAGTAATATGCAAGAGTATGCTTTAAATGTATGTGTTCATAAAGTACTTTCTTGAATTTGAATGAGGCCATTGGGGGTCTCCGTCCGTGGCAGTTGTGAAGATGACAGAAATTAGGAAAATTAAATTGTTGCTTCCATAGAGAAATTTTTACTATTTTTTTCTTGATCAATATATATTACCGTATCATTCATACTTCCATACAGGGGTGCCTACGTGGTGGTTACATGGCACAAGCTGCGCCAATAAAATTTTGGGGCGGGGGGGGGAATTTTGGAAAATTATTTTAATAACAAAGGTGGGAAAATCAATACAATAAAATGTAAAAATCTGGACCATTGGAGAGAAAAACTTAATCTGAGGCATTCTAAATATTATGTTTGGGGCAGAAGGGAGTAGATTTGGAAAAATTCCTTCATAAGAGAAGGAAATTAATCAAATATTATACATAAAAAGATATGGAATAGGATAAAAATAAAGATTTCTATCCTAACTAATAATCCTTTTCTTTTTTAATGTGTTAATTTAATTTTAACGATAGTATTATTAAAAATTTTCTATTATTCAAATTTTAAACAAAGAAGCCGGAAGGGATAACCGAATTTTAGGGGGAAATAAGGATTTCCGGGGGGGGTTGGGGATATAGCTTTGGAGAGGGATCGATTACCTCTGCTTCCGTATACATACAATGCGTTATGTGCTTCATAGAACATGGTAGAACTAAACAATAAATATCCCTAGTGGCTCCACGAGAAACTACTGCCTCAGATAGGGGATCCGTTGCTGAGAGCATTTGGGAAACGCTGTTCTAATTCATCCACCTGCATGTTATTCGGCGCTTTTTCTACTCATTTAACGGACCATTCCTCTCAATGACTGACTCCAGATACTTTAATTTTCTTGCCGGTTATAATCATTCATCCTGTAGTCTTATGTACATATCCTGGACATTCTCCATTTGCATTGACTCCGTCACTCTACCAGTGTAAAGACGAAGCTATGGGTATTCATCAGGTATATATATACATATCCGATCCTGTTCCACTCAACGTGGATCTAGGAGTTTACTAAGCCTCGCCATTGCCCTCTATCGTTCCATAGCTCTTGTATGGCAACTTCATCCCAATGGTACCCTTTTGCCTCCGAGTCCCTACTCACTTCGTCAATCCAACGTCTCCTCGGCCTTCCTCTGGGTCTTTTACCTTCCTCTATTGTGCTTAGCATTACTTTTGGCATTCCTTTTTCTTCGATTCTTTTAACATGTCCTAACCAACTAATCCTATTGTCTACTGTTTTTCGTCTAATACCTTTTATATTCAATTGTTCCCTTAGGTTGGTATTTCTCACCTTATCTAGTTTGGTTTTCCCCAGCATTGATTTCAAAAACTTCATTTCTCCTGCTGTTACCCTACTCTACTGTCTTTCCCTCATTGTCCAAGTTTCAGCGCCATATAAAACTATAGGTAGATAGTGCGTCTTGAACATGATCATTTTTTCCTGTTGTGGTATCTTTCTATCCCATACTAGATGCTTAATGCTCTGATAAAATCTACCTCCTTTACTTATTCTATTTTCAATTTCATGTTCTATCTTAACATCTTTACTTATTGCATTACCTAGGTATGAAAAACTATTCACTTCTTTCACTAGTAGATCATCTATTGCTTTATTTAATTGTATGTTTTCATTTCTGCCGACAACCATCACAACACTATTTTCAGTACTTCATTTGGTTATTTCATTCATCTTGTTTGTCCTGCACTTCATTCCCATCCTCGCCCCAAATCATTAGATCACCTGCAAATATCATGCATTTTATATTTCCATTTATCTTCTTTTTCACATCCCTTGTGGTACATTCCATTATCATCAGGTATATGACATTGAAAATTCAACTTTTTATCACAACCGCCTGTATCTCCATCTGTTACTGCTTTTTGAACGTCTGTTACGTTGCATGAAATCGTGACTACTGTTCTGGATCCCATGATGGTATACGTTCATGTTTTATCGATCACAATCTCATCATTGGCTTTGCTATTTCTCTCTCTCTCTCTCTTGGGGAAGTAATTACATTTTCTATTAGCATTTGTTTGGTCCCTCATCGGACAAATCTCGCCACCACTCGGCGGGTAATTGAACCCGTTCGCCTAAGGGAAAGGGAAAAGCGAGGCTTTCTTCGGCGCCCTCTACGGAGGGAATGGGCGGCGTGGATAAAGCCGTCGCATTGGATTCGCAGGCACGTCTTGTCGCCTCTCAGAGTTCTTAAGGCGAGCGGAAAAAAACAGGCGAGGGTGGAAAATCAATGCAACCCGCTCTCCAAGATGATGGCTCCTTTTTTTGCTCGGCCACAGAAAACCTTCCCTCGATAAGAAGGACGTGAGAAAGAAATGGAACGAAATAAAGGTTCATGGGCGGACAAAACCCTTTACTTCCACTTTAGTACTCATGGGAATATTTACATATAAGTTCTAGCATTTGTACAAAAAAATTCTTCAAACATTTTCACGAATCGCCAATCCCAAAAACTAATAACAAAAGGAATCACACTAAAAAATATTTTAGTTGTAATAGAACTTACGGTTTCGTCAATAATGTGATATATCAAATCTGATATAATAAAAAATAGTGCCACTTATTAGCATATATGTGTAAAAATTGTTCCAATTACATTGAAAATATTCAAAGTATCTCCACGCATCATTAATCTTTATCATAACTGTGCATCACGTCAGGCTAAGAATATCAACCTGAAATCGCTACACTGCACTGGTGCTTTCATTTTGAATCATCGCCTATGGCGTGACAATATTGGAGATATTAACAAAAGATAGATCAATAATGCACCTTTTTGGCAGAACAAGGGTCACAGACTAGAATTCCGGATCCGGGCGCATTTATATTCCAAAGTTCATATACTTCAAAGTTCCAGACACTTCTTTATTTGAGACCACGATACATTTCCGATCCTCTCTCTGCAGCCTTTCTTACAACAATCCCTTTTTCTTTCTTTAATCAACAACATCTTAACAACATCTTCCAAAAAACAAACATTCAACAATTAACAAAACTGCATTTCTTTTCAAAAACAATGAAAATTATAATTAATAACTGAAAAAAACGAGACAACCATCAAAATAATTAAGAAAAACTTAGAATAACAAAGACTCGAATATTAAACCAAATCAGTGCGATCACTTTTTTATTATGGCATGGCACGACGTTACACCACTTACTGGGCATCGTTCTACTTACATATTACTGCCGATTTATGCCAAATTAATCTATGTCGGAAGTAAACGATATGGTAATTACGAAAGTCACCGCAATTCGGCAATAATTGCGTTCGTGTATCGCTCTTCGAGTCCATTAGAAATTCGTGGATCTGAGAAATATGCATAAATTATGTCAAATGTGCGTTATTGTATCGTATCAAGGATTAGAATTGCTGTAATTTACCATCTTAATTTAATAACAGAGCATCCATTAAGCTTACAATATAGTTCTTTAACGTTTAAATCTTGTGTTTTTAACTTTTAAATCATTTCCGAAAGCAAATAAATATTGACATATGCAACAATGAATCCGTCAACCACTAATATATTTGTTTGTCACTTATTTTATCCCCGCTCACAGCCATTTGACCAAGATTTCAACGAATGTGATGAGATTTTAACGCAGATTAGGAATTCTGCTTTTAGGAAAAATAACAGCCATTCTATGATATTCTATTCTATTCTTGTATTTTCCTTGCAAGTGCGAACCGCGGTCGATTACTCCCACAATTGAACTCCAATGCCATGGAAATACGTACTTACACATCAAAGTACCACAAGCAAGCAAACAGCTCGCTGGGATACTATTATGGAATTATCTTTCATGTGTGAAGCCACCTTTATTAGGCGTCATTTTTGGATGAATTGGACGCCATCGATAAGAGACTACGATGTAAAAATAACAGGAGAGGCGTTTCTCATGAGGGCAACACTTTCGCCGGTTTTATCTAACCCGACCACGCCAATAGCAATAACGGCAAGAATATACGTTTATTCGTTCTACAATCCTATATTTTGCTCCGGCTCATGGAGGACTGTTTGAGGTAGATATCGCGTCGCGGATCGATATAAACGGATATTCCCCTCATTACCCATGTTTTCCCATGTTCGGAATTCGCCATGCTCATATTCCACTCAAGTTCGCGTGAATCTTCAGATGAAAATTAATTGATATTTGCACCTATTTGGTCTCTAATCTCCTTATACTGGACAGTTGATTCATTAAATTTCTTATGATTGGATTTATATGACGATTAGAGTCCTCCAATTATTGAGGGCCTGGGTTCATACTCGAGCGTTGGCATCAATTTTTCCATGAAATCTGATCGTTACTTCGTTGCAAGCAGTGACGTTGCCGGCTTGGGGGGTCTAAGGGGCCGCATAAGACCCTTAACCAACATTTTGATTTAATTTAAATTAAGGATGCCAAAGGGAAAATTTATTCATGTATTAGGTTTTACTAGAGCACCGCTTTTATTTATTTTTATAAGAAAAAAAATCAGTTTATTTCTTGCATTGATGAACAAAAACCGGTGGGTACTTTATTCATCAGGAAGTTTGCTCAGAAAACTCTTGAGGGAAACATCTGGGTAGTTTCACCCTCAATTACCTAAACTCACAATTTTACAAACCATAAGTTAGCGATAACTTCATGTTAACAGAGAAATTTGGGTTTTATGTATTACATGAAACTTATCATCATTAATTCGGCTCCATTTTCAAAACTGGATTTTAAATATATGTGAAAATCTTTCTTAGAAATTCCCACTGGCTTATGATGTTGCATTTGGACCGGTCCATTTGCAGAAGGCGAGCGTCTAACTCGAGCTACCCCCCTCAGTTACATGAATGGTTGTTATTTCCTCTTTCCGTGTACCGAAAATTCAATGGTGGGCTCTCAGCGTGAGGAAGTAACTGCATGACCTATTCGGGTAGAGTGACGATCTTTACAAATATCTGATTTCAATAATTCATTAATAAAGTTTTCTCCAAGTGCTCACAAAATTCGCGTTCTGGTTATTGCAACTCAGCTAGGCGATGTGGGTACTGCTCTTAGAGAATTTTCATATTTCCAGTGTAAGAAGCTCCAACGGCCGATGCAACTGTGGGAATCAACGAAAAAACACTAAAAATATATTATAAATTCTGTATAATTTCGTATTTATGCCATCAATGTTAGAAAAATTGTTGTATGCGTGATAAGTGAGACTGAATAATACATTTGGTTGACGTAGAGAAATCAATAGCATCACTGTCAGGTGCTTTATGTTAATTTATGAAACAAAATGTTAACTTTTTTAAATAATTATTACAATGCAGTAAAAAATTTGCCACCGTCTCCCAGATAACTATAGTAGTTGTACCATCACTGACAAGGATATGAGGATACATGGTAAGTGTATAATAATAATCAACCTTAAAAATGATTCTGGCCCGGTGTAACCGTAAAAAAAATCTGCCAATAAATATCTCTTGCCCTTGACTGTAACTTAATACTATCGTATGTAGGTTGAGATTTTCAATCAAATGAGTCGCAGGCTTTTGTACCTCAGCATCAAATAAATTGCATCTCTTATGCCATGATAATTAATGTTAAAGAAAGAGGTGATATTAATTTCCGCATCAAAACTCAGCTATGCCCAGACTGTTTGTATAGATAAGTTATAATAACCTTGAGCATTGAGTGGGTTTATATTATTCATGGGACTTAAATTTTTACGGGCTTCTTCCACGCTTAATTGAAGAAATTTTCTCATATATAATAAAACCTCCGACTTATTTTCGAAAGAGTTTCTCCTCGCGAGAAAGAATTTTGAGCTTAGTTCGCGGCGGAAGGAGAGGACGATGTCATCAAAGTTTCCTAATGAAGTCTTTTCAACCAACTTTCGTGACTTCGCCTTGTTTTCGGAGAAGACTTAGTATTCCGTCGCCGTTATAACAAAGCCCGAAAAGATTTGAAGTTCCATTGAGACCCATCCGCAGAGATTTCAGATTCGGAAGAGTCGACATGCAGGCCAGGTGCCCATTAGGGGCTTTCATTTTTCATGCCGCGCCCGCGAGAGAGATGAGAGAGAAAGGACTCCCCTTGTCTCCTTATCCCTCGCGAGTGGAGCGCCGGAGTGTGAAGGAATGGAGGGAGGGCGCCAGCCATCCATTCGTCTTTCCGAGCCGTGGAAGTCCCCAAATGGCAGGCATCTGGCGAGAGTTCTTGCTGCTTGCCGACGCGGCCAAGTCGACCTCTAATGGATTAAGCACTCCACCCCGAGCATTTTCGCGGTGCCAGACGGTTGCGACGTCATGACCCGGCGCAAATGCGCTTAAAACACACACATGACCATTGGCGTGCATGTGCCCACATAACGTCGACTTGCACATTTGGATACGTACCAAGGGAGCGCAAACCTAGCGAAAACCCTAGCCAAATTAGTAATCAAATGTGATTTACTGTGATTCTACGAGGGTTATTCGGAAAGTAAGGTCCGATTTCTTATAAAAAATAAACAATCACAGATTTTTTCCAACATAATTTGTTTATAAGTTCCTTACATTCTTCTCTATTTTTCTACATAGTTTCCAATTTTGTTTGAACAATTGTCATAACGTGCTATAAGCTTTTGTATGCCGAAGTCATAGAAGTCTTCCGCCAGCCCTACTGTAACCTGAAAATAATTTGGTCGCGACATCATAGTAGCAATACGATTCGAGATATCACTACACTCGCTATTTCCATAGAAGTCAACTTCGGTGAGTAAAGTTTTAACCCCTTACAGCATGATTTTTTTATAGTCATGAAAAAAATTCCGGGCATAGGCTATAGTGTTTAAATTCTGGGAAAAATATTTTTGAAACTCTTGTACACATTCTACATGATTTATTGATTTATTTCAGGTTTGTGCTATATGTGGCACAGCATGCAATACACTATGTTTAGTCATTTCAGATCACAACATTTGCTGCATGGTGGGTCATACGTGGCACATACATCATTTTACATTCTATGAACATTGTGAATGCAAATTTGTATGAAAATCATAGACACCATTTAGAGATTAATCATCTTATTTGTATCTTAACTTTATATGGATTCACCATTCCCAATAAGATTAGCACGCCTGACTTGTAAATTATATACAGCCCTTAGTTTTTCATTTTCTGCCATGAAAGTTTATATTTTAATTGGGTTCTATCAAAGAATGGCATAGAGATATTTGTGAGCACATTATCTAAATGGTAGTTATAGATTCAAAAATTTGGTTCGTGCCATATGTGACCCACTATACAGTAATGGATTAACGCAGCCCTGTCGTTAGTTCGCCATCAGCGAGGTTACTCGTTCAAATCGTCTCGTCAAGGGTCCCATCGCATTGCTTACGAAGGGGGGCTTTGAGGTGCGGGGTGCAAGTGGGAAGCCGCTTACTTTTCCCCTCTCTCCTTATCGCTCTGTCCCTTCTTCCCCTACGCTCTTTGTGTATGTGTGTGCATATGCTAATCCCCACATCCCTTTCTCCATCCATCTAACCGCCTGCTGCTGTTTTTTTGTTTTCCATATCTGGCGCATTAGTCGCGCGACGTGGAATTTTTTTTCTTCCTACTCCCTCCACCGCCCGTGCTTTTACCATCACGAGGAGGACGAACCGCGATCTCGCTTCGGCTTCTTCGCGTGTGAAACAGCTCTCACGCACGCACACCCTCGCTCGCGGTCGCAAAAGAAGAGACACGCGTTTCGTTATAGCGTGCATCCGGAGCGGTGACTCATGAGTCCTTCTGGCTCAGTTTTTTTTACTACGCGCGGGATCTTTTCTCGGCGAAACTGAACTGAAAGACGATCTGGATCACTCTGTCCCACGGTAAGAGTTTTCCACTCGAGGTTTTGCACATACGTACCATTCTTGCACGTTTTCTTCTTCAAATCGTGGGGGATTGGAATCCCCGACTGACTTACGCTTCACACATTGAATTTAAGCATCAAACCATTAATCCCGTTTTACACGGGGTACGAAATTGTACCAATAAAAACTTCATGTCATTCTCAATTTGACAGGCAATAATTATTTGGTGTGGTGGCTAGAGTACTGGCTAACCATACGGACGGCCAGGGTTCAAATCCCTGCAGTGGCGGATGTTTTTCAGAGGAAACCCTATCCCTCCTTGAATGTTTTGTGGAGGTCACTTCAAGTGCAGCACTCCGTCTGTCGGATGAGACGTAAAACCGTGGTCCCCTTGGCGCCTTTCTCTAAGATCAGGCTAATGCCGGCGCCGGGTTTCTATCCACCCTTCATCCCTTACCTATCCCCTTTGGCGCAAACGACCTTAGCTGTCGGTCGCCTCCCCAAATATTCAATCCAATGATTAATGAATTGGAGCTGGGGATGTTTTGCCATCTCGCATTCATACATTCGCGCATGTGTTCTTACGATTTGTCACCTTATGAGACACACTTTGGATTGCACACGTGAAATGTGAACATAAATTAAATTGTACAATGACGTGCCTCACATAAAACGGGCTTAGTGATGAAATCATCCATGGATGATAAATTTTGAGAATACGGGGAATAGCTAAGACTAACCTTACGTATTCAATTGCAAATGCATACAATTACGCGAGTTTCACAGAGCAAAAACCATTCGCTTTGTGACTCAATCCCGGATCGATCGACATCGCAATTGACGAAGCACAACGATATCGCGCTCAGTGAGCACCTGGTCTGGAATCGAAACCCGGTTAGATGCATGTTTTACTCCTCCGTGGAATTTAAGCATCCGTGGCTTAAACAAATTATTTCTCAAATCAAAGTGGATCGTTTTTAATGTCTTCATACTCGAGGTGATCGGGTGATTGTGCTGCCAAAAACATTCACTTCATTAACAATAGTCCCCACGATCCATATATATATCGACATCACCGTTTCTGAAAGAAAGCATCGAGTGGAGAAATTGGACTCATATCTATATCAATATATTTGTAAGGAAAAATGACTTATTTTTTCTGATCCTAGAACAGAAAATGAAGCTTTCTGCCACCTGAATTTTGCAGATTAGAAGTAACCATCAGCCAACTTCGTTGAATTACATTGCGTTATTGACGCCAAAAACTATAACAACACAAGGAAGCACACGCTACACACGGATTTCCAGTCCAGCCGCTCTGAGTCTCCTAAAATATTTGCATGAATGATAAAAAAGGGACCTTTCTGGGGATGAATTAGATGTTTATAGCAAATACAAAGAATTATTGAAACCAAAACACGCAAGCGAAGAAACGAAACGAGTTTTCCTAGTACAGTAGATTCCGGTTAATTGGGACACATCGGAACTGGCGTACTTAGTCCCATTTAAGCGGCTGCCCCGATTAAACGAAGTATCCCTTCAATATGCATAAACAAATGCAGAAATGAAAGAAATAAGACTAAATAAGGATTATAATGCAAGATTTTTAGCTTCAAAGGCAAGGATAGGTGCCCGTGTGGAAAATAAGATTAAATGAAAGAAGTAGCATGTTAAAAAACCGTTTACTGGCATGAAAAAATTTGCAATTACTTGCAAGTGTAGAGCCAATATCACCAATGCATGGCGCAATCAAGCGACATGATGTCCCTATTAAGCTGAGAAAACACAGGGGTATTCTTCAATTGGGTTCTGTCCTTAAATACTTGCCCCAATTAAGCGGCTGTCCCAATTACCGGTGGCACCAATTAACCGGCATCTACTGTGTATACAATACAACCGCCAACGCCGAAATCCGACGAGAGAACGGAGCCCAAAATAATAGCAACACAATATGGCACACACGTGAATGCCACGCTAAGATTGAAGAAGACTTAGGAATACGAAGTTTACACATTGCAATACGTGTGTAGTCGGTTGACCGGGAAAAGATAGCACCAACATGAAACTTTCAAATGTGGAAGGAAATGACGAATTAACGGAACACGGATGCAGAAAACGACGGTTGGGCCATGGAATGGACAATTGGTAGTTTTACCAGACAGTATTTAAAGTACGATTCCGACTTTCACTTTCAGTTTGTAACAGTAAATTTGTCTTCAGTGTCATCACGTTATCACCACATCGCCAAACCTTGGTTGTTTTGCCATCCTTGTTAATAATATCGCCGAATAAGTATTGTTACTTGTTCAAAATAATGTGAGGGTCATATTCCGTAGAAAAAATTTAAATATATGATTTACAACTTTTTTATTCTATGAAATGCCTAAAGAGTGCAGCTAGAGGGGTTAATGTGATATCTCGAATTTTAATGCTTATTTCCTGTTTATGACGTTCCAGCTCTGTTTTTCCGAATGCCACAGCCTTGCCAAATTAAACTTGGAAAGTGAAAACCTTGAGGCGGCAATCGAAACAATTACCAAAATATGCATTGAAGATTGTAATGGTTTTGAGAAGTAATACATGCTTTGCTGTGCAAAATTTAAGTAGCATGAAGGTTCAGCAAGGCGTTTCCGCAGTTCACTAAGTCTGAGAAAGGATTTTAAGGAAAAAACTATAAAAATTAAGTAGTTTTAATAGTTTACTACAAAGAATTCAGTAGCATTTAATGGCGAACTATTTTGAATTACCAAAAATCACTATGCAGAAAGTATTCACTGCTAAAAAAAAGCTCAATTGTACTATTAAATGTCCGAAATAATTACTAAACTGTCATTTTTAATAACTATTAGGATTGAAATTTCGTTTCATACCTTCGTAGTCAGTCTTATCAAACAAGTAGATTTTTCTCAGTGGATTATGTTTCTTGATCATGCTCATGGAGAAATAAGCTTTAACTATCTTGTGGTCACTTATTCCCTTATCAGTACCTATGTTTACAACCATGTGTGGAATATTTGTCGCTAAAAGGTCAAGGGTATTTTTTCCTCTAGTTGGAGCAGTGACTAGTTGATGCAGTGAGTAAGGTGTGAATGTATACAGAAGTGACTCACAAAGGTCTTTGTCTTTCCCCCCAGTGATAAAACTGTACGTGTCCCAGTCTAAGGACGGAAGATTGAAAGCCCCACTGATTATAATATGACAGTCGTTTTTTTGAGTCGTTAACTTACTGAGTTGACTTTCTAGTCCTAATATTGAGCTTACATTGGTACCTGGTGGTCTATAGACACAGGTCCACATAGATTGTTTTTGCTTTAGGATTTTGAATGGAGCACCATACCCTTTCTACCGGGTCGTCGAAAAATGACTCCCTCCTACTAATATAACAATCCTTCACTGCAATAAAAACTCCTCCCCCGGTTCTTTCGACTCTATCTTTTCTATAAACTGTGAAATTTTTCGGGAATACTTCATTATCTGCAATTTAGTTACACAACCAACTTTCCGTCCCTATAATTAAGTCTGCGTCAGTAGTTTCAATTAGATGGTAGAAGTCAGCTACTTTATTCCTTAAGCTACGGCAATTTACTACCACGACAGAAAAGGATTTATCAGTGAGTGTATTCCCGGAAAGTGTATTCTCATTACAACTCGCTTTCTTAGGTATATTCCAAGTTACATTACTGCTATTTTTTGAAACTGGCCTCTTACTGTTCTCTTTAGACTTAACACTTTCTTGGATATTTTTTCTATTAAATATTGTTCGCGATGGTACCTGATTCGACCCATTAGCTGACCTACTCTCTGCCCTACCCTCTATCCTAAAAAACGTCTACAGTGATCGAGTATGCTACTCGCTACACAGCTAGCTGCCTCGGCCGTGTAATGGACACCAGAACGGTTCAGAGGGGTACGACACGATCGGATTGCCGGCCGAAGGTCGACGAAGGAGGCTCCAATGTCCGTGCAGAAGCGACGCAACCTCTGGTTTATGACCTCCACTCGGCTCCAAACCAGGGGTCCACGATCGATCCTCGGGACTAGAGTACAAATTGCAAGCGTCATGTCAACCCCTTCGTCGCGACTTACCCGCTTCACTTCGGAGTCCAGTTCCCTGAAGGAACGCTGGATCTCCTCGGATCCACGGTCCATGGCGTCGTTGACGCCAAATTGGGCCACAATCTGCAGACTTGAGCACTTCGTGCCCCGGACCGCCGCACCAACCGCCTGCGTCACCTGCGGAACACCGCCACTTGGAATGCACCATGACGTTACACGGTGGCTTATACCCTCAAGGCCTGCCCTTTCCCGCAAAGGGACCATCACACGGCGGACGTTACTACTACCTATCACTACAATTCCCCCCTTCCCACTCTGATGACTCTTCCTAGGTGCCGGTCTCGGAGGGGGAGTAGGCACGTCAGGCACCTCGGAATTTCCATCCGAAAGAAACTGGTGCCTGTTCGAAAAGGGAACGGGAGATGCCAAAGCATCTCCTGAACCACGCTTCAGAGTGACCTTACCTCCACTCCTCCGAGACACGACCCTCCAGACCTCCGGTTTACGGAGTTGCACTGCCCCTTCATCGGAAGAAGGACCTTCAGGCAAACTCTCGATCGTCCAGCCGCTGTTAGCAATCGAGCGAACTCTATCTAAACGGTACAACTGTCGTTCTGAGTAACTATACTTCCCAGGTACTTGAAGGAACTTACTTGTTTTAAGTTTTCTTTTTCCAGCCATACATTTAATGGTCCTTCTGTCATCGCTACCCTCATGATCATAGTTTTCTTTCTATTTATCCTCAATCCATACTCTTCACTTTTCTTCTAAATTCTTTCCATCATCTTCTGGAGTTCTTCTTGATTATCTGCTATTATGGCCTGGTCATTCGCATATTTGATGTTTTTCATTCTCTCACCTCCCACTTTTATGCCCCCGTTTTCTCCTATAGCTCCTTCCAGCAGTTTGTCTGCATAAAAGTTGAAGAGGCATGGTGACAGAGCGCAACCCTGCCTTACTCCCCTTCCTTTGTTTCCTCTTCCCCTATGCTTACAGCTACTTCCTGATGGATATACATCTGCATTATTAATCTTCTGTCTTTCCTATCCATATCTATCTCTCTCAAAATATCCAATCTGACCTATCAAATGCCTTCTCATAGTCAATAACGCATACGCACATATCTCGATTCAACTCCAATACTTTTTCTGTCAACATCCTAATATATCCAATCGCATCCCTCTTTCCTCTACCCCTGTGGAAACCGAGCTGATCTTCCTCTAGGTTTTCCTCTACTTGTCTTCTCATTCTTTCTAGTATGACTTTGGTTATAACAATTATACAACTGGAATAGCTACTAGTTTTCCATGGTATTTTTTCTTTAGGGGAGTCCAACGATGGTAGGAAGTTGAAATTGTAACCAATTTCTAATGGTCTACATCCCATATCGCGGAGTTACGATAGTACAAATTTAACACTATTTTTCTGAGTTTATTTGTCTGAGTTTGACTGTTTATTTTCAAACGTGAAACGATTATCTGATGGATTTTTTCCTCAGTAAAAAATTTAAATGAAAGAAGAAAAAATGAAAGGTGAATACAGGAGACCTAAAAACCTCAAAAAATGCATCCGCTTCATCCCGGTTTGCGGTGCGAATAGTTTTTTCATAAAATATTGCAAGCTCCCTAACATCTATCTCTCTCTTGCCATTCCTCTTTCATATCTCTCTCCTTTCTCCTCTTCTCAACCTCCTCTATTCCTTCCACTCACCTCCTGCCCCCCTCCCCCTTCCCCTCACCTCTCGCGTGCTGCTGATGGGAAAAAGATTCTCTCCGGGCTCCGAGTAACATGGCATGCATTCGCGTTAGCGACAAGCCGGCGGACGTCACTGGAGAGTCGTCAAGGGGATTGTATGCGGCGGCTGCGGGCCTTCCCATCCTACCGAACGAGAACTTTGGAGGGTGAATGAAGGGCGAGTGCAAAGTGGAAGCGACTATTAGCCGAGACATTTAATTTTTTTCTCAAGAAGAATTCGAATATTTGAAACATAAATGGACGACGAATGTGACGAATCCATTGTGAGCCTAGGCATTCCTCCCCAGTGCATGGAAATCCAAGCCCAGAAACCCCGAGTTCAGGCCATGTTCAACCAATTTAGTTACCAAAATTGATTTTTTTTCCATTCTGAATTTCTAAGAGGCTTTGAAAGGAACTGGACGTTTTGGAGAATACTGGAATTGATACGGAGTGCAGCGACGAGAGGCTAGGTTAGTAAAGAGATGCTACAGAAATTCTGGCTGAATGGGAGCTTTTGAGGCAGTCCGAGCGAAATATCATTTTACCTAGAAATCAATGAATTTGGTCACATTTTAAAGAAAAATATCTCACCTATCCAATAATATCGAAAATTCTACCCCTTACCACATTACTTTTGGAGATATTTGCCAAAAATATCAGCCCTTATACATGGGAAACGGTACGTGCTTGTACTCCAGAGAGACATGATTTACAAAATGAGGTATTTCTAACACTTAGATGTCGTAAAAAACTTTTAAAAAACCACACTAAAAGTGTGTAGTTTGTATGTTTCCTCAACTATTTTTTCAAATTAATCTTATTGTCACCGCAGTAAGTTCTTGGGTATCACAAAAAACCTTCCGTTGTGGAGTTTCAAACGCACCGCGCAAAAAAAATGAGTCAAGTTAAAGACTTATTTAGATATTTTCATTTAATTAATCACAATTTTTGTCATATAAAACTATATAATTGCACCATTAATCATTCAATATTTAATTGATGTGTCCTACAGCTGGTTTAATTAAAACAATTCGAATATGGTCTCTATTATGACTAGGGAACTATGACTAGGGAACTATGACTAGGGAACTATCTTGCTCGGGCAGCCTTAAAAGAATTTGAGATGGGAATTGCTTTCACAGCGTAGATAAAAGAATAGATCTCACCTACTGGGTAAATTGGAGATCGCTCACTTCTCCGAAGATGTAAAGAGCATATCACAACCCCCTGCATTAACGACAGGTAGAAAATGTCATATTTCCGCGCGCGATTTAGGATAACATTGGCTATGATCGAAGCCTTCAGTAGTGTTTTGGTAAGGTTAGAAAGCTTTAATAATTTATTACTTTCATTTATATACTTCTCCATATTAAAATGTATGCATGAATATCCAATTAATGTTACGCGTCTGTAATTTTGCAAACATTTCTGCACGTGAGCATGGTTGTCGAGGTATAAATAAAAGACTGAGGGCTTCGTGATTTACAATATTTTGTAATTGTGTTTAATAACTTACCACTGTTAGACAGTTAGTATCACCCCATTTCACTTGAAATTTCTCGAATGACTTCATTTTCTGAATGAATTAGTATCTCGTAGTATCCATTAGTTAAAAGTATTATAAACACAAATCAATGGTGATAAGTTAACCTCCGTGCTAAATGTTACGATGTTTGTCAGCGTAGCACTTCAGTGGTTTCTGGCATGGCCTTACATTGTTCTCCCGACAGCTTTCTGGTTCTCGGCTGGCGCCCTGGGGAGGGTGCGAGGTACGAATTTGAACTTGGACGAGTATTGTATGCCTGGTGTGAAATCGCCCCGTGTCACACACCCTGTCAGAGGCTTGTATTGGATTTCGTGGGTGAAGATGCCGATGATTTATACAATTCCACGAAGGAAGTGTCCACCCTCATTCGTGAGCACTGAGTCACAATCTACGAGATTAGAGCCGCTGTTATTGGGTTAATGGGCCTTGGAAAAGTTTAAAGTGTTGTTTTCATTTAATGGGTGCAATAGGGATGGTATTAGTATACGTGGCTTGGGATCCCGACCTTACTAGAAATTTAACCAGTACATTAAACGTAATAAAAGTTGGCTTCACTAAATATGACGTGGGGATCTATAGGTTAACATTTGAAGAATATGGGGGAAAAAATTGAGGAGTAATCGATAAGTTAGTCTATTGTGGGTGTAGTCAAGAGCAGGAGATCTACATCTACATCTACGTGATACCCTGCGAGCCACCACGAGGGTGTGTGGCAGGGGGTGAAGATCACCAAACATGCACTATTGACATGCAACTAGGATATTTAAGAGAGATATGCTAGATAATAGGGTTACATGCAGCTAGATGGTTTGTATCTACATAATAAGAAAGGGATTATTGGTTGTTATTACATGCATCATGCACTACAGACTACTCTAACTATATTTCACCTACCTATCCCTTTTCTACGCTGCCTATTGATCTCTCTTATAGTACGAGGGAAAAATGACATTTTAAATCTATCGGTACGACAATCTATCTCTCTAATCTTGTTAATATGATCAATCCTAGCATAACACGCAGGGGTTCTTAATATATAACTAACGTCATCTGTGAACAACTCGGTTTCGAATTTACTTAAAAGGTTTAACCTAAATTATAACCTGCGTTCTGATAGTAATTCCCATCCTAGCTCTTCTATTAAGCTCGTAACACTTATACAATTATCATAACGGCCTTTAACAAACCTAGCGTATCTCCTTTGCACGCGCTCTAATCCTTTTATCATACCTTCCTCGTACAGATCCCATACTCTTCGGATATTCTTACGGATCTTGGATAAAAAGGTTTTAAGGCATTGGATGTTACTTGTTGGGGAATAAGTCCAAGTTGATGTAGTTGCTTCCAGACTTGGCTTGGGTTAGTCAGGTGTGAAAAACGTGAGGAATAATAGTAGCTCTTCACGTGGGTTGTTAAAGTTTTAACTTTATTTCTAAGTTTTAAATTTTTCGTGATATTCAAATTTCCTGAGCAAAGAATGTTTCTTTCTAATGGGATCTCTATGACAATTTCTTTCCTTAATAAAGGTTGATTCAAAAGCCTTGTTACAATTACGGAAAATCAGAACATTTTTTTATTTTTCAACATAGATACATGAAACAAAGATGAAAATGTTACTAAATACATCAGATGTGTGCCATGCTTCAAATTAAGGTCACATTGATCATTTGTAGCGATAAAAAATAAAACGTGATTTATTTAGTAACATTTTCCTCTTTGTTTCATGTATCTATGTTGAAAAATAAAAAAATGTTCTGATTTTCCGTAATTGTAACAAGGCTTTTGAATCATCCTGTATTTTCCGAATTGCATCGATAAGCCCAGGTGATGGATAGTACATGAGGTAGTCGGATGATATCGTCGAGGTAGTCGAACAGGTTTTTTTTGAGTGGCAGTTTCAATAACTCCCGATTTCACCTCAGCTTGGCTGAGTGATGGACTCATCCATGGTAACTAGCATTGCGGCATGCTCAATTGGAGTACCTTGCGTTTTGGATGACCAACGTTTTAATTTCACTCAGCTCACTTTAAATACATCTACGCAATACCCTGCGGGCCACCACGAGGGTGTGTACACGAAATACATTTCATGGGATCTAACAGCTCAGTCAGCAACGCCAACGTAAAGCATCCGGTTAGCAAGAGTGAGACACTCATTTATATAATTTGGGGAGTTGGCTAATCGTCCCACAATCCCGACGTCGGATAGGCGCATATTACCTTTGGCCCGGCAGGCCCGGGTCGGATAGGCTTCGGAAGTTCGCGAACGCAGGAAACGTGCAGAGACAACGGGAGGCCGAGGGTTTCCAGTATCTTCAGATCTGGTGCGTGGGTTGACCATGAAGGCGCAGTCGATGCCGACAACAGCTATGTCAACAATCAGAGCCTGGCCAATTTGACACACCAGGGTGTCAACCTTATCCAAATCTTCAACCGGAACTCAATGAATTTTAATGGAGTCCTGCTCGACACGGTTAATGCGAACTTGAAGATAAAGACAGGTTTTTTTTGAGTGGCAGTTTCAATAACTCCCGATTTCACCTCAGCTTGGCTGAGTGATGGACTCATCCATGGTAACTCGCATTGCGGCATGCTCAATTGGAGTACCTTGCGTTTTGGATGACCAACGTTTTAATTTCACTCAGCTCACTTTAAATACATCTACGCAATACCTTGCGAGCCACCACGAGGGTGTGTACATGAAATATATTTCATGGGATCTAACAGCTCAGCCAGCAACGCCAACGATGGGTCATTCAGGCAGCAGCCCTGAAGGGTTATACCGGGGTATTTTCTCCTTCGATTGGTTGGAGAGACACGAACCACAAGTCCATGCATTCAGAAATTCTTAAAGCGTTTGCAAATCCTTTGCTGACATCGAAACACAATCGGGATGGTCAAAATAAGTACAAGAGGCGCAGTTGAGGCGCATTTTTTGCGGTGTTTAACGGACTGAAAGCACTTCGGGTGGCTAGGAATTGCGTTACTCATACAAGAAGAGGAACTCTCGGAAGAGGTCTACTCACAACGAAGGCCAAGAGAAGATGGGGAAAGGGGAGATCAAGAAAAGAATTATCACTATGTTTATTAGTCAAATCAATACCATATAATCCAGCAGTATCTACAAAATAAATTCTCATTATTCTTCAGTGAAAGTGGCTTCATTTTTGTTCTTCTATTTTGACTACGTAAGTGGCTCTTGTTTGTGAATATTCAAGTGAGTTGGGTGGAAAAATTACCTCACCCTGAATTAATGAGCGTGAACATGTTTTTTTCATAAGCATTCGCATTAAGAATACGACGCTTGATGAATTTACCAGATTTTGCAATTGCTATAACATGAGAGAAAATACAAATTAGATCCCAAAAGGGAATGTAAAGCCAAAAGACATTTATTTTAACCAGCTGATTTATAACCTTTACTAACCCTAAAGGAATCTATTTATAATTTTCGAAGCAGGTGATAATGGTAAAATGTCATTAATATGCCTAAAAATGACGATATTTTTTTCCTAAAATCGGAGAAAAAAACTAATCGAACTCTGAAAATAAAATTTTTCTTCCAAATAGAGCTTGAGAAATTACAAAATTTTACGTTCAGTGCTGTGGAAAAGGCCCAAAAAGTAGCCTTCCTATCAAAATAGCGATTAGAACTGATTTTTTATATCATTTTTTAAAAATTGGATATTTTAGGTCACTACCGTGAGCTGGTGGTACAAAAGTAATATCCCAATGCATAAAGTCAATTTTATCTTAATAGAAGTGTGTCATGGGCCGACAAGTTTTTGTCAGACGAAAAAATACGTCATTGAACTGTACTTCATGTTCCTGGAGGTTATCTTCATCGGTTAAGGTGTAAGTGCCTCTATAAATCAATTACCGAAACAACTCTTGACGTTGGATTAAGTAAGAATATTGATCGGTGCAACGCTTTGAGTGTTTTTCCCAGAGACATCAATACGGATGTTGAAAAACTATTGCATTTGAAATCAGGATAAAATGTGAAGCACGGAATATTTCTGAGACACAGTGAAATGAGGCGCGGAAACGAAAAGAAATAAAAATCTGTTATTTCTCATGAAATCACGCGAGAACCGCTGGTTGATGATATTCAATCTCTTCTTTCACCGGCGCTTTCGTAATGCGCCGTCAACAACAACAAGACGTCATTTTGCTCTGCGTAACCCAATGACGATTGCATAAATGGTTATATTCCCTCAACACAGATGGTGGTCGTCCACCCCTCACGACATCCAATATTCATCTCTTATTTTTTCTCCGAAGAGAAGAATAACAAATCTAATATCCATAAGACAATGGCGAAATTGAACATTGGAAATTCTGAATCGTCACACATTTTCTCAATTATAACAAATGAAATCTAGTTCAACAGCGTCTGAGCTTATGAGCATCTGAGGATGACGAATAACACAGTCGATGCAATGGCAGTGTGTGGCTGATAACTTCACACTTGACTTTGTGGAACCTCTCCATATCGGAAATTAAAATACTCTAGTAACAGTCCACTAAATAGATTTATTCCTTACGACCCGGGTTTCGTCACATAATTACATCTTCAGGTCATCACGCTCACCTGAAGATGTCATTATATGAAGAAACCCTGGTCGTAAGGAATAAATCAATTTAGTGGTCCATTACAAGAATATTTTAAATTCCGGCATGGTATGGAATAAAAATGCATCATGAACCCTATATCACACATTTACTGCTACCTAATAAAACCATCCGTGCTTCAGAGGGTATCTGATGAAGAAATGAAATAACAACCATAATATCAACATATATAAACGGTGATCATCACGCACAATAAGCGTCCGTATTACAAAAACATAGCTCCACTCTATACACTCGCATGATTCACGTCACCATTTCACCTCCCAAAACCTTATCCCTTACATCTGCACACGGCTAGTGTCCTAACACCCCGCGCCACACGGGGGCTGCCCATTATCCACGTTGACTCCAAACAGGGTAAGAGGGTTATCAACGAAGGTCCACGTTGGGTGAATGTCTACGTAGGCAATGGTCGAGATTATTATAGCTACAAGAGTAGTTTTTATTTGACTGACCTTTCCTTAAAACCGGCCTTAAATTACAGATAGTCCATGAAAATCCATTTATGACCTATGTCATTGCTTTTCCGAAAAAAAAGAAAAGTCTAAGTGAACAACAGGGGGGAGAGGGGATCCGGATGAAATCTACAAGTGTAAAAAAGTGGACTATTTTTGTCTACATGGATTATGGACTGCCCCACGCCCATTCGGCTGCTCGCAGGGTGGTATCATAGAGTATATATGCTTTACTCTATGGTAGTATATAGATGCAGATGCCTGCTAGATGCGGTAAAAATTACCCAGACGGTAGTAGTAACACTTTATGTGCCATGGGTCATACAAACTAACTCACACTTTGTGCCACGTCTTTCTGAGGCAGTGAAGAGCAGGAATGGATGGTATTCACTGGATGCGTCAACACTGAGAGACATTCTCAATTCCTGTATTCTCCATACAAGTACAATGTATTAACACGTTAAAAAGCTTCTTTTGTATAGTGCCCCGTAAATTGTAAGCTTACGTGGACAAATTTGCACGAAATGGCCACTGTCTTTATGCCAATCACGTGCTCTCAACATTGATCTCACAACTACTAGCGCGAGTTCGTACAACCCTCGATCGAGTTTTTTGCTTCACATGAATATTAATCAATCGACATATATCAGTGACGTTGAAAATCAATATGCTACAATGCATCGCCCTATACAAAAATGAATGAGATTGCTTTCAGAGAAAAATATTTACCGATGAAAAGCATTACAAAATTACATATTTCATAAGTCTATGACGGACAATAGTAGGAAAATGTTCTGATGAAACTCGACTATCATATGTATGAACCCATTTCATCACACGACCATGCGTCAGACGTCCATATACGTCACAATAACAGTTTCGAAAATCGTCCACTTACCCCAAGGTTTCCCGATTACCATTAACTATCCTCAACAATGTCATCATTTCACGACCAATAAGAGGATGAAAAGAGAAGCTTAGAGAAAAATTTTGATTATGCACTCACTTCATTCAACCAGGCACCTATTTTTTTAACGGACGCTCATATCCTTCAACACTATTTATCCTATGCACTTTACCCGTTTTTATGGTATAGATATGTTCAACAGTTCATAAATCACTTTCCTGTCATGAAATTCTTCTGCAATTATCATAAGCTACTCTCCTCTATCCCCATACCGCAATTAACTTTATTTATTTATTTATTTTAACACTAAAAGCAGCAAAAAGGTCTTTTAATTGGGTTGAATACAAGGATAAATTTTAAAACAACAGTAGAAATAACAACAGCAATTAGGCTAGTTCGAGGTAATGGAAAAAAGAATATTATTAAGTCTGTTTCAGCTGGGGGAGTTTATGATGGGATCAATGGAAATTGTAGAGATATTTTGAGGATGTGTAACAGGCTCATTACGAGGGTTACATTACAGGCTGAACATTACGAGCGGATCGGTCTAGGATGTGGAGAGAAAACACATTATCACAGATTTTAGATTAAGTATGTAGTCTACTTCTGATCTATTAGTTCATGTAAAACGGTGGAAACAAAAACCGTCATCATATCTCCTATTGGCTAACGAAGAGTGGCAATAGGAATTGGTTAACGCCGATCATGATCTGGGTGAATACAGCCATCGTTGTGAGGGCATTTTGGCTGGAATACTTTTCTAATGATTTTGAATTCAATCTCATTTCACGGACTCCAAGAGTCATGGTGCATATTCATTCTAATTTACGTAGCTTCTTCGCAATGAGTGGTGGATGGCTTGCAGGCTAGGAGCAAGAAGGAAGTACAAACATAAAATAAAGTTTTCTTGCGCCTGCGATTATGCAACTCAAATAGCGCGTTACAACTCATATTGCTGAATCCGTTAATAAGCAAATCAGGGTTCGTTTCTCTCACTACTCAGAAAGTAGGTATAAATAACAGCATGGCCAAATTTTACGGATTTTGTATCAGATGTATGGAAGAGATTAGCCAGATATGGGATAAATAAAGAGAAAATGTAGCAATTATTGAATAGTCAATATGACAGCTATTTCAGGGAGAAGATGTCTCAGTGAGTCCAAAATAGATTGGTAATAGTTGAAATACTCAACGCTTCGAAAGTTGTGTATTTTTCAAAAGTGGAAGGGAGCTAGTCGAAGACCTAAATGGCAAATGTGAGATAAATAAATAGATCAAGAAGTTGGCGTCGAAAAGGATAGCATGGGACCGGGAGTACTTAAATATGAGAATAAAATAGCGCATAAGTATATGAAAAGGAATAACTAAGTAGGAATGGATAAAGTAAAAATTTTGAGGTCAGTGCTATTTTATAGGAGAAAGGAGTATTATTATTATTATTAAGAAATTGCTACAAGTAGACCGTATGGTCCGGTGGTAACACAGATCGGCATGAACCGAGCAAATCCCAATATACATACATGTAAAAATTAAAACAAAGACATTGCCAAAATACAAAAAAGCAAAGTTATTACCTTAGAAAAATATAGGGGGAAAACCCTCACAGTACAACTCCCCTCCATCTCGTCATCAACAACGGTGTTCTACTTGGGAAAGGCTCTAGCACTTTCTTGGGCAACTCATTCCAATCCTTTATCCCCTGATGCAAGAAGGAATATTTCAATAAATTTGAAAGCTGCCTTGGAGGCTCTATCTTATATTTATGGTCCCTTCTCGCCAGATAACTAGGCTTATTTAACCTTTTGGATATATCCCTCCACGCAGGATCACCAATATATGCCTATATGGACTGAAGAATGTGATAAATTCGTTACCGAAAAAGAGTTAACTGCTACTATTGATTAATTACTCAAGTATTAACAAAGTAATCGCATATTTTTTCTAATTAACCCTTAATTCGAGAGCGCAAGACCAACAGCTACCCATAAAATGACCCATTTGGATTTAGGTGGGGCACTGAAGCGCTCAGGAGCAAAGAGGGGAAAGGAAAAAGAAACGTAAAATATGGCGAAGCTATTTTTTATTTCATCGTAGAATTTCTTGAAGGAGTTTGACAGAGATAGATTGAGCATCATAATGAAAAAAATAACTGCTGAGCTCAAAGAAAGGATTTCCAAAAATGAAGATGTATGCACCTAAAAATATCCGTGTGGACTATTGCACACTGTCTTAGAGACATGGACCATTAGAAAGCTGGAACCGAAAAGAGTGACGGTTGTCGAGACTGTGGAGTGCGGGAGGCGGCTGCTGAAAATCAAGTGAACGGATGCAATCAGAAACAAGTAAGTGAAATGAGAAATTAAAAGTGGATAAAATCAAATGGAGCACTATCGATAAGACAGGATTCATGAATACGACACAATTTGAGACAGTGAAATCTTTAATGTTCTTTACAATAAATTTGTGAGGAAAGGGAAACCAATCCCACCCAGAAAGAATAAGTACGCAGGCGAACTAAAAGGGATAAATACCAGCAAAATTGCAAGGACATCAAAGAGTTAGCCCGGATTTATCAGTCAGTAAAGAGGACTAAAGTCAATACTGACTGGGATTGAATGGCTAATCACAACTAAATAGAGTGAACTGAACTTAGAGAGAGTGAATTTTGATGGGAGACTAATGAAATAACAAGCTGATCAGAGGAATATTTGGAAAGCGCAAAAAATATTTTTTTCAAACAAATAAATCCTACCTATCGATTGCTAGAATACCCAATTATGATTATCTAGGCGAAATTCCACAGAGGAAAAATTGCTCACCTAGTCCGGATCTTGAATACGGATCCCTCCATATCTCCCAGAGTGCTACAACCAGTTACGCTATCAAGGCGTTCTTCTCCCAAGTCTGCCTGAAACTGGCTATATCTGAAATTTTCTTAAACGTATAGCCTTGCTCATAACTTCCAACAAATATTATTTGATAGTCCAACCTTGAAAATTTTATACAAAGGAAGAGCAGGAAAACCATGAAGCAATACAAATGCGGATTTGGATAAGGATATTGACGATAAGCTAGAGAGCGTGCGAAACGAGGAAGATTTAGTACATCATCAGAAAAGGAATGCAATTGGGGCATCGGCAACAGACAAATGTTATTGAGTAACCACTCGCGGGTGACTCTGTTAAAGTTACCGCGCGTTCAGTTCCGCAGTTCTTGGAGGAAAACTCATTTTTCGGGTCAAAGGTTATCGGATACCACATATTGCACATTGCTGTGAAGATACGGGATGAAAGGAAGATTGCATTGCTCTATCACAACAAGATGTAGAACTTGATGAAAAGTAGACTCAATCTTTTTAGTAAATTTAAAACCAATTTTTTTTCAGAAGAAGTTTTCAATATCTTACGAACTCCAACATACTACGGTAGAACAGATCATGACAATAAAATAGGGGAAATAGATTGTAGAACAGAAAGGTTTAAAATATCGTTTTTCCAGCGATCAATAAGTGACCATAAAGGCTGCGTTGAGACTTTGAGGTGGGTTAGTTGACAGGTTGTGAAGCTGTTTAATTCATCTGCACCTTAATGCATGTTTCCAAATATACCGAGTAGTGCTAATGCCATGTTACGCGTGTTCTCTGGATCACTCTTGTGTCACTTTTACATAGCTATATTATGGATTATTTTAGGAGTTTCTATAGCATTTGTATGAAATCTTTAGTGTGGTGCATGTTGGTGAAAATCAATCTCTTCACTGTAGTTCATGTTGGTGATAAGCACCCCCTGCTTAACACGTATGTGGTGCCTTGCAGGGTAATAAGTAGATATAGATGTAAATCAAATGGAACTAGTAAGGCAACGAAGGAGAAAAACATAAAGCAGCATTATTGAGTTTCAGCGACAACCTTCATTTACGGATTAAGAACATACCACTGAAAGGTAGAATTAATCCAGCGAGTGGGTAATACACACAAACATACACTCCACCTCGTTATGTAGACGTCGATGTAGGCAAGTGGGAATCGCATGCGCCTACACTTGGCTCGTCTCCCGCACCACACCGTCGACATCTTCCTGCTCTTTTAACAACCCCCTGCCACGCCCCTTTGGGCCGGACGATGTCCACGCCACGTGGTCCTCGGAGGTCCGGGAAGAGTGCGGGGAGGAACTGGAGCGGTGAACTATATTAAGGGACGAGTGTACGAACGTATACGTATTACATAATGTACTCCGCTTGGGCCCCACTCGGGTCCTCCCGTGTCACCCTTGACCCATCCTCGCCCTCCGCCGTCGATGCATTATGCAAGGCCCTGGGGGGGAAGGGGGAGGAAGGAGGCGGGGTCAGCGGGGGAGTTTTTTCGGTCCCTTAGTGGGTGGGGTTACCGGGACATCCGCCGTTGGAAAGAGGGGAATACCCACAGAAACTGCTCCGAAAAACGGCCCTGAGTACACATAAAAACGAGCCGTGTGTCCTCACACAACCTCTTTTCCCACAGTGGCAGGGGCGTCGAGAACACTGAACTCGCCTAGAAGCACTTTTCAGGGGCCGTGCATCCGCCGCCAAGAGCTTTCATTATCGCGCACGTGTCCTCATTTGCCCCGGCCCTCGATACCGACGATTTTCCCACCCCAGAGCTCCATGGCTCCGTTTATTTTTTTGGAAAATGTATGCCCACATTTACCCCCAAATTTATTTCCGCTTTGGGTCAAGCGGTTTTCGCGGAAAACCCCATTACACACGCCCGCCTAAATTATTTCCGAGTCCCCAATTTTGAAAATGTAAACCGTCAACCTCGTGGAGCCCCAACCCCCTTCTCCTTTCGAGCATCCGTCGTGGATGACCTATCATTATTTTTGAGAATACCAATGAGTCATGTGTTTCGCGCAAATGAATATCACCAGTCGTTTAACGGAAATTGATGGGAGAAGGATGAGGATGGAGGCATTATGAAAAGAAAACTAATATCATATAACACATTAATCGATTAGCATCAAAGAAAAGAAAATATCTAACGTAGAATTTTTAAAATACTTAGGCGTCACCATCACTGAAGACATGTCATGGGGGAAACACATCAGGGAAATTACTAGTAAAGCAAACCGTAGATTAGGATTCGTAAAAAGGGTTCTAGGCAAATGCTATGAGAGAGTACGAAAAAGAAGCTATTTTACACTCGTCAGGCCTCATTTAGAATATGCCGCTAGTATATGGGATCCGTACGAGGAAGGTATGATAAAAGAATTAGAGCGCGTGCAAAGGAGATCCGCTAGGTTTGTTAAAAGCCGCTTTGATAATTGTATAAGTGTTACGAGCTTAATAGAAGAACTCGGATGGAAATTACTATCAGAATGCAGGTTAAAATTTAGGTTAAATCTTTTAAGTAAATTCGAAACCGATTTGTTCACAGATGACGTTAGATATATATTAAGAACCCCTGTGTATCATGCTAGGTTTGATCATATTAACAAGATTAGAGAGATAGATTGTCGTACCGATAGATTTAAAATGTCATTTTTCCCTCTTACTATAAGAGAGAACAATAGGCAGCGTAGCAAAGGGATAGGTAGGTGAAATACAGTGAGAGTAGTCTGTAGTGCATGATGCATGTAATAAACACCAATAACCCCTTCCTTATTATGTAGAAACTAACCATCTAGCTCCATGTGACCCTATTTTCTAGCATGTCTCATTTTAATATCCTAAGTTCATGTCAATAGTGCATGTTTGGTGATCTTCACCCCCTGCCATACACCCTCGTGGTGGCTCGCAGGGTATTACGTAGATGTAGATAAATCGTACAGTAAAAAGCCTCATTCTACACTTGCCTTGTGTCGTTTCAGTTCTTTCCCGGCGTATTATCCTGATGAAGTCTTCTCGGGTTTTCCACCGGGTCAGGTCGTTAGGGACCGACGTTTCGATGGCTACTTGATGGACGATGGCGGTGGTAGCCATCGAAACGTCGGCCCATAACGACCTGACCCAGTGGAAAACCCGAGAAGACTTCATTTGCCTTGTGTTCTTTAGGGCTCCCAAAATATGTTTTGTTACTGTAATCATCAGCCACATCATTACACCTGAAACTGTATGTAATCAAATAAATCTTCTCAATCTTGTATAACGCCCTCGTACTACGGCGAATTAGATCACGCCAATAAAATTGAAGAGCTAGATTGTAGAACGGATAGGTATAAAATGTCATTTTTTCCGTGTACCATTCGGGACCATAACAGCTGTGATCGTCGTCATGAATAGTGTAAATAGTGACATTAGCTAGATTGTAGATCCCTTTCTTTATATATTTTACGTTCTTATTTATGCATGATGTAAATATTGATGTTCGTATTTATGCATGATATTTTGAATCTTTAGTAGTAGTCCTTGTACCCCTTGCATGTTGGAACGATCGACGATAGAATGCTTCTTGGTTATTAGATTTTATTAGGTGCGTTGCATGTGTGGTACGCTGATTTCAATGTAGTTCCGGTGTTCTGTCGTATAATTCATACATGTCTTGTGTGGAAGCACCCCCTGCCACACACCCTTTGGGTGGCTTGAAGGGTATGACGTAGATGCATTCTTTTATACTGTGTTTATTTCGAGTGCCTTGCACATATGTTGCATTAGATGTCTTCCACTTCTTGATTCAGGTTGCAGTTCCCGTTTTTGTACGAAAAATACGCCCTAGTGTACAAAAAATATTGAATATATGACCTATCTAGTGAGAAAAATATTCCGGTCGGTTGTACTCTAAAAAAAATCACAAGTACAAACTGATCCAAGGACGTAGCTTGGGCAAGGATAAATGCAAAAACCACACTTTCATATAGTTAATCCGTTGTATTTCTGTCTTCAGTGCTTGATTTATCATCTGATACGATTTATGCTCTTATTTCCCCATTTACCCGCTATTTGTCCGTCCTTGTATTTTTCAAAATAAAATGGGTTAATTTGGTAAGACGTGTTTTGAGTTTACGGGGAATTAATGGGCATGAAGCAAACGATTTGGCTTTGAAAAATGAGCTTAAGAAGAACTGCGTGTACTAGTCCCGTCAACTCAATACGTAAAAATGTAAACGTTGCGTTAATATATCATCCATTATTTTTATTCACAAAAGGTCAAACGATGCTGTTAAAGAATATACCCATCACATTTTTAAGCCACGTTTCCGGTTTTTAACATTAAGGACACCTGTGTCGTATTTCCACGTGGTGAGGCATATTTTTTGTCACATTGAATGAATAACCCTTCAAAAAAGCTCCGTTTTATTTCTCCAAGTTCTGCGCTTTTGCTTTTGAAAGCTTTCCAAAAAATACAGAGCGCTCAGTCCGATCACATTAGTTCGTGTTATCGTAAGTTAGGTCTTTCCGTAGTTAGCATATGACTTTTACATCTATTCTAACAATATCGACGGCTGGAAAACTACACAAATAAAACGGTTAATAGATTAGATACTAGAGAGAGAAAAATTACCGGCATCAGTATTTTGAGGGGAGTAAGGAATTCTATGAGAGGCCATGAAAACACCCACTTAATGGTTCCAACCACGAAATGATTCTTGAATAACCACGAAGCAATGATATACCAAAGTAATAATCGTGTTGGGCATAAAGAGACAGGCCTTGCATCCCTTGCATGTTGGAACGATTGACGATAGAATTATTCTTGGGTATTAGATTTTTAATTGGCGCTTTGCATGCGTGGTACGCGGGTTTCAATGTAATTTCGGTGTTCTACCATATCATTCATGCATGCCTGGTGTGGAAGCACCCCCTGCCACACACCTGCACTGTACACAAACAGAGCAAAAATTTAAATATTTAACGGGCCACGTGATACGTCAATTTCCATCATTAACAAAAATTTTGAGATCAGTCAACAACAGAAACTAAAAAAATGAAAGCAGAAGTTAAAAAAAACACGGTTCTTTCGGAATAAAAGAGTGTTTCCCACATTGCAGTGTTTTCTGCATTCGCCCAGGGTATCCCAAGCAACGACTGAAATATTCTGGATAGCAATTTGGTTAAAGCGTTCCATTTAAACCACTGTCCAGCCACGGGAACTAAATGCGCGAACGTTATGATTTGAATTGCTAGTTATCCCTAACAGATTTACTCTCTAATTATTTTATCCTTATCTGCAACCTAGTACTAATCATAGGCCGTGCATGCTTGCGATGTAGATCGCGTACAGCGAAGAGGAGCTAGGTTTGTGAAACGATGCTACGATAAGTTGGCTAGTGTGTCTGGACTGTTAGAAGAATTAGGATGGGAATCGCTATCACAGCGTAGATTAAATTATAGGCTTAACCTCCTAAATAAATTCCAGGAAAATCATTTCACCAAAGACGTAAAAAACATACTAAAAACCCCCTCGTACTACGGCAGATTAGATCGCGCCAATAAAATTAGAGAGCTAGATTGTAGAACCGATAGGTATAAAATGTCATTTTTTCCGCGTACCATTCGGGACCATAACAGCTGTGATCGTCGTCATGAATAGTTCGAGTATTGACAATAGGCAGGCAGTAAATCTTTCTCATTATGTTCTCTACTCTCTTATTTATGCATGATGTAAATATTGATGTTCTTATTTATGCATGATATTTGGAATCTGTAGTAGTAGTCTTTGTATCCCTTGCATGTTGGAACGATTGACGATAGAATGTTTCTTGGTTATTAGAGTTTTAATTGGCGCTTTGCATGTGTGGTACGCGGGTTTCAATGTAATTTCGGTGTTCTACCGTATCATTCATGCATGCCTGGTGTGGAAGCACCCCCTGCCACACACCCTTTGGGTGGCTTGCAGGGTATGACGTAGATGTAGATGCAGATGTAACTCAAGTATATCTTTGCATTGGCATTGCTACAAGAAAATCATTAATGGCCAGTTGCAGGAACGACACATGGAGTCAATAGAGTTATGGGACCCATAAGCATACATTAACTTCAATAGATTATAATATAATGCATGTTGGTAATAACTCGCCCCTGACCACTCACACATGAAGTCATTCATAGGGTATCATGTCGATTTAATAATTAATTTTCTAATTCAATACCTTCAACTACCTAATACATTAACTTACACGTTTGAAGAAAAATTTTATCTAGGCGAAGCAAAAAATATTTTGTGGGCCCCGTTAAATAGCCATTGATTAAAACGAAATTACACTGCCCAACACACTGGCTTTTGAAGCGGAACTGTATAAAATAATACTGCCGACACACAATGCTTGGTTGTCCGCGAACGATGAAATATCGTAGCAGCTGCCATGCTGACTGGATTGATTTGGTGTTTCACTGGCATTAATTTTTATTTTGCAATTCTCGTCTCACTTTTAGCACATTTCACATTTCTGCCTGACTGCATATATCATATATCTGCTCAAAATATAACATTTTTATGCATGCCTGCTCGAGCAAAACCATTAATATTAACAAATCAAAGCCAGAATATTTTTATCAAAACTTTTATCGCACATATAGCAGCGTTTTATACGTTATACACTCACCACTTTCCAAACAACCGCACGGTAGATTTGAGGGTGCTATGAAGTAGATACAGAACGCTAGAATTGCCGCAAATTGTTATGAGTAATATTTTTTTAATATTCTTCACTCCCGCAAAAATCATCGGTTTTCAACAGAGTGCGCAAGAGTGACTTTTTTTTCATTTCAAGTATATTTTCCGACGAGAGCCAACATGGCGGATTGAATGACGTATTGCTCGTGACTCTTCAGTTTATTTACGATTCGGACGAGCTCCCTCCCACCCTCGCCTAAACCCTCTCCCCCACCCCTTCCACCTATGTCGCCTGTTTAATGCGGCGTCAGGAAGAAGAGAAAGACCAGTTCCCTCTCCCCTTCAACCCTTAGGGAGTGTTCCATGGTGGGGGGTGTCGGAGGTTGGGGTATAAGGGAGCCCTTTTTTTAAGTGTCCTCCACGAGTCCTTCCCCTCTCGCAGACGACGACCACTGTGAATATCCTCCCGAGCCTTTAAACTCGACTCCCGGTCGTAGGGGGTTTTACATATGCAGCAGCGGCTCCCGCTTCGAGCGCCCTTGAAGGACTGACCGCGCAGCGAGTCATTGTTGACACCGTTAATGGCCGCAGATCGATCGTTCGCCTCGGACGCGAATTTTAAACTTCCCCCCTCTATTTTTTGTTGTCAGCTTCACATTTCTCTTCAACCCCGAGCCGTCGACCGGTGCTCATCAAAGAGTGGGCGTGGGAAATGAGCGAAGGCCGACGTCGGCGGCGTCAACGCGTGCGAGACGCGTTCGGTGACCGACGACCGTCGTTCGTCATTTCCTCGACATTTAAATGCCCGACGATTGTCGGAGTTGAGGGTCGCCCATGGGCTCGGCGGAAAAAGGGTCCAAAAACGTGCCTCGTAGATATCGTTTTGTTCAACGCTACAAGTAAGGTGCACTGCGAGCGAGATAGTTCCCCAATCATAATAGAGACCATATTCGAATTATACGTATTAATTTCACCAGCTATGAGACACACGAATTAAATTTGGCATTATTAATGGTCGAATAATATAGTTTTACAGGACAGAAGTTGTAAGTCATCTAATGAAAATATCTAAATAAGTTTTTAACTCATTTTTTTCAAGCGGTACGTTTGAAACTCCATCAAAACGGAAGTTGTAAGTCATCTAATGAAAATATCTAAATAAGTTTTTAACTCATTTTTTTCAAGCGGTACGTTTGAAACTCCATCAAAACGGAAGTTTTTTTGTGATTCTGAAGAATTTGCAATTTTTTTCACTGCAAAAACCTTCCCAGAAATATGAGAGAGTCGTTATTTTCTGGAAAATGCGGAGTCGTAAAAATACTTTTTACACTTACTGTATCTGTTCGATAGTGTATCTCTCTTATTGTATCCTATCTGTTAGACCTAGACATGTTGTGAGGCGTCATGATAATATTCTCTGCTTACCTCTGAAAATATGTTTCCAATTTCTCAAGCAACCTAAGCCTATCCTGTAGTTTATGAGCCTCTAGGGGCTCCCACCTTAATCCCTCTAAAATTTCTGAGACACTATATATACGCTCGTAGCAAATTTTAACGAATCGCGCGGCTTTCCTTTGTATTTTATTAATTATTTTGGTCAAATATTAATGACCAGAGACCCAAATGCTCGCTGTGTATTTGAGGTGTGGCCTTACCAGAGCGAAGTAGCATCTCTCTTTCACATATTTATATGAGGACCTTCGAATTACACGGATAACAAAACCAAGTTTTTTTTAATGCCGTGCCGCATGTTTTGTATGTGTGTTCCCCACGGTATATCTGAAGTTAAGATAATTCCAAGATATTTAACTGTATCTGAAGATTTTACATATACTCCGCCCACAGTATAAGTGTGATGACTTTCGCAGTGACAGCAGCATTTGTGTGATGACTTTCGCTGGAAGTGAACTGTAGTTCATTTGTTGATATTTAATTGTAACCCCCACTCCTGGAAAAATGAATAAATGTTGTTAATGTCCGATGACAGAGCTTCAAAGTCCATGTCTTCCCTTATTTTACGGTAGATAATTGAATAGTCTGCAAATAATCTTAATTTACTGATAACTCTAATCACTAATGAAGTCCACTAGAAAATTTTTTTTATGGTCCTGCCAATACAATTATGCTTCCTTCCAATAAATAAACAAAGACGCCCTCTGGTACCCTGGGAGAAAGAGAAAACCTTTCATTACCTTCTGCCATTTCTAAATCTCTCACAAAATAACACACACAAGTACGTAAATCCGCAGAGGAAAAAACCTTTTCCCTTGACCGGGACTTGAACCCGGATCCCTCGCAATCGCACCGAATGCTCTAGCCAGTTCGGTTTCTTGTGCAACTGACCAAAAATTTTGTTACTAAAAAAATCCCATATAAACGTTTTGTGTACGAAAATTTGACGAAATATTTAAATGTGAGTTACCAATTGTTTCGTAAGTTCCGAAACATCACCGCAGCGCTGAAGAAGCAAATATATTTCAGCAAAAGTTTGATGAGGTAATGACCTCTATAGTTTCCCAAAAAAATAATATTTTGACATGAATAAAAGAATTCACGACCTTGTATCAGATACATCGTGCTGCTGCAAGAAGGGATAATACAATTATACTGACCGCGTACAGCGAAGAGGAGCTAGGTATGTAAAACGATGCTACGATAAGTTTAGTAGAGTGTCTGGATTGTAAGGAGAATTAAGATGGAAATCGCTATCACAGCGTAGATTAAATTATAGGCTTAACCTGTTAGCTAAGGTTCAGGAAATCCATTTCTCTGACGACGTAAAAAACATACTATTAACCCCCTCGTACTACGGCAGATTAGATCGCGCCAATAAAATTAGAGAGATAGATTGTAGAACCGATAGGTATAAAATGTCATTTTTGCCGCGTACCATTCGGGACCACAACAGCTGTGATCGTCGTCATGAATAGTGCAAATAGTGACATTGGCTTGACTGTAGATATTTTTATTTATATTCTCTACGTTCTTATTTATGCATGATGTAAATATTGATGTTATTATTTATTCAGGGTATTTTGAATCTGCAGTAGTAGTCCATGTACTCCTTGCATGTCGGAACGATTGACGATAGAATGTTTCTTGGTAAGTTGATTTTGACGGGCGCGTTGCATGTGTGGTACGGTGGTTTCAATGTAGTTTCGGTGTTCTGCCGTGTAATTCATGCATGCCTGTGTGAAAGCACCCCCTGCCACACACCCTTAGGGTGGCTTTCAGGGTATGACGTAGCTGTAGATATACAATTATGCAGACCGCTTATACCACACTACCACTGTTCCACCACAGCTCAGAAGAACGTCTGTCCTCGGGGATTTCATTTTTCTTGATCCTCTCCCCGGTCGATCAAATAAGAAAACTTTCCCTTCGTTCTATTCCACACCAGTGCTCTTGTTTTCTTTCTTTCAAGACAGGGAGAGGATAATAAGCGGGCGAGTGGCGCATCCGATTGGCCCCGAGGATCCCTTTTGACGAATTTATTCCGTCGGAGGGGCAATCATTCAGCAAAGCAGGCACGCAGTAAGTAATTCAATTCTCATGCAGCATCACACCGTGGAATATTGATTCTGAATTCGTTGCCCCCGAGTGGTTCGAGGTCGGGGGTTGGTGGATGGAGGGGACAGAGGTGGAGCGGAAGTGGGCGTTGGGAGGAAGGAGGATTAATTTGATTCTGTGTGTGAGAGAGGTAGAGCCAGTCTCTTAGCAACGGAGCCGTCACAACAAATGATCCCTAAGACGGCGCCCCCATTGGGGGACGGGGGGACGGAGATGGAAAGACAATCCCACCCAGCACAAACGTCGTGGCCGAGGCGAAATTGAACGCCCCTTTAATCTACCCTCCCCGGAAAACAAAAGACGCTGGGACGGACTTATGTCTCCGTAGTACACAGCAAGCCACCTTGAGAGCGCGTGGATTTGGGTAATTATTCACCAACACACACATCTACATCTACTGGCTAAAACACCTCACCGGCAATTAGCAGGCCCGGGTTCGAGTTCCGGTCGAGTCGTGATTTTTTTCATGGCGAATTTTGAACTTGTGAAGACACGTCATTTGAAATGCGGAACTAATAGCTCACTTAAGCTTGTTATTCTGTGTCTCTGCTCGTATTTTGGCGAAAGGAAAACTGCAAGGAGTGCGCAATACTGTAGGTATTTGCGCGATCATTCGGGCAATTAAGGTAGTTTAAGCGGAATATCATTTTACCTATAAATCAATGAATTTGGTCTCATTTCAAATAAAAATATATCACCCTTCTAATGACACCGAAAATTAAATCTCTTATCACATAACTTTCCGAGATATTTCCCAAAAAACACCAGGCATTTGACATGGGAAATGGTACGTGTATACACTCCAGAGAGACCTTACTTAACAAATGAGGAATGTATAACACTAAGATATGTATGTTTGGTGATCTTCAACCCTTGCCACACACCCTCGTGGTGGATCGCAGGGTATTACGTAGATGTAGATGTAGATGATAATATTCTCTATGTCGCTGTGAAAAATATCAGTTCTGAATTTCTCATGCAACCTAAGCTTAGCGTGTAGCCTCCGAGTCCTAGGGGCTCCCACCATAATCCCTCTAAAAGTTGTGAGACACTATCTATACGCTAGTAGCAGCTTTTAACGAAGCGCGCTGCTTTACTTTGTGTTTTTGTTAAATTTTTGGTTAAATCTATTATACCAATGTCCCAAATGCTCGCTTCGTATTCGAAGTGTGGCCTAACCAGAGCGAAGTAGTATCTCTCTTTGACTTTTTCATCCAAGGACCTTCCTATTATACATTTAACAAAACGTAGTTTCTATAATGTTGTGCCACATATGTATTTTATGTGTGTTCCCCACGTTATATCAGAAGTTAGGGTAATTCCAAGATATTTTACTCTATCTGAAGGTTTTATGTACTATGCACTATGCACTAGCGCGTACTTCTATCCTGGCACGTGTGCACGCATACTTCCTGGAATATGTCTGTGCGTCCATGCGTGAATTTTTTCTGTTTTTTTTTAATACGTGTTTTTTCGGGTTTTATGGGTCCTCCCTAGGATGGGAGAGGGGATATGGACGGGGTGGGGGACGGTGGTTGGCATAGAGGTTTTGGTATCTGCGGGCGGGGCGGTTTGCGACGTGTGGGTGGAAGCATCCAGTGGGGTTGAGTTTTGTGTAGTTTCAGGGCGTTGTGGGGAGGGAGAGGCAGAGCCGCTTTTAGGGCTCCCCGTGGAGTGGCCGTGGTGCTGGTTGGGCAAGGAAGGGGTGCGCCGTTGTACACCGCACTCACGAGAGAAGCGGATGTCAGCCTCGGCCTTATTTCGTAAGGCTTCCATCCCCAAGAGCAGCCACCACTCCCCCGACCCCCTGCCATTTCCCTCTAGAACACGCGCATAATGAGACTAAAGGGGTGGAGACTGCACCCCGTTCAAACACACACTCTCTCGCACACAACCAACAACGGCGTCGTTAGGATTAAGTTTCCGGGTTCGTGGGGGAACGTAATGTTCTCCCCACGAAAGAGCATGCGTGCACGTGATATTTTCTTCTAGCCACTTAAAAATTTTACTCCACTTAAGGTGGACGTATATATATACCAAGTGAACCGAGTGTTTGCTGGCTAAGTAAATGGTCTCACGATTCAAGCGTCATTATTTCCCAAACGTCGAGATATCTATTCGGGAGCATATTATTCTCGGGTATCCCATCGGATCAAATGTTTAGAAACCAACAATTTGAAGACTGACTCCGTTATCGTCCTAAAAGGAGAGATAAATTTTCACATGATTAAACATTCCGATGAACTTAACAAAAAAAGTTCGTAGCAGTCGGCTTTTGGTAATAGAAAAATATGCCAGATAGGGCTTACAGAATTAATAATACGGAAATAACGCCGAGTCTGTTAAGTACTTAGGGGTCACAATTACTCACGACATATCTTGGGGAAAACATTCGGGAAATATGCGGTCAAGCATACAGGAAGCTAGGCTTTATCAAGAGAATACTCGGAAAATGTGATGAGAAAGTGAAAGAACGTGTTATTTTTGAATCGTTAGGCCTATCTGGAATACGTTGCCAGTGTATGGGATTCTTATGAAGCGGGGTTGATATCGGAATTAGATCGCGTGCAGTGAAGAGGAGCTAGGTTTGTAAAACGATTCTACTGTAAGTTTACTAGTGTGTCTGGATTGTGAAAAGAATTGGGATGGGAACCTGATAGGATACCTACATTAAGGTAGTCCGAGCGAAATAGTTCCCTAATCATAATAGATACCTCATTCGAATTATACGTATCAATTTCACCAGCTGTGAGACACACGAATTAAATATTGCATTATTACTGATACAATAATATAGATTTTCACGACAGAAATTGAAAGTCATCAATTGAAAATATCTAAATAAGTCTTTAACTTGACTCATTTTTTTCAAGTGGTAAACTTTTAAACTCTTTCAAAACGGAAGATTTATTGTGATCCCGAAGAATTTACTGCGGCGACAATATGATTAATTTTCAAAAATAGTTGATAAAACACACAAACTACACACTGTTGATTTTTTGACGATATCTTAGTTTTAAAAATTCCTCATTTGTTAAGTAAGGTCTCTCCGGAGTGCATACACGTGCCATTTCTCATGTAAAAGGGCTGGTATTTTTTGGCTAAATATCTCGGAAAGTAATGTGATGAGAGGTTTAATTTTCGGTGTCAATGGAAGGGTGATATATTTTTATTTGAAATGAGACCAAATTCATTGATTTCTATGTAAAATGATATTTCGCTCAAACTACCTAAAGGTGGACGTATATACCAAGCGAACCGAGTGTTGGCTGGCTAAGTAAACGGTCTCACGATTCAAGCGTCATTATTTCCCAAACGCCGGGATATCTATTTGGGAGTAAATTATTCTCGGGTTTCCAACCGGATCAAATGTTTAGAAACCGACCATTCGAAGACTGACTCCGCTAACGTCCTAAAAGGAGATATAACCTTCCTGATGATTCAGGCGCGGCCGACAGTGTCACGGCAACGCGAAAGTTAAGGTAGTTCGAGCGAAATATCATTTTACCTTGAAATCCACGAATGTAGTCTCATTTTAAAGAAAAGTATATCACCCTTCCATTGACATCAAAAATTTAACCTCTTACCCCATTATTTTCCGAGATATTAGCCAAAAAACACCAGCCCTTTTACCGCCACCGCAGTAAATTCTTCGGGATCACAATAAATCTTCCCTTTTTATAGAGTTTCAAACGCACCGCGCAACCGCGCAAAAAAAATGAGTCAAGCTAAAGACTCTTCTCTTCTTGGATATTTTTATTTGATTACCTACCATTTCTGTCATACAAAATTATATTACTGTTCCATTAATATTGCAATATTTAATTAATGCTTCTTACAGTTGGTGAAATCAAAACGTATAATTCGAATATGGTCTCCATTGTGACTAGGGAACTATCTCGCTCGGACTACCTTCATCTTCTCCTACAACTCTTCCCCTTTATTTCTCAATCCAATAATGTCTTCAAAAGTCAGTGGTGATGCAAAATGTGCTTCCATAAGTATATCTCTCCTTTTGATGCATATTTTTATCACGCTTCTTTTCTCTCCCTTTCTTCTTAGAACTACTAGTTTATTATTTATTTAATTTGCTGGCATTCCAATATTGCGCTGGCCTGGTGGCAATGATTGTTGCATTGGGTCCAGACACCCTAAATATATTTAATTTCAGTATACATGTCATCGTCATCAATATTATTGTGATTCTGTCCTTGGACAGGTTTCAACAGTACTGCCTCCACAGCATTCTGTCCTGGGCCTCTATCTTCATCTCTTCAGAGCTCCTTTCTTTTTTGATATCTGTCAGCATTCCGTGCCTCTTCCTTCCTCTTCCTCTCTTCCCTTCTATTTTCTCTTCTGTAATCAATTTCTGAACACCATTCCTCCTTAAAATATGCCCAATAGAATTAGTCTTCCTCTTTTTAATTTCTCTAAAAATACTCCTTTCTTCTCCAATCCTCCTCAGCACCTCATCATTCCCAACTCTATATTTCCACCCAATTCGTCGCCACAGCCACATCTCTAGGCTTTCCAAGTACTTTTCTTCTCTCTTCTTCAAGGTCCATGTTTTGCATACTCCAATACTCCGTACAGTACAATACTCCATATGAATCATTTTGCGAATCTTTTTCTTATATTTGCCCTGACATTCCTCGATGTCACCAGTTCCTTAATCTTGCTAAATGCTACTTTTCCTTGCGCAATTCTACTTTTAATTTCCTCTGTACATCTACATCTACGTCATACCCTGCAAGCCACCCAAGGGTATAAGGCAGGGGTGCTTCCACACCAGGCATGCATGAATGATACGGTAGAACACCGAAATTACATCACAACCTGCGTACCACACATGCAAAGGGCCAATTAAAAATCCACTAACCAAGAAACATTCTATCGTCAATCGTTCCAACATGCAAGGGAGACTACTATTACAGATTCAATATCTTGCATAAATAGGTACATCAATATTTACATCATGCAGAGAACCTCAGTACCTCATTATTCCCAACTCTATCCTCCCACCCAATTCTCTCCATTCGTCGCCACAGCCACATCTCAAAGCTTTCCGAGTATTTTTCTTCTCTCTTCTTCAAGGTCCATATTTCGTAGTACCGTACAGTACAATACTATAAATGAAGCATTTTGCAAATCTTTTTCTCATATCCTTCCTGACGTTCCTCGATGTCACCAGTTCCTTAATCTTGCTAAATGATACTTTTCCTTGCGCAATTCTACTCTTAATTTCCTCTGTACAATTGCCATTCTGAGTAACTATACTTCCCAGGAACTTGATGGAACTTTCTTGTTTTAATGTTTCATTTTCCAGCCATATATTTAATGGTCCTTCTGCCTTTATACATATAGACACATACAAATACATACAGCAGCCAATTGTTTTAAGCACTTCCTTTTACATCAATTAAAAGACTCAGCAAAGAGCTTAAAGATTTCATCGGGCAACTCATTCCACTCCTGATCTCCTCAATTTAGGGAGGAGTTTTAATCACGTCAGTTTTTATGCCTATGTTTTAGTTGAAATTGGTGGTCTTTCCACCATGTGTAAGTAGATTTTTCAACTCTATCAGAATGCTCCTCCCAGCCATTTTCATTGTGTACTATTTTACACATCCCACATAGCCTCTTCACCTTTCTTCTCAATCAAGGTGATTCCCATCCCAGCAATTCTTTGATTCCTATCACTTTATCAATCCTATTATGCCCTCCGACCAGATAGACTTCCTCCGTACTTTTTCAAGCTCACAAAAATTAGTTTTTCCTTTGGATCCAAGACTGTTGTTGTACTCTTCGTTTCCGGTATAAAAACGGCAGTGTTCATTTGTGACTTTGTTGCTCCCCATGAGGTTCCGCATAACCCAGGGATGAATATAAAAGCCTTTTCTACCATCTTTTCTATCTAATATCGCCAATCCAAGTTGGCCGTAAGATTAACACCTAAGTAATTTAAGTTCTCGCACCTTTCGATATTTTCTTCAAGCATTTAGTTCGTCCCAATTTTCTCTGAGTATTTTCTTAGTAAATGTAAATAGTTTTCATATTTACAGTGACGCCCATTTTTCTAATTTTTATCCATTCAGATATTCTGTTTAGATCACCCTGTAAAGAATTTTTTTTATTCTATGTATAATACAGTCTTCACCGAATAATATCACTTTCCACTTCCTCACTTATGTAATTGATATACATTAGAAATAATAATGGGCCCAGTACGCAACCTTGTGAGACGCTCATCGCCACTAGTTTTCCCTCTGAATTTTCTCTCCGATCTTAACCCCTTGTGTTCTCTAATCGAGAAATTCTTTTAACCATAAATGAACCCTTTCGTCAATACTCATCTTTCACACTTTATTCAACAAGAGGTATTGTGGGACCGTGTCTAATACTTTTTTAAATCAAATGCAACAGCGTCTATTTCTCCACCTTCATCTATTAACTCGACAATACCTGGCATAGCATTAGCAACTCTTTTCACAGGAATATCCATCCCTAAACTCTTTTTGGTATCATGGCAACCAATTGCATTTATCCCAATTGTTGTGTACATCTACATCTACATCATCTACGTCATACCCTGCAAGCCACCCAAAGGGTGTGTGGCAGGGGGTGCTTTCGCACCAGGCATGCATGAATGATATGGTAGAACACCGACATTACATTAAAAACCCGCGTACCACACATGCAAAGCGCCAATTACAAATCTAATACCCAAGAAACATTCTATCTCCAATCGTTCTAACATGCAAGGGATACAAAGACTACTACTACAGATTCAAAATATCATGCATAAATAAGAACATCATTATTTACATCATGCATAAATAAGAAAGAGGAGAATATAATGAGAAAGATTAACTGCCTGCCTATTGTCAATACTCGAACTATTCATGACGACGATCACAGCTGTTATGGTCCCGAATGGTACGCGGAAAAAATGACATTTTATACCTATCGGTTCTACAATCTAGCTCTCTAATTTTATTGGCGCGATCTAATCTGCCGTAGTACGAAGGGGTTAATAGTATGTTTTTTACGTCGTCAGTAAAATGATTTTCCTGAAATTTATTTAGGAGGTTAAGCCTATAATTTAATCTACGCTGTGATAGCGATTCCCATCCTAATTCTTCTAACAGTCCAGACACACTAGCCAACTTATCGTAGCATCGTTTCACAAACCTAGCTCCTCTTCGCTGTACGCGATCTAACTCTGATATCAAGCCCGTTTCGTATGGATCCCATACACTAACAGCATATTCCAGATGAGGCCTAACGATTGAAAAATAACAACGTTCTTTCACTTTCTCATCACATTTTCCGAGTACTCTCTTGATAAAGCCTAGCTTCCTATATGCTTGACCGCATATTTCCCTAATATGTTTTCCCCAAGATAGGTCGTGACTAATTGTGACTCCTAAGTACTTAACAGACTCGGCGTGAATAATTTCTGTATTTTTAATTCTGTATGCCCTAAATGGCCAATTTTTCTTTTTCCAAAAGCTGACTGCTACGCACTTTTTTATGTTTAGTTCCATCTGCCACTTTTCGCACCAAGCATGAATAGCAAGTAGGTCGATTGTTAACGAGTCGCTATCTTCGGAATTGTTAATATCCCTATACACAACCGCGTCGTCTGCGAAGAGTCTAAGCTTACTTTTAACGACGTTACTAATATCATTAATGTACAAGAGAAATAAAAGTGGACCAATTACACTTCCCTGAGGAACACCCGATGTAACGCTAACTGTGTTTGACATGATACCGTCTATGACAACCCTTTGTTCCCGCCCATGTAAGAATTGATTAATCCAACTAATAATGTTTTTATCTATTCCATATGCTTCTAGTTTTGAGAGCAACTTAACGTGAGGTACCTTATCAAAAGCTTTCCTAAAATCGAGGAATATCGCGTCAACTTGGACATTATTTTCACCCGAGAGCAAGATGTCATGAACGAAGAGGGCCAATTGGGTTTCGCAAGATCTACCCTTTCGAAATCCGTGTTGGTTATTTATTAACAATTCCTCCCTATCTAAATGACTCATAATGGAGCTTACGATTATGTGTTCAAATACCTTACAGGAAATGGATGTGAGAGAAATAGGCCTATAGTTACTAGGGTCTTCCCTGTCGCCGCTTTTGAATATAGGTGTGACATTTGCTACTCTCCAGTCCTTAGGCACTACATGATCTACTAAAGATTTGGTAAATATTAATTCTAAGTAAGGCGCTATGTCTGATGCCATTGTTTTATATACGCGAGCAGGTATTTGATCTGGACCGGGGGATTTGTTGGGGTTAATATTTTTTAGCTGCTGTTCTATGCCGCGACAATTTATAATAATTTCAGGCATACATGTTTGGGAACGAACTGGCTGCGGATCGAAAAGATGTGGTGTATAAGTACTGAAAATGCTTTTGAAGAATGAGTTTAACGAATTGGCTTTTTGTAGACTGTTGGTTATCTTTTCCCCTTTGATATTCTTAAGCGTGTGTACTGTTGATTTATTTCCTTGAGTGTCCCTAACATACGACCAAAATGCCTTGGGATTATCGTTCAATTGTTCTCCCAGTAATTTACTTTTGAAATCAGCTAACGCCCTTCGGCACGCTTTTTTTGCTAAGAGTTTAGATATTTTGTAATTTTCGGTGACTGTGTATAGTTCTTCAGAGGATTTGTTAATTTTTGCCCTTTTTAACCTAGCATGACATGTTCTTTGGTGCTTTAATGTTTTTCTAACCTCCGCGTTATACCACCTAGGCTCTGCATTGGCTCTTTTCCATTTACTTGGTATGTATTTGCTAACTACTGATCGTGTAACGTTGAGGAAAGTATTCCACAAAACCTCAGTATTACTGTTGATACTTATTTTTTGAAAATTAGTAAATGACTTTTGGAACTCTCGTTTCATACCTTCGTAGTCAGCCTTATTATATAAGTAGATTTTTCTTTGTGGATTATGTTTCTTGATCATGCTCACGGAAAAATTAGCTTTAACTATCTTGTGGTCGCTTATTCCCTTATCCGTACCTATGTTTACAACCATGTGTGGAATATTTGTCGCTAAAAGATCAAGTGTATTTTTCCCTCTAGTTGGAGCAGTGACTAATTGATGTAGTGAGTGAGATGTGAATGTATACAGGAGTGACTCACAAAGGTCTTTATCTTTCCCCCCAGTGATAAAACTGTACGTGTCCCAGTCTATGGACGGAAGATTGAAATCCCCACCGATTATAATATGACAGTCGTTTTTTTGAGTGGTTAATTTACTGAGTTGACTTTCTAGTTCTAATATTGAGGTTATATGGGTATCTGGTGGTCTGTAATATGCGCACACATAGATTGTTTTTGCTTTAGGATTTTGAATGGAGCACCATACGCTTTCTACCTGGTCGTCGGAAAATGACTCCCTCCTACTAATATAACAATCCTTCACTGCAATAAAAACTCCTCCCCCGGTCCTTTCCACTCTATCTTTTCTATAAACTGTGAAATTTTTTGGGAATACTTCATTATCTGCGATTTCGTTACACAACCAACTTTCCGTCCCTAGAATTAAGTCTGCGTCAGTAGTTTCAATTAGATGGTAGAAGTCAGCTACTTTATTCCTTAAGCTACAGCAATTTACTACCACGACAGAAAAGGATTTATCAGTGAGCGTATTCCCGGAATGTGTATTCTCATTACAACTCGCTTTCTTAGGTATATTCAAAGTTACATTACTGCTATTTTTTGAAACTGGCCTCTTACTGTTCTCTTTAGACTTAACACTTTCTTGGATATTTTTTCTATTAAATATTGTTCGCGATGGTACCTGATTCGACCCATTAGCTGACCTACTCTCTGCCCTACCCTCTATCCTAAAAAAGGTCTACAGTGATCGAGTATGCTACTCGCTACACAGCTAGCTGCCTCGGCCGTGTAATGGACACCAGAACGGTTCAGAGGGGTCCGACACGATCGGATTGCCGGCCGAAGGTCGACGAAGGAGGCTCCAATGTCCGTGCAGAAGCGACGCAACCTCTGGTTTATGCCCTCCACTCGGCTCCAAACCAGGGGTCCACGATCGATCCTCGGGACAAGAGTACAAATTGCAAGCGTCATGTCAACCCCTTCGTCGCGACTTACCCGCTTCACTTCGGAGTCCAGTTCCCTGAAGGAACGCAGGATCTCCTCGGATCCACGGTCCATGGCGTCGTTAACGCCGACATGGGCCACAATCTGCAGACTAAATGTGTGTATGGATCTACCAATTATTTTTTCAACTACCTTGCATATTACTGAAGTTAGACTTACCGATCTGTGAATTTTAACATTCGTTTTATCGGCTCCATATAAATGTTAGTGTAACACCTGGTTTTTTTCCAGTCTGAAAGTAATTCCCTGTTGGCCCGCCAGTGATTCTCTGCGTCTGTTTGATCTTCATCATCTTCGGCCACTCCACATCTCCATTGCATACAATTGCTTTGAAGCAGCTGTTGTTGTCCAGGCTTCACTGCCATTTAAGACACGCCTTATAATTTGGAGGGACTAGGAATGGGAAGACAGGGTCTATACACCCATGGTTACGTGCCAGACAGACATGCGGTGCTTTCCCATGGTTCCTCGCATATGCGGTGCGGACGGCTTTCCGTCGGGACAGAGGGAGTGGGGCGTTAGTAGACTTGGCAAGGTGGGGATCTGGAGGGGACGGGTTTCTCTTCCATTGCGTGGGTGGGCCCTTTCTGGTGGTCACTTGAGTTGCGGCCTGTAAGACGAACACGCCGACGATAATGATACACCTGGGAAAAGAAACATAAGGGGGAGGGAAGACAACCCCTGCCCACACTCTCCTCACCACACACGCGTAATAGTAGGCATGAACACTATCAATTCATTAATAAAAGCGAGACGAAAAAAAAGTCTGCCTCTCCGTCATGCTACTCAATGAGCCAACGCTCGTTTGTGCGCACACGGTTCTACATATACATATTACCCAACAAGCCACCTCAAGGGTGTCTGGCAGAGGATGACTAATCACCAACATGCACTACAGAGCAGAAATTAACTTTCACCAGCATGCACCGATCTATAAATTTAATACAAATGCTATACAAACTACTAAATTAATCAATAATACAACTATGTAAATGTGATACAAGATTCATACAAGGAACATGCAAAACATGACGTAGGGACTACTCGGCAGATTTATAAACATGTATGAGGGGGAATATCAATTAATGAGTGAATCAGCTAAACTTACTGTCAACTAAACTACTTCAAAGACTATACGCAACTATTATGGTCTCTTATCGATCGTGGGGAAAAGGACATTTTAAACCTGTCAGCCTACAATATATTTCCCTTATTTTATCCTCATGATCTGATCCATCGTAGTACGTTGGAGTTCGTAAGATATTGATAACTTCGTCGGAACTTTCGTATGCCTTAATAAAATATACCAACTCTCCTATCCTAACATCTAAGTTTTAGAGAATCACATTCACCATTTAGAAACATGATCTCTATACAGGACAAAGCCCGTTCACATACTCGAAAAGAAGCAAGCTATGACTGACAACCCGAAAACATTAAGAACAATAGTCATCTCACTTAATAATGGTCACTCATGGCAAATAACCACACCATCGACAGTGCATTAACAAAATACGCTTACTGAAACCAAGAAAATATGTCAATACACACCCATTTTATTCCCTTACTCAATACACATCAGATCGGTAGCCGGACTACTTTTCCAGTTTCTGCTAATCCAGTATTCCGAGTTGAATTAGCCGTACTCGGTGGCAGTTAAAAATGTCACGCAACTATATTCAAGTGCAAACGTATGCGAATAATGCATGCATTATGGAATTATTTCGGTAAAATGGTTTTTCAAGCGCCCTAATGCATGACCATAGATTCGTACTTATTCAGAGGATCCTGTTTTCACTGAATTTGTTAGCTTTGACCGTCATCATGAGCGCGTTTGTGTGAATGGGATTCTTTTTGACCAGCCTAGTGTTAATACATCTTCTAATCCGGACATCCAATACAATTATATTTTTAAATGGATGGGTGATATATGGAAGGCGATTACACCCGAAGATTACGGAATACTGGATTGGAGAGGATATGTTACGTACGGCCGCGATTGGAGAGGATATGTTACGTAACCAGGGAAGTATGAGAGAATTCTAATGATGAAGAAGATTTAAAATGCAGAGAGAAGAGTAGAAGGAGTTATGTAGTGATGTCGAACGAAAGAGCACTGGTTGATACGTACTCATTGACTATGAAAGCGTAGTTTCTACAAATACGTTTTAAAGCTTAGAGGGTAAATGATTTATGAATACGTTTTTAAGGTTGCCCAGATCTTATTTTAATGTTCGAATTCTCATTACATCTGTAGGCGAGTAATGGGTTGGAATATCATAGGATGATTTTTCCTCAGGACATGAACTGCATTAAGACGGAGACCACTTGCCAACTTTTTCCTGTGAGTCTTTTGCAATTGAGATTTTCCCAGCAGTCATCCTGAGAAAAAGTGGCTTATAAATAGCAGATGAGTTCCAAGACAAGAAATGTAGATTTCCATTACCGATTGTTGTTATTAGCTTTGGATTAATGAGCACTTGACTAAGTAAACGAGCAAAGTCCGAATTATAAGTCATTATAGAATCTGATCACAAATCTCAATATAAATAACCAGGCGCATTACAGAACGCGTCCTTCGTGTGTGCGATTTTCTTAGCTCATTAGTTTCATCGCAGTGAAAAGCCTCCATTCATTCTTCCCATATTCCCTCGCTAATGCTTATCTGGCACCAAAAGGAAGAGAGTTCGGCCTAAGAAGACAAACATGAAGAGGATAAGAAACGAATTTTTACAGAGGACGTGAATTTTAAATCATGTTTCCAATATTTTTTTAGAAAAATGGGAATAAAAGAGGCGGAAAGTATTCATAGTACAAGATTTTCAAACTAGGCAAAAAACTTATGAAAGTAAATTTTTTTGATTACGAATAGTCTTCATCTTCTTCCACCATTCAATTATGGAATATTAGATATTATCAAGAAAGAGTGAAAAAATGCCCTTACGACGTAATTATTGACATATTGACGAGGTAAAGTCCTCTTCTGCCAATCCGAGGGTCGCGAGTTCGAGTCCCGCCTGGGTAAATTTTCCACCACTCAGGACATAGGTGTTTGCGTTTGTCCATTGTTATTATACCCGATGTAAGTGGTGAACAGTGTTTTTTCGGAGTAGTGGAGATAAATAAATAAGTACTAAATAAAAATGACTCTTATGTTGCCAAAGTTCCTTTCGATATGAAAATTGGTGATTTCAGAAAACATTCCCGTGACTAATATATACTGCAGAAAACACATTATCGTGGGAATTGAAAATAAACTATACACATTTTCAAAGACTGAGTTTATGTAAATTAAGAAATAGCATAATTTTTGTAACAGAAGATTCTACTGACAACGCCAATGCGCTAAGACGGGGAAATGCTGACGAATTAAACATTTCTGCCAGAGATTTGGAAATGCAGAGTGGCTGTGTTTTCAAATATTTCCTCTATTACAGTCAAAGAATAATGACAGGTAAACATTTTCCACGTGATTGGCCATTGCTCAAACATTGATACATATTCTTAAAATTTCTGTGACTAGATATTCTTGAAAAATCGAAGAAAAAATAATAGCATAGGATATGGCTGACTTTCATACCTTATCAATCTACATCAAAATACTGCCCTGCTCACCACATGGGCGTCTGGCAGGGTGAGTTAGGGCACCAGCCGTGTTGAGGATAATCTTTTGGTAGTTGAAATGGTGACATGTATTATGGGAATGTTTTGACTCGAGCATGCCGGATGGATGTTCAACATCAATATTTCTCCAATTTCCCCATAATTTCGTTTTGTTTAGGCGATAGAGACGGAGAAATGGCCAATTTCATCATAGGTCGTAGGCTTCCGCGGATGCAGTGTTTACTGTTCCTTTTTTCGGGATTCATTCCGCGATTTATGTTTTAAGAAGACAACAATATATCGCTGGTCCTCCTGCCAGCTTCATCAGGTTAACTGAACTGATTTCTTAGTCTTGCTCGTTTTTATATATATGAGTCTGGACTTCCATTGTCGCCGGAATTTAAATTTGAAAAAATTCGTTTTAGACTCCTACTCAACTTGTAACCGTCTTCTCGGTTGACGTTCTCCGGTCTCTTCGCAATTTCTATAGCCTCCCTCATTAATCTTGGGTAATAGCGTATTTCCCTAGCTATTAATCTTGTCTCCTCAACGTTTAAATTATGAGTGGGGCCGCTGAGATGGTGTTCGGCTGTTGCAGAAATGTGGTAATTATTATTTTTAATTGCCCGTTGATGCTCCCGGAGGCGTATTTTTAAGGCTCTGCATGTCTGACCTACATTTATTTCAAATTTAAATTCCGGCAACAATGGGAGTCCAGACTCATATATATAAAAACGAGCGAGACTAAGAAGTGAGTTCAGTTAACCTGATTAAGCTGGCAGGAAGACCAGCGAAATATTGTTGTTTTCTTGAAACATGCATGGCGGAATGAATCCCGAAAAAAGGAACAGACAATTTCATCATAGGTTTGAAGAGCTATAGCAAGTGAGTAAATAGACGTGGTAAAAAGAGGGCAAAAAATAGAAACCGATTACGTAATTTGAATGAAATTATTTCCAATAGGAACTCTCATTGAAAAGACATATGAACAGCTTTCAATTTCAATTTTATTGACTAAAGGTCTCAAGAAATTTATATTCCCATGACCCGATCATTCTAATGACAGGAGATTAAGTTATGGGATACATCAAGAGTAATGAAGGAGTTGACAACGAGAACAACATAAGTCAAACAGCTAATGGCAATAATACGTAGAAAAAAAAGATACAAAATATGGTGGATGCATTAGTGACATTAAACAAAATTTTGATCCCATCTTAAAAGACAAATAATTGCTAATTGTCATCAAATGGTCAATTATATCTTATGTTTCTCAGGAAATATATTATTTCCATGCTTTTTTAAATACATGTAAATGCATGAGAAATTTAAGCGACGGTGAGTACCGTGGATTTGGAGAACCAAAGCAGTGGTTTAGAATATACATAAAAAAATCGCTTTCGTGTTCATGAAAATTTGTTTTAGAAATATTACAAGTTTGTATTTTTACCTCAAAAGTATTAAGGTTACTGACCTGGAATTCATTTTACATTCCTTAGATCTTCTTATTCACAACATGAATCGGATGAGGCCAGATTCCCCAGACATATGATAGAGCGCGGAATAGGGAGAGTAGAGATCAAGAGAATAATCCCTTTGGAAAGGAAAATATAACAAAAGTTTGGCGAGAAAGATATATTATTATGTTCCATCGGAGATTTATGCGGAGTCAAAGCAAATATTATATTCCTGCGTTCTCAGTTTTCATTGCCTTGGGTCACACTGGGGTGAATATGAGACTATAACACTCAACAATCTGTAAGCGCTCCTGATGCCGAGGCAATAATGGAGGTAAAATTAAAGATATACTCTCGGGAATTCGTACAACTATTACTCTTTCTCGCAACAGTTATTGTACCTGATGGTGGTGGCATGACAGTCGAAGAACGTGAAATACAAATCCGGTTCAATAAGTCAGCAAGATATCAGTCTCCATTGATTACATGATGCTGTTCCTCCATTTCTCGAGTGACCTCTTGAATTTTTGTATCAATGCTCGCATAAAATTCACCATAAATTCAGTAATAATACAGCACAGTAGGATTATTGAAAGTACAGACAACAGCCCTCGAACTTCTAGTCATCCGATGAACAAACCCACCCATACAATATCGTTAGGAAACAAAAATACCGGCGTAGAGGCGAAGTATCCTTCAAATAGTACAGCTTCATTTTCTATCTGCGGACTTGCATAACCAGCCATCAATGCAAGGATTCCACAGAGACCGCGTCCAACTACGAGAGGGCTCCGTTGGGCATCCCAGAGGAGAATCCTTCTCCATGCTCCCGCTTCCCCGCTTATAATCCAGCAAATTCCTCCCACGGGCACTGTATATACAACTCGCGAGCGGCCTGGTATACGATACGGTGGAATGAGGGTGGGGGACGAGTCCCTTCAGTCTTGCCCCCGTCAGCTTTTGCCACTGCTCCGATAGGCCTTCCAGTGAAGCGGAAACGGACGTCCTTTTCACACGGCGTTCCGAAACGTCAGGAAAGTGACATATTTTCCGATAATAGGAGTCTGTTGCATGTCATTTTTTCCCTTGGTCTCCTTCCGCTCGAAACTTGGTTGAAATAGAGCGACTGACGTAGCTTATTTTACGAAGTAAAAGGTCTATCTATTGCCTCATGTGATATACAGGCCTAATTATATTTGTTAATTTTTATAGTTATGTTTATGTGCTGTAATTGCATAAACTTTCCCCAAGTTCGGGAAATCGAGAGAAACTGACATGAGGTAGGCAAGCAGTTACTGCGCTAGATTCAGCGTTTTCCTTTCTAAAAGGAAATGCCTCACTCCTATTAAGCTTAATGGTTGAAGGCGTAACTTTGTGGAACAGAATGGTGAATACAAGCTAAAATGTACTACTCCCAATTGTACTTCACAATATAATGGGAAAAGTGGTCGAGCCCTCTCTGTAAGGGCTCGAGAACACAAAACGTGTTGGGTGAAATGAGATATCTCGTCTACTTTTACCAAACATTTAATCGAGGAGGACCATACAAGATACTTTGTGCCGGAAGTGCTACACATTGAGAAGAAGGGGGCCAAATTGGACTACCTAGAACAATTTGAAATTTTGAGTGCTGCCAGCAACAAAAGTGTGAAACTTCTTAACTAATGTGTTTTTTCCTCCTACTCTCCCCTATTACCCATACCTTTCCCCCCACCACCTCCCACTGACCGTGACGCACATCTCTGACGTCAACCAACCACTTCTCCTTCCACCCAACCCCCTCCCCAGGTCTCTATATATTGACTCGCATGATATACATATGTACCTATGCAAAGCAATCGAAACCTAGGTCAGGAATAAAAGTTTTAAGTGTGGAATATACTAGGAGATTTTTCTTTTTCGTCATGCCTCACTCCTATTCTTGGATTGCCGAAAAAAATTGTTTCTATTTAATACCCACGTTCCTCCAATCACTAATTATCCATTCACCTTTTGCCTATCAACTAAAATTTTTTTCTTCTTCCACAACTCTTACTCAACCATTTTCCAATTTTATCTCATCAGATAAGCATTGTCATGAAAACGTTTCAATTAGTTTAATGTAGTCAATGTACACAATTTCTTTGGCAAATGACTTTTACGAAGAAACGCATTTATATATTTTTTTAATTGCTTGAGATTTGGCGTCAATTTTCTAACTGCCGATTAACCCTTGCTCCCTCTGATAATTGCCGACCTATTACGTCTGACATCATGTTTTCAAATTCCCTCGGCAAAATTATCTCTTTTTTTTCGAATTTTTCCGTGATTTCAGGCTTCGAATATTTCCATGAATGGTCGATTTTTTTTTATTTCAACAAATTGGAATTTCCAAAGAGACATCACGTTTGAATCACATTCCTCGACGATTGTTTGGCTCTCCCGCTAGAACACCGCTTATCTCAGGATAACACGGTGAAGACAATGAGGACGATGTTTATGAGTAAATTTTTCCATGAAAGGTCGATTCAAGCTTCGAATTTTTCCAGGAAAGGTCGATTTCTTTTAATTTCAACAAATCGGAATTTCCAGAGACATCACCTTTGAATCACATTCCTCGATGGCGTACATTGTATGGCTCTCCCGCTAGAACACCGCCCATCTAAGGATAACACGGTGAACACGATGAGTGCGAAAACTTTCAGGACCAACTTTTGAGTCATCAGGTTTCAGACACCGTATTAAGTTATTAAGTCCTTTTACACGGGGCGCTCAATTTCAAAGCTGATGTATGGACGAACGTGCATTTCAAATTGCACCCTTGTAAAACGGTGAATTGCAAGAATTCATGAGCGAATGCATGATCGCGAGATAGCAAAATAGTCCATGCTATATCTTCAATTGGTATTGCAGGACAGATTGAGAAAAAATGCCGTTTATAATTGTACAAGTTCATACCCCGTGTATAACGGGCTTTAAAGAAAACGGCGCCTGTACATTACAGATAAAACAATTAAGGAAACCAACGATTATGAGTTAAGGAAAATTTTAGCGGGCATCAACCCACTCAAGTCCCACCGTCAAGTAAACATCAACGATGGAAACGCCACCATATACATTCCACGAATAGACATGACAAGGAAGATTTTTGCCAACAATAAATAATACGACTAATAAATAATCTTAAATATATAGCTACGAAAGAGCTATTTAGCTACAGTGAAATGTTGAAAATTAACAGGAAAATTTCGAACTGTATAACTGTCAGCTTCTGCGGATATCTGAAAAAATCTTTAAACACTGATCTGAAGAGGAAATTTCTAAAACCAATTAAAATATTGAATCATTTTCAATGAAGATAGTGGCTACAATTATTTTCCATTACTTCCTCCTCAAATTTCCTAGAGAGTTCTCAGAAAGCTGAAGATCTATCAAGTAATAAACACCACAATCTGGAAGATGGTAGATAGTTCCCAGGAGGAAAGAGGCAAGTCGTAAAGATAATTCATGAAATTATACCCAATCCATCTAGTAGACATGGAGTATTTATGAGCGGAGAGTAATTCACCCACAACTCCTCGACTAATTTTTATCTAAATAGGTGTGATTAACCAATTAAAAATATGCATTAGAAGTGCTAATGATACGCACGAAAGTGCGTGTTCAGGAAGAGGATGTTTTAAACATGAAGTTAGGTGAGAGGTGAGTTACAAGACGGTGAGAATAACACCCAAGGATATTTGTCTGAGAATATAATTATAGCGTTTTTTCTATAAGGCTACATTAGAACTATACTATTAAGTCCTAATTTTGTTCAATAAAAACACAATTATTACAATTATTAAAATGTAATCTATTTTCGTCACGTACCCATTGAATTTGGCATCCAAGATAATTAAACTTTTCTTAACACGTTTTATCAGATCCATCGTAATAGGTGAAGACATGAAATATCAAACACTTTTATCATCCGCATTTAGTAGATATACAAGTCTTCGGCCATGAACTCCTTGAAAGAGAAGCATGGAGGTTATGCAAAGTACTAGTCAAGAGTAAATTATGTTCCAAGACAAGGGTGAATGTCATTTCCTTGTGCCCTTTCCGTAGTTTCCCAGGAAGCGATGGAATTCAAATGCCACACATGTTCACTTAATTAGTTAAATCAGCATGTATCCATAAGTTGATACTCATCTCAATGCAATTTGTATTATCTTTCGTCAAATATGATAAATGGATAACGACACTCATTACTCTAGGAAATTATGATCAAATTGATAAATTAACAGATGAATAAAAAGGCGACAGAGCTAAGCACTCCCATCGAACAGATCCTGATTAATTTATATCAAAATATGAACAAGTTCTACACATAAACTTCACGTCATACCTGCTTTAGATTGGATTTGATATCGTCCAAAATCCATTTCAACGCACCTCAACATTCCCTCCCACAAAAGCCATCAAACTGATGACACTCATGACATCCCACGTACAATTCCAGCATCCTATTCAAGTGACGCCGTCAAGTTCGATGACGAGATGACAAACTCATAACTCGCTTGAATTTTCATGAATGATTAATGACTGTTAAAGACGAAAATAACCTATCACTAACCATTTGTTATAAATGCATACATTTAAGTCCGTTGGCACACTAAAATTATCCTATCTCTAAGTAAATTGAAACCGATAGATATTCCTTTCCTTCTTCTTATACGCCCGCACATTATTATTCATTGTCTGACCCTTAAATAATATTATATTTATCAGCAACCCCTCCTTCGGTATGTAAGATCAGCAACCCCTCCTTCGGTATGTAAGATTGTCAAAATCATTTTTCTCTTGGTAAAATAATCTTGACAAATGTTTACCTATTCATCAACTCCAAAGCCAAAGAATATAGCAAAATTACTTAACAATGAAACAACCAGTCGAAATCTATTCCAGTTTGGTCAGTTTGGATGAAAGAGTGTGAAAACAGAGCAAACTTCTGACTTATTATATAATGGATCACCTCTGACTCTTTTTCTAGTTTCAGAATCCCTTGATACCCATCCACCTACCTCTCCTCCTTTCAATTAAGTGCAAGATCATTTTAATTGCCTGCTTACCACATCCTTCTTTCCACGTCCCAAGCCTCTTTACATTGTACACAGTCATTTGTCACCATCATCGGCACACCATAAGCATGTTTACTTCAGCTTATGTCCTTACACACTCGCACGTTTTGCTAGAGGCAAACTATTATGGTAGGAACGATCACAGGAACAAGATTAAGGAAATAGACTGCAGAACCGATAGATTTAAGATGCCATTTTTTCCCGGTACAATGGGGGACCATAATAGTTGCAATAGATCAGTTCTAGGATGCTGAATAGGTTAAATAGTTTTTTTCAGAAGTGCTCAGTATCTTTACATGAATTGTAGATACTAACTTTGCATGCTATCTCCGGCATGATGTACTCCTGCATGTCTTAGTATCTTGTAGCGCTATTAATTTGTCGCATTAATAATACTAACCAGTAGTTATATCTTGAGTAGTGTGCTGCATGGTAGCATTTTCTTCTTCGTATCACTCTCCTAGTTTTAGTCTGATTACGTACCGTTGTCCTGATTGCTTTTGGCCCGCGCCTGGCATTCGGGGGAACGGTTCTGATTTGAACTGGGATGAGTGCTGCATGCCTGGTGTGGAATTACCCCGAGCCACACACCCTAATGGTGGTTTTCATGGTATTTCGTAGATGTAGATGTAGATAATTATTCATATACGTTCCTTCCTCTAATTCAATGGCTATCTAGCCTTTCTACAGAGTTAGTGGAGGTCTTCTAACAACTGCGCACAGCACAAGACCTTTACGTTTTTGAAGTAGTTTCATTAGGTGCACCACATAATCCACCCACAAAACCTTCCCATGTAAAATAGGGCGTTTCACTAGATGCCCTTCAAGAAAGAAAACAGACAAGAAAACCTAATACAGTAGATTCCGGTCAAATGGGACACATCGGGAATGGCGCACTTTGCCCCAATTAGGCAGATGCCACACACACTAGTGGTGGCTTGCACGGTATTTCGCAGATGTAGATGTATCAAATTGCCCTTGCTCCTTGTCCATAGCCTCTCAAAAGAAATTCCCAAAAATTCCACAACAGTCCACGTGAGCGCACATGGAAAGTTTAAAAAATTTTGTCTTCGGTAGTCGGTACATGCGGGCAGGGCGGGCGTTAGTATTGCTCTGACCGAAAGGTCAGTAGCTGACTAGAGCTGCGCGAATGCTTCGAAATCGAATCGAATCGACTCGAATCAGGCTTAATTCGATTCGATTCGCCTGCAAATTGGGATGCTTCGAAAGCGAATGATTCGGAATATTCGAATCTGATAGAGTCGTCTTCGAATCGTTACAAGCATTCAAACATGGCACTCGTTCCCGAATTGCGCGCCGTCCTTTTAGATGATGTTTTCCTCACGCGAAATTAAAATTTAAACGACTACACGTTATTCTGTGCCATTCTTTGTACCACTATATAGATGTATAAGCTAATTCAAGGCCCTGAAATATATTGAAAATCTATATTACTTTAATTCTGCATAAACTTTTGCATTCTAATTAGAATTCGAATACGATTCGCAAGCGAATTTTTTTTAGAGTGATTCGATTCGCTAACAAATATTTAAGGACAATTCGTTTCGATTCGATTCGATTCGAAATTTATGTGGGAGATTCGATTCGGTTCGATTCGAAATGAAAATCCCTCATCCGCACAGCACTAACGGTGACGCAAGGCAAGGGACGAATGGAGATGGGGGTGATGCGGGACGGTGTGGGCCCGTCGCCCACACCGTAATTAATCGCCGACGGAGAGAATCGATTGTTGGACAGCCAAGGATACCGCCAAACGCCCCCTGCGGGAGTGACACCGTACCCGCGGATGTCCGACGCCCCTCTCCCCGCAATGAGATGAATGTCCGACCGACATCCTCCTCATCCTCCTCGAAGCCCACCTTCGCTCCGGATGCATTACTGCGAGATTGATTAAAAGTGCTGTGATTTGCAATTTGCGTTACTCTCGGCATTGAGGCAGTGGGGTGAGGCCTGGTGGTGCACGGAGGAACAATCGAGAAAGGACGGCCTCAAAATTGCGCGGTACTCGTGTTTCAATTACGATTCGTAATACATATTCTGCATCGCAAGAGACACGATATACAAAAATTTATGGCATGTCTCATGGCTACGAGTGTCACCGCATTGAATCATACGTAACGTTCAACCGCCGCTATTGAATTCACCGTTGAGTTGGTTCGAAGTAAAGAATGAACACAGTTTTGCTTTGCTAAAATATTTAAATATATGTATTACTACGCCAGTGCTTAATAAGTAAATATGAATTTCTTTTAAAAGAGATTTTTCATAGCATACAACTTTCCCTACATGACAATAATCCAATGCCCGATTGATTGTAACAAAAACTAAAATTTCAGAGTTAGTTTATCATAATTACCGAATACATTAAAGGTATTACGTACCAAGAATAGTTTTGGCATGTTGAATTGTATTCCCCAAAATTTTCATTTAAATTACGTAGTCGTGCATCAAATAACGCCCAGTCAAATCACAAACTGTATCCATTTTTTATCGCCTTAGGGCTAGTATACAACCTGGCATTACCTCTCATGAGTCTCATCTCATGAAATCACATGACTTTAATATAAATAACCAGATATCAAAGGGTGAGTCATCAATTTTCCCATTCTATTTGAATTGCCACGATATACTGCAATAATAACGCATATTTCCGACGTTGCAACGAAATATCACGTATATCTACCGATAGTTATACGTGATTGTAGTGGCGCTTCGTTGAAAACTGCTACGAGCGTACATATAGTGTCTCACAAATTTTAGAGAGATTAAGGTGGGAGCACCTAGAGACTCGGAGGCTACACGATAGGCTTAGTTTGCTTGATAAATTCAGAACTGATATTTTTCAGAGCGACAGAGAATATTATCATGACTCCTCACTACATCTCTAGGTCTGACAGATGCGATAAAATAAGAGAGATACTCTGTCGAAAAGATAGGTGCAAAAACTCGTTCTTTCCGCAAACAATAAGCGACCACAATAAAAACTGAGCTCCAATAAATACACTCCTATAATATATGCCACTATTTCATCTCCAAAAAACGTACACCTTTACACGGCTGGTAACCTAACGCCCCCTGCCAAATTCCCAAGAGGCGGCTCGCGGGGTATTGTGTAAATGTAAATGCATATGAATATTTAAAGATACCATCTTTTATAGTTTGCACCATGCGTTTGATATGCTTCACTGATTGACATCGGGACTTTATATTGTCTCAATACCGCTAGCGATTTCTAATAATCACATTTATCCCTTGTTATCCAAACCTTATTCTTCACCCCCATAATTTTCGTTAGAGACTTACTTAGACTAAGGTGTGAAGGTTCAAGATATTTGATTTTGTAACCGGCATATTGAAATTCGCCATAAATGTCGATGTATATATTTTAAAGATTCGCCCACCGACCCAACCACGGTGCGTAAATGAGGATTTTTGGTACAGAGAAAGGCATTAATAACAATTTGTAAAACAGTTTTCGTGATTTTTGGAAGGTTGAAAGGGAGGAAAAGGCATTTTGATGCGTTCAAGAATTTTTATATTCGCCCCTATTTCACTCCACAGGCCCGCAACCTTGTTGGCTTGTTGGTTAAATGTACATGGGATTGACAATGGGAGGAAGGGGGGAATTGAGAGGGAATCCGAACGCCCACCGCGGGAGACGCGTAAATTGAACGGTGCTGGGAGATGTCAAGGAGATATGTGGAACTGGTTTCTGTGAAGAGTGGACGTGAAATACAACGGAGTCATCCGGCCGCGCTGGCGTCATTTCCTTTCGATTGAAACAAGCGTCTCCTTGCTGACCCTGAATCTCCCCACACCCCGATAAAATAATCTCCCGCGAGCGAAAGAACATTGAGGGCAATCCTTTCTTTTTCCTTTTCTGTTTACGCTTTTCTCTCCCTCTCCCTTCTATCCTGTCATGGAGACGGCATTTCCAGTTGAGCAATCGTCTCCGTAATCAATCGTCCCGTAACATCCAGCCCAACGATGCCCATAAATGCCTCTTTTATTGTAATGAAGTCGATCTCGCATTACGTACGTATATATTCCTCTCGGGAAGCTCTCAGGAAACATAGCGTCCAAAAATCCCCGGCGAATGTCCAAGTTTTAATTTGTAAGTTTCCTCTCCGAAGGCCAAAGAAAACTCATTCCGTAAATAAATGTAAATCTCAGGATAGCAATGGGAGGCGAGATTGAAGGTGAGTGGACAATGAAGTTCTCAGCCTTGTATCAGGGTTTCGAGAATTTTTTATGGATGGCCCCCTGGTTTCATAACTATCATATATTAAAGCCTTTTTTTAAAAGTCTTTAATTGTTGTAAGATGCAGTTTAAGTATTTACATTTTCTGTTCCTAAAGATTTTGCGGTAAATATGGTAGTGTTGGGCCTGAAGTGAGAAATTTTTTTCAATCACAAGAAATGAGTGGTTTTCAAGGAAATTTTTAGGGAGGATAGCGCATAGAACTGGGTAGTTTTAAGTGAAAAAAGAAATGAGTGTACTGCGGGAATACGGTTTTCAGAGAAAATTTAATATGGAGGTGATGTTTTCGGCGGCCATCTTGGGTGTTTCGTGGAGATTTTCAGCAGATGGCGCAGTGATCATGCGACTTTCACATCTCACCTCACTGGATATATATATATACCTATTCAAAAGGCAAATATTTCCGAGAAGAGGCATTGCCTGACACCCTTCAGCCCTTAGGTATACAAAATATGCACAAAAATTTCTGAGTGTATAAATAAATCCATACGAAAACCTCAGTTATATACAAGAATATTCAATAAGTGGTCGAGAAACCAAACATAATGTGAATAAACTCCACTTAGCCTTCCCCTCCTATCCTACCCCCCCCTTACCCGTACCACAACCATCCCCCCCCCCACTACTGTGTTTGGGCAATGTAACTCCCAATATATCTGCTCATGTCTGTTTATGTTAAGATTAGTCTTACCTGGTGATTAGTGCTAGACAGTCGAAACACGTGTTGTAAGAATTTGAAATAAATTTGGTAGACAGTACGATATCGTTTGAGTATCATTGTTAAATAATGTGAATTATTATTTTGGGCAAGAAATATTTCATCTGTCATGAAAGTGTGCTGAATCGAAAATCCTTCATTGGTGTAAAATTTATTGCACGTTTTTGATAAAAGCTAGTTCAAGGGTACGGGAAAAATAGTAAGTTCACTAAATGTATGTACGTAAATCATTATTTTTAACGTGTCTGCGCCAGTAAAAATCCATATACTTGTCAATATCTCAGCATATAGAACAAAATATTGTACTCCAAGCCATAATATACCACTCACGAGATTCCTCAGATATTTCCAGAAGTGTTTGACTACAGACTCCACCTTATAATCTAGCAAGGACTGCAGCGAAGACTTCACCTTATATTTTAGAAAGAATTCCAATGCGTTAGTGGAAATAATTCAAATGCCATGAGTAAGAAAATATACATATACAGCCTAAAACCACACGCACCGATTTCGTATTGGAGAAGTAATTACTGCCGTCATCAGCAGCTATGATTAAGAAAATTGGTTTGCATCAGCTCACCACTCCACATTCATCTCTTCCTAGCGCTAACCACTTCATTCCTCTCCTGTACACTTTGACGTACTTCTTCTCTCCCCGATGTTTTCTTGGGCTTCCCCAACAATTCTTCCCCATTATTTCTCGACTCATTAATGTGATTGGATTTCTCACTTAAGGACATCTATTTATCCTGTGGATATAACCAAACATGAAGTAACTAGATGAACACAATAATAATATTTTTAAATTTTCATCCCAATCAAGTGTTGTTAAGACTTCGGTTTACGGCCTGGAATTCAAAGTGAAAGCGGAAGTTGTGCGAAAATATGTGATTTTTAGTTTGAATAAAAACCCCCTTAAATTTATATTTAATGGATTTAAATTAAATGTTAATTTAGCCTAGCTCTAGGTCTGTGTTTATGTAAAGCCTAATTGTCGAAAGTTTGAATGACCCCCTATTTTCGACTTTCTTTTTGTGGGGAGGAATACAGAAATACTAGTTAATTTTACATCTGTGCTTTACATGAGATAGTACTTTATAATTATCAGGAACTATCATAATCATACAACACGAATGAACTTGCGTTTAGGAGAAAATCTGAACACACATAATCAAATTATTTCAAAATTTGTACCAATTTCCATCAGTTTACGCATTAAAATAGTATTAAATTGTAACCAAATCACAAAAAGACGCACTTTTTTCGCTTTTATCGATACATATTACTAATAACTAAACGTATGGATAGTTACACGTAAATCTGTAAACGAACGAAAATTTCTCCAATGGCCTTAATGCTTCCGTTATCCCAACGCGTTTTCCAATGCGTTCAATAAATTTGCTCTCCGCATAGTTTTCATAATTCCTCTTTTACCGCCAACTCTCAGTGAGACTTATTCGTCGGAGATTCTCTCCATCAATTGTACCATCATCATTCATCGTTCAAACCACGTCTCCACTGTACCCAATGTTCTTTACTCTCCATCTGTTATTGCTCAAACCTTAGTGCCAAACACCTAAGAGCATGCACTAAATGTCTGTTCAGGTAATTTGCTTCTTCACTACCAAGCTTGTGCTAATAGCTGTCGGCAGACTCCTCCTCTAGAAGAATTTTATTTTTAAAAGGGATATTCTGCTTACCATGTCTTTCTCGCTTCTTCCACCGCTGGTGATGCGGCTTACCAGTTCAAAAACTGCCCCGTCTTGTATATGTTTTTGCTGTTCTATTTCGACAGGGATCGATCTTTCGGATTTATTCCCTAAATTATAAGCTTTGCTTTACTTAACATGTATCTATTTTTTTACTTGCGGAAAAAACCTGCCCCCAATAGTCGAAACATGGATGGAAGTCCGTCTACGAGTTTATATTAATCATTGCTTATGCTTATTGATGGAGGACAACGTCAGTGCTATCATTATTATTTCATGAGAAAATAACTATCTCGTCTTTTTATGTTTTGTCGAAATGGTATTAACAGCTACGATTTTAAGTCTAGTTATTTCATCAGTGACTCCTGCAATCGCAAGTACTTGCAAAGATGATCTCCATGAAATAAGCATACAAACATAAAACTCTACTGGTTTAATTAAATAGAGGCAACTTCATTTTACAAGTGGAGATAATCCTTTGGAGATAATGCATTTTTCCCGTGGATGGTGGAACTCTCTTACGAAAGAGTATCGTTCAACTAGCTTCTAGACTGGATGTTAGATGCATTGAAACAAGATATTCGATAAAAGTAAATACGGAGGCGTTTATTACGTCCCATCTATCTTGCAGCAAACGTTGGTTGGATGTTTAAGGCATCAAGGCGGATATTCACGAGATAGGTAGGGTTATAAAAGGAAACTTCGAAGAATCGATTGACACAGCTTATCCAAACGAGGCCAATGGAGCAGAATGGTAATAAAATATCTCCCAATGCTTACGATTAACGCAATATCATTAGATGTCACTCTCCAGATGAGTAAGAGGTCTATTACTATGCAAAAAGCTCGAGTCAGAATTTATTACGGTCGGCCAAGTCCAAAATCCATCCAATTTTGCACTGAACTACACATCTATGCACTAAATTCGAGAAACACAGACGGCTGTTACTTAACTTACACTTCATAGGTAATTCTGAGCACATCCAAGAGATATCAGTGACATCTGAAATATTGTCAAATTAAATTTCATTGTCCCATAAGAAACTGGAGGAAGACAGTGTAGAAACTATATAAGTGGCTTGAAATGAAATGAGTGATCATGTTAGAAGGAATACAAGGAGAAAGGCGGCAGGGACCCATGCACTGACTAATGGGAAATATCTGACGACAAGACCTAGAACTATGATGCTATGAAAAAACTGGTTAAGAGATTAGACATAGAATGGCGCAGCATGTAAAAACGCTCATAATATACGAAAATAGAAAATTGAAGGCATTGAGAAGTAGGTATTGTTGAAAATGGAGGGGGTACAATTGATTGAAAAAATGAGTAAGGACGAAGTGATTCCAACCACGGAGTAGGATATCCGTGATTCCAACCATGGATGACGAGAGGAAGCTGTAAGAGGATATTGGCAGGAAACAGGGTATGAGCATGGGATATATGACAAGGGGCAAGGTTACCTGAAGATCGCAATAGAGAGGAGAATGCTGGGTAGGCGGGAAGAGGGAAGGAAGATTTACAGATGAGGTGAAGAGAGGTGTACGCCGAGCGAAAGAAATACATAGTGAATTAAGATATGATTGCAGAGATAATGCTGTCTCCTTTAAAATCAATTCTTTTGGATTATACTTCCAATTCCCATGATTGATAGGCATTTATGCATCGTTATGTGTATAAAAATATGAACAAATATCACGGGATATGTATCAATGTACTTATCGTCATTTGCAGAAGCCTGATCACATATGGCATAATGTCGAATTTGTATAGTTTATTTTCATAGTTATCCTGGATACATGTACAAGGCTATAACAAGTAATGCACTTGTTTTAATCTCAATATCAGGAGTAAAAGGGATCGGGAAAATATTATTTTTGATTAGAAGGAAAAAACTGTGTGAATAAGTGACTGAAGTTCTACAACTTTTTGCTCAATAATAAAATTAGGTCAAACTTTGAGGAGTTAAGATGAGGGGTTACAGACTTATAGACTAATTTACTATATTAGACTAACAAATAGTTTACGTAAAACTCACTAATTTTATGTTAATTCCTGAACACTATGGAAAAGTTTTACAAAGATAAGGCTGAATTTATGACAGCAGAATATTGCAAAGCAAGAAAAGAAGCAGCTTGCGGCGAAAGGGAGATGCATACTCGATCGACAGCAAGGCGGATATGTGCAAATGTTTGAACAAGTGACGAAGAGCGAATATGCGACTGTAACTTGTCCAATGGGGAGAGGGAATATCTGTACAGTAACGCAGCGATAGGCTTCCTCTTCAGCCTTATGAACATACCCATTCGAATACATCAGCTAACGATGGTGAAATGTCTACGCCTGAAAACAAAGCGATTCGTTTGGCAATACCCACAAAAAGCATATTCGCGTCCTTAGCTTCGGCCTTCGCTCGCTTGAATAATCATGCCACACAAATGACACTGATTGGTGATTTATCAAGCGTGTAATGTAATTCTGGCTTATGAAGCGCAACTTACGAAAGTTTATTTGCTGAACGCTGAAAGTAAATTGGCTATGGAAAAGGATCAGATAAGTGGATAACTAATGAATGCAGTCTTTTATTTCTCTCGTTCAATTTACTTGCTCAAGCACTTTCACCACCGACGGAGAAGTAAATCAAACATAATAAAAGAAGCGTATAATTTACTCTGCTTGACCGCTTCCTCGTAAATCGTAGTGCATTAAAAGGAGACTTCATTTGTTCCTGGTAGCAAACTTAGGTTCCAAGGATCGGCATTGTCACAACTTCCGCAACTCTCTCCTTCCCCCATAACTGTCCCCGCGAAACATGTTTCAGCATTCTCATTGACTATTCGCGATGCCGAGCAAAGGCTCAACGAGTCTCTAACGATGTCCCTCTCATAAACGAGTGCCCATTTAGCTTACATGCTGACAAAGGGATAGAGTAGATAAAAGCAAGCTTTCGTAACCAAGCAATAAAGCACATCACATATCGTTCGTTCAATTCCCGTCATTTACCACTAGGTGCATTCAAGAAACTATAATAATATTTTTCTTTCGTTTCAAAGTGTACCTAGCATATTAAATACGAATGGACATGTATATACAACCATACTACATGATAAAATTTTTTATTCTAATATAACTTTCGTTGGTCACATTTTACATGCATCAATTGCTGCACGTAAATTACTTGGTTTATTGTGCCGTACGTCAAAGTATATCAAAAATGAAAGTGTGTTAAGAACGTTGTATTATTCTCTTGTAAGAAGCAAATTATAATATTGTTCGGTGATATGGAACCCATCTGCTATAAAGTATAGTGGAATAATTCAGAGAGTCCAGAAAATATTTTTGAGGTTTCTTTATTTCGTTCGATACCATGTTTACCCCACTTTTGAAAATCATGTTTCATTTGAAGAATTATTGTCAATGTTTAATTTTTATATGCTTAGTGATAAAAGAATACTAAATGATTAGTTGTTTCTACATAATGTAATAAATAATGGTGAGAGGTCTAACTTGTACAAACTAAATCTGCTTGTTCCAAATAAGAAATGTAGACACAAAAGGACATTTTATGTAATGAATGTAAATAGTAACTATTGTAAAAATGCTTCCATAAATAGAATGTGTGCTACATTAAATACACTGTGTAATGACATGGATTTCTTTGAGGATAAGAAAACCTACTACAGAAAAGACTGTTAGAAGCTGTTGGCACAAATTGTAAAATCGTAAATTGTAAATGATAATATATATGCATGCGTATTTTATTGGCCAGCTTGACTCCTTGTCCTTGTAGAAATTGTAAATATTTTTATTTGTTACTGTTCACCCTATAATTATATTAATATGTTGGGTGAACGTTAAACTCATTAAATTCAATTCAAAACTTTGAATACATCAAGTAGGCACATGCTACGAATTTCAAAATGCATAATTTACATTTGAACACTCAAAATTAGATCGATGTGATTGCCATTTTAACTTTTAACTTACCTTCAAATTTTATTTTTAAGAAGAAATGTTATTTGAGCCCCACCCAGAAAAAGTACAGTTACGAATCGGTGATGTTTCCTCTGGGACTGTTGGGGAATCGAATTTCATATTCAAGATCCGAGTTCTGCAATAGTTTTCATGCAAGGGTTGAAAAGAAAAGCTCATTAGTTAGGCACTGTATTGATAGTTATAATCAATGTCAAAATGTGGAGCCATATCGGGAGCGTTCCCTTCGGCGATGCAAGTCAACTAGTGTCGACGCGAGTTGACTTGCGTCAAGTGCTGCGCTTTGTAATTAGATAGGGGGGCCGGACGTGATTCAACACACAGAGACACGAGAAAAGCGAGTTGAAGAGAAATAAAAGACGGAATGCGCAACTTGCCATAAGCATAGGCGCTCGTCTTTATCAATTACAGTATTCGCAGTCTAAATATTTTTAGACTGTGAAAGGGAGCGCTTGAAAGGAAGCCGTGAAATGATAGAAAATACTTTTTGAATGTTTAAGGTAAGTATTGTTTTGTTTTTTGTTTAAATTATTCAAGTCAATATGTTTGTTCAAATGTTACATATAAAACCAAAAGATCCCTCTAAGTAAATAACACAACGTTGCTTTTTACTTTTATCTGCCGTTTTTTCTTTGCATTAGAGGGAGTTTTTTCTTCGAAGATGTTTTACCAGAAAATCAAAGTTAATTATATACTTAAGAATTGCACACTTTGTAAGGCATTTACTTGGTATTGGCACTCATGAACCGTGGGGGTGAGTTATCTACGGAATGTCTGCAGAAAAAGTAGGATGGATAGGGTCGGGAATGAGTGGGTAATAAATGAATATGTGGGTTAGATGCTCCAGTAATGGACATATATGAAAGGAGTGTCCTTCATTGGTTTGGCCATGCTGAGAGAAAGGAGGAGAGTTGACTAACGAAACAGATATATAAGAGTGAAATGAATGGTGGGAGAGGTAGAGGTAGGCCGAGAAAGTTGTGGTTGAATGTGGTTGAGGAAATTCTTAGGAGGAGGAATATTAGGAGCCTTAAAGACAGGAGGGCGTGTATGAAGCAGTGCATGGGAGTAAATGAAGAAAAAGAGGTTTGCAAGGATAGGTCAGTATGGAGGAAGTTATTGAAGCAGAGTTAGGTGTACAAATAAATATTTTTGAGTGAAACTTTGTGACTGTGACTACCCCGGAATGGAATGGCGAGATTGGTATGTATGTATGAATAGAAACTCTAACATGGAAAAAATACGATCCTCCAAGGGCCAACCGGATATAGGGGAGCGAAATCCATTACATAGTTTGTATCTCTGAAACGACACAGCAACAAAATAGTATATTTAATGACAAAACTTATGTGATTGATTTTTGAAATGAGTATCAATAAACACTCACAAATATTCCACTATAATTTCTTATAAGGTTTTCCATTCACCTTCAGAAATGTTCACATTCTTGGGATGCACAAAATATATCGACGGCGATTGTTTAATTTCAACCATGAAAATATCAATGGAGCACGTAAACGAGCTAAACAACACAAAACTTCTACAAATAGGACGCAAATTCTGGAACTAGTAAATGATTAACTTCCCCACGAAGGTTAAACATCGCTCATTTATTTATAAATGACACTTACACATTTATTTTACAATGTTCCCGTTAGGCATCAATCGAAAAGATTATAATGGATTCAGAAGGAAATCGCTTAAGCTCGATTGTCCTTAGATATAGCACTCCGTAAATATATTGTTCAAACCTTTGCCATTCTTGGCTTTATCCTTAAAGTAGTAAGTAATGAAGCTCAAATGATTTCGTACTGTCTACAAAATTTTATTTCCACCTCTTGCTACACGTGTTTCGACTGACTAGCAGTCATCATCAGGCAAGACTAATACAACATAAACAGATATGAGCTTATATAATACGTGAAACACGATTTGACACCACTATTTTTGACACCATTGTTAAATAACTTTACCTCCTCCAACAAACCACCCTCTCCCCTAACAACCTCCCCCCCTTTCCATTTTCTCCCACTTTTCCTTCTTTCCTTTCCCAGTGTGACGTAAACATGGTGTTTCACGTATTATATAAGCTCATATCTGTTTATGTTGTATTATTCTTGCCTGATGATGACTGCTAGTCAGTCGAAACACGTGTAGCAAGAGGTGGAAATAAAATTTTGTAGACAGTACGAAATCATTTGAGCTTCATTACTCTTTATGCTGTTCCACGATATCTCGCCTGAGAAAGTGGAGTTTATTGTTAAAGTAGTAAATATTCATCTTCAAACACTCTTTGATCTATAGTAGGAGGAGGATGAGCAATGGTTAAGAAACAATTTTTCTTTGTTACTGGAAAACATACATATTAGTCCTTAAGTGGTCTTAAATATTTTTAAAGATGCAGCTACAAATTGAGAAATTACGGGAACTAGGTCGTAAATTTGCTTTTGGAAAGACATAGCTCTCCAAAGTTATCTTAAAATTGTAGGGCAGGTTAATATATTGCGGCAAAAGTTAAACTGAGTTTCGCTTTTCGTATACTGAATTACATCTGGGCATTGAGCTATAAAGAGTCTTTTTTTTAATTGACTTTATTTGATGATTACCAGCCTCTGAAACAATAACCCGTTCTATTATTCACAAGTACGGATTAATTTAATCATTCCATAAGGATATCAGAATTCAGGAATAAAACGTGTAGAAGAGCCACGTAGTAGGTATCACATATGAGCCGGCAAGGACACGACGCATTTGCAAGTCTTAATTCGTTCAGAAAGCAAACAAAATGTCATATCACACATTAAAGTGCCACCTACTCTATATGCGTGGGAGCTAAAGAATTACATTAATCTAAAACCCCACGATTCATCGACAGCTCCTCGAAGTCATTACGGAGAATCTTCATTGTCTCCTTTCCGGGAAAAACCGACGCCGTAAATCTCAGGAGCGAAACATGAAACTTCCACTCCACACTCTTCCAATGGGTACAACAAAAGAGGAATTACATCGCAAATGAAAAAAAATGAATGCTTCCATTCGAGTGAAGTGTCTTGGGTAAGAAGATTCCCCTCCCGGCCGCGGCTGGCGCTGTGTGTGTTAATGATACGCAATGCGCACATTCTCAATCCCCCTCATTTATATTTCACACGAAACCCAAGCGCGTTAAATAGGCTTAGCGGAGAGCGAGAAAAATATTCCGTCTTTGCCCCGCACGCATTTATCACGGCACTTCTGGGGATTCCTCCTTTGGAAGGCAGCCATCGTTCCGCGGTGGGGGGGGGGCGGTTGGTGGGTGGGAGGGGGGCGTTGGAATCATGTCCCGGGGACCCGATAGGTAGGAAATTATCGCTCCCTATTCCTCCAGCAATTTCCATGTCCCCTCTAATATCGGCGGCTCCCTCCATAACGGTATTCCCAAATTGCCAAGGCGACCGGGGCCGGCGGGGGGAGGCTTCGTTCCCCTCGCCAGGCTACGAAGCCCACACCACCCACCGGCACGGCACCACCTCCCCGGATTTCCAGCCCTCACGAACGGTGGAGAAAAGGGGAGGGTCACGTTTATTAAGAGGCTTATGGGAAGCGGTGACGAGGGTACCCGAAGAGGGGGGATGTGGGACTGTGGGGAATGCTAGATGTGGGACTTGGCTCCCAACTTCCATTTTCGGCCCTAATTCATCCGATTCGGCCAGAGTATGACGAAGCCAATAGTCTGACGAAGCCATTCTTCCATCCTCGCCCTCCCATTTTTCCTTCTCCTCCTCCCAATCATCCTCCTCCATTCGTCCCCGAGCCAAACTCGGAAATCATCGCCCAACGCACAAAGAATGTGAATGAGCGGAGTGCATAAAGTTTCCCAGGGTTGCCCTCTGAAAGATCCATAAAAAACTGAGGCAAATTTTTCTGAGGGAAATGCCAAAAGAAAGAAAAGACTCCTCGACTGGCTACTTATACGAGATCTGATCAAAGTGTTCCAGTAATACTATAGTTACTCGGGAACCAGTCACTGTAGCATCGTGTAGTTGTTGGCCTAATTTTGAAAAAAAAATCTTTATAGTTACCTCCTATTTGTAGATTGTCGCTACGTTAACTCCCTAACGAGCTATAGCTATAATGGTAAAAGCACTTTCGCAATTGGTGATTTCCGGCTCATAATGGATTAGCGAAAACTATATCGGGCCAGGATCTTCTCGAAAAGAAAAATATTGATGACTCACTCTTCCAGGCCATCTTAACGCGTGACAAAATACTGGTTTACGTGACGAGTATTCGGTGCAACGTAGAAACCAAAGCCGAATCACTACAGTAGAGAGCTGAAAGTAGGTCCTTTGAAACCTATGAAAATACGTCGGTCACGATTGAATGTTAATTTCATGTTCCTTATTTTATTTGATTCCAAGGAAGTTTTTCGCTACAAATTCCTCTGACAAGATCGAACGATCAATCATTTCTATTATCTCGTGGTTGTAAGCGGATTGTGTGAAAACATTAGACGGAGATGACCAGAAATTTGACGCAGTACTGAATTGGAGTTGCGTCTTGATACGCCTCCTGCAAGTTCAGACCGTTTCACTCGCGATTGCTGCACATAAACGATACGAGATTATTTGAATGGACATTATTTGAACCCCACAAATATATTATTGTTTACGAGGATCATGTTCCACTCGAAGGATTAGAAAAAAAAACTTATAGCCAAAACCTAAATTGCAAAATTACCCTTAAAGAATCACGGAAAAGGGATTTTCTTGGTGCTCTCATTGTCAGCGGTGGAAGCAAACTGCGGGTAAATATGTGAATAATTAAGAGGGGAATCTTTGCTGAATAAGTTGGAAAGTTTTCAATAAATTCGTTTATAAAATCGGTCCAGGAACTTTTTATGAGATCTTGCATTACAAATAGAGAAGCTCCTTTCTGTGGCTGAGGTGAGATCTGTTTTCTTTTTTAGTGTGTTTTGTCAGCTCAGATAAATTCGAACCAATCTTCTTACTCTACTTGCCATTATCACACACGAGCAGGACGAATTCCTCCTCTGCGTACTCTAACAACTGCGCATAAAATTATACCAAATGTAGATGACTATTGCAATGCTCTTAGCCCTTCAGTGGGCGCGTAAAATTTTGTTACACGATTAGTCGCCCAAATTCAATTTTTTTACTGCATAAAAATTTCAATTATTTAAAAAAATATTTTTAAAGCAATAAATTTAAACTAATATCTATCGTTTACTTAGGTTTATTTTATTATGGAATATGTTTACAGTCATTAGTGGAACAAAACCCAAAGTGAATCGTGAAAAATCGTGAAATATTTTGAGCTTCGAATATTCACTGTTACAATATTTATATAAAATATCCAACAATTTTAATACAACTGATTATAATATAATAATATATAAATACTATATAAATAATATATAATATAACAGTGTCCACAGAAAAAGGTTACACAGTTAGTCGCGTTGGCCACATTTGTGGCCCAGTCCCGCTGGCTTCCTTTCGCACGCTATTTAATACAAACCCTGCAACAAATTATTACAAACGACCATGAGACACTTTTGAGAACATAATAATGTGCACCTATTAAAACTTACAAATATATTATGCCATCCTACGAGAAACGGCACGCAAAGGAAACACTACGGGCCACCCCTGTGGCCCGCGCGCCTACTGAAGGATCTTTATAAGCATCCACCTGGAAGCTAAGGAAAGACAGAGAATGACTAAAACACTTCTGCAATATTAGTTCCCAATATACCAAAGAAACGTGGGTACTATAAATTCATTGGATTACCCACATTCTAAGATTTTCATCAAAAGTGAAAACATATGGTTTTGGAAAGAACTTGCCACTCGCTAAGATCTTTGCTTTTTACGAAAGCTTTTCTGTCGCTTAAAATTCAATCTGTTCAATTTTTTTGCACTGTGAAAACAACTACTGTATTAGGTAACTATTTTCTTGGCGTTTAAAATCTATCCGACGATTTTGACCAGATTTCTATAACATATTTTCTAAATTTAGCATTTTTCTGCAGTAATAGCCGTAAATCTCAGATAGGAAAATAATACAGAGAAAACTCTCCTCTTCTACTAAGATGAATGAATTACGTTTTAGTCCCGCACAGATTAATTTTCTATTTTCAAGCTACTCCAGTAACTTTATTCTCATTTAATGACGGAATTTTAACTGCGTACAGTTTCTTTAGTTCAAAAATAGATGCATTCATAAAAGCTTTTTCACGGAATGATTTCTGTCATTGCTCTCAATAAATTCTGTAATGGGTTTTCTTAATGTCTGTGATGATAAATTCTGTAATGAGTCAATAAAGTCTGTAATGAATTCAGTAATTTAATGAGTTTTCAATCAAGCTTCAATGCTATAACGAATTATGTAAGCATTTTTTTATTTCACAAATAAAATGGCATAGAAAAATCATATTTTTCCAAATTCAATCGAGGAAAAAATATCAAGAATTCATTGCTGTTGAGATGTAATTGTTAGCATATTTCAATTTTTTCAGAAAACTGAGAAATGTGAGCACATCATTTCCAGGCAGAGTTTCTCAAAAAACATGTAATTAAGAAGTCGAAAACTTAGATTGGTCGTGGAAAAATAATCATCTAGTGAGATACATTTTAATCGAAAATGCCGTGGCAAATTATTTGCCTGGAGATGGCAATGATGAAATGAATAATTTTCATTATAAACGGTAACAATTTTTTTCTACTTCATCTCTTTGACTCAGTATTTTAGATACCGATAAAATTGATTGATGTCACTTCACTTTAATACCTAATATATTTCCCGATGATCACTTGTTAACAAGTTAAGTTCAATGAAGTTTATGCCTAAGTTATCGTCATAATCAGAAAAACTTTCCGCTAAGATTTGTCCTCTAATATTAGAGTTCACCGTAATCCCGTTGGCCCAAACCCAATTCTGTAAATCACCCTTGCTATATTGAAGCTCAAGACGCAGGTCACATCACAGATCAGACCTTGTAATATTGAATAAAGAAGCGCCTTCACAAAGAGGGAATTGGAAATACACCTAGTTGCTGTTTGTGAGACGCTAATCAGGAAACCATATCCCATCTGTTGTTCGAAAGCCTAACCAATGCTAACACTCAAGAGTCCGCAACTGCGTACTTCCATTCTGGAATTTAGGGATATCAGGTATTTGGCTCAGGTATTTAGTTAAGGATTGGAGTCAAATCCTTAAATATTTACCACAAAAGGTTTTATATTTCGTATTTTGGTGTACATTTGATGTACTATCTCGTTAGAGACTCGGAGGCTGGGCGCTAGACATCTCGTTAGAGACTCGGAGGCTGGGCGCTAGACTCAGTTTGCTTGAGAAACACAGAACAACTGCCTCAGAGCAACATTGAGAATTTCACTTTGATGCCACACAACATTTCTAGGTCTGACAGAAGCAATAAGATAATATACTATAAGATAGATACATTGCCGAACACATAGGTAAAAAAAATTTGTTATTTCCACGCACAATGATTGACCATAATACAACCCGAGCTCCTCATAATGCATTCCCACAATACACTTGCATGTCAATAGTGCATGTTTGGTGATCTTCACCCCCTGCCACACACCCTTGTGGTGGCTCGTAGTGTATTACGTAGACGTACACGTACACTTCACCATTTCACCTCCAAACACCACCTTCTTTACATCTTTACGCGGCTGGTGTCCTAACACCACAGCCGTCACATGCCCATGCGGCGGCTCGCACGGTAATATGTAGATGTGTATGTTTATTTATAGGAAGTAAACTTTAAAACTAATGGGACTATTAGAAATTCAAATACATTTTTTTTTCTTTGCGAAAAGATTTTTATGACCAATTTATGCTGCTGGACTTTTTTTCTGTAAAATTGATAATATGCTTTTCTTACTTTGTAGATTTTCGCAGCTCATGATGTATATCTGGTAATCTTTGGGTTCTGCGAGTATTTTTTGTATTATTTTTGTGACAGTTTCACCGTGCTCTGCTGCCGGCTTCGTCGGGTTTTTTAAACAACGGTCTTCTTTTTTATAAATAAACAAATTCGACAGTTGATGAATTTAGAATTAATATTTTAAAAAATGTATTCCAAAGAAGTAATTTATATATATATAAGGGAGTTTATAGCCATCCTCTCTATTTAAATGTTGGGGTCTCTTTTCAATTTCCATTGCCTCCCTTACAAGCCGCGGAAAGTAACTGCTTTCTTTGTGTACCACTTTTGAAGCCTCGATGTTAATGGCTATTTATTTTTATTATTAATTATATTATTATTTATTTTTATTAATTCTATATTCATCAACTGCCGAATTTGTTTGTTGTTGTTTAAAAAGCCTAACGAAGCCGGCAGCAGAGCACGGCGAAACTATCGCAAAAATAATACAAAAAATACTTGCAGAACCTAAAGATTACCAGATATACAATTATTTTTTTTTGCATAGGCATTTTATGAATTATTTAACGGTTTAATTGAATGTTGTTACCCACCCTGTACCATGCAACTTGGCGCTGGTTTGCACAGTACTTCGCAGAAGAAGATAAGCGTGGAAAAGTTTCTTTAAAATCTCAGTCTCGCAACTCATAATAGACTCCATTATCCCTATCTCTATGGATCTAGGTAGAAATATTATCATCTCTAACAGCAGAATAGGGTAATTATTTTCCTCATTGATAAAATTTAGATAGTCACCAGAGCCGCCATAATAATGAGCAGTGCGTTTAATACACCTTTCACAATGTAATATAACAGTAAAAGAAGCGTCAACTTTATAACGAGGCATTACTGAACGGAGCGGGACAGCTGTCGCTCCAAAACGAGGCGCAGTTACACGTCAAGCACGACTCGCAGGTGAGTTTGAAAACTTTTTCAGAGAAAATATGAGCCAGGGGCAGTGTGCTGGCGTTAAAGAAACGTCGCCAAATGACATCCATTCCCCGCCGCCATAATCGATTTCCTGTCTAGCATGATCTGGCCTTGTCGCTCGGTTTTACGAGCATGCACAAAGGAATAACCCCGTCTCGCAATCTCCAAGCCCTAATCATTTGACCGAAGCCATGTTTTTCTCCGGCAGGCTGCAAATTTCCACGATAAAACGTTCCCAGATTTCGGGTCGAAACATACGCTGGCAAAAAAATTAAGCCCCCCCCCCACTCCCTCAACCGCTGCTGGGGGCAACCGAAGGGCAATCAATTTCGACACAGTTTGCGCCGCCTAAAACTTTCTGGGCTTTGGATGTTTACACGGGCTTTTCGTGCGCGTTCCCGCCATGTGTGTGTACCCCCGGAAAAATTCCTTGCTATCTGGGTCGCCAACAAAGAGTAGCATCGGCTCGCAAAGTTCCTAAGTGACTGCAAAATCGTCCCCGTTTCGCACACACTGCAGAGGCTTCGATGCCGATGCACCTTTTTCTTTCTTTTTTACCTCAACCACTAACCCCAGTTTCCGAACTAATGACCCTTTTACGGTACTAGGGTTGAGTTATGGTTAATATGGTGGTCCCAGCCGACTGGCGTACACATATTTTCCCGTTTTACCGCAGTACAAATGCAGGGGACCTCTGGTGTAGAGTTCCGAATCACAAAGAAACGACAGTTGAAATAATTCATGCGCTTGCAGCAGCAACATCATAATCTTAAGAGTTATTTAAGTATCTGAAGTGGCGCTTTCTAAAATCGGCCGTGGGCCAAGGTGAAGCTGGGTCAGCCATATAGTGTGTCAATATATTCTATTAGCGCAACTGGCATAAACATTTTAATCTACTCGCTTGCTGTACATTAAATGTTGCATTACAGATGAATTGGGAGAATTTGCATAAAGTTGATGAATAAAAATATATGTTCATCTCCTACATCCCCATCTCAAGGAGAAATAGGCATGTGGAGGCATTGAAAAGCATGCGTCTGCTCTCGAGTGCCTATGCTACGGGTATCGTCTTCCAAATTTAAAAAAAACATATAAAAATATTTCACTTTAAAGCAGGAAACAAGTCATCAGGGCCGTTTGGTCGTTTTGATGACGATGGAAAAGTCTTCCATAGAAACGTCGGCAGAGGAGCAGATGGAGCATCTCTCCCGGACGGAAACCCGAGAAGAATTTATTGCAGTCATTCGCCGGGAAAAAGTTAAATCCTACAGGAAACAATTACTAGTCGTGGGAATATCCGTCCCGTCCCACGAGCTCGTGCAGCAACCATAGTACTCTAGGGGCTCTCAATATGAAGAGAAAGCCTTTACCCGCTGTGCTTTGTCCCACCTCTATTCAAGCATAAACTCTACAGATATTAAGATCGATAAACAAGATAAAGTAGAGGAAAAATGGCTATAGAAGCACAGGAACGGTACTTTGCTTTCATAAAATTAGCCACTAACATGAACAGACTATTTCAGGCATACCACTCATAGCCATATCCTGGTTTGATTACGAACATTGTTGTCATGAGACAGCAGGAAGTTCACATTTCATACATATGCAGAATGCTTATTTCATAAATGCCTCATTTTCGCTTGGGTATAATACAGTCGAACTTCCATTTCCTCTTCAGTGTCGTACTACTGGGCTTCTCCTTGACCTTTCATTTCCTTACTCGGCAAAACATTGGCAGCTTCCGTTCACACGTAATTCAAATGTCATTTAACCAGCGCAACTGCTAGTTACTTGACCAGAGTTAATAAATTGACGAGGGTTGACACCAGCTTGCGTATTTGGCAATATGTATTTTTAAGGCATTAAATTACGAAGTAGATAAGCTGTAAGCTCAAATGACACTTTGTAGTAATTGATCAACATCCTCGAGAGCAATTTTTCAGAATAAGAATCTTGATGAGATTCTATATAACAGATACTAAATTGAGCTAAACATTACAACTATCCTTAATTTCAATTTCAAGTCAATAAGCCAAAGATTTGACCGTTAAAATGTTGCCAATAATCGTATTCCATAGCTTTATACAATATTATTGCCATTCGTCCAAAAATGTTTGAACCAACTTTTACAAAATTTCTGCAAATCACCCTTCATAAAAGTAATATCGAATAAATATTTCGGTACCCCCAAAATTGTAAAAGTTAATAGAAAGAAATGAGGTTAAAATGAGGTAAGAGCAAGCTTACATCTACATCAACGTCATACCCAGCAAGCCACCCAAAGGATGTGTGGCAGGGGGTGCTTCCAAACTAGGCATGTATGAATGATACGGTAGAACACCGAAACTACATTGAAACCAGCGTACCACACATGCAACGCGCCAATTAACAACCTACTAACCAAGAAACATTCTAACGTCAATCGTTCCAACATGCAAGGGCTACAAAGACTACTACTAAAGATTCAAAATCTCATGTGTAAATAAGAGCATCAATATTTACATCATGCATAAATAAGAACGGAAAATATATAAAGAAAGAGATCTAAAATCTAGCTAATATCGCTATTTACACTATTCGTGACGACGATCACAGCTGTTATGGTACGCGGAAAAAATGACATTTATACCTATCGGTTCTACAATCTATCTCTCTAATTTTATTGGCGCGATCTAATCTGCCGTAGTAGAGGGGTTTAATAGTATGCTTTTTACGTCGTGAGAGAAATGATTTTCCTGAAATTTAGTTAAGAGTTTTCGACAAACACTGAATCTGTGAGTCGACAGAAACCGCTTTAGCTACCTCAAAGTCTACGGCTAATCAGAAATCCTTTTAATTTTGGAGTAGATCTCACATAACCACCTCCAAGCGCCAACTTTACTCCTCTCACCCCTCCGAGCAGAAGTGCCCATTGGACTCGCCACCCTTGTATGTTCCCGAAATCGTTATTACTACCGCCACGTCAGCGGGCTTAAAACTCTTGTAATGGCCAGGATATTACCGCGTATCCCAGGGCGACGGTATCCAGAGTACTAAGCTCCCCCGTCCACATGCAACCTCTATACCATTCCTTTCTTTCTCTTCCAGGGTTACGGAAAAAGACCCCTGACCCTCAGGCTACTAAGTGCTCCGTCCAATCGTTCCTTTCGCTCCCCACAGGGGTTCCCCCCTTTTCCCCTTTTACTTCCAGTAACGAGGAGGGAAGACAGGGAAGAATGAGAAGTCAGAGGGACGGGGTCATTGCACAGAGCAATCCGGGTACGTGTTATTGCAACATCCAACGGGTTAATTGCATAGGAGAGGGAGTATTCGCAGTTTCAGAGCGTACAACCGCCCCTACTGGACGAAAAGTGAACTGCCTTTGATAAGGAGAAATTCGAAAATCTTGCGGCAACATGACCGCTGCGAACTCATTGCCCAACAGTGTAATATGTAACGCTCAGTTTTTCATCAATCAAAGTCTCTATTGGCGAGAAGGAAATATCAAGTTGCTACCCAAACACCTGAGTATTTGCATTAGTAAAGCATTAGCGTGTGCAAAGGAGATCCGCTAGAGTTGTTAAAGGCAGTTATGATAATTGTACAAGTGTTATGAGTTTAATAGAAGAACTAGGATGGGAATTACTATCAGAACGCAGGTTATAATTTAGGTTAAACCTTTTAAGTAAATTCAAAACCGATTTGTTCACAGATGACGTTAGATATATATTAAGAACCCCTGCGTATTATGCTAGGTTTGATCATATTAACAAGATTAGAGAGAATGATTGTCGTACCGATAGATTTAAAATGTCATTTTTCCCTCGTACTATAAGAGAGAACAATAGGCAGCGTAGCAAAGGGATAGGTAGGTGAAATATAGTTAGAGTAGTCTGTAGTGCATGATGCATGTAATAACAACCAATAATCCCTTTCTTATTATGTAGATACAAACCATCTAGCTGCATGTAACCCTATTATCCATGTGACCCCAACTCCATGTGACCCCAACTCCCTATTATCTAGCATGTCCCCCTTAAATATCCTACTTGCATGTCAAAAGTGCATGATTGGTGATCTTCACCCCCTGCCACCCACCCTCGTAGTGGCTCGCAGGGTATTACGCAGATTTAGATGTACTAGGTACGTGACTTATTTACCAATAGTTAACAGCTTCGTATATTCGATCAAATCTTCTATCGCCGTATAAAATTTATAAAAGTGTAACCTATGAATAATTGCTAATGCACAAAATAATTAGTCACTAAAAGTTAACGAACTGGCCATATGTCTCAAAACAACTCTTTTATCAAGTAATTAAGTCTCCAAGCGGTTCCTTGCGCATCCTCCATTTGGCTACTTACTAAGTAGAAGGGGCTGTCTATAACCCACGTAGACAAAAAAAGGACACCTTTTGACCCCCCCCCCCCCCTTCCCCACATCGTGGACTCTCGTAGACTTCATCCGGACCCCCCCCCCCCCCCCCCCGTCCCTGCTGTTGTCCACGTAGTCTTCACTTTTTTTCTTGAAAAAGCTGTGAAACGAGTTATTAATATACTGTCTTGGACTATCTGTAATTTAAGGCTGATTTAAAAGGAAGGTAAGTAAAAGAAAAACTACTCTTGTAGCTATGATAATCTGTCATTTACTATATACTGTATGGTGTCGACCATCGTCTACGTAGACATCCCTCCCCCCCCCCTCCCCCCCCCCACTCAACGTGGACTTTCGTTGACAACCCTCGTACCCCTGTTTGGTGTCTACGTGCATTATGGACAGCCGCTTACGGAACTCATAACTCAATGCCATAAGTTATTAAACCAATAAAAATACATATGTGTCGTTCCTGCAACGAGCCATAAATGTGTAACTTAATATTTGTCTTGACCCAGTGGGGAAAATTTTATGCAAAAGATATGCAAATAATATTCTTTAGTGCAGAGAATATTCATCATGAAAGTTCAAAGTAGTATCAAATGGCGCACTATCCGAGTGCAAAGTACATGCTCCCGCAGTAATGCATAGGATGTTCATTGGATGTACATCGTGCACGATCTTTGACCACATCCTGCAGGTGCACAGATGCTTCATAGTCTGTGCATGGTGGTCGACCTTTATCCGACATAATGTTTCGGATGTTCACGAAATGCGTATCATACACTACCCAGTGGTGATTCACCACAGAGAGTTGACACACAACTTGGCATTACCTTGGTATCTTGGTTTACCTTCTTCAAGCAAAGCGAAGACGAGATGCAGGCTGATCAAAATACACGCACAGACGATAAACCCAAGCTTGCGATTTCAACTACTCAACTATCACATTGTGTTTACTAACTTATGCTCCACTCTTGAACCTCTGATTTTGAGACATACACATTAAAATACATTGCTTTTGTAATAAAACATTTAAAGACAGATAACTTTCATAGATGTTGTCTCGTGTTCTACCTTAAATTTATGTTTACTCCTTATTTTTAGACATTATCATGGTCACTTATACCAAAGCCCTGCTGGAGATTTAGATCGCGCGAAGGATATTCATTTGACATGCATTTTGGTCCACCTCCATCCTAGGCAGTGCATACTGCATATAGACATAGGCATGTAAGACGTTTGATGAATATATCAATCGTTGACTATAGTTTTTCGGCCAACATTTAAAATTACTTCACTTTCAGAACTTTTGAAAAAAAGTAACAAAGGCAATAGTACTCAGATGTGCGTCACTGGCAAGATGTAGACATTTCGGAGGAAAACATGATATAATCTTCGACCTCCACATCCATTTGGAGGCGTGCCCACGCTCTTTTGGCATTTCAGCCCGTACATCCAACATACAACAATCAAAGAATGTGCTAATACAAGCGTCTTTGTCGCAGTCCCCTTGGTTACTTCAGTGAATATGCCAACACTGTTCACGCGGTTCATGCGTAAAGTTGGTGCAGCGAGGAACAACCTTTGCAGGTCTTATGCACGTCCATTCTACATTAAGAGAACACTCCACAGACTTTGAATTACTTCAAACTTAATCCTGCACAAACTTTCCCCACTGGGGACTCACATAGTCCAGCCAGAGCCACTTTCACCCACACGCCAGGAAAACATTACGTTCTTCTTCAAGGCATTGCAAATCTTCATGGTCCTCTCATCTGGGGTTCTCCGAAAATTAGCCCTCCAGGCCTGAGCTTGAAACCAACCCCCGTGAAATATCCATCGGGGTGGGCATCCTGGACTATGTAGGAGGGGGGGGGGAGTGGGTGGTAGTTGACATGAGGCTCACCACGAGACGAAGAGCTCCCTTCCCTCCACACCCCCTTCCTCCACCAACTAACGAACACACACCTAGCTTAGAGTGATCGCATGTGTGTGCGTGAGGTATTGCCTTTCCTCTACACCACCAGCGCCACGGGGCAATGCCTATCCGTCCGCCGGGTTTCTGCAAATGACGTGCCCGGGGTCGTAAATTACCGATTGGACGCGTGTGCATCCGCCCCAGACGCTTAAACCCCCCCCCCTCCCTTCAACGATTACTGCCCCAGGGTCTAGAACACCACCAGACCTCATCCCACGCACTACCTCCCCCCTTCTCCCCCGCCCCCCCATTCACCACTCCCACCCCAACACTCGGACAGCGCTGAAGCAAGACTCCCGGCACCTCGTTCCGTTTTCCTGGATCTATTTCCACCCCCTCTATCCCATCACCCTCTGCCCTACTCCTTCTTCTCAACCCCCCGCACCTTGTGTGTGGACGTGCACCGTATTATCTTACGCGAGCTTCGTCGTCAGGCCTTGGGGGGAGTAAGTGGCAGGTGTTGATAATTGCGTTTCCGATGCCGGGGGCCCCGAGTTTGCCAGTCGCGGCGCCCGGGAGAGAAATGATAAGCGCATCGTCGGCTCTGGCTCAGTTAGGGAGTTGGACGTGTGGGTTGGCTGAATATGAGGAGATGGGAGGGTGAGTATAGGGGGCTGGATATGATAGCTTACGTCTTGGAGGATAGTGGATATCGCTCCGACGCATAAATTTGACTCGACTCAGTCGTCAGGACTGGACGATGTGAAGAAGTCTCCAAATGGAATCTCCTCGAAACGCCGATGCCGACCTCGTAAATGTCACTCACACGACAAAGATTCATCCTGATCGTTCTCAGACGGTGCGATAGCCTGAAGCGGCGACCGAATTTGTTGTTGTTTCATTATTCACTGTTACGTTTGTCGTGAAATTTATTCAAAAGGGGAAAGAAAAATTTACTGAACTTGAAGTGAATATCCATCAATCTGGACACTAAGGAGATCTTGAGGGAGAGTCTGCATGGTGGTGAAAGACGATTTGCCAAAGAAAGAAAGGGAAAAAAGATATTATACGTATCGCCTCCTTTGCAGTACTAAAGTATGACAATCAAATAACTATGGTGATTTACGATAAGAGGAGTAACCGGAATGAGAGGAAGTGTTGGACCGAGAACTTCAATGTTTTTTTGGTGGAAGATACTCTTCATGAAGAGAATATTGGGACTGATAAGTGAGAACAGAGGGGCCTTTTAAAGAAATGGATGAGGTTAACCGAAGCAAAATCGGCATTCAAGCATAGTGCAGTATAAAGAAAATCATTTGAGTAAGCTTTATGAGCCTATGACTGAGTGCTAAACTTGTTTCACTGTGCCAACTCCGAAAGGAAACAGCGCGGCGTGGTGGATAAGCATATATTGGTCTAATACAGATCTGACTTTTCAATTTGCCATCTCGTCGCAGACAGATAACTGTAGCAATATGGTGTACACAAAGAGACTTCATTAGTGGCGTCAGCTTGATGATATCTGGTACTTTATCCAGAGGAGACACTGACCAGAGAGACGATTGAGGTCGGTAAACAATGGAAGGGTCTGATTACATGTCTCGAAGGATAGTGATTTTCTTCCAGAGATATCTCCCCTTGTCACCAGGACTGCACGATATGAAGAAACCTAAGGTTACGCCCTCTCATCGAAATTGTCCACCGAGTTGGACACGTCTAGGACTACGAGAGAAGAACATATTGAGGGAAGATGCGATATATCGCCATAGAAAGATGCGGATGTAAAAGGCTTTTAGCCGTTGGTACTTATCGCAGTAGAGAAAATTGGTAAGCAGTGATTACGAGGTTTGACGATGAAGCACCCCAACTCGTCACCGTGAGTTGACTGCGGGATTTATTTTCAAAGAGGCCTAATTGGTGCCTCCATAATTTTGGCCTCTTGCGCTGAAGTATCTTGAGCATCTGGCAGGAGTACATGAAAAATAACGAAAATTGCCAAGTTATCACTTAAGATCTAACTTGAGGATATTGCATCACGGCGTTTCCCTAGGACTTGGCAATGCATTCACATCAGTTTTGGAATATTCTTTTTAAGAGGAAAAACAAAGCGCTGACTCCAGTTATTCACTATGATTACCGTTTTCAGAGCAGCATTTTTCTTTATTAGTCGCCAATAATTGATCAAATTTACTCAGAATTATAAGAAAAATAGAATTCACAAGGAGTATTTTTGTGAAAAGACGGTTTCAGAGAAATCTATGGACTAATTTTGATGATGGAACAAGCCGACACGTCATTCAGGAAGATTTTCATTTTAACGCAAACAGTGCATAAGCTAGATTTTCTACGCTGTAGATCATTCAATATCGCATGGAATATTCGTATGAACAAATGAAGCACTACCGTCGAGGCAAGCTTCAACACTTGGCAACAATACCTGCTGTTTAAAACTGCAAGTTAGTTCTATGAATTAACAAAAATCATTATTAACGTGCAAAAAATCATAAGAATTTGGGAATGCCGGGTACTCTACAAATATTAATACATCTATGCCATACCCTGCAAGCCACTCAAAGGGTGTGTGGCATGGGGTGCTTCCACACCAGGCATGCATGAATTAAACGGCAGAACACCGAAACTACATTGAAACCGGCGTACCACACATGAAACGCGTCCATTAAAAATCTACTAACCAAGAAACATTCTATCGTCAATCGATCCAACATGCAAGGGGTACAAGGACTACTACTACAGATTGAAAATATTATGCATGAATAAGAACATCAATATTTACATCATGCATAAATAAGAACGTATAAAATATAAAGAGAAAAATCTAAAGTCTAGCTAATGTCACCATTTGGACTATTCATGGCGACGATCACAGCTGTTATGGTCCCGAATGGTACGCAGAAAAAATTAGATTTTACACCTATCGGTTCTACAATCTATTTCTCTAATTTTATTGGCGCGATCTAATCTGCCGTAGTACGAGGGGGTTCGTAGTATGTATTTCACGTGAACCTTTCACGTGAATAATGAACTTGACGTGAATAAGGCTTGTGCGTGGATTGGATAAAGGGTTGATTCCTCGGTTTTCCGGAATTTCAAAAGCGTCGTTCCATCTTGAGGACAATATTTCGTCGACTATCCTGCAGACTTCATCAAGTCCAAGTACCTGGACCTGAGGAAGTCTGCCGGGTAGCCGGCGAAATATATTTTTCAAGACGGAACGACGCGGCATAAATGCCGGAAAACTGAAGAATCAACCACCTATGAACCTGTCGTTAGAGGGAGAGATCCCGGACGACTAATGTCACCGGTCCCAAGGATGAATTCATGAGATTGATTTACCTTTCACTCGTTGAGCAATCAGTCTTTGGTTTCACCACTGAGTCTGGAATTCACCACTAACCTATGTTACCTAGAAAGAGTCAAAGTATCCTAGAAATGATGTATCGCGACTATTATTATCCCTTAGTGTGCGTAGAAAACATGACATTTTAAATCTATCGGTTCTACAGTCTATTTCTTTGATTTTATGCCAGTGATCATTATTACCTTAAAAGTTTGGGTCAAGTACAATATGTTGAACGTCCAAAAAAAATAGTCAACATCACATAAGTAAAGCATTATTCTATACTTTTCTCTTCGATCGGATAGAGGTTCCCGGCCTAATTTCCTCGACAATTTTGTAACACTACGATGTTTATCGTAGCAATTTTTAGCAAATCTAGCTGCTCTCCACTGTATGCGATCTATATCTGAAACTAGTCTTACTTAATAAGGGTCCTATATACTAGCGGCGTACTCCAAGTGGGGTCTTACGAGAGAAAAATAACATCGCTCCTTTACCTTCTCGTCACACTTTCCTAGTATTCTTTGAATAAATCCTAATTTACGATATACCTGTCTGTAAATTTCACGTATATGCTTTCCCCACGTCAAGTACTGAGTAAGGGTCACTCCTAAGTACTTAACTGACTTAACATTTATTATTTCGGCTTGATTAATTGTTATCGCCTCGTTGGTTAAACTACTCTTTCTCCAAAATTGATAACAACGCACTTTTTAAAATTTAATTCTGTCAAGTGTCACACAATTCGTTACTTATGCGCATCTCTCTATATTAAGAGCACAGTTTTTCTTGCACGCTGAGAGGTATATCTATACAATTTAACATTTTATGCTTCAATAACAAATACTCTACGATAAACGCAAAAGAAAGCACGGTACGACCACTGGCAGTATCATCGTTCCGGCGTTTCCAACTTTCCTCGGTGTCTTTCCATCCTGGAGTCTCGAATACCAGCGGCGTACGCCAAGTGAGTTCTCACGAGAGAAAAATAACATCGATCCTTTACTTTCTCGTCACATTTTCTTAGTATTTTAAAAAAAATAAACATCTCCCTACATTTGTCATCACTTACGAAGAAGGGCACTGTCGACATCCCGCTAATTCTTCGACCGTGACAAAAGGAGAGGAACGAAACGGATGGAGAATTTCGCCCGACTCTGATAATTCCGGGTGCAACCACGACGGCCCACCTCGTGCTTCGCTAAATTGCTCCCAAGGCCTCTCGAAGAGAGAGAGACGGTGTATTTCGTCGCGAGGGATGCACGAGGAGAGCGTGGGAGGAAGAGACCTCTTGATTGATGCGAGGCTGCGATAAACGGGGCTGGCTGAGGAGATCGTCACGATAGGGAGGCAACTCTCAGAAGATGGAGGATGGGGGTTGAAAACATCTGCCCTCCCCCACCCCCCGCCCCCTCAGCTACTACCTCCCGGAAGGAAATTCGGACGCGATTGTGCAAACATTCTCGACTCGCAGCTGAATCCATAATTCAAAAAGAATTAAGGAACGAAGCGGGCGCCGCGCTCGTTAAGAGTGAGAAAAAAATTAATGTCACGGGCTTCTCCCCGTCCTTCCGCCCCACCCCACCCCTTCCAACCCCCGGGCGATAATTTAGTGCTGAGGGAGGGAGGGTGGGTGGAGGTGGGGGAGGAAATAATCCGTTTGATGTCGTCCTTTGCGAACGTGTTTTTCGCCGCTCGGAGAGATTGCGAGAAAACATTTCCATCATCGTGCCTCTAATCTCCTAATCAATACCTGCGGGTCGCACGGAAGGAGATACATAACACGGGAAACCGAGAATGGTTTTTTTTTCCAACCACTTAAATGTCTTTTTGGAAGGGAAAATTTCTCAGGCAGTGTTGGAAGAAAAAAATTAAGTTGTGTTCTCTCGGTTGGGATAAACATATCATATTATGAAGGATTTTAAAGAAGCCGTCTGAACAGTTGTACGTCCACAAATAATTTCATGACTTTGGTATTTGCAAGTTCACCCCACATTTCTTGGTCAAATAATTAAACTAGCGACCATATAGGCACTGAATCCTGGTGGTGCATATAAAATTTTCAAAGTCTTAAACATGTCCTCAAATGTAGCGTGTATTAAGCATTGCGATATAATTTGTGTTAAAAAATTAAGAATTTTCGATGAAGTTGCATCGATTTCGAGCAATTCGAGAATCAATTGCTCTGAGTTCATTGCTAACATGTTCTATTTACGTACGTTCTAATTATGCGAGTATAGTGTATCTATCAATTTACTAGGTACTAACAATGACACTGACAAAGGCGCGGGGAGACGTACAGACGGACGCGGGGTAGTAAAGACAAGCGCCACAGCACTTCCTCGGAGTCACAGTCGCGTGACATCAGCCTGATACCAACTGCAGTTGGCGCATGTAAAATTTTCCAACACTCATAAATATGTCCTCCGCTGTAGCATGAATTAAGCATTACGATATAATTTGTGTTACAAAATTAAGAATTTTCGATGAAGTTGCATCGATTTCGAGGGAATAAATTTTTCTGAGTTCATTGCTAACATGTTCTATTTACATGCGTTCTCATTATTCGAGTATAGTGTATAATACCTCCTGGTACCTCTTCCTATGTGCTCTCCTCTTCATTTGGTCGATGAACTTATTCCTGGGTCTTCCTCTGGAGACTTTCCCCTCTATTTTGCCATCCAATACGCACTTCACAAACCCGTTGTGTTTTAGGGTGTGTCCAATCCATCTGGTTCTTCTTTCCTCTATGGTGTTCCTTATGGGTTTGTGAAGAACATATTGGAAGGCAAAATAGAGGAAAAAGTCCCCAGAGGAAGATCCAGGAATAAGCTCATGGACCAAATAAAGAGGAGAGTACATAGGAATAGGTTCCAGGATGTAAGGGAACTTGCATTAGATAGGAAAGGGTGGATGGCTGCAGTAAACCAAACTTACTAGTAGGATTGCACGACCAATGATGATGAATGTATAGTAATGTGTTCAATTGCTTTTATTTCTTCGCCACCAATCTGTAGGCTTACTGCCATTCTTGCAAACTCTGAGATCTCGTGATATTTTAGTGCTGTAAATATTGTGTTCTTGTAGCCACACGAGAATGAATTTTTGCACGTATATGTTCGGTAATTTATCTGTCTCATTTTATCGCTTCGGTCGGACATAGAGATGAATGTGTGGCATCATAATGATATTCTGTGCCGGCTTCCTGGAAAATGGTAATTATTTTCGCGTATTTTAGACTAATTGAGTGAAGGTTTTGGTCATAGAATGTTGTCACAGGCTCATATATTCAAGCGTGCGACAAGACACCAGTAGTTTTAAATACAATGTGTTTCACTTTTTAATTTCATTGTATATTTCCGGGATTTGGTTAAGGAAATCTTCAGGAAATGCGATCATATCCCCAAATGGAAAAGAAAAATTGGTCGATTTTTCGCTAACAATTCCTTATTTTACTTTCGCACCATTTTTCAGCCTTCGGAATGTTCTGAAATATCAATAGCGTCTTTTTTTTCTGTTCACTGGTCAGGTGCACCTCAGAGAGGTTTTTCTATTCAGTTTAAAAGTCTCAGTCAGGAAAATTTTCGATTGAAAAATGTAAAATTTAGTCAGATCGTGGAATGCATGTAACTTCATATCCATTAAATGCAGGCCTATCTGCGACCGCAAACGAAATAAATTGCGAGCGAAGCTCTCCCTAACCATACACCAGTATTTAAGATGGCTCTCTGTTATACCGTAAAAAAACTCGCAAGAAATGGCGTTTGGATCATTTACGAAGGAAACTTCTACGAGTCGAAAAGGGCTAATTTATCCGAGCGGAAGTAAATGAGGCCTTTTTTGCGACAATAGACAACCGCGAAACGAGCGCAAGAGGTTCAAAGGAAAGCCTCCCTTTGGTGCCCGCCTGATGAGTTACAATCTGTATACAGGTTGGGAGACGAAGACGAACTGCTAGCCGGCTGGAAGAGAACTAGCACCGTTGCGGTCTATTGAGAATTTTTAAGGGGCCCTTTTCAGAAGGGGACGTCGTTATAGACCGAGTAGGGCCCTACTTTGGCGACCGTCTCTTCGCATCTCGGCGCTCCTTTCAAAATCACGACTTCTTATCCTCACCTTCTTGGTAGAGGGGGGGAGCTTTTCCTGTTAATGACCTCTTAGACCTTAGACGGACACCAGCGCCACGGATCCGGGACCCGAATAATCAACGCCGGCTTCCGTCTGGAGCTATTTATTTTTCTGCTGTCCGGAAAAGGCGAGTGTAAGCATTGCAGCGTTTGCTCGTGCCACCAGACGCGACGACGTCGCTCTCCTTCTCGAGTTATTTTCCCCTCACTGGCGCCAACGGGATATTTTCTTCGAACCGAAACCTCGGAACAAAGTTTTTTCCATTAATCACGCTTCGTCGTCGTTTCAAACATACCAGCTTACCCATTCATGGCGGTAACATTTCAGAAAAAATAAGTTCCCATTCTCATTCAATTACTTGTTTGAGCCACGAACATTTAGCGATGGTTGTAAACATCAAGGTGCCTTATCATGCACCCGATATTGCTTTAGCGAAGACTGTGGCCAATCAGAGACAAGCGATATTGCTGACGAATGCTTTTTTGTCTCAAAAACGTTGAATCACTTTCTAAATCCGAAACGGTTGGCTATGCCCTCCCCAACAGGTTCGGTAACAATCACTACTTTTACCAATCGCACTCAGATCCATTTGGCCGGTTTAGCTCGGTATGGTAAACACAACGGGCTAGAGAGATCGATATGAGAAGCGGGCTAACTCGGCCCACTTTCTCTGCCAGTCTGAGATTTCAAATCGCTATGAACCGATTCAAATCGATATTTCAATGAATTTCGCATTGGTAAACCAGGCAATCCGAGTCGGCTTGCTTAGAATATTCAGATCGGTCCGAGATCATATCGATCTGAGTTCGAATGGTAAACGTAGTGAATTCCACAAACAGAAATTTACGGAATTGTTTGTATGGCTGTGTATGTGTATTGTTTGCGCGGAACTAAATTCTTAGGCGAGTAAATAAGCATTTAGCGTGGTTTAAAAAATATTTTACTTAGGATTTCAACAGTGAAATAATTCTATACGATTTTATAGTTGATAAATTCGTTCCAAAAATGTTGTAGACGATGCTTGAGATACCTGGGAAATATGTGGTGTTAGAAAGGAGAATATCTCCATGTTTACAGATTTTTTTATGATTACATGAAAAAATACATACTTATTCAAACGTAAGTCACTAATGAGATGAGTTTGGCCATTCTGTACGGAAGATGAATATCGTACCGCCATTTTGAAAAGACTTCGTCGCAGATCGTTCCAATCGTAATACCACACCAGGCATGTAGCACTCATCCCATTTCAAATCAGAACCGCGCACGTTCCCCCGAATGCCATGAGCAGCCCAAAAGCAGTCAGGACAGCGGTACGCAGTCAGACCACAAACCAGGAGAGTGATGCATAGAGGAACATGCTGCCATGATATACATTACTTAATCAATAATCCCTTTCTTATTATGTAGATACTAATCATCTATCTGTCTCCATTAAATATCCTAGTAGTATGTCAATAGTGCATGTTAGGTGATTTTCACCCCCTGCCACACACCCTCGTGGTGGCTCGCAGGGTATTACGTAGACGTAGACTACTTAAGATATAACTACTGGTTAGTATTATCAATGCGACACATAAATAGCACTACAAGGTACTAAGACATGCAGGAGTGTATTATGCATGCGATATATGATTGCAAGCGAAGTTGGTATCCACAATTCATGTTATGATATTTAGCACTACTGAAAAAACCTATTGAACCTAGTCAGTATCCTATCTATCTGCTATCACAGCGTAGATTAAATTATAGGCTTAACCTCTCAGCTAAATTTCAGGAAAAAAATTTCTCTGACGACGTAAAAAACATACTATTAACCTAAAATGGATTTATTGAAATAACTTTTACAAACCGCAAGAAAAATACAACTCACGACCCGGATTTCAACGTGTTTGCGTCATTGCGAAGATGACGCAAACGCGTTATTTTAATAAATCCATTTTAGAAATGAATTGCCACAAAGTTACCCGGGAGAGTTTTTCATCCTATCAACCTCCTCGTACTATGGCAGATTAGATTGCGCCAATAAAATTAGAGAGATAGATTGTAGAACCGATAGGTATAAAATGCCATTTTTTCCTCGTACCATTCGGGACCATAACAGCTGTGATCGTCGTCATGAATAGTGAGATTAGCTAGATAGCAGATCTTTCTCTTTATATTCTCTACGTTCTTATTTATGCAATAATTTAAATATTGATGTTCTTATTTATGCATGATATTTTGAATCTGTAGTAGTAGTCCTTGTACCTATCCTTTGCATGTTGGAATGATTGATGATAGAATGTTTCTTGGTTTCGCGTTGCACGTGTGGTACGCTGGTTTCAATGTAGTTTCGGTGTCCTGCCGTATAATTCATACATGCCTGTTGTGGAAGCCTCCCCAGCCACACACCCTTTGGGTGGCTTGCAGAGTATGACGTAGATGTAGATGAATCCTAGAACTGATCTATCACAACTATTACGGTCCCTTATTGTTCGTGGAAAAAATTACATCTTAAAACAATCAGTTCTGCAGTCTATATCCTCAATATTATTCCTGTAATCGTTCCTACCATAATAGTTTGGCTCTAGCAAAATATTTTGAACGCCTGGCAAAAATAGTCTACATCAAACTTTCATAAAAGATTTAACCTATATTTCTCCCTTCGATCGGATAGAGGATCGGATAATTGCGCGCTCATGTGTTCCTATAAGTAACAATGTGCGCTTAACTGCGCAGGGAGATTGTAGAGCACCCAAAAACTAGCCTTAGTGGTACCTAGAGTCTAAACGGCAGCTCAGTGCAGTAGAAATTTCCATGGCACCTACTGCGCTCGAATTGCAGACAGCCTTTTTAACGACTTCGAAGCATTGTACACGGACGTTGAGCAGCACGAGGCATTCCTCTCCGGCGATTCGCACATCCGCCGAATTCGAGACCCCCCCCCCCCTCCCCCGCGGAGCCGAGGAGAAAAGGGACATAAATTTTAACTGGGCACACACGACCAGCACTGAGGGCTTTCCTCTCCATTCTTTCTTTCCACTCCCGAGATTCTGAGAAGGTTCGCCCCCTCGCGGCTCCGCAGAAAAGGGAGCCGGTCGGAGCGAAAGGGACGGAACACACAGAAAAACCCATCGCCTCGTCGCCATTCGCAAGAGAGAATCGAACGAGGCACCCTGGGGTCCCAAATCCAGCCGATACGCATCGATAAGTGAAGTCTGTGTGTATGGGGGAGGGTGAGGTGAGGGTTGGAGGGAGGGACAGTTGCAAGCCGAGGGAAGGAAGAACAGCCCCCTTTCCAACTTTTCGGTCACGACCAAAACATCCAAGCGGCTCTTTTTTGGCCTCCACAGCCGCCCACGCCGCCGCAGGTTGCCAACTATTACTTCATTTATATCACAGGGGATTATCTCTCGGGATGGGAAACATCTAAAAAATGAATCTCTCTTATTTAATGTGGTTTGAGCGACATTTTTTCCCTAGTCATAAGAGAGGCCATAATCGAATATCACGTTTTCATTTCCGCAGCTGAAGGCTACAAGAAGTAAATATTGTAATGATAGGGTAGTCAGAGCGAAATATCTATTACCAAGAAATCAATGAAGTTGGTATCGTTTTTAAGAAAAATATCCGACCCTTCCGAAGATATCAAAGAATCAGCCCCTTATTACATTACTTGCCAAGATATTTGATGAAAAATACTAGTCCCTGTACATGGGAAATGGTACGTGTATTTATACATACTTAAGAGAGACATTATTTTAAAAATTGAAAATTTCTAACGCCTAGATGTCGTCAAATACTAGCAGCGTGTAGTTAATATGTTTTCTCAACAATTTTTTAAAAATAAATCATGCGGTCACCCCCGTAATTTTAAGAAACCTTTCGTTTAAAAGGAGTGTGAAGGGTACCGCGTGAAAATAATTAGTAAAATGAAAGATACGTGGTTATTTTTAGATAATTACTTAGAATTTCAATCACATTAAAATAGATTATTGCGCCATTAATAATTCAATATTTTATTCATGCTTGTTACAGCTGCTGAAATTAAAATGTATAAGTCAACAGTTTCTGGCAAGATATTGTGGAACTGCATTACTAAAATGAAGAGCACAAGATGTTGTACTTTTCAATGCAAAAAACTTTACAACACGTGATTCGACACTTTATTGGCCATCATCAGATACAGTGTTTGATTCATTTTTCCATGTCGTTGGGTGAAAACATAATCAAAACCGATGATTTGATAGACATTTGGGAAAAATTACTTCGATGAGTAAACGATTTGTTTTTAAAATAGTTGAGAATTAATACAAACGACACGTTATTAAATTTCTATCGAGATTTATGCGTAAGAAATTCCTCTTGTTTTTAAATAAGGTACATTTGGGTTGTATACCCCACTCCCCATGGTATAGCCTGGTATTTATCGGCAAGTAATTCGATAAGCAGTGCGACATTAGGCTAATATTTTTCTTATTGGAAGGATGAGATAATTGTTTTTAACAATTAGGTCAAATCTGTTGAAATTTAAGCGGAATGGTATGTCATCCAAACTACCTTGACAAGGGAATAAGAGAAAAAATGTTCCCAAAAGTGAATTTATCTACGCGTGTACTAAGCATCAACTGCAGGTATTAATAGCTGCCTTTCAAAGGAGCATAAAAACTGGGAATAATTACCTGATTCAAAACGGAATCTCATCACTTGACGTCATCGCACGGCATCATTTCTCTTATCGGGATGGATGGATATTTGGGGAGGCGACCGACAACTAAGGTCATTTGCGCCATAGTGGATAGGTAAGGGAGGAAGGGTGGATAGGTAAGGGAGGAGGGTTGGATAGAAACCCGGCGTCGACATAAGCCTGCTCTTTACGAAAGGCGCCATGGAGGCCACGGTTTAACGTCTCATCCGACAGACGGAGTACTGTGCTTGGAGTGCCCTCCACAAGGAACTCAAGTAGGGATCGGATTTCCTCTGAAAAACTTTCCCCCTCTAAAGGGATTTGAACCCTGGCCGTCCGTATGGTTAGCTAGTACTCTAGCCACCACACCAACCCGATCCCTATATTTCTCTTATCTTTATGTAGGAATTACCACAAGATGGATCAATTCACGAGAGTTCAATGTATTCCCCAAGCGAACTTCTAAGTATATATTCCTCAAATAACGAAAAACAACGCAAACTCCACAATGAGGCACGTCATATTGCTGAAAGTGATACTGTTCCGGGAGGTCATTCCCCAGAGTTGTACGCAATGGGTTTTCTCTGAGGGAGTTTGTTGATTAGTAAAAGGGTTGTTTTTAACGAGATGCGGAAGAGAAACACAGGAAGCTCATAAAGATATTTTGAACACAGCGTCCACAATATTTGTTACTCAATATTTTATGATTGTGTAAAGGTAATTCTTTTTAATAATCAAAAATTATAACGCAACGCAAACGTTTTTCAATCGTTAAACGTTGTATTTTTTACACTTTATTTGGAATACCAAACCCTACCGGTTTCGACACTCTCGTGTCATTTTCACGGGTCTTGAGACACGAGATGAGAGAGACAGAGAAGGTAATGACACGAGAGTGTCGAAACCGGTAGGGTTTGGTATTCCAAATTAAGTGTGAAAAATACATCGTTTAAGTTTTATTTTATCATGTCACTTTTTCACAAAGTATCGCCTGACTCGATCCAACTAATTTTTCAATCGTGATTGAATAAATCAGATTTTTAGATGCAAAGGTAGTTGTAATTGCGTTTTCGGCTTAATCCCTTGGAATATGTCTGACTTTTTTCGCATAAAAACTACTGGGACTCTTCAAAATGTGGGCAAAACTACACACCACCCGGGCCAAAGTTTACTATCCCGCTCTTGAGTGTCAGAGCAGACGACCGCCGAGGACGAAGGGCGGTCTCCCGGTCGCAGGCACCTGCCTTTCGCTTTTCGGCTTCCACCTTCCTCCGCACCCACCCTCGCCCATTCTGCTCATTATTGCATCGCCTTCACTCGGACACCGCCTTGGCGAAATGGGAAAACGCCGGAGGGAAGTAGTATTGGAGTGAGGTGGGTGCTTTGCTTTCTGGGAAAAAAGAGAGAGAGCCGTCTTTCCTTTAAAAGGGATCCTGACAAAGCCATTATCTCCTTTTTCCACCCTCCTCACACACACATACATACACCCACGCCAGCCTCCCTTCCCCTACCGCCCCCCACCATACACCCTATTTAGGACGAACGGTGCTGGGACGCCTCGGGTTTGTACCCTAGGCGATAGAAACCCAGCGGCTAAGCCTTACAAGTGTTTCCAATTAGGGCATCGGGTTAGGGACTAGAGGAGAAGTTAGGGGAGCGGTTGTGGGAGATAGGCGGGACAAGGGATGTCGCCTATGGTTTTCAGGCAGGGGGTGGTTCGGGGGTGGGAGGGGAGAGGAGTATATTGGATGATGGTGGAGGTCACGGGGAACAGAAACCCATTGGGAGAGAGTATAGGGGAAGAGGAGGTTTCGGTTGCAGTATGCGAGTCCCAGATGGAAAAAAATGGAAGAGTAAACGTCTTTCCAGCCCAGGTTTCTTTGCTCGTCCGGGAAATCGGGCGATATCTAAAGACAGCATCATCGGTTCGTGCCCGGCAATATTTTTTTTAACGATGTCGATGGCGGAAATATGAATAAAAATGCTAAAAATCCGTTCTCTTCTGAGTCTGGACTTCCTTCTTTTCCAGCCCACATCCAGTTATCCGTGACCCTAATTTGCCTCACCATAATTTTCTCGGGAAAGAACTGCACATATACTGGCGCACTGCAGGAAATCCTGAGGCGGAACTGAGGTTAGCTCGTGAAAATTGTTCATCTCCAGTAATTTTTTCTCCAATCTCCATCTCCAATTTCAACAATGTGGTAAATTTTTACCAATGAGTTTAATCTTCTTATTTTGAAACAAAAACCCGTCAAGGACAGATTTTCAAAGTATTTAAGGTAGTCCGAGCGAGATAGTTCCCTAATCATAGCAGAGACTATTTTCGAATTATACGTCAATTATTAACTTCACCAGCTGTAGGACGTATTAATTAAATATTTAATTATTAATGGTGCAAAAATAAGTTTTATATGACAGAAATTGTAAGTAATGAAATGAAAACATCTAAATAAGTCTCTAACTTGACTCATTTTTTTTTTACTCACTCGCGCGGTGCGTTTGAAACTCCTTCAAAACGGAAAGTCTTTTGTGATATCCAAGAACCGACTGCGGTGACAATATTATTAATTTTCAAAAATAGTAGAGAAAACATACAAACTACACAGTTTTTTACGACACCTAAATGTTAGAAATACCTCATTTTGTAAATGTCTCTCTGGAGTGCATAAACGTACCATTTCTAATGTAAAAGGACTTGTATTTTCGGGCAAATATCTTGGAAAGTAATGTGGTAAGGGGTAGAATTTTTGGTGTCATTGTATAGGTGAGATATTTATCTTTAATTTGAGACCAAAATCATTGATTTCTAAGTAAAATGATTTTTCGCTTTGGATTGATTAATTTTGATTGATTAATTTAATAGATTAATTAATGATGGTTTAAACCATCTTAAATTTCTACTCCATGGCCTTTTAATTTTTTTGTGCGCAATTCAACTCCCATGGAATACCTATTAGTTTCATACAACTGTTTAATTTAGACAAAAAACCTGTGCGAATACAAAAATTTTAGCCTTAGTTAAGTGTCCACGTAGGCAAAAATCCACTCACAAGTAAAGTATTGACCTACTATTTACTCATTTTAAACGAATGTAAGCTCTGTGAATATCATTATTGTATTTGCTTTCCTTGTTCACAATTGGGCTAAAATGATGTTGCCTATTATTAATTATTATATATGCTTTTAATAATATTTTTGTTTAATGCCAGCAAAGCATTTCATTTGTGGAAGGCAGTCTTCACACAGGTCTGTGACCTTTGAGGCCGCCTAAAGATCCTTGATGTTGAATATGCATAACACTGTACCAAAACTGTAAAGCATAACATTATTCATGTCTAAAATCTTATACAAATAGCCTAATAACCTTTAAAATACCAAACATTTTCATATAAAACAAGTTTAGTGTCCAGTCTCTCCAAACACCACATCATGTATTTATATCAATTCGGTATCTTGATATGATACTAGAAATCGAAATACAATAATTCGAAATGATTTCAATTTCAAAAACTTTCGAGTAGAAAGATACGTAGGAAGAGGTTAAAATGTTTCCATGAAGGAGACACAATTTTCATAAACAGTGGGAAGCATTGTAGTCGATATTCCTGGAAAATCAAAAGGATATTATGGTAAATGTTTATCTGGCAGAATGTTTCCTCGCAACGGAATATAATCCCGGCATAAATCCCAATTTCCTTTCCATCACATTTTCCAGTTCCCGACAGATGCAGCAACGGCGGATCAGCAAAAGGGACCGCTGAATGAATCGAGAAAGAAAGAGAAACGCAGTTGGACCACTCGCTCCCCATTTTTCATTTCCTCTTGCCAAACTCCTCCCTCGCCATGACGCCCTCTACTGGCGATGAGGGAAAATTTCCCATCCCACCCCCCGACCCTACACCCTCCTCCTCCCCCACGCCTCCTTCCCGCCCCCTTCCCCCACCCCCTCGTCCCATAGCGCGCTCCACACCCGCAGATATCCGTCACAGACGAGGGCGACGCGACGTGAGCTTGGCAGTTCTTTTGGAGTGAAATGGGCCCCATAAAACTCTCTCGATATTTTTTCACGCGGCCCGTATTCTTTTAACGATCACCTCGTCGAATACGGACGGTTACCACGCATGTTCCGAAACTGTGAGAATTTTTGTGGCAACTAATCCGCATCCTGGAGAGTTACGAAAGTACTTTTTTTTAGTCAAATGACAACTGTTAAACTACAATGGATTGAGAATTATTTTTTTAACATCCAATTCCTCAATCTATGTAGAATAAATAAACAAATGAACTAAACTATAATAACGATCACGATCCCAAAGTCATAAAACCTGTAAAGGTCTTCCAAACAAAGAGTTGGATAATGAATGCTCTTTAAGAGACTTGGGCGAACTTTTCGTATTGATTCAAAGCAAAATTAAAATTTTGTTGAAAAACCTCTACTTCAGCTTCCTTGTACTTGCATTGATAGTCTCAGGCCGAATAAAACAGCATCAGTGAATAAAATATTTAATATTGGTGGGTTTCCCTTCACCCTTGGGCAAATGCCTAGCCATGCCCACCGCTGCAGGGTAGTCGGCAAGTCTTTACATGATGTACTTATTGCGTACCTGAAGAGGCAATATAAGCCTACAAGATGGGTCGTGTGTGGTTGCCCTTACTCTGTTACTCGTTATTTTATTTGCTTCTCTTGTAACATTGTAGACGTAGATGTAGATTGTAGGTATTGTTAGACAACACGGCAATAAACATTTTCCCTTGACTTGAATATTTGATCTGTCATTTGATCACTCTTAAATTACTCATATCTTTTTCTCTTCTTCTTTCGTTCAGAATGAATCTTCTTCCCTCCATTTTACGCTTCCCCAGTTTTTTCTTCTATTATTCTCTTCAGGATTCCCTTCCTTTTTAGTATTTCCTCTATCTATCTCATCTGTCTTCTCCTCCACACTCAGTTTAAGAGTTTTCACTAGCCTTTTTTTTACGTCTCTACTCAGACCCTCCTCATCAATACCCCCCCAAATTTAGCGTATCAGGCGATATCTTGTGAAAATAGAGTACAGATGCCATGTTTTCACAATAAAAGTTTTTGTTCACTTTCCACAGAAATTTTATTTCACCGACCAAGGTTTCGACTAAACTATGTCAAAATTGACAAAGTTTTGAAACCTTGTGGTAACCTTGAAAATGACATAGTTTTGTCGAAACCTTGGTCGGTGAAATAAAATTTCTGTGGAAAGTGAACAAAAACTTTTATTGTGAAAATATATTACCACTACCCTCCATTTTTAAAATGTTTCTTTAGCCATGGAAATTTTATATCTTATGCCCCTACCACTAAACACATTCTCCTCCAAAATACGACCCAGATAGGTAGATTGCTCGACTTGCTCTATTTTGGACTCTCTCGCCCTTATGTTAAGCCCCAACTTCTCCCCTCAAGAGGATCGTATCAATTTCACCTTCTTATGGTTTATTTTCATCCTATACCTCCCGCTGATCATCTGAAAATCTTACTGACTTTATCAGATCCCCTCCTATCTTTATTCCTACCTTCAACTTTCCCCATCCCCCCCTTATCATCTCTTCTGAATTCACGTTACAAAGCAACGGCGATTGAGGACACATCTGCCGCATTCCCCGTTCTACCACGGTCCATCCCGATTTTCCCGTGCCCTCTGGTCTATAGAAAGATTCCGGATGAGACATTGGAGTCCCGTCAATCGACGCCTAATTCTCTTGAAAATGACATAGAGTGTCAAAACTATGTCACTTAAAAGTGTGGAAGTTACTGTTGTTATTTTATTATTATATTAATGACTATTATGTATATATAAATGTTTCCACGCCTGAAAGTCTTTCATAAATAACTATTTTCTTTGACTTTGCTAATTACGAAAGGGCAAGGTGTGGGTATGTATGAATGTATAAAGACTGTACTCATGCCAGAACGCAAGATTGTCGTTTTCATTGCATCTAAATGTTCGGACGGACGATTCCTCGAGAGTCCTAAAATCGCAGTTTTCCGGTGAGGGTGAAGTCTAAGAGGTGGCAAAAAAGGATGAGAGGATGAAGACGAGGCCAGGTGACGCGGAGGGAGAAGGAAGAGAGGTCTTGGGTAGGAAGCGGAAATGATAAGTGTGTCGACATCGAGCGAAGGGAACAAGTGGAGAGGAATGGAAGACACCGTCTTATTGGAGAGGGAGCCCCTGCACTTGAAGGTAACGCTAGACATTGGACACATAATGTTGATACTAGACTCGTAGTTACCTGGCTGAAATGACGTACATAGCAAAGCAAAATGTAGTATAAGTATGGCATATTGTGCCAAAAAATATAAGAAAGCTTAGTTTCTTTTGTGCATCATTTCGCGAGTATGGAGACGCGTTTAGTACAGAAATAAGCAGACAATCTGAGTCACCTCAGGCATGTAAATTAAAAAATTAAGTATCCGATATTTTCATACGGAAGATACTTTCATCTACGTCTACATCTATGTAATATCCTGCGAGCCACCACGAGGGTGTGTGGCAGGGGGCGAAGATCACCAAACATGCACTATTGACATGCAACTAGGATATTTAATGAAGGCATGCTAGATAATAGGGTCGCATGGTTAGTATCTACATAATAAAAAGGGGATTATTGGTTTTTACTACAAGCATCATACACTACAGACTACTCTAACTATATTTCACCTACCTATCCCTTTGCTACGCTGCCTACTGTTCTCTCTTATAGTACGCGGGAAAAATGACATTTTAAATCTATAACTATACTTTCGGTAATACGACATGGTAAAATTTTCAATAATTATAGATAGTATATATTTAGCACGTGGACTGCCCAAAAAGCATATACATAAAACCTCCGACTTGTGATTCGCAATACAGAATGTATAGGTATGATATAAATGTATTTAACATGGTTATGTCTCTCATTTACCGTGAATAACAGAAGACTCGTGGATATAGAACTCATGAGCGAAGCGGAAAAAATATGCATACATTTAACGCTTTTATCATCCAAAAAAAACAAAACTGGTGATATAAAATCCTCTGCCACATGCCCATTCAGCAGAAACCAAGATTACAGGCTACAGGGTTTCCTCCGGCGAAATTCAATATAATATAGCAACTAGCGTCGACATTTCATTAATAAGCCGTTGGACAGCTAGAGTAATTAGTTAGCGGACTTGCTTTTTTACGCTTCCTCATTAATATTGCAAGTAGTTTTACTTCTGGTAGCAGCAAGTCTCACATGCTTCCTGGAATATTCATATCCCCGCGCTGGTTTTTCATCATATTATACATTTAAGTCAATAATTCCTAACACAATTGTAGCTTATAGAGTGCATTCAAATAAAAATTCATCCAAAACTCCAACTTTCATGTATATATTTGCATAAGGTAAGAAAGTAAGTTGATAGCGGTTTATCTTTCATTCAAAATAACCTTAGCCGGTAGATTAATAACAATGATTAATACTCGCTCTTTCCAAAATATTTGAAGCTTCAAGCGGGTTTTAGCGGTATTTTTCCCTTGATCGATAATCATTCAAGTTTTATTTTTTTAATTTAGCAGCAACAAAAAAACATGAGGTAAATATTTAAATATTAGTCGCGCAAAAATATTGATTTATTTGCTCGGCATTCTAAGTAATTCACTAAATATGCAATGATTCTTCAGCTTAACTAATTTTTTCACGCCATGTGCCGTGACAGCGTTCTCACAAACGAAATTTATATCGACATTCTGTAAAAGTTACCTCTTTGAGTAATTGATTTGAATAAATAGCAGAGAACTAATGGAAACTACCATCTGTTTGAATTTTGACGAGCTCTATGCGTTGAAAATGCCTCATTTTTGGAATTAATTCACTCTGGAGTGAATATCCATAGCATTTCCCCAGGAAAACGGCTGGAATGTTGGCAAATATCTCCAAAGTTATAACAATAAATGGCTAATATTTTATATATAAAAAATTCTCAGGCTTCACTTGGTGGAATAACATTGCGATGGTTTGTAAATAAACTCACTTTGTAATATTCCTTTATGGTATTTATTATTCCTACCTAGGTTTGGACTCAAGTCATTAATTGAGTCGAAACCTAGGTCGGAATTATAAAAACCGTTGTGGAATATTACAAAATGAATTTATTTACTAACCACGACTAACATTTAGGTATTTTTGGTAAGGCAGGATATTTTTTTTATGCTGACGCCAAATTCATTGTATTTTCTTCAAAAAAATCTCTCTCCAAAAACCTCAAACGCGGTGCAAGTCGATGAAAGTCCATCCTAAGCCGTGCAGTGGCTTGTAGGGCACTACGTGGATGTTAATGAATCCTAGAGCGCAGATGTAGTAGCAGTAGGAGTGGACGAAGGGTGGGGTAGGTACTTACTCGGCTGACGGTCGGCGGTTAATGAGGGGACGTTGACGAGCAGCGGAGGGGGCGGAGAAGGGGTGCATTAGGGGTGAGGCGCGCACATCCGAGCCAGGTCTCGGCCAGCAGCAGCAGCGGGTGGTCGAAAACCCTTTAACGAGCAGAGCTGACATCGGGGGTCTCCGAGGGAAATGCATTTATGAGAATGGGAGACGTCCCTAGGTAGGCCTCTCTCTCCGCGAGGACCCTCCATGATCCCATACCCCCCCCCCACTCACTCCAAAGTACTTAACAGACCCCTGGCTACTGTTGTTCCCTTTATTTTTCTCTCCAGTTCCACCCAACTGCTTCGGTTCATCAGAGCCGCCAGAGTGTAACTGATAATCCCTGTCCTCCACCGCCACCACCCCCTGACGTGCCTGAGAAAAGGAGACGGCGTCGGCCTGATCTCCGCTGATGATAGGCGCCGACGGCTCATGGCTTTTTGCATCCCTTTCGACGGGCAACCGACTGCACTCGAGTTCCCTTCAAAACATCCGAATGGGACCCCGTCAACCTCCCAGCACGCACCACCTGGAACGTGACCCACCGCTCTCCTCTGGAGGAGAGATACCGCATCATGAGGAAAGGAAGCCGAATACGAATAAAGCCGGGATGATTTGCATAGAAACCGTCATATGCCTCGAGTTGATATGCAAATTAAAACGGTATCATTGTCTGCGGTATTGGTTACAAAATGAGACCGAGGGAACTTAAAATATCATTAAATACTGCAGGGGGAATCGATTTATAATTCAGTTCAAATCACACGCTGGTTAAGATGCAGGCGTCGACCATTTTTTTTCCTGAGTAATGTGAGTATATTTACCCATCCAAATTTTTGTTGGTCATGGGGTATTTATAATCTAAATTGGCGTTATTCATTCAAAACGTCCATTGCGTAAATTTCAAATTCTGTCGTCGGTTTTCAGGACAGAGCTTGTTATCTCCCACGTAATGTACTATGTGCCTTACACCAATCAGAATGTTTTAAATCCTATTATTTTCATCATTCTCCGGTTTTTTATGTCTCTTATTTTGATATAATCAAATCTATAGCTATGCATTAGTTTTTGCCAAATGATACATTAGGAAATAAAAGTGCATTCAGCTTTGAATAAATTAAAAAGATCCATAACATTCACGAGGAAGAAAAATATATTTTCAAAGAACCAAGGGAACCATTTGCCTAGAACCCTATTTACGAATCCTAATCTACGGTTTGCTACACTATTTATTTCCCTGATGTGTTTCCCCCATGACATGTCTTCAGTGATGGTGACGCCTAAGTATTTAATAGATTCTACGTTAGATATTTTACTTACTTTGATGCAATAATTATTCCGGGGAAAGCCATTCTTTTTCCAAAAGTTCATTATCGCGCATTTCTCCAAATTTAATTCTAGCTGCCACTAATACACTTGGCTATGGCGTAGCATTGGCTGGCAAAATACTCGTTGTGCTCAGTTATATTTCACAGTGTTATATATTTATGGGAAACAACAAATTTTTCATTTTTCGTTGTGGGTATTCATGGTTTCCACAAAGTCAGGTATGATTACATCAATTTCTGATTTATTACAGTCAAAAGAAAAAAATATCGATTTCAACGAATCGCAATCAAAGGATTTATATATAATTTTCCTAACCTGCTTTTCATTGGGTCCCGGAGAGTTTGGCATGGCATCCGTTTTATGATATCAACGATCTACACTGTACCTACCTAAATCGGTATTTAAGTATATGCGCCAGATTGGTATGAAATCAGTCCAAAATAATCCGAGGTACGGGAAAATTAATTCAGCTGGGCAATCATCTTTCACTAATTGATCGTGATACATGTGGGGTAATGAAAGGCGAAGTTGGATATGTAATGATCAAGAGGTTAACGATGACCAACTGGAACCTATGATAATCCGTGCCTGGAAGTGTAGATCTTTCGTGAGGCATTCGGAGCGGGCCTACATACTATAATGCATTGTCTAAAGCGGTAGGCTGCGCACAAGTGTCAGCTGAGAAGTGGTGCCAAGAGAGACGTAATTTGTAATTTGACTCAATTAAGTAAAATGACAAAATTGTACTACATATCAGAGTTCATATTCTGCATGATAAACCCAAGCTACATTGAGGATAGAGAAATCACACCACCAATAACATACCAATTTTGATAAGCACTTTTGTCTAATAGATCAAATATATTACTTTCCAAACTTATTTAATTACAAAATAAATTTCAATGCCATCATAGTGTCTCACAGACATTATTCCTAGGTTAGCTTAGGAAAAATAATTTTAATGAACATACTTTTACACGCGCCCGTATAGATTGCAAGACCTTAGGAAACAGTTTAAACAACAGTCATACGACTACGCTTAAAGAATGGCGGACTAATTTTTAGTATGTGAAAGCACTCACCTGGCGATTTTGTAAGTCGCGAGCTCGAATAGTCCAGTGGCGGACAGGGAGGCGCCGGAAACTGAGGCCTGCGCGAGCGCCATGCCAAGACCACAAGGGCAGTGCTCCGTCCGTTCGATGGCACGTAAAAGCGGTAACCTGCGGAAGAATAGCATTTGGGACCCTGGTCATAAAGAATTGACCAAAAAAGTTAATAAAATATAAATAAAAGCAGCACGCTTAGTTAAAAACTGCTACGAGCGTACATATAATGTCTCACAGCTCTTAGAGGGATTAAGGTGGGAGCCCCTATAGACTCGGAGGCTGTATGCTAGGCTTAGTTTGCTTGAGAAATTCAGAGCTGGTGTGTGCCAGAGCGACACAGAGAATATTATCATGACTGCTCACTACATCTCTAGGTCTGACAGATGCGATAAAATAAGAGCGATACAATACCGACCAGATAGCTACAAAAACTCGTCCTTTCCGCGCACAATAATCGACCACAATAAATACTGAGCTCCACTGAATACACTCCCATAATGCACGTCACTATTTAACCTCCCAAAACCTAAATTCTTTACACGGCTGGTGTCCTAACACCCCCTACCACACGCACATGTGGCGGCTCGCAGAGTAGTATGTACATTTAGAATAGATGCCTTCTGCTAATGTAAGGGTAATGCGGATTCCAGATTTCTCTCTACCAGTCCTTCTCTCCCGAAAAATCCAAACGAACATCTAAGGGCACAGCCATTTTCTATCGCACAAATGTCCTCTCCTGTCGTTCACCATTCGGAGTAGTTAATCCTACTTCCAATTCAGACAGTCCTTAAGCAAGTATTTAAATATATCTGGAGCATTTTCTGACGTGGATGGGAGGCCAGGACAATTACAGCAGCAGAGAATGAGACTAGAAGAAACGGATACGTGAAACAACCGATGAATGATGAATATCTAATGAGTTATGAGGGAAGCACATTAGAGAATCGCAAACGAAGAAGTCTTACGAAGGGTCGGAGAGAAAGTAAGTAAAACGAAAATTGCAGAGGAGAGACAAACATACGAGACGTATTTCGCGACAGAAACACCCACGGAAGGATATATTGGTAGGAGAAATGAATGGGAAGAACGACAGAGAAATAACAACAATACAATGCATCAGATAAACTAAGGATGTCAAAGTAAAGAAATGGCCGATCCACCTCTATCCAATCGAAGGGAGAATTACAGGTTAAATCTTCTATGAAAGTTTGATGTTGACTATTTATTTTCCGGACGTTCAAAATATTTTGCTAGAGCCAGAGAATTATGTTAGGAACGATCACAGATATAAGATTAAGGAAATAAACTGCAGAAACGATAGATTTACGATTTCATTTTTTCCTCGTAAAATAAGGGACCATAATAGTTGTGATAGATCAGTTCTAATATTAAGATGCTGACTATGTTAAATAGGTTTTTTTCAGTAGTGCTCAGTATCTTAACGTGAATTATATATATGTACTAACTTCGCATTCAATCTCCGGCATGATATACTCCTGCATATCTTAGTACCTTGTAGTGCTATTTATTTGTCGCATTAATAATACTAACCAGTAGTTATATCATGAGCAATGTGTTGCATTGTGGCATGTTCTACGTATCACTCCCCTGGTTTGTGGTCTGACTGCGTACTGTCACCCTGACTGCTTTTGGCCAGCGTCTGGCATTCGTGGGAACGCGCGGGTCTGATTTGAACTGGGATGGGTGCTGCATGCCTGGTGTGGAATCACCCCGTGCCACACACCCTAGTGGTGGCTTTCACGGTATTTCGTAAATGTAGATGTAGATGAAATACGCAGGAATTAAGTGATTGGTGGAGAGGAAAGTGGAGTACACAGCTGCTAAAACCAATCTTAGCATTGATGATTACAGATGATGATGGAGGAGCACACGGAAATCATGATGAACACATATCAACGTTGAAGGTAAGAGCATACACGTGTTCGTCAAAACATGTTAGCCTCGCACAGCGGCTTATTTATTAATATGTTCCTCACGTATTTGGATTTATAAAAGGTACACTCGCAGCACAGTCATGTGTGTGGTCCAACAACATCACATTCATTTCAAAGGCGTGATTATGCGCGAAGTGATGGCGATGGAAATGATCACTCTGCAAATGATACACGGCCGTTTCCGCCCTGGTAACCCTTTGTCGGTATGATTTTAAAGACGTCTACACGTCATAATCCCGAACACGTGGGCAAGTATGAGTTGCCCATTAGTTATTAGAGTTCCTCTAATCCAGGAGGCTACGCTTCTCCTCTTCTTCCTTTCTCCACACCCCCCCGCCTCTTCCTTACGACCCCCCCTTCCCTCCCCTTTTCCCATCCCCGCCAAAACCCCCCACGTGTGCCGGCTCATTATTTTTTCCACGTCCCCGCACGAATGCCTCCATTTGCTAAGGGTGGAAAGTGGGAAGGTTTGAGTGGGGGGGGAGGGGTGGGAAAAGAGGGGGTGGGGTTAATTCCTCTCTCCCGCGCCGCTCACATCCTTCATCTCTTTCTTCTCCCTCCCGCTTCCCGAGTAACCGAGTCCTTATGAAGTACGACTAGTTTCAGATATAGATCGCATACATCGGAGGGCAGCTAGATTTGTTAAAAATTGCTATGATATACGTAGGTGTTACAAAAATGTTGAGGGAATTATGGGGGAAACCTCTATCCAATCGAAGGAACAAATATAGGATAAATCTTTTACGAAAGTTTGATGTAGACTATTTCCTGCCTGGCGTTGAAAATATTTTGCTAGAGGCAAACTATTATGGTAGGAACGATCACAGGAATAAGATTGAGGCAATAGACTGCAGAACCAATAGATTCAAATGTCATTTTACCCACGCACGATAAGGGACCATAATAGATGTGATATAACAGTTCCAGGATACTAACTAGGTTAAATAGGTTTTTTTCAGTATTGCAAAATATCTTTACATGAGTTGTAGACACTTCGCATGTAATCTCCGGTATGATATACTCCTGCATGTCCTAGTACCTTATAGAACTATTTATCTGTCGAATCAATAATACTAACCAGTAGTTATATCTTGAGTAGTGGGTAGCATGTTCTTTTACGTATCACTCTCCTGGTTTGTGGTCTGACTGCAAACGGTTGTCCTGACTGCTTTTGGCCTGCGCCTGGCATTCGGGGTAACGCTCGCGGTTCTGAATTGAACTGGGCTGGTTCTAGGCAAATACGATGAGAGAGTACGAGAAAGAAGCTATTTAACACTTGTCAGGGCTCATTTAGAATATGCCACTAGTATATGGGATCCGTACGAGGAAGGTATGATAAAAGAATTAGAGCGTGTTCAAAGGAGATCCGCTAGGTTTGTTAAAGGCCATTATGATAATTATATAAGTGTTACGAGTTTAATAGAAGGACTAGGATGGGAATTACTTTCAGAACACAGGTTAAAATTTAGGTTAAACCTTTTAAGTAAATTCAAAACCGATTTGTTCACAGATGACGTTAGATATATATTGAGAACCCACGCGTATTATGCTAGGTTTGATCATATTAACAAGATTAGAGAGACAGATTGTCGTACCGATAGATTTAAAATGTCATTTTTCTCGCGTACCATAAGAGAGAACAATAGGCAGCGTAGCAAAGGGATAGGTAGGTGAAATATGGTTAGAGTAGTCTGTAGTGCATGATGCATGTAATAACAACCAATAATCCCTTTTTTATTATGTAGGAACTAACCATCTAGCTGCATGTGACCCTATTATCTAGCACGACTCCATTAAATATCCTAGTTGCATGTCAATAGTGCATGTTTGGTGATCTTCACCCCCTGCCACACACCCTCATGGTGGCTCGCAAGGCATTACGTATATGTAGAAATGGCTAAGCACACGTGGTTCGACCATCTATAATTTTTACGACTTTTGGCGCATAGGATGAATACAATGAGTAACGACGATTTTCAAGATATTAGCCTTCTATTGATAAAAATGACAATGTGGTCTGACTGCGTACCGTTGTCCTGACTGCTTTTCGCCTGCGCCTGTAATGTAAAAATAACGCGCCTGTAATGTAAAAAGATAAACAAGTTATCCAAATTGGCGTGCCGCAGCTCCAAACTCTCCTATAAATAACGATATAGAGGTCCGATTTCAAATACAATGACATTTTGTGAATATAAGACATCAACCTATTTTATTTAACTTTGGCTTCCTAGACACACATTATATACATAATGCATTTTGTATCAACCTCCCATAGCTGACACGCTTAGGTACAGGACTTTCTAACTACAGGACTATAGGACAGGATAATAGTGCAAATAGTGAGATTACCTAGATTGCAGATCTTTCTCTTTATATTCTCTACGTTCTTATTTATGTATGATGTAAATATTGATGTTCTTATTTATTCATGAAATTTTGAATCAGCAGTAGTAGTCTTTGTATCCCTTGCATGTCGGAAAAATAGACGTGGAATGTTTCTTAGTTAGTAGATTGTTGGTTGGCGCGTTGCATGTATGTTATGCTGGTTTCAATGTAGTCTTGGTGTTCTGCCGTATAATGCATGCATGCCTGGTGTGGAAGCACCCCCTGCCACACATCCTTTGGGTGGCTTGGGGTATGACGTAGATGTAGATGACTATTTAATGGATAAAACTGATCTCCTAAAGTACTTCGAGAGAGATAAAACTTCTCATAATATTCGATGAATTGGGCCACAATTTATTGAAAAAGACCTCATAATTCCAATAAAAAGGAAATTAGGGAAAGGGATTTGGGAAATAACTGGTCAAGCAAATCGTAAATTGCCATTAGTAAAAAGAGTACTTGGAAAATGCGACGATAAAGTTAGAGAAATCAGCAAACTTCTCTTTTGTAAGACCCCACTTAGAATACGCTGCCAGTGTTCACAGCAGTAAAGGGAGTTTTCTGGATTTATATCCGATTGCCATTAGGATGCCATGAGAAGAGCACATCCATAGGAGTTTTTGGGCATCATTATAGATTTCAAATTCTATATCCCTCACACATCTTTCGAAAACAAAAAGCTAATGTCCACACCCAGCTTCATCCCAATTTCATATTTTTAAACGCTGAATTGGAATAACTTTATCCTCCAGCCAGCCTCTATCAAGGTGCAAATAAATCCAGTTGTCGGTCGCAATTATTACAGCCAATACATCAATCACACTCCCTTTACAAGAATTTAATGAGATATGGTACCGTCAAAAGGAACTCATTAGAAATTATGCACTGGAAACAACGTTTGATGGCACAAAAGAAAACATTTGTGGAGTGCTTTCTATAGTTAAACTTTGATGGTTATTTCACCCCAAATCGTTGGAACTCGTTCGTGGCCAAAATTCTTGAAATGATGTCGGCAGATTAGATCGCGCCAATAAAATTATAGAGATAGATTGTAGAACCGATAGGTATAAAATGTCATTTTTTCCGCGTAGCATTCGGGACGATAACAGCTGTGATCGTCATCATGAATAGTGTAAATAGTGACATTAGCTAGATTGTAGACCTCTTTCTTTATATGCTTTACGTTCTTATTTATGCATGATGTAAACATTGACGCTCTTATTTATGCATGAGATTTTAATCTGTAATAGTAGTCCTTGTACCCCTTGCATGTTGGAACGATTGACGATAGAATGTTTCTTGGTTAGTAGATTTTAATGGGCGCGTTGCATGTGTGGTACGCTGGTTCCAATGTAGTTTCGGTGTTCTGCCGTATTATTGATTCATGCCTGGTGTGGAAGCACCCCCTGCCACACACCCTTTGGGTGGCTTGCAGGGTATGACGTAGATGTACTACCTCGTACGGATCCCCCTGCCACACACCCTCGTGGTGGCTCGCAGGGTATTACGTAGATGTAGATCATTCAACTATTTCATGATGCAGTTAAGCGATATGCTTGTGACGCTCAAAGTATAATCAAATCCACTAAATCACTTGGCATTTAATAAGATACGAATACTTTTCACAAGTACATGCATACTCATTGTGAACAAGTAGTTCATTTTAAAACTCAGCGCGTTGGAAATCGGAAAAGGAAAATTCCACAAAGGAATAAAACATTTTTGGAAGACTAGAGTTCTCTTCGCGGCTCAGTAAATCCTGTACCCTCTCACAATATCCCACACATCCTTTGCTCTTCGTAACACTAGAGTTTATTTTACAATAAAAATTTGCAACTAATTTCAGCTGAACAACTACCCATATACAGTATTATCTATCTCAGTAGCTGTTTCCTAGATCATTTCTGTGGAAGACCATCAATATTATATATAGTTAGAGTAGGCTGTAGTGCATGATGCATGTAACAACAACCAATAATTCATTTAATATTATGTAGACACTAACCATCTAGCTTCATGTGACCATATTATCTAGCATGTCTCCATTAAATATCCTAGTTGCATGTCAACAGTGCATGTTTGGTGATCTTCACCCCCTGCCACACACCCTCGTGGTGGCTCGCAGGGTATCATGTAGATGTAGAGGAATATAGTCTTTACAGGCCTGCTGCCTTGAATAAATAATATATATTTATATATATATTATCGGTTTTTTAACGCTCTACGTTACCCGATGCCTAATCCGCCATTGCTCTCTGTTCATCCACAGGCCTCCAGGTAACTGCTTTTCCCTGATTGCCTTTTCTATCCCATCTCTCCAACTTATTCTGGGACTATTTTTTTCCCACCCTGTGGGTTCCACATTAAAATTAGCTTAGGTATGCTCTTGTTCGTCATACGTTGTATGTGACCATACAACACAAGCCCTTTTTTTAAATGCCATCTTCCATCGTGTGGATGACTCCCATTATATTTCTCATTCTTTCAATGGTAATTTTTCAGTCTCGATACCCCCGCAGATCGTCCTCAGTAATCCATCTCTGTAATATTAAGCATTTTTTTGTTTTCTCCTTCATTTGCCACATCTCACTACGATAATGCGACTTAAAATTTCATTTTATATTCTTTTTTGTTTGCTTCGAATGTACCTTGATCTCATAGAATGCTTATTGCCCTTTTTCATTGTATTTTTTCCTTCAACGCATCATCTAGGGTTCCATTCTGAGTTATTTTAGGTATTTGTATTTTTGTAGCCTTGATAACTTATTGATTGATTGATATTCCCAGGTAGTTGTAGTCTTGGCACCTGAATTAATAATACCATCCGATTATTATCACACACCTTTCCATCATGGGCATTAAAAGATGCTGTAGTATTAAAAAAATAAAATCCTCTAGTTTCTATGCATATGACCCCTGTCGCGAGCATTCGAGCATTGAAAATTCTCACATAAAAACTTTCACATGATTGTAAATCAAAACCTCCAAAGACCACCCGCCATTAATTTGCCTCCAATACATTATAATGCATCCACCAAGGCGGTGCGACCAAATGCAAAACCGATAACGAACGGATATTTACGCTCCTCGCTTCGATCCATTTTGCTTAGAAACGTGTCAAGTACGGCAGGGGGAGCCCCGCAATAAATCTTTCGCCAGCTGCGCGTAGCCGCAGATTGTAAACCACCTGGCGGTCTGTGAATTTTCTCTCTCCCTCTCCTCCACTTCAAAAGGAACTTGTGTGGTACAGTCACGGGGACATGCGTTGAGTCCTGGTATATACATGGTTGGAAGACTAGCGGTTTCGCGGAAGTGCGGCACATGGCAGAGACAAGGAAAGTGTAACCTTTTGAACGGGATTCCATCATGAGTAGAGAAGGACTAGTTTTTCAAAGGCACGCCCTCGCCTGCACACAGCCACTTCGCCCGGTTCTCTACACCCTCCCCCCCCCCCCCCCCCCACTGAGCCTCCACTCCGAGTTCGAACGTCCGAATAGGTCGCCACTGCCACCTTTCCCATATGTCACTCAGCCTGAAGCCTAGGCTTCCGGATGCCCGTTCCCAAATACATCGCTCGTCTTCCTCGAAAGAACCCTGTCTCCCCCTTCCTATACCACCCACCCTTTTACCATATTCCCGAAGGCTTTTGACCTGTCTCTCAATCTTTCAGCTCTCCGCCTGTCTTGCTTTCTCTTCGAGCATCGCCCTTCTTTCCTCCCCAGCCTGCCTGCGAAATTCCCATTCAACCCCCATTCCCATCCCTTCCCCAAACTCCTCCCTGGACTCTTTTCCCTTCCTCTTTTCCGTTGTTTTTTATTCCAATATTCGCTCCTAAGTTGCCGCGAGTAAAGCGCCATTTCGTCGTTGTCGCAGAGCCCGTTCGTATTTTGCAAAAAATGACACAAAAATTTACAGCGGGAACTCTTATCGAGTTTTTTGTGGGCATTGAAACTTATGCATTCGCCAATGCTGAAGAAAATCCTTTGCCATTCTTCATGAGTCATCCTTTACATCTTCAAAAAATGAAAAACTTAAGGTTATCACTCTTGAGGCGTGACGGTGTAGCGATAGAAATAATTTTAATAAATGATAACAAGTAGCAGAGAAGCACAAACTAAAGATCCCTAAATACTTGGACAAACCTTTCATGTAAGGATAGGTTGTTGATATCCATATTACAATGGTGGATTCAAATTACATACACACCACCACTTAGACAAAAACTTCCCGAAAATATTGACGTTATATAAGCATCTTCGATGATTGAATTGTAATACCATATAAAGTTGCAAAGTGGTGTAAGTTTTTTTCAGATTGTCAGTGGTGCCATTTTAGATCATCAAACATTTGAGAGCATCAAACAGACGTGACAAAGTTTAGGAAATTGCTTTTCTTCGCATTATTTTATCTGATTAGTCATTAAACGCCGTTTATGGTTACAAAATACATGTTTGAAAATAACGAGCACATAGGAAGTCAGAGTTAGCTGTAACCCACGTTGAGGGCCACTTATTAAGTTAGAGATACGATGTGGCCAGCCACGATGAGACTAGAAAAGACGTAGCTGACACAACCACTAAGTGACACAAAAAGGAGTGTCTGATAACGGTATATGTCTCAATCGAAAACAGTCACGTGAATATCGAAAGAAAATTACAATTTAGGTTGGATTAAAAAAGAAATAGCAATGAGAGTCTTTATCATGTCATAGCTGTGGAGGAAGACGGCGTGACATTTTTCAAACCAAACATAATGCAAGAGCACTAGAAGGAATTGGTTAAAATGATTGATAATGATATCAATCAAGGGAATAAATTGTGGTATTAACAAAAGTAGAAACAGCCAATGGAAAATGGCACCCTGAAATTTACCTATTTAGTAACACAGTATGAAAAAACGAATTTCGTGCACCCATTTTTAAGATCTTCCCACCTTTGAAAAAAAATTATGGATGTAAAAGTCATTGTTATCATAAATGTAAAGGGCTAAATATAGACAGGTAACCGTGTTGCAAGAGCGTTCATGACCGTGTGCTTGAAGAATCTAAATCTGTTATACATCTACATCTACATCTACGTAATACCCTGCGAGCCACCACGAGGGTGAGTGGCAGGGGGTGAAGATCACCAAACATGCACTATTGCCATGTAAGTAGGATATATAATGTAGACATGCTAGAAAATAGGGTCATAGTTTATTAGTTACTACAGTAGATTATTAGTTATTGCAAGTAATTGCAGTAGTTATTACAATAGAATATTAGTTACTACGGTATAGTACAGGTTAAAATCTACATAATAAGGAAGGGATTATTGGTAGTTATTACATGCATCATGCACTACAGACTATTCTAACTATGTTTCACCTACCTATCCCTTTTGCTACGTTGCCTATTGTTCTCTCTTATGGTACGCGGGAAAAAGGACATTTTAAATCTATCGGTACGACAATCTATCTCTCTAATTTTGTTAATATGGTCAAACCTAGCATAATACGCAGGGGTTCTTAATATATATCTAACGTCATCTGTGAACAAATCGGTTTCGAATTTACTTAAAAGGTTTAACCTAAATTTTAACCTGCGTTCTGATAATAATTCCCATCCTAGTTCTTCTATTAAACTCGTAACACTAATACAATTATCATAACGACATTTAACAAACCTAGCAGATCTCCTTTGCACGCGCTCTAATTCTTTTATCATACCTTCCTCGTACGGATCCCATATACTAGCGGCATATTCTAAATGAGGCCTGACAAGTGTAAAATAGCTTCTTTCTCGGACTCTCTCATCGCATTTGCCTAGAACCCTTTTTACGAATCCTAATCTACGGTTTGCTACACTAGTTATTTCCCTGATGTGTTTCCCCCATGACATGTCTTCACTGATGGTGACGCCTAAGTATTTAATTGAATCTACGTTACATATTTTGTTTTCTTTGATGCTATAATTATTCCGGGGAAGGCCATTCTTTTTCCAAAAATTCATAATCGCGCATTTCTTCAAATTTAATTCTAGCTGCCATCTATCACACCAATCATCAATCGCATCTAAATCCTTAGCTAAACACTGTCTGTCCTCTTCATTTCTAATTTCTTTATACACTACTGCATCATCGGCAAAAAGACGGAGCTTGCTATTTTTTACTACACTATTCAAGTCGTTTACGTACAGAAGAAATAAAATTGGGCCTATCACGCTTCCCTGGGGAACACCCGATGTAACTTTTACTTCGCCTGAGCTGACACCATCTAATACCACCCTTTGAACGCGTTCATGTAAGAAATCTCCTACCCAGCCTACTATATTACTGTCTATTCCGTATGATGCTAACTTCGCGAGTAACTTACAGTGGGGAACCTTGTCAAAAGCTTTTCTAAAGTCAAGAAACGCTGCATCTACCTGTACGTTACCTTCTCCGGAAACTAAAATATCGTGAACAAAAAGACCTAATTGAGTTATAATGTAATTTAATATCAAATACCAAATGTTAATATCAATATACTCAATACTGATGATAGCTTTCGTCAACGGAGACTAATTAAGCATACACAAGTTTATTCCGATGACAAATCATACCCTAAAAAACTAATAACTACCCTGGTGGGATTCGAACCCGCAACGTTTTAGCTAGCATGCAAGTACTTCAATTGGTTGTCAAAGATGACAGTGGAGTAATATCCTCGTCAACCTAATGCAAAATATAATTTCCGATACATCTACATCTACGTCAAACCCTGCAAGCCACCCAAAGGGTGTGTGGCAGGGGGTGCTTCCACACCAGGCATGCATCAATAATACGGCAGAACACCGAAACTACATTGGAACCAGCGTACCACACATGCAACGCGCCCATTAAAATCTACTAACCAAGAAACATTCTATCGTCAATCGTTCCCACATGCAAGGGGTACAAGGAATACTACTACAGATTTAAATCTCGTGCATAAATAAGAGCATCAATATTTACATCATGCATAAATAAGAACGTAAAATACATACAGAAAGAGATCTGCAATCTAGCTAATCTCACTGTTTGCACTATTCATGACAAAATTACCTCGAAAAATCTACCTCTCCCGATAAGTCTAGGATAAGCTGACACAACTGTTAGTTTTTTTAGTAAGATGTATTAGATGTGATTTAGATATTTCTAATTTGATATTATTTTAGAATATTGGATGAAATATAAAATTTCCCTTTGGAGGTCACATCAGTCCTAATCATACTGCTGGTGCAAATTTTCATTACATACATACTCTATTCACAAGGTTAAATATTATGAATTAACTAGAATTAATTGAAAGGCTGATGAAAACCATCGTGTGGAGCATGGCGCCGTATAGGTCGGAGACTCGAGGCGTTAGAGCGAGGCGAGAGTCGTAGTGTAAGGAGGATGCACTTAAACATAATCAAAATTTAACCAAAAAAATTGATAAAATACTAAGGAGAGCAGCGCGCTTCCTTAAAAAATGCTACAAGCGTACATATAGTGTCTCACATCTTTTTGAGGGATAAGGTGGGAGCCCCTAGGGACTCGGAGGCTACACGCTACGCTTAGGTTGCTTGGGATACTCAGAACTGATGTTTTTCAGAGCGACATAGAGAATATTATCATGACTCCTCACTACATCTCCCTAGTATATGGGATCCGTACGAGGAAGGTATGATAAAAGAATTAGAGCGCGTGCAAAGGAGATCTGCTAGGTTTGTTAAATGTCGTTATGATAATTGTATTAGTGTTACGAGTTTAATAGAAGAACTAGGATGGGAATTATTATCAGAACGCAGGTTAAAATTTAGGTTAAACCTTTTAAGTAAATTCGAAACCGATTTGCTCACAGATGACGTTAGATATATATTAAGAACCCCTGCGTATTATGCTAGGTTTGACCATATTAACAAAATTAGAGAGATAGATTGTCGTACCGATAGATTTAAAATGTCATTTTTCCCGCGTACCATAAGAGAGAACAATAGGCAACGTAGCAAAAGGGATAGGTAGGTGAAACATAGTTAGAATAGTCTGTAGTGCATGATGAATGTAATAACTACCAATAATCCCTTCCTTATTATGTAGATTTTAACCTGTACTATACCGTAGTAACTAATATTCTATTGTAATAACTACTGCAATTACTTGCAATAACTAATAATCTAATGCAGTAACTAATAAACTATAACCCTATTTTCTAGCATGTCTACATTATATATCCTACTTACATGGTAATAGTGCATGTTTGGTGATCTTCACCCCCTGCCACACACCCTCGTGGTGGCTCGCAGGGTATTACGTAGATGTAGATGTAGATGTACATCTCTAGGTGTGACAGATGCGATAAAATAAGAGAGATACACTGCCGAATAGATAGGTACAAAAACTCGTTCTTTCCGCGCACAATAAGTGACCACAATAGAAACTGAGCTCCTCTAAATACACTCCTATAATACATATCCCTAAAACATACACCTTTACACGGCTAGTGACCAAACCCCGAGCCACACGCCCATGCGGTGACTCGCAGGGTATTGTGTAGATGTAGATATAGATGTAGATGCAGACTTGAGGCGTATGAGGTGTGGAAGCGGAGAAGAATGGGGAGGGTGAGCTGGGTGGCGAGAAAGCATTTTTTCCACGTACAATAAGGGACCATAATAGTTTTGATAGATCAGTTCGAGGATACTGACTACGTTAAATAGGTTTTTTCACTAGTGCTCAATATCTTAACATGAATTGTAGATACTAACTTCGCATGCAATCACTGGCATGATATACTCCTGCATGTCTTAGTACCTTGCAGTGTTATTTATCTATTTCATTAATAATAGTAACCAGTAGTTATATCTTGTGTAGTGTGCTGCATGGTATCATGTTCTTCTACGTATTACTCTCCTGGTTTCTGGTCTGACTGCGTACCGTTGCCCTGACTGCTTTTGGCCTACGCTTATCATTCGGGGGAACGTTCGCGGTTCTGATTTGAACTGGGATGAGTGCTGCATGCCTGGTGTGGAATTACCCCATGCCACAGACCCATGTGGTGTCTTGCACGGTATTTCGTAGATGTAGATGTAAATGTAGAGATATTTCTCAGTCGCATTAATACTAATAATAGGATGGGAATTACTATCAGAACGCAGGTTAAAATTTAGGTTAAACCTTTTAAGTAAATTCAAAACCAATTTGTTCACAGATGACGTTAGATATATATTAAGAACCCCTGCGTATTATGCTAGGTTTGACCATATTAACAAAATTAGAGAGATAGATTGTCGTACCGATAGATTTAAAATGTCATTTTTCCCGCGTACCATAAGAGAGAACAATAGGCAACGTAGCAAAAGGGATAGGTAGGTGAAACATAGTTAGAATAGTCTGTAGTGCATGATGAATGTAATAACTACCAATAATCCCTTCCTTATTATGTAGATTTTAACCTGTACTATACCGTAGTAACTAATATTCTATTGTAATAACTACTGCAATTACTTGCAACAACTAATAATCTACTGTAGTAACTAATAAACTATGACCCTATTTTCTAGCATGTCTACATTATATATCCTACTTACATGGTGTACATGGTAGTGCATGTTTGGTGATCTTCACCCCCTGCCACACACCCTCGTGGTGGCTCGCAGGGTATTACGTAGATGTAGATGTAATAACCAGTAGTTATATTTTTAATAGAACAGTGCATGTTAGCATTGTCTACGGTGCACTTTCCTATTTTCTGATTTGACCGTGCATTGCTATTCTGACTGATTTTTGGCCTGCGCCTATCTCCCTTAAATATCCAACTTGCATGGCAATGGTGCATGTTTGGTGACCTTCACCCCCTGCCACACACCCTCGTGGTGGCTCGCAAGGTATCACGTAGATGTAGATGTAGATGAAGGACGAACGAGGAGGCGTGGGATGAAGTTGGAGAGGTGAGGAAGCTAGTGGTGGAGGTTCGGAGGAGGCAGAAGAGGTGAATGGAGGACGTATTGAAAGGAGAGGGAATATTAAAGAGGATGATAGTGGGGAGAACACCGGGGAAGCGTGGAAGAGGAAGGAAGAGGATAGGAACTTTGGATGAAATAAAAAGTAGTAGAAGATATGAGCAATTCAAGAGTGATCTAATGATGGATCACCCATAGAAGGAAAACGGATAGGAATAAAAACTGTTCAAAAACTTACCAATCAGCTTCCTACCTAAATTAAGGAAGTCCGAGTGAGATAGTTCCCTAGTCATAATAGAGACCATATTCGAATAATACGTTTTAATGTCGCCTGCTGTAGGATACAGCAATTAAATATTGCATCTTTAATGGTGCAATGATATATTTTTATATGACAGAAATTGTAAGTAATTAAATGAAAATATCTAAATAAGTCTTTAACCTGACTCATTATTTCGCGCGGTGTGTTTTTAAACTCCTTGGAAACGGAAGGTTCTTTGTGTTACCCAAGAACTTACTACGGTGACAATATGATTAATTTTCAAATATAGTTGAGAAAACATACAAACTACATGCTGTTAGTTTTTTACGACATCTATGTGTTAGAAATACCTCATTTTGTAAATAATGTCTCTCTGGAGTGCACACACGTACCATTTGCCATATAAAAGGGCTGGCAGTTTTTGGCAAATATCTCCGAAAGTAATGTGGTACTGGGTTACATTTTTGGTGTCATAAGAAGGGTGAGATATCTTTCTTGAAAATGAGACCAAATTTATTGATTTCTAAGTAAAATGATAATTCGCCTAACTACCTTAAATGAAGTGTTTTAATAGAAGTTCTCCTCAACGTAATCAAATTAATACTGAGTAAGTGTAATTGAATTATCTCTACAGTCATAGGCTTCACTTCGTAGAACTACTGCACGTCTGTTATCGTAACTAGGTAAAATACAAGGTTTATTCTATAGACTTTATACGTTCCCGCTCCCCATCTTTCCGACAAAAATAGCTCGAAAAAATCTACTTCTCCCGCCTCAGCGGCCCTTAAACCACATTTCTACTCGCCACAGCATTTCTCAACATTCCCCGAAACTATGTATTTTATTCTCCTCTCCCCCTATCTACAAAATAATGAAAGATAAGGGTACATATTCTGGATCTGAAGACGCTGTAAACCGGCAAAACATTTCATGCTATTGGCTGTAGAAAGTTACTCCAGTATGCGTTCGAATACTTTCAATACCATACCATCATTAAAGAAAGAAGTGAGACAATGGTTATTGTATAAACAGTAATGCAATTGACTTAATATGGTATTCGGTTAAATCTGTTTGATTTACAGTTTTAAAATAAATCTTCTAACAAATCAATGTTGTGCATTTGTTTATCACGAAAAATCGTACATATCCTAAGGTAGTTGTAATTTAATAGTAAAGTTTCAATTGTGTTTTGTGAATATTTTTGTGTTTTAATTACTGCTGCTGGACGGATCAATGTTGTTTTTGATTTCAATTCATTTTTACTTTTGTTTACGTTTGTATGCACTTGTTTAATGAAAAAAAAACTTTTGTACTTATGCTATTTGATTTAATGTTTTAATTATGACTTTGTGTATTTAGGTGTTTTTATTAACAACATTTTAGGTTTTTAACAATTTTTTTATTTTTCTGACTGATCAATGTTGTGAATTTATCTATTAATTAAAAACAGCACCTGCTGACAAGCCATAGGCTTAGCAGGACTATACCTGCTATTATATTGAGGATCTATTGTACATATTTAAGAGAATAAAAAAATACGTTCGAAATGATAATCACTCTATATAATATCTATTGGGACTAAATTCAAATTTTTGAATACCTCCCATCTCGTTTCTCAAACATTCCCTTTTCATTCTCTCAGTAATTTTTCGAGAGCAATGACTGGGGATTGCCGACGAGCCAATTGCCAGCTTCCAACGGAATTGGGAACAATAAATATTTCACCGCACGTTCCCGCATTCGGCTCGCGACGGGCGAATTCCAGACTTAGCCGTCAACAAGCCTTACTCCTCCCCCTCTCTTCCTCTTATTCCCGCTTCTTCTCCCGTTCTCCTCCTCCTCCCTCCTCCCACCCCGTCTTCCTCCCTCCCCCTAACTCCCCTAGTTCCGCCTCCTCCTTCCCCATCTTCTTTCCACCCTTCCTGTTTTATCTCATTTCGCTCGCATCCTCAATCCCCAACGCAGTTTTTTTTCGACTCCTAAAATTCTTCAGCATCACTCCTCTCACCAGCAGCAACAACTCCTGTCTTAATTTTTTAACCCTTCTAGTTCCTATCTCATATCTCAGGAGGTTCATTAATCACTTTTTCTGGAGAGAGCTTTTCTATTTTTTCTTCGAACTTAAAAGTACTTTTTTTTTCGTTTAAGGAAAGGGTTAAGTGGCGGAGTGGATCCTTAATGACATCACTTTCACCAAAATAAATTTGCACATTCATCCGCCTCATCCCTTCCTTACCCCTCCAATCTTTCCTTCATCATGGGATTATCACATCCGGCCAACAACTGAGAAGATAAGAAGAGAAACGGGTGCCTAATTTTCACTCTCCTTAGCAACATGCACACATTTAGGCTGTGTTTGAAGGTATTTCAGAGTTTTTGGCCACGCATGCCACAAAATCCATTTAGTGTACTTACAAATGCTGAAGAATTTAGGGGAAACCAAAGAAAACTGCATGATTAAAGAATGTTTAATTGCAAACAGACAATACCAGCGACGTTTGCATTGTACGAAGTCCTGAATTTTTCCTAAATCATGCCTTGGTGATCGTTTAGTTTACTCATTTACGCTAGAATATTTTTCAAGCCATCAAAGTCGGAAAATCGATAGTGAATACAACAAATAGGGTGACCGAACTGAACAAAGATTTATCTAAGAAAAACATTTTGGGATATTGTTACATAAACCGCTTCACGTGAATTTGGAAAATGCTTTAAGCAGGATAATTTGGAACAAGAAATATTCGCTATGATGTTATGATAACGCAAGGCGTTGAATGGTCAAGCATATTTCGGTGATAAACAAAACTCAATTAATATTAAAAGAATAAGTTAGATAAAGAAGTGATACAGATAAAGCTAGTGATAATAATATTGCACACAGATATACTTCTTAGATTTTTTTTCCATTTAAGGTACCTACCTTAACGATTCCTTCTGTGAAGTCAACAGACAATGACTAACTATGCAAACCAAATTGATTTCCGAAGAACTCTTAATTCATTCCAAAGTATTCCCTCCTGTAAATTAGGAATTGAAATCCCAGGTTACTAAATTTGAACCTTAACTTAACCGCCATGTCATCTTCATTGATTCATTTGTCTTAGTGGAATGCTGAGCTCTGGTTTCCTCCGTTCTGAGTTTCTCCTTTCGCACTAGTTTACGTACTGACAGATTTTTTCTTTCGTTTCCTTATCCTCCACTAACTTGGCTATTTATCACTTTTATTTTTCCCTAAACGTTCAATGAAGGTGGCGTCTGTCAATTCACGAAGTGATCAAATAACAAGTAAATTTAAATTTAAGGTTAATCCAAAATGGCAAAAAAACAAATCTTCTTTTCTAAGGTGAATATGTCCTCAGACAGGTTTCAGGTGAACTGCTCCCTCCATAATCGTCTATCCTGTATTTAGCTGAAGACGGGTCTTTAACTAACTTTCCCGTCTACTTCTTCTATTTTAGCTGCAGATGGATCTTAAAATAACTTTCCCGTCTACTTCTCTGCACTCGAAAAATTACTCACTTTATTCCTCCATTGTAGATAGACAACAACAGCAATTCACAAAATCAATAACTACCAAAATAAACAAGATACTCAAGTAACACGTAAATCTTTCCTCAGAATGTGTCCCATCCAGTTCACCTTCATATTCCTTATTGATCTCAAAATATTCCTTTTCTCATTTATCCTTGACAGCACTTCCTCATTTCTCGCCTTATCACTCCATTTTCATCTTTTTATTCTTCTCCAAAGCCACATTTCAAAACTAGATATTTCTCCTCTTACCTCCTGACTGTCCATGTTTCCGCTCCTGGAAGCACAACAATAAAAAAATAGCAAATCTATTCCTTAAGCCTATATTGATTGCTTTTGCTGATAGTAGTTGATTGACTTTACTGACGTCTGCCTTTCTCTGTGACATTCTACTTCATATTTCATCCTAAAGGATGGTATATGTTCTAGCCTTTTTCCATCAATGGTCACATTTAGAACTCCTTCCTCTTTTCCTGCCTTCATCACTTTATTTTTCCCGATGTTTATCTTCATTCCAAAATTTTTTTCTACCCCCTCCATTTTATCCACCATTTCCTGTAACTGTTTACTACTCTGTGCAATTACTGCCTGATCATCTGCATATTTACAGCTGCCGTTACAAATAATAATAGTACAAAAAACCTTCGATAAAGATCCATTCCATGGAAAATAATTGGTTCTCGGATTTTAAAATTCTCTTTGTCCACTATTACACTATTTTCTCTCAAATACCGCCGCTTTCCCACTCCAACAGCAGATTTGGATGAACATCGGAAAAAGCATTACGATGGTGTCATAATTATTCACTGGATGCTTAAATGAAGGACAGTATGATTATTGAATTAGCGCACTGTTGCAATACATGTAAGCCACGTTCGAATGGATAAGTATGAAGGGATTATGATACGGAAAAGCCAGGTTAGTTGTGAAACAAGCAGAGCTAGGTCAGATGGAGAGGAACAACAGGTTGAGCAAAAAAAGGGAGGTGATGCTAATCATAAAAGGCTTGCACTTAACCGATAAGATTAGACGCATATGTATAAAGTCATTGGATGCGAATAATTCTAAAAGTTAATTTGAATTGAACGTGCGATTATAAAGAATTAACTTCCAAGTCAAGTAAATCTGACATCACCAAATCCGAAAAAAAAAACAGTAGTCATATATATTTAAAAACCTGCGATTGAAAAGTTCACGGTTTTCCATTTACATTTTCGAGTGAAAACATGTAGCAAATGTGGATGGATACTCATCTGTAGCCTCTCATTTGTGTTCGTTCTATATGCATCTACATCTACGAAATACCGTGCAAGCCACCACTAGGGTGTGTGGCACGGGGTGATTCCACACCAGGCATGCAGCACTCATCCCAGTTCAAATCAGAACCGCAAACTACCGCGATATACAACGAACAGTAAAAAAGGTTGGCAGAGAGAAAGTACTCGTAAAGGCCTATATTGCAGGGTACTGATGTAATTACGTGTTAGCAGTATTACTACGGATCTACATCTACATCTACGTCATACCCTGCAAGCCACCCAAAGGGTGTGTGGCAGGGGGTGCTTTCGCACCAGGCATGCATGAATGATATGGTAGAACACCGACATTACATTAGAACCCGCGTACCACACATGCAAAGCGCCAATTACAAATCTAATACCCAAGAAACATTGTATCTCCAATCGTTCTAACATGCAAGGGATACAAAGACTACTACTACAGATTCAAAATATCATGCATAAATAAGAACATCATTATTTACATCATGCATAAATAAGAAAGAGGAGAATATAATGAGAAAGATTAACTGCCTGCCTATTGTCAATACTCGAACTATTCATGACGACGATCACAGCTGTTATTGTCCCGAATGGTACGCGGAAAAAATGACATTTTATACCTATCGGTTCTACAATCTAGCTCTCTAATTTTATTGGCGCGATCTAATCTGCCGTAGTACGAAGGGGTTAATAGTATGTTTTTTACGTCGTCAGTAAAATGATTTTCCTGAAATTTATTTAGGAGGTTAAGCCTATAATTTAATCTACGCTGTGATAGCGATTCCCATCCTAATTCTTCTAACAGTCCAGACACACTAGCCAACTTATCGTAGCATCGTTTCACAAACCTAGCTCCTCTTCGCTGGACGCGATCTAACTCTGATATCAACCCCGTTTCGTACGGATCCCATACACTAACAGCATATTCCAGATGAGGCCTAACGATTGAAAAATAACAACGTTCTTTCACTTTCTCATCACATTTTCCGAGTACTCTCTTGATAAAGCCTAGCTTCCTATATGCTTGACCGCATATTTCCCTAATATGTTTTCCCCGAGATAGGTCGTGACTAATTGTGACTCCTAAGTACTTAACAGACTCGGCGTGAATAATTTCTGTATTTTAAATTCTGTAAGCCCTAACTGGCCAATTTTTCTTTTTCCAAAAGCTGACTGCTACGCACTTTTTTATGTTTAGTTCCATCTGCCACTTTTCGCACCAAGCATGAATAGCAGGTAGGTCGATTGTTAACGAGTCGCTATCTTCGGAATTGTTAATATCCCTATACACAACCGCGTCGTCTGCGAAGAGTCTAAGCTTACTTTTAACGACGTTACTAATATCATTAATGTACAAGAGAAATAAAAGTGGACCAATTCCACTTCCCTGAGGAACACCCGATGTAACGCTAACTGTGTTTGACATGATAGACACTATAGACTATTCTAACTATATTTCACCTACCTATCCCTTTCGCTACGTTGCCTATTGTTCTCTCTTATGGTACGCGGGAAAAATGACATTTTAAATCTATCGGTACGACAATCTATCTCTCTAATCTTGTTAATATGGTCAAACCTAGCATAATACGCAGGGGTTCTCAATATATATCTAACGTCATCTGTGAACAAATCGGTTTCGAATTTACTTAAAAGGTTTAACCTAAATTTTAACCTGCGTTCTGATAGTAATTCCCATCCTAGTTCTTCTATTAAACTCGTAACACTTATGCAATTATCATAACGGCATTTAACAAACCTAGCAGATCTGTTATTTTACGCCATTTTACGGAATTCCGTACGACGTTCTGCAGAATACCTTAGGATGTTCTGCAGAATTCCATAGGACGTTCGGTGGAATTCCCTAAGACTCTCCATATAGGTCCTTAGAAAAGAAACGGGTCAACGGAAACCTCACATATTTCCGTAGAGTTGCTGAAGTTCTACAGAACAGCTTCATCTACGTAATCTGATCTATTATTGGCATATATGCTGCTCCAACCACAGTTGTAAATAATTATTTTGCTCCGCATTATGCCTTGGAATGGATTCAAGAGGCGGGATAATTGAAGCAGTAGCGAATCCTCCTCAGTGCCCAGCGCGTGGTTCCTTTCGAAAACTCGCCGGGTGTAGCAGAGGCGTTCACAGCCGGCCCTGACCGGTCCCGTTCAATTCGACGCATGCGGAGGGAGTGTAATCGGAAGAGGGCGTCGAAAGAGTGATCCGTTCAGCGTTGATGCGTCACGGCCCTCGTCAACCTCCCTTAGGGTAGGCGGGAGAGGAGCAGGTAATCCGCTCCAACTAGCCTGTAGCGCAGTCTTGAGTCAGCGGGATGCCCGAGACGGGGGTGTGAATCCCCACCCCCTCCTCCCCCTTTTGAAACCCTACCTCTTCCGAGAACAGGAGCACACGATATTTTCTTCGGAGGGGATTAAAATAGTTCAGAATGAGGTTTTCCCTCGTCATATGCGTCATAACGGAGACTTTTTCGAATTTTACATTTTAATTTCAGCAGCTGCGGGAGGTATGAAGTAAATATTGTTATGGTGTATTGTTAGATTTAAGATGCCATTTTTTCCACGTACAATAAGGGACCATTATAGTTGAGATATATCAGTTCTAGGATACTGACTAGGTTAAATAGGTTTTTTTCAGTAGTGCTGAATATCTTAGCATGAATTGTAGGTACAAACCTCGCATGCAATCTCCGGCATGATATACTCCTGCATGGCTTAGTACCTTGAAGTGCTATTTATTTGTGACATTAATAATACTAACCAGTAATTATATATTGAGTAGTTTACTGCATGGTAGCATGTTCTTCTTCGTACCACTCTCCTAGTTTGTGGTCTGACTGCGTACCGTTGTCCTGATTGCTTTTGCCTGCGCCTGGAATTCGGGGGAACGCGCGCGGTTCTGATTTAAACTGGAACGAGTGCTGCGTGCCTGGTGTGGAATCTCCCCGTGCCACACACCCTAGTGGTGGCTTGAACGGTATTTCGTAGATGTAGATGTCAAGGGTGTGATGATATGCTTTCATGTGAACTCGCAACTCTCGCAACGCAACTCTCAGTAGCTAAATAAAAATATCTATACAGGTCTTTAACTTGACAATTTATTCCTCACAGTTTGTTAAAAAATTGAATTTGATCGTTCTTCTACAATTCCACGACTCCATAGCTTCCAATATCCTTTGTTCAGCTCCGTAAACTGTCCAAGACTCACTGCTTTATAAGACCTTGTTCCATTAACCCCTTCGTACTACGGCAGATTAGATCGCGCCAATAAAATTATAGAGCTAGATTGTAGAACCGATAGGTATAAAATGTCATTTTTTCCGCGTACCATTCGGGACCATAACAGCTGTGATCGTCGTCATGAATAGTTCGAGTATTGACAATAGGCAGGCAGTTAATCTTTCTCATTATATTCTCCTCTTTCTTATTTATGCATGATGTAAATAATGATGTTCTTATTTATGCATGATATTTTGAATCTGTAGTAGTAGTCTTTGTATCCCTTGCATGTTAGAACGATTGGAGATACAATGTTTCTTGGGTATTAGATTTGTAATTGGCGCTTTGCATGTGTGGTACGCGGGTTTTTAATGTGTTGTCGGTGTTCTACCATATCATTCATGCATGCCTGGTGCGAAAGCACCCCCTGCCACACACCCTTTGGGTGGCTTGCAGGGTATGACGTAGATGTAGATGTAGTGCATGATGCATGTAATAACTACCAATAATCCCTTCCTTATTATGTAGATTTTAACCTGTACTATACTGTAGTAACTAATATTCTATTGTAATAACTACTGCAATTACTTGCAATAACTAATAATCTACTGTAGTATTTAATAAACTGTGACCCTATTTTCTAGCATGTCTACCTTATATATCCTACTTACATGGCAATAGTGCATGTTTGGTGATCTTCACCCCCTGCCACACACCCTCGTGGTGGCTCGCAGGGTATTACGTAGATGTAGATGTAGATGAATAGAAATATGCATCCCTATCACGTAGATCCAATTATAAGCTTAATCTCTTAGCGAAATATCAGGAAAAGCATTTCTCTGACGACGTAAAAAAAACATACTATCAACCTCCTCGTACTACGGCAGATTAGATCGCGCCAATAAAATGAGAGAGATAGATAGTAGAACCGATAGATACAAAATGTCATTTTTTCCGCGTAACATTCGGGACCATAACAGCCGTGATCATCGTCATGAATAGTGCGAATAGTGGGATTAGCTAGATTGTAGGTCTTTCTTTTTATATTCTCTACGTTCTTATTTATGCATGATGTAAATATTGATGTTCTTATTTATTCATGAAATTTTGAATCTGTAGCAGTAGTCCTTGTACCCCTTGCATGTTGGAACGATTGACTATGGAATGTTTCTTGGTCAGTAGATTGTTGATTGGCGCGTTGCATGTGTGGTACGCTGGTTTCAACGAAGTTTCGGTGTTCTGCCGTATAATTCATGCATGCCTGGTGTGGAAGCACCCCCTACCACACACCCTTTGGGTGGCTTGCAGGGTATGACGTAGATGTAGATGTATCCTGTTATAGATTTACTTGTTTCCAAAGTGATAGGAGAAATTATTGTTATTTGTAATCTCTTTGTGATTGATATTATTTTCTCCTATATTATATATTATATTTTCCATTGTTTTTAGTGTTAATTAACTGTAACTGTGAATTTTGTTGATTTTCATCACTTTGAGATGCTGGCTAGGCGTATATATCTTTGTGCTATTTTTTGCACAAAGCAAATTTTATACGTATTTTCTATTTTTTGCTCTTATGGGGAAACCCAGAGCATAATTAAACCTATTCTATTCTATTCTATGCATAGCACCCTGCAAGCTACTTTAAAGATTAGTGGCAGGGGGTGAGTCATCACCTACACGTCCTAACTGTACCCCAATAAAATTCATGAAGCCTCCACCATTGGCGCATTAAAATCAACATGTAATGCCTACCAGGAGGTTAAATTTCACTAATAAACACTACAAATTAGGCATGCTGCCGATGTTAGAGAAACCAACTGTATTTATGTATTTTGCAAAAATAACTAAAGTGACCTCTTGGATGTAAATAAACACTTTTGCAAATAAAATTGCAAACATAAGAGAACATTCTCATGTATCTAAAAGATTTACGGCATATATGTCTATTGACATACATATAATAACAATCTCCTCATCTGTAGAAGATTCTTTCCTCTTTCAAGCTCATCTACCTTTGCATAAAACAATTATTGGACCGATAGAGGCTGTCTCGTTGAAAGAGTTTCGAGTCATTTTCGAAAGAATTTCGAGTCATACAGCAGCATATCTCCGGTTGGCGACGGGACGTCCCCTGTAAAAAAAAAAGTTTTTTTCTGCCTCTGGAATTATTCCATGTAACACGCACAAAATCAATGCTCCTCTAATGAAAAATGGCTTCATTCATTCTCCATAAAATGGAACCGTGTATCCAAAAGCGATGAAATGCCATTCATCTTCAGGAATCGATACTGACCTCATCACAACGCATATCATTGTGTTACATGTTGGAATATAATACCATATAAATAATGAAAATTTGACGCATGGAAAAATACCGGTGACATTGATTAATTTTATTAGTTTTTGTGTACGTGAATTAATTGCATTTTATTTCGACATCCTAATATCGGAGATAGAGAAATGTGATCACTTGATATTCGATCTTCATATAATTCTTGCATCGAATTTTATTAAAATTTATGTTCACATTGGCTAATTTTACGGTAATTCACTCACTTGAGTATTGCATCGATTTCAAGTCGCCGATTAATTTTCTCGAAGTTTGATTTTCATTTGATTTACATTCGTACAGAGTAACCTACATTTTTTCAATGATAAATTGATAAGAAAGCATTTTTACAAGCTTATCAGGGCCATATGGTCACTAATATGAAGGGAAACCTGACCGTGTACATGAAATCAATTTAATATCCGACTATATAAGCAAGCCAATGAGTGGATATACCATGGGCAATTCACCAGCATAGACATTCCCAGTAAAATTGTTGTCGTATGTTTTCATTTTTCTCCACATTTCCCGGCCTCGATTTTTCACTGACGCAATGCTTCATTTTACTGCATTGCACTCAAGTTTCATTTACATAAAGGAGTAAATTTCACTTTAGCGCTATAACTTGTACTTAAAAAAACAGCCTGAAATGCTAATTATTAGGGGAAGAATATATCTACATCTACATCTACATCTACGAAATACCGTTCAAGCCACCACTAGGGTGTCTGGCACGGGTTATTCCACACCAGGCATGCAGCATACATCCCAGTTCAATCAGAACCGCGCGCGTTCCCCCGAATGCCAGGCGCAGGCCAAAAGCAGTCAGGACAACGGTACGCATTCAGACCACAAACTAGGAGAGTGATACGAAGAAGAACATGCTACCATGCAGCATACTACTCAAGATGTGACTACTGGTTAATATTATTAATGTGACAAATAAATAGCACTACATGGTACTAAGACATGCAGACGTATAGCATGCCGGAGATTGCATGAGAGGTTAGTATCTATAATTCATGTTAAGATATTTAGCACTACTGAAAAAACCTATTTAACCTAGTCAGTATCCTAGAACTGATCTATCACAACTATTATGGTCCTTTATTGAATATACGTGGAAAAAATGACACCTTAAATATATCGGTTCTGCAGTCTATTTCCTTAATCTTATTTTTATGCATGGATATTCTTCTACATGGCAAAATGTATACCGTAACTCATTTTCGATAGAGAAGTAGTAATCAGGCAGTTCATGCTTCAAATGCATCACTCGATTGATAGCAGAATCAGAATTCTGATATCGTAACGACATCCAGGCCGAGCAACGTTATTGGACGAACTTTACCCGGGAAATGAATCAAAAACGGTCCCCCCCAGCGTTGGGTCACCCAACTGTCAAGCGAAACAACTTCAGTCCTCAAACGGTCAACGTAGTAAAAAGTGTGATGGAATAAAAAAAACATAGGCAACGGTCGTGGACAGTGCGAAGCATCAGAGCAGTCCCCGGCAGCAGGGTTTGGAAGAGGGACTGGGGGTGGGTGGGAAGCAAGCGCCTTGGCGACCACACCCTTGCTCCCTTTCGCCACTTGGACGCGGCGCAAAAAATAATACCAAGGGGTTCCACAAGGGGTTTAAGTTGCGCCCCAATTTTTTTCTCTCTTCCCGCCCCTTCCGTTAACAGATGAGGGTCACACCCCCTGGCACTTTCCGAGACCACACCCTATCATCGCGCCGAACCCTTATAAGGAGCGGGAACGCATAACGGAACAAACCCTTGAGTATCATCGGGAAAAGATGCAAATGCGGACATCTCCAACTCCAACCGAAGGTTATGAGAGACTAAAAGAGCTTTTAGAGAACGAGGAGTCTGTTAATTCAAATTTGATATAAAATAAGGTACTCATTTTAGCGAAATAAATAGTATCTGGCTCGCTAAGAAAATTTGAAGATGAAGGCAATAGTTTTGGTTCAATGGATCCATTACCCATAGTTGTCGAGGAAAAGTAGTTTTGTCTCAATTGAAAACATACCAATAAGTATTTAAGGTTATAACATAAAACTCAGAAGAAATAATTACAAGCCTATGAGACATATTGAGCTAAAATTTCACTATTATTTAACTTTCAGCTATGTAGATAATGAAAAGTTATGCATGGCGCCTCAGCGCATTAAAAAGTGTGCCTTTTTTCACTACAACGCCAAAACACCTATAACAAATTTAGTATATAACAATAATTCTAATCAAGGAAGAAATTAATAAAATTATTATGCACATTACGCTGAAACCATTAAGCTGTCTCGAAATTACTAACGTTTAAATTCGAGTTCACAAGAAATTGGCGGTGACAGTTTTCACTATCCAACAGCGTATACGTAGAGACACTAGGCATCATTACATCTACATCTACGAAATACCGTTCAAGCCACCACTAGGGTGGGTGGCACGGGGTGATTCCACACTAGGCATACAGCACTCATCCTAGTTCAAATCAGAACCGCGCACGTTCCCCCGAATGCCAGGCGCAGGTCAAAAGGAGTCAGGGCAACGGTAGGCAGTCAGACCAGAATCCAGGAAAGTGATACGTATAAGAACATGCCACCATGCAGTACGCCACTCAAGATATAAATAATGGATAGTATTATTTATGTGACAAATAAATAACACTACAAGGTACTAAGACATGCAGAAGTATATCATGCCGGAGATTGCATGCGACAATTTATGTTAAGATACTGAGCACTACTGAAAAATTCTATGTAACCTAGTTAGTATCCTAGAACTAGTCTATCACAACTATTATGGTCCCTTATTGTACGTGGAAAAAATGACATATTAAATCTATCAGCTCTGAAGTCTATTTCCTTAATCTTATTCCTATGATCGTTTCTATCATAATAGTTTGGCTCTAGCAAAATATTTTGAAAGTCTAGCAAAATATTTTGAACGTCTGGCAAAAAATAATCTGCATCGTAATTATTATTACTTAGGAAAAAGAGCGAGTACATATGCGAATTAAATAAAAAAGTGCCAACTACTGGTAGTTGGATAGTACATCTACATCTACATCTACGTAATACCCTGCGAGCCACCACGAGGGTGTGTGGCAGGGGGTGAAGATCACCAAACCTACATGTTAAAGGGATAACCTGACCGGAGGAAAATAGAAGCCTTTGAAACATGAGAGGCCGAAAGCTTGTTTGAAGGCGGATGCTTAACACCGAAAGGGAAGATAAAAACAAGAGACAAGGAAGTCCACAGAAAAACAAGAGGAAAACAGCACTAAAAAATAAAAACGCTGTGAACTGCCCCTGAAGCACATATATTTTTGGACACCACATTTTGTAAAGGAAAATGAAAGAAGACAAATACGGAAGGAGATGAGCACGAACTATTAGGCAGAATGCTCAAAACAGTTATCAGGGAGTGAGATATTTTGCATTGGAATGGAATAATGGATTGCAGCAGTCAACTAATCCCAGTATTAAGTAGCTAATAAAAGAAACGGACTAATTTGTAAGAGCTGGTTTATCACTGGAGAGGCAAAAATTTGGTATGATTGGGAAACAATCAAAATTTAAGGTTAAGCTCCGACTGTTAGCTTCAATTTAGCAAATGAAAATTTGTAGAAATCGTTGTAACCACCTTTTGGGTATCCCAGTATTCATAAATAAAATTCTTCTAATTATTTCTAAGCTGTTATCACACAATTGTTGAAATTCACAGAGGAAAAACCATTAGCTTGGACTGGGAATCGAACCCAGATCCCTCTATTTCGCCCTCCCAGAGGGAAATCGAGGGATCTGGGTTCGATTCCCAGTCAAGGCGAATGATTTTTCCACTGTGAATTTCATACAATTGTGTGATTACTAGCGGGTGACTCCGTTGACGTAACTGCGCGGCTAGTTCCACGGTTCTTTAAAAACTAAGCTAAGCTAAGCTAATAAAAACCTAGCTCCTCTAAATACACTCCCATATTACATGTCACAATTTCACCTCCAAAAATTTTACATCCTTACACGGCTGGTGACCTACCACCCCCTGCCACTCGCCCATGCGGCGGGTAGCGGGGTAGTATGTAGATGTAGATGTAAGCTCTTATATTTCTAGTTTTTGTTAATTGTTTGCCACAACCAATGAAATCTACGAACCATATTAAATCATTCTTAAGTTGGTTAAGCTGGTTGCTGACTTCAAACAAATTAGAGCATACACTTTAGCAAATTGTTGTAACCTCCTTTCGAATATCCTGTATTTTAAATATTTTCTGTATTAATTTTCATACTGTTACATCTGTAGTGAATATTTTGTTATGTGTACTGCTTCTTTGTCTTGGAGGTGCCCCCGACAACAAGCAAATGCGTTAAGGGTCACATTAAAGCTCCTGTATTCTATTTTTGCTATGTGAGTTTGAAATTCTGTATCATTTCATTGGGAAATAAGTTATTACTATTATTATTATTATGAAAAAACATGGAAAAATCCTCCAAAGGTGATCTACAGCACAGCACCTTATCATAAAATGACGAATTAAAAAGTTTCAGTCATTCCTTCGTTTTTTCCTCATAATTATTTTATTACCACCATATTCATATAGAAGTTGGTGTTTTGTTACTAAGGAAGAACAGTTTATACTCAATCATTCCGACTGACATAGCTTTTTGAGCCAGAGGTCCTTGGCCGATGATAAAGCGAGAACCAAAATGCCACCTTAAGGTCGATTCACTGTCTAGCATCGTGAAAAATTAATTAATGGGTTGAGACGTGGCGAGATAAACCGTTTCACAGAAGTATATAATTGAAATTCAATTACTTAGTAATACTATCGGGTAAAAGAAGGAAATTCAGTCAAATGTAGAGGGTGAAATGATGTAGCTTGGCAAGAAAAGAATATTTAATTTGGAGAAAATGAGTTTCATCAGTCATTGTAAACTGGTTCCATGAGAATAACTGTAAGCACATGAATGAAATCGAAGCAAGGAATGAGGTTTACTCCCATCAATTACAGGTTGTGTAGTTACGGTTTCAAAAAATAATAAACTCCAAGTCAGATGACGAATTCGCGTGAAATTTTGGAGTTGACACATGGCATTAATTTTCCTTTTGAGGTGGCCGAGTCATTAGTCATGACACCGCGTAACAGCAAAAGGGACCCGCCCTAGGTACCTTGTTACAATCATACCTCTTTTTTCTTCCTCCAATTATACTTAGACTAGTGAATGATTTTTCCTTTCAATAAAAACTTCAGTTGAGAGATATTTTAGGGGCAAATAAGAGACATTGGTCACTCAAGTAAAGTAACTTCACTTGGATGGACGAGTTTACGCACGTTCCTACAACTAACATTGATCGCAATTTCAAATTGCAATACACATATCTTGTTTCGTTTCTCTTTGTTAGCTTGATGACTGATTAACATCATTTTTTCATGCCCTTTATAAACCCGTAAATGTCGTAAACTTCACATGTGCAATTAAAACTATTAATTGGTTCATACACTGGTATCATTGATCTACTCTTAATTTGTATTTTCGAAAGGAAAAAGGAAAGGAAAAGGATTTTTAAGAAAGGGAATTCCGAGGAGGAACAGGCTTATATTTCAAGGATTGTGCCCTCAATTTGAAAGAAGGAAAGACTAAGGATACTATACATCTTTAACAAGATTTAAGTGAATTATCAAGGGTAGTTAACTTTCTTGCGATGAGAACGAGGAAAGTGGTACTCTTTTAATGCTTATTAATGTCATAGATTGAAGAAGAGAAATACATTCACCTGGTCAACAGAAAGGAAAATTAAATCTTATATGCACATAATCGATAATTATGGGGGGAACAGCTGAGAAGGTGATACATTGAAAACAGAGGTTATATCTGAAATAAAAAATTCACTGGATCATGGTGATTCATCAATTTCCAAGAGATCATGATGCTCAGAAATAACAAATCATTTCTCTTAACCTTAGTGATCAAACAATTCACTATTCACGAAATCGATTAGTTTACACGAAAAAAAAGCTTCGCGAGTTCCATGCCACCATCTATTCTGTTCTTCAATCTACGAAATGAGAAAGAATATAATAATAGGGCATAGAGAAACGCAGAGGAATTAGTTCATACAAGTTAAAGTTCCAGGCTTGAAGTTCAGTAGGTGAATCACAATAAATAGCTCATCACTTTATAAATTCCATACTTTTTTCCGATCGAGCACTATTTCAGTATATCATGGCATCAATCCTTGGTAGTGAAATTGAATGTCGAATCCGTTGTCAGTAAGATTTTTTTAAAATTAGTAGGTAGTTTACAAAGTGACGCTTCACTTAGGATGGTTGGAGAGATTTTTGCATATGTACGAATTTGCGTGAAACTTTGTATATACCTGTATTTTATTGTAATATCTAAGGATAAAAGTGAACCAAATTGCATGCTACCAATTTGTGTTCTTGGATATTTAACTCAGTTTTAACACGTAGCCTCGTGACGTTTGACATCATCATCGTCATCAAGTAGCAACTCCAGTTTCTCGGGTGTTGTCTATCAGCCTCTTCCATCTGCTCCTATCTTGGTATGTTTGTTGATGTTGAACTTCCTCCCAAGAGCTCCTTATCAGTTGAATGTCTTGTTTTAGTTGGTCGATCTACTTTCTTCTAGGTCTTCCCACTCTTCTCTTCCCTGGTATTTCCTTTTCCAATCATAACTTAGCTGTTCTGGACTGTTCCATCCTCATCACATGAACATACCATCCCAGGCTAGATCTCCCGACGTTTGACATATATTTCGAAATAATTCGATTATTAACGTACAGTTTTTCATAAAAACGCAAAACATTACGTTTTATACTTTTATGATGATTTCTTACAAATATCAAGGTATCTAGCTAAATAAAAAACACGTATTTACGTATTTTGGATTAAAAATTTGATTTCGCGCCTTAAATCCAAATCATAACATAGTTCAGGCAAAATTTAAAAAATATAATTCTTGCTTTAATTTAATACATTATTTTTGGCTCTTTCCATCGTTTTAACAAATGTAATCATGTTGAATGTGATCTAAGAACTTTTTCGAATTGCTCGAAAAGTTGTTAAAATTTGCACGCAACGATTCGATACTACCGCTCATCTTAATTCAATAGTTAATGCTCGGTTACCCGAACAAAAATGGAGAAATAAAGCAAAAATAGGAGGGGTACATTTGAAAAGGAAACGAATTTCCAGCAAAATGGACTAATGATATATATGTCAGAATTTATGGCGTGGACGGAGACGGGCAAAATACGTCGGAGAGTTTTTATCCTTAAAGAACGTACGCATATCGGTGGAGAAGTGGAGCTATAATCAGTCCAGGCTCTACGGACGACGATAACAATGATCTATGCGTATTCTCGCTCGTACGGCCTCGGAGCAGACTGCAGACGGAGGCCCAACAAATTGTGTCACCCTTAATGAACGGCATGATTGACAAGATGAAAGCAGGGGACCCGTCCCTCATTCGGATCAAGTCGCCCCCCTATCCCCAGCCACCGGTCGAATTCTCCACAGGACCCAACCCTTTTTTTTCCGCGAATCCCTTTCTGGTTTCCCCCCCCCCTTCAACCCCCCCGACAGGATGGTGGCGTGGACCGACACCTTCTTTCCGCACGCGAGGACGCGAAGGGGTCCGGCCCGGCTTCACGTCCCGTCCCTTTTTCGTAAAAGGATGCGGGGAGCCGGGGATAGATTATTCCATTCATGGCGAAGGAGGAAGGGAGGCTGGAGCAGGCGACACAAGGGATCACTCCGTGATGGTCGGGGCGTGGCAAAGGAGCGGGAGAGGGGGAGGGAACCCTTTGGGCGGGTGCGGCCGCGGTCCTTCCCGGCGAGTGGGCAGCCAAGAAGCCCTCGCCCGACGAGGAAGCGGGCGAGGGGGTGAGGCTACCCCACAATATATGTGTCCCTAACTATGTGCTCTGGATTGTTATCAAGGATTAGAGGAGTCTGATGCACAGTGCTGCCAACCTGCTCCAATTTCTACACCTACGTTATGTAGCAAAATAAAAATTTTTGGGTACGACCACCAACTAGTTACAGGTTGTCCTTGCATAGCCAAAACAACAAATGCTGATGTACAATAATATTATTTGCTCTACTTTTTGATAAATCTAATAAAATCGAAATCGGACGTCCATTGTAAAATAATTGGCAACCATGGTTTAACGTAGCATGGATTAAGCTACGGATGGATTTGACTTGCGTTCATACGACTCTGGATTGTTATCAAAGATTAGAGGAGTCTGATACGCAGTGCTGCCAACCTGCTCCAATTTCTACAAATGCTGATTTGCAATAATATAATTTGCTCTACTTTTTGATAAAACTAATAAAATCAAAACGGACGTCCATTGTAGAATAATTGGAAACCATGGTTTAGCGTAAAATGAATTATAATAATAATAATTTATTTGTCATTAAATGGTATACTCCACAATAGACATCGCCAAGTTAAGGCATTGGAAATAGCATCCATACATTTATACATTATACAGAACATATTTCATCACCAACATAAGAAACTCATCAACTGAATAAAACGCCTTACAAAGTAACCATTTACGTATTGCATATTCAAATTTCAGCAAATCCATTCCTTTAACATTTTCAGGTAGCTGATAAAAAAGCCTGGGTCCCATACATTTTAGAGACTTGAGTGTTTTAGTTAGTCTACAAAATTTAGTATCAATTTTGTTTCTATTCCTCGTAGTATACTTATGCACATCAGCCCTCAGAGGTAGCATATTAATTTACATGAATTAATGCTTGCAAAATGGATTCACCATATATTGTCATAATGCCAGTACTTACAAAAAGTGGCAAAAATTAATTAAGCTACGGATGGATGTAATTTGCATTCATGTAGGTATTTTGGTTCATTGTTAATCAGTGTCCAAACTCAAGTCTACATAAGTTTTGCGCCGACAGTAGGTGCGGTTTTGTTATATCTGGACATATATCACTGTGGTTAATGCAAACTGACTTAATTGTCATTTGGTTCATATTCTGGCAACTTACAAAAATTGTCTTCTGTTCGAAACGAACAACTAAGTGTTAACTTTCTTTCAAATTGATTCGCAAGCTGGACTATGAATTACATGGTGTTAACTGCGGGTGTGCGAGGGGCAAAAGGAGGGAGAATAATATATGTCCATATAATGCAAAAACCATTTTTGTGAACAAAACTGTATAAAAGAGGCGAAAACCAAGAAGCTAGAAGAATAATAAAATATGGGAACCTTAATATTTCATTTGTTATATATATCTCATTTGTTAGTCAGTTATACGTAAGTTAATGCCACATTTGAAGCCAAAATAAGGTCATTGAATGGACATGGCGCTGCAGACGGCTACCAGGATTGAAAAAAGTGTTCTTTTTAAAGTTTACTCGTGGTATATAGTAAATACATAACACCATAACGCGGGTTTTAATAGCTAATGCCGTTTCTCATTAAAAAATCGGATTTATTTTTTTTTAACCAAACAAAGAAAAATGTAAAATTTAGGAATTGCTTAGACCAACACAGCAAGGCGGAACCACCTTAAAGAAAAGAAGAGAAGAAACTCTACGATAAGATGGTACTTGAGAATATTGAATCCACTGAAAAGCAAAATCAGCCGCAAAGAATTAATCAGTTGCGTAGTTTTTGAATAACAAGAATTTTTACGGTGTCGAAACAATTTATACACAGCAATTCACGCGAAATTTATTCCCGCAGAAGCGCGGCAAAATTCCTAAGGTTTATGTACGGTAGCGTATGATAGCTATATTAGGTGGATCATTGTTCGCCAAAGAAAATCGGCTTCACTTTCGTGCGTAGAGATCTGCTTTAATTTATGCAAGTTGACGCTACCCTTGCGGTAGCTTGGCATTAACTACGTTTAGAGGATATACATTTTATATAAGACTTAAATTACAATTAATTGACGTGAGAATTTTACATGGGAGAAAAAAATTAATGCCTGTTCTCCTAACGAGTAAGTATTTAACCAGGGGAAGTAAAACTGGGATTAATTTTTGATCAATGAAATTAATTACGGTCCACGAGAATCATTGACAGCTAATGAAGACGGTGTTTCGAAAGCAAAAATCCGTGGAAAAATAATTGACCGTCACCTTGTTAACAGAAAGAGAATCTTGTCATATTTATGCCTATTGATATATTTTATTATTCCTGAATTTCCCGAGATTTTCTTCGAGTTACTTCATGTCTAATTATAAATATTACTGAAATATTCATTGTTATGTAAATTAACATTTCCTTTCCTAATGAGTGTATTATGTTTTTTGAACAGAACATGCAAATTGTCAGTTAACTTGCTCTATTGGGTTACCCCAGAGCATAAATAAAGTTTCATTCATTAATTCAAAATCATTAGTTGGCAAGCCTGCTAATGGCGACGTCGAGCCTTGAGAGAGGGCTCAGAGAAAGGCAGGGTTTTCCCGGTCGGAGCGGGGCAGGGTGTGGGCAGAACCCTGAAGAGGGACCGCAAAAGGGCGACTCTGAAGATGTCTTTCGCTGACGGTCTCCACCCCCCAGGCGGCATTCTTCCGCCGTCCAGTGAACTGTGCCACTGGATATATCCCTTTCAGCGGCGGCAGGACAAAAAGCCCTCCGACTCGGCGGCCGAGCAAAGTGAAGGGTACATACATACTAGAGTGGAGGGAGGAATAAAGGACAAGAGGGGAGCAAAGGACAGTGGAAGGATTGGAGTGAGGCTTCCCGTGCATAATGCTCATCTTCCCCGCACACACACACTCACACCGTCCCGATTGTGACGTCACGTTCCTCCAGCCATCTCTAATCTCTTCCATCCGTCTTAGTCCGCTTCATCCTCTAAAAAGAGACGCCGGGGAAACGAGAATTAAGACTTTCCTTTCCCCCGCAGGCGAGATGTTGTAGTCTTACAAGGCCGGGGGGGACGAGGAAGTCCAGCCATTCACTCCAACGAGGGTCTGCGCCGAGCCGAGATAAGCCTCCAGTCCGAAAGACGGACGGCAGATGCACCGAATTGATGTCAAAGGATTACAAATGCACGGAGGATGGGAATGCAAAGAGATAATTCCAACGTGTGTTCATTTTTTTTCTTTAATTCTCCGGTGGAGCGGTATGTAGAAGGGAATCAACTGAGGAGAATGCGTGCCACGGTTCAGTGGTTCATGGACCGGCCTCCAGGCTTGAGAGATCGGGTTCGAAGCCGGGTGCTAGGATTCGCTCGCTTTTTTTAAGTGTACGCTTCCCTAAGAATATAACAAAGAAAATGAAGAAGAGCCTTCCGACGAAAGTGGTAATGGCCAGTAGACTGGGGAGTACCTATGCAAAGGAATACAAGTCCCACCAGATCAACCTTCTGTCTTCTGCTCGTGGAATTTTTCCTGTTTAACATTCTGCATATGAAATAAAACCACAACTGCTGCAAATTGGTACCTACCTACTAGCAAAGGATAAAGACTCCATGAAACTTGGGGCGCGATAACGGTTCTCCATATGCGTGTGTTCGCGTTATTGTTATTTTCCAATTGCGACCGTGAGAGTGAAAACCTGGTTGACATTCGTCAAATTTTGTCGGTTACATTAAATCACTTGGATCTTAAGATAGTAGCTGAAAGTATTACCCCTTTAAAGTACTTTGACTTTTGGATAACGCTAACAACTACTCAGAAGAAGAAACCGTGGTCCTACCCCTGATAAATAAAACAGTATCTTTGTTAACTTGGTGGTATGTTTCAATAGACAAATTTCTAGACATAAGTATCATCTTCCGATGAAGATGTATTGGCACCCGGGTCGTGTTTTTATGTGTTTTTTGTGGTTAAATAAAATATATCATTAAATATGTCCACTGAAATATACCACGAAGTTAACAAAGATACTATTTTATTTATCAGGGGTAGAACCACGCTTTCTTCATCTGAGTAGTCGTTAGCGTTATCCAAAAGTCAAAGTACTTTAAAGGGGCAATAATTTCAGCCTTTATCTTGTACCAGCCAGATCCAAGTGATTCAATGTAACCGACAAAATTTGACGCCTGACCTTGATTACCTGAAAACGATACTTATGTATTGAAACCCGGGTCGTGTTTTTGTGTGTTTTTTGTGGTTAAGTAAAAGTTACCATTAAATATGCCTACCCCTGATGTTAAAAAACTATTAATAAAATTGAGCTCTTTACATTTCCATAAAAAAACAACTATTTAATTAAAAATTAACCTGAATCTCTTCTAAGTGAAAATTTCACTGTAAGAATTAAGCATGAAGACCATCCTCGCAGTACCCAGAGGCATCCTGGCGGAACTTTAGATGAAAATACAATGAATTAGTGACGGTAACTACCGATATGTTAAATGATATATCAGGGAGCCTGGGATTCCTCAGTGCATGAAAATCAAATCCCTCCGTCAAAAAGGAGACCGTAAGCAAAATTGTAAGTTGAGAATACAAATCATGCATGGCTCCGCTAATTTTAGTGAGAAAAACTTTTTTTAATGGTTCGTACATAAAATTACATAAAATAGCCAAAATATCTTTAATTTCATCAGAATAATCGGAAGATAGTTCTCTGATAGCTCCATTAGGTGTGTGCCTTACGTACATAAATTATTTTAGTAGCCTGTTGTTTCGCTAGAAACATATTCACCAAAACTGTCGACTGAAGAAACAGGACAGAGATTTTATTTTAGTCTGATCTTAATCTGACCCATGCATCAAAAGCTCTATTCAACTCCATGCCTCTGGAAGGCAATATCTGAGCCTGAGTCAAATATTATCATAAATATTCTAAGAAATAAATCACACGCCATGATAAAGGAGACTAATATCCCTTTGAGACACCAGCTCTAAATTAACCAATGAACGTTAAATACATATAATCATCATCGGCAAGCATATATGTTTGATAAATGCATCGGATAGATAGCTATGTCAACCGCTGCGACGATTAACTGCTCTTCAATACTCAGCCACAGGGGTAGATAATTCACTTTATTCTCTTCGGTTAAAATTAAAACTACCACACACCTGTCTGGACGAATATCTATCAAAACTCTATGCAAACATTAGACACAACTGCATGCATACTCTCCCGGTTTAGCCAGGGTTATCCAACTATCTTGATCGAACGAAAAAAATCTTCTTGAATTACACAATTTTTAAAAATAATTCTCAACTGAGAAATAAGAAAAGAAAAATATTCAGCGTAAATGGAGTCGTAAACCACTTACAGTAAAAACCTGCAATAAACCACTTACCTGTACGTGGAGACGAGCAAGATAAATCTGTGAGAAATAAAAACTGTGAACTCAGAAAATAAAAAAAGTTCAGCGCTCATCTTCAGTTTTACGATTCGATTCTCTGATGGGTGGAAATTTTAAAATATACCTTTTAATAAAAAAATAAATCTTTTGATATGAAAATGAACCTTTCAGTTCGCTCTTTAAAGAGCGAGAATCCATTTTTGACTGCGTCTCCCTCAACGTCTTTTATTGAAACCACTATATAGTATTACTATCCTTCCCACTATTAAATGGTCACCAAGAAGTAAGGTTAAGATATATATCGAAGATTCATCTACATTCATCTACATCTACGTCATACCCTGCAAGCCACCCAAAGGGTGTGTGGCAAGGGGTGCTTCCACACCAGGCATGCATGAATGACTAGGTAGAACACCGAAATTACATTGAAACCCGCGTACCACACATGCAAAGCGCCAATTAAAAATGTAATACCCAAGAAACATTCCATCGTCAATCGTTCCAACATGCAAGGGATACAAAGAGTACTACTACAGATTCTAAATATCATGCATAAATAAGAACATCAATATTTATCTCATGCATAAATAAGAAAGAGGAGAATATAAAGAAAAAGATTTACTGTCTGCCTATTGTCACAATTCGAACTATTCATGACGACGCTCACAGCTGTTATGGTCCCGTATGGTACGCGGATATAATGACATTTTATACCTGTCGGTTCTACAATCTAGCTCTAATTTTATTGGCGCGATCTAATCTGCCGTAGTACGAGGGGGTTAATAGTATGTTTTTTACGTCGTCAGAGAAATGATTTTCTTGATATTTAGTTTGAAGGTTAAGCCTATAAGTTAATCTACGCTGTGATAGCGATTCCCATCCTAATTTTTCGAACAGTCCAGACACACTAGCCAACTTATCGTAGCATAACCTTCATACGAACGTACATAAGATTCATAACCTTCCCCAGCCCCTGGGGACAAAAATCAAATGGAAGACATTACCAACGCATTACATACGTGGCATTTGTTACGTTACATGAAGTATGGCACAGCATGCTGTGGAATAGAAAGACTAGAGATCTTTTTATATTCTTTTTTAAGCTGTAATCAATGCGTAAAGTTATACGGGTTCGGGCCACGCAACCCAAAAATGGGCTGAGAAAGGTTCCGCGGGTATACCCAGGCATCTGTTTTCTTTTAACCTACCCGAGATCTCAACCCCCATCTCAGATTTCGCCCGCTTGGCTGTCCAAACCCCTTGAGACATTTTTGTGATGGCCTTAAAAAAAAACTCCGGTCCTGACCCACTCTTTTTAAAGGCTTTCGCGGCAAAAATCCCCTCGACTGAACGGCCCTTCGCGGGACACGAACCATTTCCCGCCTTGTCATGCAAAAGACCTGCCCCTCTCTTTTTTCCTTTCCGGGACCGTCCGGCAGTTGGCCAAAGCCCATAGCTTTCCACACGCAAGTAAAGAGGAAAAAAAAGAAGAGCTGGCTCAGTGTGAGGAATGACATAAAAACACTTTCTCCACCCGTCCGTTGTGCTTCAAAAGGAGCCCTCGCTTCGAGACCGGGAGAGCACTTAATAAGGTCCGATGCAATCGCCCATTGTTGACCCTTTTTTCCCAGTCTTTGACCAGTTTGCAGCCGCTCGAGTGAAGTAAATGGCGCGCGGAGGACAGAAAAAGCACGTCCGGTGGCGAGGGCCCTGCAAACCGCGGTCCATTTTCGTCGACCCCTTTCCCGAAGGAAGCGCTCCTCGTAATCTCACGGCCCTGACCAACAAGCACTCGCAAAGCTCAGCAGCTCGGAATCGTGCGAAATCCTGAGCGCAGCCAAAACATACAAAAAAAATTATGCGAAGATAAAACATACTGGAGGGAACTTGGACGCCTGCATCCTCTCACGGTGATGGGGAGGAATCTTAATGCAGTGGAACTTGAATAATTCGGAGTTCATGGAGAGGTTCTGCTAAACTCACGAGAGAGAGAAACTTCCATAATCCCTGTATATAAACGTTCAGGATGTTGAAGTCATTGATGTGACAAAGTACGAGCTCTCCCAAAAAGTTCCGGAAGTGGGAAAAGCGGTCCCGATTTTCAGGTTTCTGACTCTTAAATTTTGAGTTTGTTATACGTTGAAGTGCTATAGTGGGATGAGGAAGCAGAGTACAAAATTTTGCAAAGGGAACTATCAAGGACCTCAAAACCGTCGGGAAGGTCGAAAACGAAGCAACGTAAGTTCACCGTCTCTCACGAGCAATTTATAAAGTTTGTGCAAGCACAACTTTACACACCGAATCGGCCAAAGAATTAATTCTTACAAACTTACACTCCCATTGCATTATAAATAACCAGGAGTTTCATATTTTTTGTTCACCATTGCAGAACATTTTTGTCACTACTTAATTCCATCAAAATTATGGTGCCGCTTCCGTTTTACAAAATATTTATCCTCTTAAATGCTTCAAGTATTAAAACTATTTGCAGAAATGTTTCACGATTCTTCAACCAGAACGAAAGTTTCGCATGCTAGCAACAATATACTTATCATTAAACAAATACAAATATTTTACTAATTATAACTTATACAGTGTAAAATATAACATATAGCTCTGGGTCCATCTATTAGCGGCGTCAAAGGTCTTAAACCTGTCGAAAGGCCGTCGGCCCAGAATTCAATGCAATGCCACAGGAAATAACTTGATACATGACATATAACAATGTTTATCTAAATATCAAATACTGAGGCGCAACTTTATATGGCGACAATATGTCTAATTTTTTTCATTCCAACTTAATCGATCACATACGCTGCCCTGGTGCTATAAGGTGGGAAACACAAGTCCAACATTTATCGTCAGATATATATATATAATTAGACGCGCAATATGTAACAAATATTACTTGGCAAATGATATTTGACAGAGATTATTTAACACATAATTTTCAATAATAAATATTGATAAACGTATGACTCGATAGCCTGTGAAGAATCTCTCAGCAGAGAAGCTGAGAGCTAATCAAACCTATAATATGAATGTGGTGTGAAGGTAGACCAGGTGCGCAAAATACCCTGTCCACTGTGTAGATATATTTAATCCAAAGAAATTAATAAACTATTCGGAATAAGGTACAAAAGGACCACATTAAATGATGCAACAGTCCCAAGGAAGAACTTCGCCTTCATCTTTTATCGAAATTCATTTTGATAAATGCTCGCCGGACAATTTTGATCACACTAAGTAGCGTTTCAGTTTTTCAGATATTTTCTCCGAGGGCCACAAAAGTTTTAGGCAGCGTTGTTAAACTATTTATAAAAATCATCAAAATTGACCGGCAAGCATATTCAGGAGAACAATTACTTATAATATGAAGGAAACGAGAGGTTGAAGATTATCCACTATTTTTTATTTTTATTTTCATGCTGTTTTATTGTTGATATTCTATCTTGCTTACTTAAGCATTAGAAACGCGCATATAAGGCTACAGATTACTTACGATCGCCTTGATTTTATTTCAAAATGGTCTCTTATGTAGGTTAATAACTCATTTGTTTATAGCTATTAGCGCACTAGTTTTTTTAACTTTTACCTTAAATAAAAGGGCAAGATACTCACATAATAAATAGATCAATAGAATTCATTCAAATTATATGCACTTCTTAACGTAGTCGGAGCGAGATAGTGCCCTAGCCATAATAGATACCATATTCCAATTATACGTTTTAATTTCACCAGCTGTGAGAGACATGAATTAAATAATGAATATTGAATGGTTCAATAATATAGTTTTATACGACTGATATTGTAAGTAATTGAATGAAAATATCTAAATAAGTCAAACTTGACTAAGCTTTTGCGCGCGGTGCATGTGAAACTCCTTCAAAACGGAAGGTTTTATGTGGTACCTAAGAACCTACTGCAGTGACAATACGATTAATTTTCAAGTATAGTTGAGAAAACATACAAACTACACGCTGTTAGTTTTTTGACATCTAAGCATTAGAAATACCTCATTTTGTAAATAATATCCCTTTGGAGTGGATACACTTACCATTTCCCACTTAAAAGGGCTGGTATTTTTTTGAACATATCTCCAAAAGAAATGTGGTAAGGGGTTGAATTTTTTGTGTCATTAGAAGGGTGAGATATTTTTCATTAAAATGAGACCAAATTCCTAGACTTCTAAGTAAAATGATATTATGCTCGGACTACCTTAAAGCAATGTTGACTCGGTCAAGTTTCAGGTTTAAGTCTTCTACGCAGAACTCAAAGGATACGCCCGACAATTTTCGAACGGCGCGGAACGAAACTATATGGCAACGGCCGTAGTCACCGTCGACTATGCGGAAGATAGAGACAGAAAATCGTCAGGAAGCCCTCAATCCGACGGAAGGCAAAGGTGCTTTCGTCCTCTCACAATTAAGGAAACTCAGGGCGAAATCACTCATTCGGGAACAAGCCATTCAAATGAGTTCCCCCCCCCCTCACCAAAGTTCACCCCGCGCCGACAAATCTCTCATCCCACCCTCCGCCTTTTCCACACGTCATCCATTCTAAATCCCCCCATATTCCCCCGCCACGCCCCCCACTTCCGCCTTCTCTCGGCTCTTCGCTGACTCTTACAAAAGAAATCTCTCCACCCTCAGATCACGAAACTCCGTCCTCTCCAAACTCTACAGCTGCTCCTTTTCCGGGCCACGAGGAATCGCGAGAAAAGTCATCCCTTTCGGATTTTTCCATGAATTCCACCACCTTAGACCTCCATCATCTAGTTCAGTCCATCACCTAATTCTTTCCTTTCTCGCACCCTTCACCACCACCCAATCCTAAGCTAGGGTGTACGAGGGAATATACGACCCACTTCCAAAAAGTTCCGGGATAGGTTTGCTACGGGAGATGATAAATCCTCGGTTCGTAGTTTCTTGGGGACACAGAGAATGAAGGAGATAATTTTGAAAGGGTGAGATAAAATAACATAGATAAAAGACCCAGAATCTAAAATGCAAATTATGAGATCTACATTTACATTTACGTCATACCCTGCAGGCCATCCAAAGGGTGTGTGGCAGGGGGTGCTTCCACACCAGGCATGCATTAATTATACGGTAGAACACCGAAATTACATTGAAACCAGCGTACCACACATGCAACGTGCCAATTAAAAATCTACTAACCAAGAAGCATTCTATCGTCAATCGTTCCAACATACAAAGGACACAAAGACTACTACTACAGATTCAAAATATCATGCATGCATTAGAGCATCAATATTTACATCAACCAAAAATGAGAATGTATAGAATATAAGGAGAAATATGCACAATCTAGCTGATCTCACAATTTTCACTATTCATGACGACGATCACGGCTGTTATGGTCTCGAATGGTACGCGGAAAAATGAAATTTTGTACCTATCGGTTCTACAATCTATCTCTCTAATTTTATTGGCGCGATCTAATCATCCGTAGTACGAGGGGGTTAACAGTATGTTTTTTATGTCGTCAGAGAAATGTTTTTCCTGAAATTTAGTTAAAGAGGTTAAGCCCATAATATAATCTACGCTGTGAAAGCGATGGATAGAGACAAATAAAATGGAAAAATTAAAATATTGAGGAACTAAATGAACATATAATACTAAAAATTAAAAGCAAGCCCTTTTCCATACAAGGTTTCGGCTGCAGTGACCTCAGTGAGTCGCAATAACACACACAGGGTTTACTCCCCCGCCAGACACCCGTAAAGAGCAAATCGAGCAATGCAAAAATAATGCTTTTTCGTTGGTTATTTGGGGAGATGACCGACAGCTGAAGTTATCAGCGCTTTTCAGATTATTTGGATGAGCCTGAAAGGGAAAAACTAGTTGCGGAAGGAAGACAGCCGAGATTAGAGGAAGTGGTAAGAGAAACCCGGTGTTTTTTTAATTTTATTTTCTTTGAACATTTATGCTACGTCAGACCGTATGGTCTGTCGACGGGACATGCATAACAATTGCATATGACACAATCTTACCAATATGCATTAAAATCTAGTGGTGTCTGTCGGTTACTCAATCACTCTTAAACTACTGAATCGATTGAAACAAAATTTGGCAGGTAGATACTTGATATATCTGATTCACGCATAGGCGGTAAAACAAGGTCCAACAAGAATTCCCTGATGTTATATTAATGCGGAAAGCGGTGCGGTGACTATGTAGAAAAGTAGTTACATAACGTCACGCATTGAACAACAATTATATCTTTAGCCACGTTTATACGATACATGTATCCGCGCGAACACATTTAACTTTTAACATGTTGATCTATCGCTTAAAATTACAAGAAGACCCCACCCTAAATTCCTAACCAATCGTGTGTAGAGTAGTATGAGACAGTGCCATCTCAAATGACGTTAAAGTTACTTCGGGTGTCCCACAGGGGAGTGTCATAGGTCCACTTCTATTCCTTCTGTATATTAACGATATTGGTGAAGTAGTAGGCAGTAAACTTCAACTATTTGCAGACGATACAGTAGTGTACAGGGAAATCCGTAACAATAATGATAAGGAAGCGTTAACGAAGGACCGTAAGGCAATTCAAGCGTGGTGCGATGCGTGGATGTTGGTGATAAGTCACCCTCTGCCAAACACTAGTGGTGGCTAGCAGGGTAATAAGTAGAACCTTAAAATTGATTCGTGTAAACTCGCAAAATTGGACGCGTGGCCATAACATAGCCCCTGTTCAAATTTTGAGCATTTGCTCGCGCATCTGTCAAGCCACGTACTTGCGCGGGTATATACATCGTGTAAACATGCCGTGTGACTATGTTTGTAATGGCAAAATGCATAGGTATTTGAGAATTTTGGAACATTAGTACCATTTATTGGCGGGCTTGTTCGTCAAAATTCCATCCCTACCACTATCAGAACGCAGGTTAAAATTTAGGTTAAACCTTTTAAGTAAATTCGAAACCGATTTGTTCACAGATGACGTTAGGTATATATTGAGAACCCCTGCGTATTATGCTAGGTTTGATCATATTAACAAAATTAGAGAGATAGATTGTCGTACCGATAGATTTAAAATGTCATTTTTCCCTCGTACTATAAGAGAGAACAATAGGCAGCGTAGCAAAGGGATAGGTAGGTGAAATATAGTTAGAGTAGTCTGTAGTGCATGATGCATATAATAACAACCAATAATCCATTTCATATTATGTAGATACTAACCATCTAGCTGCATGTGACCATATTATCTAGCATGTATCCATTAAATATCCTAGTTGCATGTCAACAGTGCATGTTTGGTGATCTTCACCCCCTGCCACACACCCTCGTGGTGGCTCGCAGGGTATCACGTAGATGTAGATGTATCCTTCAGGTAACTTGCAGGGTAACACGAGGCTGTAGAAGTAAATTGACCACAAAACAATACGTCCACCGAAAATGGCGCATGTAACTCCAGTTGTCGGTCATCTACAAAAAAAATAAACCAACCGGCCAACGAACCTATCCATGCAAGAGTGCTAACTCCGGCTATTGGGAGGGGGATTAGGAGAGGTAAGAGGGATGGGGGAAATATATACGAGCCTTAACTTAGGCTATCTTACTCTCTCTCTTTCATCCCCAAAAAATTCCGCAACCACGACTCTGAAATGGCTACTCGTGCTTGCAAGGACTTGCAAAAGTTTCCAAGAGGAAAAACGAGTTTGTTAGCTCGGCTGCAACGGACATTTAAAATGTACTGGATTATCACGTCACCTGCCAGGTCCTCTACTATCTGATTAAACTCAATTCTCCCATTAATTCTCCTAGAAAACAAAATTAAAACTTAAATTATTTAACTTATCACTCCATCCAAAAAAAAAACAATTTACAAAATTCACAACAGGGATTAAATGTGATGATCAAATAATGGAATTTTCAACTTGAGTTGGTCAATCCAGTCGGATTAAACGAAAGAAAACCCTGTATGTCTGGAGGTGAGATTCTATCTCACTCAAAAAATAGTTGACCCCCCTCGGAAAATTAATGGTAGATAAATCACGTGATGTCATAACTCCGTCTCACATCACGTGACTGCTGAGCAAGAGCATGGAATGAAATCCAGATATTTCAGACGCTGCAGACGATAATGAGGGAAGCAAACAATTTACCTCGAGCTATAATTCATGGCGGTGGACATGCTGTGACTAACAGCCATTCGGTATGAATAACGGAAAATATATCTATTTCATCTGCCTATGGCATGCGTTTTCCTCCGAATTTCGCCGAAGTATCCTGATAACACATGAAAGCAGAGTTTATTGCCCGAAAAACAACTCGCTCATCTCATGCGCCCGCATTTTCGCCATGCTGGTTTCCCCTCGCAAATGTTAGTGGTTGGCTGGAACGATGAAAACGTTTGCTCCTTTGATAATAATACCTACCCAAAGCCCTTTAAAGATAACTGAAAGGAAGGATAATTATATAAAATATGAAGTTGACGAGAGAAGGATCACGCAACAGGAAACAGTGGTTGAATATTACATGCCGAATTGCGAATTTTCCCCAAAAACACTCAGACTTACGACCAATGAGATTAAATCCACGCTAAACTTAAAGGGCATTTATCGCACTTTAAACCGAAGAGATAAGTAAGTACTGTTCACTATTACCAAAGAGCAAAATTTTAACAAAAAAAACTTGCAAGTCTTCAACTTAGGAGAATACTTTCACACTAAGCATACTGATGAGTTAATGTTCTTTATTCCGCAGAGTACAACGTAATTATATTGAGCGATTCTAAACGTTCTAGTCCTTAAATTTTGGCAAAATGTGAAGAGTTTACCGTGGATAGCTTGGGGATGCGATGATCATTGGTAAAATTTGGACATGAAAGGTTTGGAAAGAACAACGTTTGGCTCATTAGGTAAAGGTTTGAGTATACGGAGTGTGCTTTTTAAGTTTGCACTGTATTGAAAACGTTTGGCTCAGTGGGGAAAGGTTTGAGTATACTGAGTGTGCTTTTTAACCCTTAGAGTGCCGGGGAGCGCGATAGCGCTCCTCCTGCAATGTCACTCTTAGATGCTGATATTTCACTGATTGTTCACAGATGGCATCTAAATGCAGATTACAGATGCAGATTTTGTAAAAAAAATCGTCAAATAATAAATTAAAAAGGTGAAACCACATATAATAAAGTTTTCCTTGAGTTTTTGAATATCTACCTTCACTTGTATCTGAGACATAATTTTTTTCCTAAACTACTGCAAAATCAGCAAAAATGCCTTGGCAATTTTAGCATAGTACCTAGAAAATCGGTTGGCACTCAAAGGGTTAAGTTTGCATCGATTTGAAAAAAATGAACTATAGAGAAAGGAAAGGATAGAGTTCCAAATACATACATAAAAAATAATCAGGTATAGTATGCAATTGTAATAGGTGTGAGAGGAAGTAATAGAATGATAAATTAAGGGCATATCGGAAAATGATTGAGGAAAGGAAGAATATCACGAGTTTTAGGACAAGAGGGTGAATGTGAAACACAGCACGAATGGTGTGTTCAAAGAGAGAGAGATATTATTGGCATAAATTGCTACGGCCAGATAAACAACTAGGCTTTCCTTATCTTTCCACACTCACACTTTATGTTTTCGCAGATACGAACGATTGTCAGTCAATCGGATGTGAAGGATTTAGTTGAAGTATGACGACTTTGGGATAACTGATCAAACTGTGAAAAGTCGGGAAAAATGTCACCTACATAATTCATTTATGGAATTCCAGGGATTAAAAATAATTTCACGTCCATGCAATAAATATCGTTCATACGATACTCATATTAAAAAATACTTTCTTATGTTGGATTCTCTCAATTTTAGCAGCTAAAGCTAACATGATATTCTTTTGGTTGTTCTGTAACCTACACAGTATTTGGAAAACTGAATCCTAAATCAGATGTTAAAAGCATATAAAAGTGGCGTGAGCATCTTCAGAGAAAGTGTAGCTGCATAAATGCACCAGTTTTACGGCTAGGGCTGAGCAGTATGCAGATTGCAAAACCTTCATAAATAATAGGCAAACGTCATTAAATGAAATATCCAAATGAAAGCTTCAAAAAAATTGTCTCTAAAATTAGATATTAACAGCAGAGTGGCGTGAATAATCTAACCTCCATTTTGCACTGTTTAAATGACGCTGCATAAATACGCAACGAGGTGAGAAACGGGTAGATTATAAAATAGTTATTCCCAACGCAGCCAGATGATCAAAAAACTCCCCTAAGAAACGCATCTGATGTGTACTCTTCACACGGTGGACACACATATAGGTATATAAATGTCATTTCTGCGAGATTTAAATTTTACAGCGGGAAGTCACTGAAAAACTTTAATAACTAATGGTAGATTGTATACTGAGGCGAAAAAGGATATACTTAAGGGAGATATGCCCCTGAATGTGTATAAAACTGGGAGGAGATTCTCTGAAATTTAACAAAACCTGCCTTTATCAGGAGAATACTTTTTAAAAATCAGCATCAGAAAGGAATTATAGAACCAAAGCAGTAAAAAAACTGAATCTCAAATTAGGTGATGAACAGCACATAGGAGTGGTACGAACAATTTAATATTTATTTCGCTCTAAAGACGGGATGACACTTCGCAAGTTACTTGCAGCAATCAAAGTTTGCTGTAAAGCTGCTCTGCAAGTCCGTGAGCAGAACTTTTAAAAATTTCGGCGAGTTGCCAGAAGAAGCGTATTGTTGCCAGTATAAGCATCAACTAATCTGTCTCCGAGCTGGTATGGGGAAAAAATATTCGCCAGAGTAAACTTACCCGTGAGCCCTTGCTGAAGAGACTTGTGGTAGTAACTTCCCAGTGTAAACCGCGTAAACCCACCTCATTGCAGTGGTGTGGCGTGAGGACGCAATTTTTTCAGCGGGGGGTGAGATAGAAGTACATTGCAAAACCATTTTTCACGTCGGCCGGCTGACCAAAACACGACCTTAAAAAGCGCCAACGATGCATCATTTCCATTCCGTGAATACACTCTCACATTTAATTTCTTCGAGTTTTAATGCGTGACCGAGCTTCCCCTCCTAGAGGAATCCTTAATTTCACGCCGCGACCGCTTTGCAGACTCGACGCCAGTCGTCCGCCTCCGATGATAATGGGCGCGTAATCTCGCATGGCAAGCGTTCATTCCGAAAACATTCCTCATCCCCTTTCCCTCCCCCTCTCTCTAAGCACTCCCGAAACTCAGGAGGCCGGGAGGTTGGCTGGTCCTTTATCCCGGAGGAGAAAGGGAAGGTTAGGCCGGGGACACAATAACCAATCCAGAACGTCGCAACCACCATACCTCCTCAAAACTCCCCCACCAGAATTTTCATCCTCATTTCACCAGCGCTCACGGATAAAGTTTAGGCAGGTATACCTCCGCAGAGCCCAGACCTAAACCCACCCCGTCATTCATGAGCATTTCAGAGATCCCCTCCCGTCTTCCGGCCGACAAAACAGTCGCAGATGACACTTCCCACGACTGTGCCCGAGGCGGTGTGCCACTGTGGCGTCCCCAACCTCCATCCCTCCATCTCCTCTTCCATTCCACTCTCAAATCCTTACATCCTTCCCCCCCATCTCCTCTTTAGACAGCATCGCCCAGACCCCACCCCCGGAGATGATTTTTCACGGGCTGGAAGTGAAATGGGAGACAAAGGGCCGGTCGCATAATTTCGAGGCGGTGCATTTCCAAGCGTGTCATTTTCTTTTGACCTGGAACAGGACGCCCGAGATCGCCTTTCAAAGACGCCGGACGGACCCGTCGATTCAGGGACTACATGAATGGCAAAGCAGCATCAGGAATCATTAATATCCCGAGCGGGGCTGGCTTTGGCTCTTCCACTTTTGATTCGCGATATCCCGAAATAGCTCCCATCTGATGTCACACACTCCATTCTTAATTGTAGGCTATTTTTTGTTCGCTGTCTTTTAATATCCCAAAGCCGCCTGCTGGTTATACTTCATAATATAAAAAATGTAGCATGATACAGGCGCGGAAAAGTCTCATGTCAAGTAATACATTATTAAAAGAGGTCGTCGTATGTGCCAGTAATTTAGTTAGACAATGATGAACAAGTTTCTAACAAAGTAGACAATTTTTTCGACCGGTTTACTGAATTCATATAAATGACGCTTAGTTTTGATAAACAGCTTTGATGAATGAGCTTATACGAACGTGTCAACGATTCGTTCTCATTCGATGCTCATTCGCTAAATGAACACAGGTAGATATAAAGAAATAGGCGTTACGTGATCTTCTACATGATATACCACTTACGGAGGTACTGTACAACCGGAGTAATTTCCGACCCAAAATCCTATAACGCAACACGTATTATTTTGCTTCAAATGGGCTCAAATATTCCAAATATGCCGAAACTGTTCCAATAGCATATTTTAGTAAGTAAGCTTTAGTAAGTAATAGTAAGGTTCTCAGGACTCACAATTAATTCGTGATCTTTTTTATATAGAAGAGAGAATTTCACGGCCTCACAAAAAAAATTAGCCACGGAATCAGTTTATGGCAGTTTATGGTAGTCTATAGGGAAATTTACGATTGATTAGGAATTCAATATATGTGAGTAAAATTCAATTGATCTCTCAGTATTACTGCATGGTATAAATTTGAGACATGATTAATATGTAAATTAAATTTATAAATATTCATCACTGAAGTTCGCTACATTCTACTGACGAAATATGTAAGTATAAAATCAATGGTTGGCGAGTTCACTTCGTGAAAATTTTTGTTGTTCATCTTTAAAATGAAACCACTTAGTCACCACCACTACGTAACCACTTTTCACCAATATATTAACAACATAATTCGACCGGTTTCGGCCTTTTCAGTCCATTATCAAGAATACAAAGCTTTGTATTCTTGATAATGTTTTTAATATATTAGTGAAAAACTAAGTGGTTTCATTTTAAAGATAAACGAGAAATATGTAAGTATTTAAAACTAAGCAGTAAAGACGAGCCTAAAATTAATAGAGGTAGGGATATTTTCTATACGACTGGAGAAACTGTAACTAATGCCTAAATTTACTGAGGGAAATTTAAAAAGTAGCTGAAGAAGCCAATATATCCAGAAAATAATTAAAGTAAATGAGTAAGCTACCTTTTTTATGGCCTTTTGTACCCTCGTTTAAAATTAGCACTGAGTGAAACATGTTTTTAAGTACATTTCTACTATTTGTATTATTAAGATAGCAAAGATAGTGCGGAAGCCAACAGGGAATCACAGAAGTATAACATGTCACATAGTGACTAAATACTAATTCTTAGCCTTAAAACATTATGCAATGCGTTCTCATTATCATGACACTTCTCTATGATATAACGTACTGTGAGCGCTATGAATTTTCTGATTGAATGAGAGTTCATTTTGCAATGAGACCACACATTCTAGTCCTTTGAGCTCTCGCGCCGAAATAAATCTTAAACACGATTGGTCAGTGCCGATTCTCTTTGTACGACACCTAGGGAACTTATAAGAATATAACACCCTTCAAATCCTCTACAGCTTACAGTTTTCGGGGAAAGACTCATCCATGGTCGATTCCTATCTAACCTTTAGACACTTTCCGAGTTCCTTCCATCAAATTTGACGTCCTCTTTCAACTTTATAGCTTCCTCACTCCTTAATCCGTCCATTCAACGCTCCAGATCCCTTGATACCAATGAATACGAGGATTTATGAGCCGAAAGTTCGAATGACCTAAGTAGGATTCCTAAAGGTGTAACGAAGCAGAAAGATGAGAGGAAATATTTAATCCCTTTTCCGATTTGGACGTTCGGCAATAGGAGTAGTTCCTCTCATGATAGCACCTTTTCACATCTCAACGACTATTTTTCCTTGGATTTCTTCGAATATGCACTGAATACTATGAATAGACGATTGCAATCGTCACTCTTATCTTCGACTCTGAATTAGCAATTGTGAAATTCTACGAAATGTAATTGGATGACGATTATCACGCAACCCATTTTCTTACTAAAGTGAAAAAAGCGCCTTCCCATTAAATGATATGCCGTACGAGTAGACTTGTAAATCTATGTTAATATCTATTTTTATAAATCATTCCAGGAATAGAAAGAAAAATAAACGAAACAAAATATCAATTTTTAAAGGAAATCAAAGAATTTGTCGTGTATATTGATTCAATTTTGCTAGATTCGAAGAGCAGCATCTTGGAAAGCTCATTTCCTTTCATCAGAAACTGAATGCAGACTTTGGTACACAAGAAAGGTTCATTTTTCAGTGGTACACCACCTACCCTAGGCAAAGGTGTAACCTATGAGTATGAGTATATTTTTCTCACAACACTCGCAAACCCATCATCTAGTATCCAAGTCTTCCAAACCTATGAGAATCCTCCAACCTGCACACTCACAAAGCCTGTGAGAAATCTGGTTTATTGAGTATTTACGGCCATGAGAAAGCTGCAACATATTTTTTGTAAGATGCCGTCGGTAAATGTAAGGGACTGTTGGAGTGCCAGCCCAGCCAACCCAATTTCCAAGGTGGTGGTGGTGGTGGTGGTGGTGGCGGAAGGATGAGAAGCGAACTGGAGTGAGGGGTTAGAAATTGTGGGCACTATAGGGTGTCCAAGGCCGGGTGCCAGGGTGTCGGCATCGACCCCACTTCCTTCCCCACCTCATAAAAGGACCGCTCCCCCCTCCATCCTTCGCCCACTCGGACCCAGGAGGTCTTATTTGGATGTCTGTCTCGTCACGGGTGGCACAATAGGGGCTCTCGCGAAAAACGGGAGTGACCACGTAGCGCAGAGAACTAAACCTCCATCCATCCGTCCGCCACCCGAATCCCATTCCCCGCACGACGTCGTCCAGACTCAGGGAGGCCATGAGCGTCGGGAAAGGGAGCTTTCAACCTTCCCTCTTCTTGCGTCGGAAGCGCGGCGTAAATAATGGAGAAAGGTGACGCGGCAGTGTTGTAGCAGACATTTACCCCCCCTTTCCCCCTCCCTTACCCCAACACACAGACAGAGATCTAGATCCAAGATCGTTCCCGAGATGCCCTGTATCACGGCTTCCACGAAACATGGGAATGTTTTCGGCTCTGAAATGTTCACCGTGGTGCTGCCTTACCTCTCACAAAAGACTCCGTGAAGCAGTAAAGAATTTATTCCGACACATTTGGAGTTCAAAAGGTGGAGGAAAAAACCATCAAAGCCGTCTAAACCCTCGGGCATGCTTAATAAAAGTGAATGCAACATATTTTTCTGCATAAAATTTTCAATAATGTGGTCTATAACTTGTTTTCTTGAACTAGAGCAATGAAGGCAGATGGCTTGAAATAATAAATAAAAGTACTCTCGGCAACGTTGAAAATCCATACAATACGGCTCCAATGCTGTTAAAGACAGATTATAAGAAATTAAAATACTAAGGAATTATATCAAGGTTCATAAACTCTAATTTTTAGAAAGCTAATTAAAAATATTTTCATAAAATTAATTTATCAATAATTTAATTAAAGATAAAAATCATAAGTTGAGAGTGCTCCTGTATGAATATTCTGTAAATTATTTCTTTAGTATCAGGCACGTAGCGAGTCTGATGTAACTATAACGTAATGCAGGTCAAGGTTATTCAGCTCCCTTAATTGTGTAAGCCGCTGGGTCATTCGCTGGGCTAAAATAGAAGTAGGAAAAAATTTATTTTTTTGGAATCACTTGTGTAAAAGTCTTAATTAGTGAGAGTTTTAATCGCTTTCTGGTGGCCAACTTCCCTTGCACATCAAGAGATTTCTTTTAGATATGGGAAGGAAATCCTGAAATTGATTGTTCAACGCATATTTCGTTATTGTCATAAATTCAAAGTTTAAAGTTGAAACGGCAGAATGTCAGTTAGGGAGATTTCGATATAGGAAATAGATTCAAGAGAGCCAAGGAAAGGTTTTTGCAAAATCGAGAGAAGCCATGAAGGATGCAAAATAAATCCATTGTCATTTCTAGTAGGTTAACTAAAACACAGCAAAAAAAATACATTGACAAGCGGGGAAAATGTTGGTTGATTTGACCAAGCAATGACGAGGGCTAGCGTCTTAAAGGACGTCATGGAAGGAAGACGTTATAAAGGATGGCGCATTCCGGGAGCAATGAAGAGAGGTCGGGAGTATGCAAAATAAAAAAAACAAGGATCTCGGCCAGCTCTGAGATCATTATCGTAAAGATCACATGAAATACAATCAACGAAAAATTTAATATGTAATTCATAATGCAGGAAATTACACTTCAACTCAACGTCGACATGATAATTTTACAGCAAAAGCAATGACCGGTGATTTATTTAATAATCACACATAGTTGTCAATGCATTCGTGTTATTTGAATAACTATTAAATGCTAGTAAAACCATTGTACTTAAAAATAACTGAATAAACATGGCAGTCTCAGGCTAAACTATGTGGAACTGTAAATGAAAAGACTTTGAATAGTCCAAACAAAATAAGAACTTATAACTAATTGTGAAGTTATTTCTCATGCTTAGACTATATGGAGTATTTTCATTTTTATCGAATCAATGAGTACTTTTAATTCAAAATTGGTTAAATAATGGGACTAAATCATTTTTATAGGTTGAAAATAAAGTTAAGGAGGGATTTATTTGAGGGAGGGAAAGTAATGGAGGGAGAAATTTGATTTATGAAAGTGCTATTTTGAAGAGATAAGTCACTATAGCCGTGATATTTCATCATCTCAAAGACCTTTCAATATTTCCCTTGGAGCACTAACCATGAGGTTATTAGCATAAAAAACAAGTGTTTAACAAAATTAATTGAATAGTTTTTAACATAGAGTGCGAAAATATAAATTTAGTACATTTGTCCTTAACTTCCAATGCACTATATAAATAATAAATAAATACACGGATATTTGCTCAAATAGTATTTGAATACTTCTTCAACAATGACAAGTATGTTAGCGAATAATTTTTAGAATCTCTCTGTCATAAAAGTTTGTTCAGAACTAGAAGCATATATTTGGGGATAGCATTCACCTTACCCGTTCACCTTAGGTCACCATGCTATTTTTAAATTGCAAAATTATATACGATAGCTTTCAACACGAGCACAAAAGAGAGAAAACAATCAAAGCATACATATGGAATATGCCAATTCGTGGCTGTGACGCTTGGGCAACGACAGAAGCAGAAAACAGAGGGTGAAAAGGAATGGAAATAGACTGTTGCAGAAGAAATTCAAAGATTGAATGGACGAAGCGAATGACTTAAACATATACCCAGTGGGAAGAAGTTGAGCTGACTAAAAAACACTGAACAAAAGGGTAGAAAATGAGGCTAGGAAGGTCGAAATACTCATGATAACAACACGATGATGAATAATAAATGAAGAAAACTACGGTGTAATAAGTCATTTTTTATCCTAGGGAAATACTCCAGCAGTTCTCATCAATCAAAATAGCATTTACTGCGTTTCATCGTATTAAGAACTCCATCTACTCTTTCATCCATGTATTCTTTCCATCTTCACTTTCTTATAGCTCGTGTTCTCGTTAGCCATATCCATAATACGTATTCTTTCTCACTCTAGTCCCACTTGCCAGAAAGTTCCCTTCCTATGGTTGTATATTCCGACGACCCGCTACTTTACTGCATCTTCAATTCACTTTTCTGCTCCCTAACCATATCTTATATTCCGACTGCGCCCACGTCTTAGGATTCTCCGCTTTATTCCCTCCCAGTTTACATATTCTTTTCCTCATTCATCACTTTTCAATAGTCTGTATTCCACTCTCATTCTTCTTCGCAAATAGCCCACAAAGTACCAAACAGTGCTCTAAATTCAATTTTCTGCAACACTAATCTCAACACATTGGACTCTAGTACCTATCTTAATCTGAATGCCGACGATACTTGAAAATAAAAAGTAAGTTAATCGCACTTTATGAATTCCTCGGATCAAATTGGTTTAAACTGAAAGTCAGGACGAGATGTGAATAGTAAGAGTGATATGATAATACGAGTGTCTCACAGCCGTAGAGCGAACGTCCATCCAACATTTCCTCATGGGTCCTTACGATTGATAAAAGAAACGAAAAAGCAGATGTATATACATATCAACAGCTTACGGATAAGCAGGAGTCAAAGTATATGGGAAGTATTGAAATGCTTTCGTGATGTCCGCATGAAGACCAATGCTGTCAACTAGGCGGTTAGATAAAATATTCAGTCGACTGGTTATTCATATACAACAAGAAAACTTCCGAAAAAGATTTAATTTACCTTAACATAGCAGCGTAAGATGGCTTGCCCCGGAATAACTATAGCATCAAAGAAAAGAAAATATCTAACGTAGAATCTATTAAATAATTAGGCGTCACGATCAGTGAACACATGTCATGGGGGAAACACATCAGGGAAATAACTAGTGTAGCAAACCGTAGATTAGGATTCGTAAATAGGGTTCTAGGCAAATGCGATGAGAGAGTACGAGAAAGAAGCTATTTTACACTTGTCAGGCCTCATTTAGAATATGCCGCTAGTATATGGGATCCATACGAGGAAGGTTTGATAAAAGAATTAGAGCGTGTGCAAAGGAGATCCGCTGGGTTTGTTAAAGGCCGTTATAATAATTGTATAGGCGTAAAGAATTTAATAGAAGAACTAGGATGGGAATTACTATCAGAACGCAGGTTAAAGTTTAGGTTAAACCTTTTAAGTAAATTCGAAACCGAGTTGTTCACAGATGACGTTAGATATATATTAAGAACCCCTGCGTATTATACTAGGTTTGATCAGATAAACAAGATCAGAGAGATAGATTGTCGTACCGATAGATTTAAAATGTCATTTTTCCCGCGTACCATAAGAGAGAACAATAGGCAGCGTAGGAAAGGGATAGGTAGGTGAAATATAGTGAGAGTAGTCTGTAGTGCATGATGCATGTAATAACAACCAATAATCCCGTTTTTATTATGTAGGAACTAACCATCTAGCTGCATGTGACCCTATTATTTAGCATGATTCCATTAAATATCCTACTTGCATGGCAATAGTGCATGTTTGGTGATCTTCACCCCCTGCCACACACCCTCGCGGTGGCTCGTAGGGTATTACGTAGATGTAGATGGAGAGATGTTTAAACGTAATCAGTCAAATGAAGGCGCAAAGGGAAGGAAAATGTTGGAGATAATGTTTTAGTGCTCAATTAAGACTTCACTTGGAATGGATGCTATGCAGGTCCATTAGAAACTATCCACTGTAAAAATATGGAAAAATTGGAATTAAAAAAAGCGCCTTGACCGATTTCAAGTCGAAAGTTCATGCCTCTATCACGTTAATTCTTGGTAGGGGTATGCAGACGACATAGCTTCAGTAGCTGACTCAGAGAAGAAATTAAGTCGAATGCTTAAAATTCTAAATAATATTTTATTAAAACTGAAACTTAAAATAAACACCAAGAAAAGAAAAATCATGGTAGTAGAAAGAAAGAGAAGTGGAGAGATAACGAAAAAACGTATAGACGGTGTGAGACTGGAGGAAGTGACAGAGTTCTGCTACCTGGGTTGCGTATTAGAGAATCATAACAACTGCTCCTCTGAAGTTAAAACAAGAATCACGTTAGCCAAGAAGGCCTTTCAATTAAAGAAAAGTCTCCTAGTAAATAATAGCATATTTATTGAGACTAGGAAGAAATTCCTGAAAATCTTTGTATGGAGTGTGCTAACATATGGATGCGAGACATGGACACTAAGGAAGAGTGAAATGACCAAACTTGAAGCTGCAGAAATGCGGTTTTGGAGGAGGGCTACAAAAACTAGGTGGACCGACAGGAAAACTAATGCGCAAGTACTAAATGAAGTACATACAGAAAGAGAACTATTGGAAACAATTAAAACAAGAAAAGCAAAGCTAATCGGACATTTACTCAGGCACGACAACTTCATACAAAATATTATGGAAGGAAAAATTCTAGGCAAACGACAGAGAGGACGACCGACAACGTAGAAGTATTGGCGATGGAAATGGGATGCATCTCGTACAATGAAATGAAGAGGAAGGCTGAAAAAATGAGATTGTTGAAAGTCGCGGCTGCAACAACAAGGATAACCTTTGAAAAAGAAGGAGAAGGGGATTACTTTAAGGAGAAAAAAACTCAGCGTAATTTAGAGGTAGATTTCTTAATATTTTAGTCAAAATTGAATTTTTCATATTGAAATACACATCTATTGCTCCCATTCAAAATATTCCATCGTAATCCGAGAGGATCGATAATATACAACTGAAATTTCCTTCGATGAATGTAAAACCTGACTCTAATCAACGTTACTTGTGCGGCAGCTGCCGGCTCCGGCTGAAAAGAGCGTAATACGGCACGCAGCTGCACTTCAAGCACAGGCGCAAAAAAAAACCGGAGAGTGAAAAGAAGGAGTACGAAAAAGGAGTACCCACTACGTCTCTTTAATTTCACCGGGAGGGAGCAGACTGGAGTGTATTTATAGCCCGGACTTCCACGTTGCAGTCGCCTTTTGGGAAGCGGAGGATTAGGCGAGGACGGGTATTAAAATTTCTCCACGGACACCTCGGAGGCAATTTCCACTCGGAGACGTCGGAAGAAAATCTCCTTTCCCCGCGTTTCCCGAGGTGTCGTCCTGGCCTTTGACGCGCAGTCAATAATTCCGATACCCGCGTCGGGCGGTGCAACGTGGAAAGTTCGTAGAAACCCAATCCGAGTTGGGTATTATACATCAGACGGGGTAATTTTTTTCTCTCTGAGGGCGGGGCGGGGAAGACTTTTATGGGCGGAAAGGAATAGACGGGAACACAAGGCGAGGTAAGCAATGCCCCGGGCGCACATGCAAGAGCGGTCCTTTGCGCATCGTCCCTTCAATGGGACGCTGATTAGGACCCTTCCTCCCTCGTCCTATGCAGTCATCTCCCGGTTCGGAGTCGGCTCCACTGTGACATCCACGGAATCACAAAAGACGGGGGACTGGACCTCAACTCCCCACAATCCGACCAACCATCCTCCCTCCCCCTGACCTTATCTCGGTCGCCTCCTCCCCCACACCCATCAACCATCAACCCCCCTCCCCCACACCACCTTCCTATCCAGACTATTTTTCGCGTTACCAGCCTGAAGCAGGTTGAAGAGCGGACCGAGACGGCGTCTTTCAACCAGTCTGCACCGTCGACGCCGGCACCCATTCATGTTTGTCCCTCACTCAACCCCCCCGTCCTCTTTTTCCGAGCCCCCCCCCCCAACTTAAACCCGGAGGAGGGCCCAGAAAAGGGCCTCACAGCGGGTGTAGTGGGGGGGATATGAGGGATGAGTCCAGGGCCTCGTGCGAGATTGGTTTTCGGGTACCATAACGGGTAGGTGTGGAGCACGGAGTAGGATATTCTACTCCGTGGTGTGGAGCAGGGAGACGAAGCAGGCGGGGGGGGGGGCGTGGTGCAAACGGGGAGGGGGTGAGGCATCTTCGGTGCCCCAGAAGTGGGGTGGTCTCAGTCGGCGGGTCGGACCAGATTTTACCCTTAACTAGCACGATTATTCTGTTGAATTAACTATGAGTAGACGTGAGGTAGGATTACCCTTTCCTGCCGGTATAATCTGTTCGGTGGGATCGGTTCTCAACCATTTCGGTCGCCTGGAAGGACCTTTTAAGGGGACAGGGGGGCTTTTGCCGTGATGGGGGAGGGGGGAGGATGAGAGCGGTTTGGAAAGGGGATGAATTCGACAGAGCGGGTGGAATTGCCGGGGGAAGGAGGAGGAGAGGGGCGGGTCCTCATAAATTTTTAACGATTGGTTGGATATGGAATCGGACGTGTAGTGGTCGGTCCGGTCCGACGGTTCTCCAAAGGGAAGGAACCTTTTTTTTTTATTTTTCCATCTGCCGTGCGAGGGAGTGGACCGCCGCGGTACACTTACTTTCCAAGAGGAACGGGGAAGATTGGAAAGTCCCACGAGGGAACCGTGGTGCGAGCTAAAGTTTTGTCCGTAGGATATGCGTCCCACGAAATTAAATTGTGCCGGATGGGTACAAAAGGCTGTGAATCGAGGGTATAATACGAACCAGTGTGTCCTTTCTAAACAGAGTCATGCAGTTGGTTACCTAAATATTTATTAATGTGCTCGGGGACTATGCTCTCTGATCGTCTATAACGGCCCAACAACTTTACTGATCTCATTTTCTTCGCTCCACCGTCACTCATCCTAAGGAAGGAACAATAATACTTTTGCAATGCTAAAAATTAATTAATTTAAAGACCTTTATTCAGGACAACATTTTAAATACTTTTATTAACAATATAACAGTTTTTATTTTCGTGCCATTCTTTGATTGACATTTAGATAATGCCACGAAAGATGTTTATCTGTGCAGGGCTAAAAAACTCCCTATTGATGTATAAAATAACACAAGTAAAGTCTACAGGGGATAAAAAAGATTTCTCTATTGATTCCTTTCGGGATTTTTCCCCATACACTCTACAATAATAGCAAGAGTTGCAAAGGGGATGCTTGAAAAATGAATGAATGAGTGATGATTATTTTTTTTTTAATTTGGAAATATTTTGCCAAATTTCTCGCAATTTAAAATGCAAAATAAAGAAGGTGTTATAAATGAAGCATTTCATTCCATTTCCTTTCTTAGTCCTATATTTACGATTTAGAATGATTATTATTATTCATTTTATTTTGCATAAGAAACAAGCCTTCAAGTAATAAAAATCAAGAATACATGAAGTTCCTGTAAATTGATGTAAATGGTCTGACGTTTAATCGGACACTTTTAGTGGACCAAAAAGTTCCCTATTATTTGAGAAGTGAATTTATATATTGATGAGCAAACTTCGAAAGTTGTAGAACTTCTGATTCTTGAAAAAGAGGTGTGTTGAATACAATCGCTGCATGAAAACGTTGCATGCAAAATTGGTAGTTTTAGCAAAGGAAATTGTTGCAGGTTTTACTTGGTGGAAGTTATCCATTTTGGACCACATAAAAATGACCTTTTTAACTCTACTAAGTTACCTGACCTGAAGATGACACGAAATGTCGAAATCCGGGTCGTACTAGTAAACCTCTAGTGGAGTTTTGAATGAATAGAGTAAACTTTGTTTTTCCACAATGAATTTAATAACTTACGACCATGGTTTCGACGATTAACGTCATCATCCGGTTTCTTCAATACATTCCGGTCATCCGGTGATGATGACGTTAATCGTCGAAACCATGGCCGTAAGTAATTAAATTCATTGAGGAAAAACAAAGTTTATTCATTCAAAATCAGGTGATGATGACGTTAATCGTCGAAACCATGGTCGTAAGTTATTAAAATCATTGTGGAAAAACTAAGTTTACTCTATCTTTCAAAATGTTTAGTAAATTCCATAAAGTATCGCCGAAAACCACCATCTTTATATAGTGGAGTTAACAAAGTTATTTTTCACAAAGGAAATGGTTCCAGGCTTGACTTTGTAGAAGTAATTCATAGTAACTTAAATAAAACTTTGTAGACTTCACTATATGTTTAATAACACGACCCGGGTTTCGACACTTCGTGTCATGTCAGACCTGAAATGACACGAAGTGCCGAAACCCGGGTCGTGTTATTAAACCTATAATGGAGTATACAAAGTTTTATTTAAGTTACTAAAGTTATCTTTATTTGGCCATTGGTAGTTTTTGATTTATCATTTTATGCAGTAAAGGATTTCCCTTCATTCAGAGACTCATGTCGGCTTCTACTTCAACCTAATCTATGCTTTCAAAATTTAACCCCATTTTATACATTTAATTGACTAGAGACGTTTCTTCTGCCGTCAAATAATCACTATCTTTACAAAATAAAACGTCACTTATAATCTGAGGTTTCAGGATCATTCTTCAATTCCATAAAATATGCCAGTCAAAAAAGCAATCCCTTTTTTTCCCATTTCCATTCTTACCGAGGTTTTATTCATGGTTTAAGCCCTTTGAAAACCGGTTACGATAACTTTAATGCTTGATATGGGTTCATTTCCTAATATTCCATGGCGCAGGTTTTAGAAATTTCGAGTGACCTCCAGATGGGCAGCGAGATTAATCCTCACGTCCAGACCCCAAATGAGGGGTCTAGCTAACTCTCCAGAACAGAAATACGTCCAATTGTTCGACAGACTAAGTCGTAGTAAACCGATACCTGTCAAGCAAGTCAGCTAGAAGATTGATGGCCTCAGCGTTGAATTCACTCCCTCCGATAGAAACCTGCCAATCACACATTTAATGAGAAATTGAAGGAATAGAATTATGGAATGTCAAATTTACATGAAAAAAGACAGGATTAATTTGTTTGGAAATAAAAACTTGATTGATTTTCCGTTGGCCATTTATTGATTGAAAATAAATCAATACTTGTCTAAATTAAAGCAGACTACTTAGACAAAAATTTCGTCCACCGGTTCTGCAGAACATGGATTCTGTTTTTAAGGATTAATTCATGAAATATCCAATAACTTAATGGTGTCTAAATAGTGAAGCTAGGTATATCGAGGCCACATAAAAATTATTTGTAAGGAAGCATGTATTTTTCTGATGTTCCAAGGTATTAAAAGAAATAGTAATCTCCCCCTTTCGTTTCAGAAACTATTTTTTCGAAAGAGAAAAGCCATCGCTCGAATTTCATTTGAAGCCGTGATTTCATCCTATATTAAGAAATCAAAGAGACTAAGCATCATCGGTATTACACAAAGTATGATAGCATGGTTTCGATTGTCAGCTATTCGCTGGATGGAATTAAAAAATAACAACGACACTCGACTTTGAATTTTGAATGACCTCAAGTCATCGAAGGTACTAAAAAGAAAACATAACAACGCTAAAACAATTTCACTCCAACATATCAAAAGCAAATAATACTATTTTCGTGGAGAAATATAATAAAAGCTCACTACTCACTCAATTCTCTTATTACAAGCAAATATTAATATTATCACCTAGGTGTTTTGGACAGACTCATTACTTAAAGATCGTATGATTTAAGTCTTGGCTTTTGACAAATATTGTTTTCTTCGTCACCGTTTGATGAAGAGTGTTATATAAACCAAACACTTATAATGCAGTACAACGAAGGGCTGGACTTGCCTCTAAGTTAATTCAAATATCAATGGAGTGATGTAGATTTCAAAAGAATTCGGTAGTGCAATCCCTGCCGACAAAAAACCACCCTCAACAAATGATAATTTTAACTCGGTAAAAGCTACGGAATACATCCAAAATCAAAGTATTATCAACGCAGGAAAATTAGCTGGCATGCTTGATGCATGAAACCACTGGAACGTTGAGGAAAGCACTGTGAGAATTATTTGAGTAAATCGAAGATTCGAACAAAAAAGGAAGGGCAATAGACAATAGGGATTCCAGGAAGTGATGGAAAACATGCTCCCGCGGGAATTCGTGGAAGTTGCTGTTTATGATATAAAGAAGCAGATCACCACTAACAAAGAAGCAAAGGGCAAAATGTTTCATTTAAGAAGAAGTTTCTCCAGGTTTCTCTTGGAGTTGAGGTAAGTTGGCATTTTGCTCGCGGTAGGTAAATACATTGTCTGAAAAAAATATGCGTTAATCTAAGTCCCGAGACGAGGGAGAAAGAGTGAAAAACATTTATTAATGTTTCACGAAACTACAGCAAACTTAACTTTGAATGTTTAGCAAATAATAATTAATCTTCATGCTTTATCCCAACGGAGACTAACATGCCTTAAGTCTTGTTCAAAAATGAAGAAATTCACGGAGCTAGATGCTCATCATCAAAATGGTATTTTAGGAACAACAATTGAATTTATAACCATGTATCCTCCTCTTCGTATATTTTTGCTCAAGGCTATGGATTCGTTGCAACCTAATATTATCCATTTGCTTACGCGTTAAAGGAAGGGTTTTCGTAAAACCTCGTCTTTCTCTCTCTCTTCCAGGATTTGCCCATTCGCCTCTAAGACATCATCCATAATTAATTTTTGGAGGAAGAGTAACTTAACCAATGAGACGTACACAATTAATCAAGCCGAACTAATAAATATAGGAGAGACCCTTCCTCAAGACTTGTCGTGGGGGAAGCAAGTATGAGAAATTTGTGGACGGGCAAGTCGTAAATTAGGATTTATTAAAAGAATACTAGGAAAGTGTGACGAGAAGGTAAAGGAGAGATGTTATTTTTCTCTCGTAAGACCCCACACACGCCGCTAGTATATGGGACACTTATGAAGTAGGACTAGTTCCAGATATAGATCAAATGCAACGGAGAGTAGCTAGATCTTTTAAAATTGTTATGATAAACATAGTAATATTAAAAAATTGTTAAGGAATTAGGATGGGATCCTCTTTCCGAACAAAGGGAGAAATATATGTTAAATCTTTTACGAAAGTTTGACGTAGACTATTTTTTGCCAGACGTTCAAAATATTTTGCTAGAGCCCAACTAGGAACTTGTAGGAATGATCACAGAAATATGAATAAGGAAAAAGACTGCAGAACCGATAGGTTTCTGATATCATTTTTTTCCACGTACAATAAGGGAATATAATAGTTGAGATAGATCAGTTCTAGGATACTGACTAGGTTAAAAAGTTTTTTTTTGTAGTGCTTAGTATCTTAACAAGAATTGTAGATACTAACTTCGCATGCAATCTCTGGCATGATATACTCCTGCATGCCTTAGTAATTTGTAGTGCTATTTATTTGCCGCATTAATTATACTAACCAGTAGTTATATCTTGAGTAGTGGGTATCATGGTAGCATGTTCTTCTACGTATCACTCTCCTGGTTTGTGGTCACTCTGCGTACCGTTGTCCTGACTGCTTTTGGCCTGCGCCTGGCATTCGGGGGAGCGTGAGCGGTTCTGATTTCAACTGGGATGAGTGCTGCATGCCTGGTGTGGAATCACCCCGTGCCACACACCCTAGCGGTGGCTTGCACGAAATTTCGTAGATGTAGATAATGTTTCATATATGTTCCGTCCTCCGACTCTATGGCTATTAATCTTTCTACAGAGTTAGTGGAGGTCTTGCAACAACTGCACACAGCACGAGACCTTTACTTTTTCGAAGTATTTCCATAAGGTACACCACATTATCCCCCCTCAAAATCTTCCCATGTAAAATGTCGGCATTTCACCAGATGTCCCACGAGAAAGATATCAGACATGAAAACCTAATTATTTCATGTTATTTTTTTTCCGGAAAGTAAGGCACTTTTCCTATTCAGTAATATGAAACCGACCGTACGATATGTAATGAGACGCAATACACAACCTGTCTACAAAACCCTCAAGTCGTCAAATACATAATGAAATTTTTGTTTGTTCTATCCTGTAATTGTGACATGGTTAGAGTATTTCTTTTTTCAAATAACTAATGTTTCCCAATTTATCAGCATTGCATACTAAAAAACGATTGAATGTGGATACGTCAATGCTGAATTGCATCCTACACAGCCACAAGCATTTGCAGATAAATCTCAAATGCATCCGATTTTCAATTTCACGTAACGCAATTTCGCTGGTAATAAACTCACCAAAATAAAATTAAACTCTTTGTGGATACAAAAGGAACCATTAGTCACGAAGTTTAAACCGTTACCTATAGAGCAGCGCAACCGAATTTTTTGACCACTCCTTTAGGTTCTGATTCATGAAGATATCCGTGTGACATTGCTTCGTCCAAAAATTCTCCGCTTTGACACAAGAGGGCAGCCCACCTGGTCCACACAAAGCCATTCAGCGCGAGTGAAATTCACGCTCGTTTAAGTATAAAAGGAAGCCCGAGCCTGCCTTTGAGCTGCGAGCGATTTCTGCGGAAGACCTGATATGCAGAAAAACCGCGTGATTCGAGTTGCCCAGAAGCACAAAGCAGCCACATTTGAGCTCCGTTCTCTCAATAATGAAATACTAGCTGACCCGTGGGAATATTTCGCACAGTATGCAGCTTTTTCCTGTTTCTTCCTTCTTTCTTCCTGTTCTTCTACCTGTCGAATATTTCGTACAGTATGCAGCTTTTTCCTGTTTCTTCCTTCTTTCTTCCTATTCTTCTACCTGTCGAATATTTCGCACAGTATGCAGCTTTATCCTGTTTCTTACTTCTTTCTTCCTGTTTTTCTACCTGCCAAATATTTCGCACAGTATGCAGCTTCTTCCTTCTTTCTTCCTGTTCATCTACCTGTTTCTTTCCATGGACAATTTTATGTATTTATGTTTGTGTTGAGGATACATAACGTAAAAGTAAACGGTAAACGGTCACGCTGATTGCATGTAGAATGTATACAATCTAACTTAACGATGTGTTAATAGATGGCGCCTCCTACAGTCTTTTAATCACGTAACCATAGCCAACATATTAGTTGATTATATTGTCAACAGATGTCACTTAATTTTTGATCATTAAAAAAAATGTTAACAAAAACTTTAATTTTAAACCATTTGTCTATTTTTCGTCAATAGCGGGGAATATAAGCTTTAAAACGATGTTTGAATCATTAATTTTGATGAAGAAATATGGGAGTTATGGCGTTGCGACAAAAAAACACCTTCGAGAAATAATATATATGATGATGGTTCTGAGAACTCGTAAGAATAGCGAAGGGGATACAAAATCATGACTATTTTACTCAACAGTCAAGTTAAAAGGTATGAATAAACTATACACCCTCAGGTATCACTTCGTGGAAGTATTTCATACTTGAATCCATACTAAAACAGTCCTTGTATTTTTCCACTAATATTTTTAGGATATGTTACAACTATTACATTTAATTTTGTAAATACCCGATCTGAATAATTTATCAACTTGTCTTTACCGTTTACTAAAAATTTCGAAAGCGTTAGGAGAGTGTAAAATGCTGGCTTAAGGGATATTGGAAAGCGGTTTGAAATATTGTAAGAAGCTTTTCTTGGAAAAGGAATAGAGCACACCACTTGGTCTTTGAGGAGGGTTTTGTAGCTAAGGATTTTTGTTTTCCATGAAGAATTTTGTCCACTAAATTTGGATAATAGCCATTGCTAGCGGCAATTGACTTGTTTGTCAACATTTCAGTTTTAAGTTAGTGAGAGTGATGGGGGTGTGAAGGAGTCGATGAACCATGGAATTTAAAGCAGCATGCTTGTGGGAAAAATGGTGAATCGAATCGCTAGGTATGATATGATCCGTGTAAGATGGTTTCCTATAGATACTATATTCATGTTTTTACCCTCTTATTGAAATAGACAGATCTAAGAAATTCAGTGATCTGTTTACGTCTTTTTCCATTGCAAAGGAAATGTTTGGATGAATGGAGTTCAGATGGTTCAGGAAAGAATTCAATTGGCGGTTAGTACCCGACCATAGACAGAGGATGTCGTCCACGGATCTAAACCAGTATTTAACAAAGCAAATGTACAGGTTGCCGGAATTGAATAATTTGTCCTCCAAGAAGTAGAGAAAAATTTCTTCTAGAAGTGGGGATAAGGGGCAGCCCATAGCAAGGTCACCTGTTTGCTTATACAAATTTTGGTTGAACTTTATTATTAATTAATAAAAGTGGAAAAGTAAAAGGATTGTTCTAATATGGATTCAAGTACAAGATATGAAATCGAAATGACATCGATATGTCGTTTAAGTAGATGAGTGTTTTTGAAATGTCACCGCCTGGCAAGTATTTACATTTTTTTTCTAATCACAGACAGTGGAAGCAACATTAATTTTACTGGGGTATAGAGAAGAGAAGTCCGTCGACATTAATAGCGCAGTTAACACTTAGTGATTTAGCCCACAAAGAAATAGAGAGGAAACAATTTTTACGAAACAGTTACAACAATATACAAACTATTACCTCGAACGAATTTTGTACATTGGTTACAACTCACCCTCTGCCACACACCATTTGGGTACATACCCTTGCAGGGTATAATGTAGATGTAGTATATTCTCATGGAAAACATATGATGTGAATGAATGTGAAAACCTATAGTATTAGACATAATCCATTTATTTATTTTTCCATTTTCCTCGAAGTAATTAATATCTCCCTAATGGTTAGAAGTAACATGGCGTCATTTTAACATATTCCGATGGCTAATCACACTCCCTCAGCAATTATCAGATAGAGTCAAAAGATCAAGGACGAATAGGAGTAAAAATCGAACTGATGCTTAAGCTTAACTTCGTTGAATGACAGGGAGCCGGTGTTTGCATCACCATCAGTAGTGGCCTATGATAGTAAGAAGTATGCAACAATAAAAGAAGTATAAACAATAAAACCTTTAAAGGTAAACGTCATTAATATACCCAAAAAATGTATTTAGATTCATTAAAACGCTAATAATTTACGATAAAAATTATTTTCTGGCTGTTAATTAATGAAATATTTACCTTAAAGAGGAGACAGTCAAATACTCTGTGGTTTCAGGCTTGATGGAGTGGAATCGGAACATAATTAAGTATGAAAAAATAGGCAACTTCCACTGTGATAAATTAATTCCGACCGGTTTCGATTTCTACAGCATCTTCATATAAAGATGCTTAAATTGCGAACCTGAAGATGCTGTAAAAAGAAAAACCGATCGGAATTAATTTATCACAGTGGAAGTTACCTATTTTTTCATACTTAGAGGCAGTTAAACGTTGTACAAGTGAGAGATAACATTGAGAAATACATACGACGTTGGAAAGATAAAAATGCATTAAGGATGGAAGGAAACAATGTTTCTCGACAAATTTATGAATGATTTCTGTAAGAAAAAAATTAACCATTGTACCTGGGAGTAATGGCGGGATTAAATATGAAATACTTTGTTCGGAACAGACAAAACTGTGTAAACCGAAATCATCATGATGATTTTCGGAAATTATACGTATTGGTGGCATCGGAGTACTGGAAAATAGTCAATTGGCACCTGAAGATTGTACGTGAGAAACTGGAGCGAAGCCAATCCTTTCTTCTTAACTGTATGTTATCTTGTTCCGATCGAGTTGTGAACCAGTGCAGAGCGTGGGAAAATAGAATTCTTGGACCTTTCGACAGCTCTGACGAAGGTGTCTGCGGTCTTTTTCAATATCCCTCGAGTTCCCTTAATTGTCTGTATATCTTTTGTAATACTTGGACGTCTCTCTCTCTCTCTAACCCTCTCTCTTATTGTTGCTTATGCCACAAGTAAAGGTTAGACGTGGGACAAAAATTATACCCTCCGTGTCGGTTACAAGCACGAACGTTCAGAATTTATATCACCGCGAAGGAGCACTAAATCTCAAGAATCTCAAGCGGCAGAGGATAGAAAGGCAGATGTTATGGAAGAGCGTCGTGGGATTGAGGAATGTTAGAGGAGACAAAGGCCTGAGTTTCAAGAACTCGGCTATATTCTTCGGTGTGTTTCGAGCGGGATATTGCCTCTCACCGAGGCGCACATTACTATCAATGCACCTGCCTTCTCAGGGAACCCAAGACCGAAATGGGAATGAATCAAGAGAATCAGACAAGACCATCAGGAATACCAGGAGCTTGGAATATTCTCGGTGGTCATGAATCACACAGACAAACGGACAAGTTTAAGGTACCATGTTTCCACGACCAATTAGATTTCGCAATAGTAGTAGGTAATGGCTGATACTGGATAAAGAGGTAGCCGGACTAAACTAGGTTAGTTGACAGGTAGTGTAGCCGATTAATTCATATGCACCCTAATGTATGTTTCTAAACCTGCCGAGTAGTGCTAACACCATATTTTCCTGTATGACTCGTGTCACGTTTTCATAGTTTCATTATGGACTTCTTTAGTAGTTTCTGGAGCATTCGTATTATACTGATAGTGTGGTTCTTGTTGGTGAAAGTTAATTTCTTCACTGTAGTTCATATTGGTGATAAGTCATCCTTTACCAAACAACCTTGTGGTGGCTTGCATGGTAATAAGTAGATGTAGGTGTAGAACTAGTCAGTGCTGACCAGCATCGCCCACACCAGGTATCGCATGCCCGCTTTGCTCGTGAACTTCATTTATATTCACTAAATATGTTTATGTATGCTCTTCAACCATTAACACGCGACGTTCTTGAAACTTAAGCAGCGTTAACGCAGGTCTGGTTTCGCTGAAATTTCACCTCTTGAGCTCTTTTTATAGATGTAATAATGAATTTCATATTTATCAAATATTTCATGCACCCACGGACACCAAGGTGATGGATGCAAGAAGAAACGCCGTCATTAAGGGGCGGGTGTCAACAATGCATACTCGAATAAAACACTTTGAGGATGTGATACAGTATTCCATCTCCTTTCAACAAAATACACACAGCAATTTATGCAACGGCAGTTTTTGTAATTACATAAATACGATTACACGTACATCATTGGATTAGGCACATACATCCCTGAATCGAAATAGATGAAATTCATAAATATTGTGGCAAACTAAACGTAATTTTGGTACTAGTTACAATTTGATGAAAAAGTTGTACTCAGTAAATAAACTTACAAATAAACTAAACAAACAAAAAATTCATCATTCGGATGCTCTTCAACAGCGATGATGACGTTTTCTTATTTCTAGCAGAAAAAGTCATTCGTGAGCGATTTCTTTCGGCAGTCTCATTCTTTTCATCATCATTGATCGTTCAATCCTAAGATTGTTTGGCTGTAGCCCTCTACCCTTATCTAGCTAATACTAGTTCTCTCATCTCCTGGTATCTCTTCCTTTGTACTATCCTAATTCTCTTATTCGACGATAATGATGAAATCTGCCATAGCGTGAGGGTCTAGAAAACTTTTTAACGTAGTGAGATATAAAAATCGGCTTGGAGCTTGTTCAAAATAATTATTCTGACACAAAAATCACCGTTCTCCATGAAGTACTAGCCTAAACGTTGATTGGTTCCCTCAACCCTTCATGGCGATGTAACTATTTTTGCTCGTTTCTCATTTTAATCCAATATTTCATTTGTGTTACTCGTTGAGAGGCTGAGTTATTCGACTTATTTCGATGACAACAGATGAGTGGTCAGCTTTGAGCTTGCGTAAAAGATTTTTACAAGCGTAAACGATTTCTTGCAAGCCTTTGTGGGGACTGTAAAACTAAGGTTAATCAAACTGCAATCATACCTGTGTTTGTATATGGTTCAGAAATATGGACCATGATCGTTGCAGATGATGAGGAAGATGGGAAAGGAAAGTATCAAGAAAGATTTCTGATGCAATAAAGAGAGGTGGACATTGACAAATGCGGTTGGATAGAGAACTTCAGGAAATCTCTTCAAACATTCTAACATAAAAATAATAAAAAGTAAAATAAAACTTAAACGATGTATTTTCACATTTTATTTGGAATACCAAACCCTACCGGTTTCGACGTATCATTTTCAAGGGTAATGACACGAGAGTGTCGAAACCGGTAGGGTTTGGTATTCCAAATAAAGCGTGAAAAATACATCGTTTGAGTTTTATTTTATCATGTCACTTTTTCACAAAGTGTCACCTGACTCGATCCAGCTTATTCTAGCATAGCGTCCAGTAATGGGTTAAGATGGTTAGGGTATGTGGAGAGAATGCCTGACGATAGGATGGTCAAAAAGATATAACTACGACACTCAAGTGGAAGAAGACTGAGAGGAAAGCCTCGGAAAAGATGGTTGGATGATGTAGAGGATGATCTAATAAATATGATAACAATAAGCTGGAGAAAGAATGCAAGAGGTTGTGATGAATGGGCTAACATTCTCGAAGAGGCTAAGGCTCTACAAGGGCTTCAGAGGCGAGGAGTGAGTAAGAAAGCGATTTTGTGCAGAGTAATGGACAAAAGTCGAATTGCATTGCATAATTCATCTTCCGGGCCCGGTACTTAATTTAACATGGAGATATATTCAGTAAAATACCTAATGAAGGTAGCGTATTTGACTGCCGTTCGGAGGATCGCAGGTTCCAGGTTATGGGATGGTTTTCCTGGCTGTGGAAACCAACTTTTACTTGTACCCGAACTGACCCCTCTACTGAAAGGCAGCAGTTTTGGCAGATAGCACTGATGGCGCAGATCAAGAAGATTTCACCGCTATCATCAGCCGTTTTACTGGCAAGAGTTAAGTTCACGCGAAGTGGAAGGCAACGGGGAAACCACCATATTAATCTCCACAGAAGATGCAGCCTTGCATTGGAGAATAAGTTAACGCACCAAAGACAGAGGAAGGTATGTACATATGAAGAGCCACTAGGAAGTTAAGGGACCAAGTATTGGGAAGGGAAAGGTTGAGAGCTGCAGGCAACCAATCTGAGGATTGAATGACCTAACGTGTGTGTTTAACCATAGGCGAATACCTGACGCGGGCTCGAACCCTACCAAACACCTTCGAGGCGGCTCGCAGGGTATCACGTAGATTTAAAAGTTTTTGTGCAAGTTTTAATCAACAGAACAGAGGGAGGCAAGGGAAGAAGCAAAAGCTTGAGTTCCCAGACTCTATGGATCCTCAGCACTGTCCTCACGGCGAAGCTCACAATATTATCGACACACCACCCTCTCGTCAGGGGTTCAGGTAGGGGGCAGCGAAAGGGGGAACCAAGAAACGCATCCAAGGGTTCTCGCCTTTTCAGAAAGGGTCCTCTACCCCCGTCCCTCCCAATTCCTCAATCCTTTCACTCGCGTTGCTCTCAATATATATTTTTTTCGTCGTCAACACCTCCCTTTCCAAAATACTCCCTTTCCTCCCTGAAGAGTTCCTCCCGTGGAGAATAAAACAGATATCGCTCACTCACTCTCCCGTAAACTCGCACACCACGCCATACACCCGAAGAGAGATGGAGAGAGAAACGAGACGAAATGGAATCCGTCCGTTCCTCATGTCTTTCCCAAGGCATCTGTCCCCTTTCATTTAATCCAACAAAAGAAAGAAATCCATCCCCTAGACCCTCCACCGCCCATGTCAATCAACTGTTCGGGGCTCTTGTTGTCGTGCTTACGGTGGTTCGTGCCCGGGAGGAGAATAGATTCCCCTCCCCGACCGCCCCCCCCCCCCCCCAAGGAGCCTTGCGCCCGGAGATTTCGTTCCGCGGATTCGATAAGGCGCACGGCCGAAACCAGAAACCCCCCCCCCTGCGCCCCGTGTCTCAAGGCGTGTCCCCCAAATGAATACAAAGCCTACTTGCTCCCCTTTCCCCCTCCCCCCTACCATTTCCCCGAACGCGACACGGATTCCAATATTCATTCCATCGTCTGGTCGATCGTGAATCTGGTTCCACGGAAACCTTGAGGGGATGGGAAAGACGGGCAGTACGTGTAATGGTAAGGGTTGATTTCCGAGGATGTAGAGGAATCAGATAACAAAATGGGGACAAAACTTTTGGAGTCATCCCCTTCCAGTGTAAACTACAACGACGTAGAACCCTAAAATTAGATCACGTGCAGCGAAGAGGAACTAGGTATGTAAAACGATACTACGATAAGTTTAGTAGTGTGTCTGGATTGTTAGAAGAATTGGGATGGGAATCACTATCAAAGCGTAGATTAAATTATAGACTTAACCTCTTAACTAAATTTCAGGAAAAACATTCCTCTGACGACGTAATAAACATACTATTAACCCCCTCTTACTACGGCAGATTATCATCACATTACATCATGCATGAATAATAACGTAGAGAATATAAAGAAAAAGATCTGAAGTCTGGCTAAAGTCACTATTCGCCCTATTCATGACGACGATCACAGCTCTTATGGTCCCGAATGGTACGCGGAAAAAATGACAATTTTACACCTATCGGTTCTACAATCTATCTCTCTTATTTTATTGGTGCGATCTAATCTGCCATAGCATATACAATGATTGTCAATTGCATAATATATGATTAATATAATCATGCCAATCGTATTGCTATATAATATATAGCATGCCAATTGCATAATATATGCAACTGGCATGCCACAATAATTTTATAATTAGCATGACCCTCCACGCATATTTCCCACATTTACTATACTCGAATCCGTATCCAGTGCGGCCTTCCTAGTACGGAGTAGAAGCACAAGAGAAGGGACGTTATGGGGAGGCAAGTGGGGAGGAGACGAAGAGTCTCCCATTCATGCCATTACGGACGAAATGCGTTCCCCTCGAACTCAAATGACAAGATGTCATGCGGCGATAAGGACATTGACCTAAGTTTCCCTAGCCCGACCAGATATGCGCAACGCTATTATTTGAAGATCAGGCTTGGGAATAGAAACCCACAACTACACGGTGGGCTACGGGCCGGGTTTATGCCATTAGAAAGATAAGCATCGAAACCCACATGGAGAAATCTTGAGGGATTATTCTGAAAGCGAAGTACTTACATTGGTAGTTTTGACAAAGCAGGTAAGGCAAAGAAAGTGCGATGGGGAGATATGAGTACAGCATTAAGCTGATTGCTTTGTTCCCGTACCGATTGGATCCCTCCCGGTGGCATTAAAAAAAGATTTCAGTGCTAATGGAAAGTATATACACATGTGATATACGAAATCGATAAGCGGCCTTCGACGCAAAAGCTGTTCCCCGGGGAAAATATTCAAGCGTGAAATCCAAAGTAGTCATTTCCGGATAAGAACTGTCATTGTCTGAAGATTGGGCGCAGGCCGTTATCTGATACAGGAAATTGAATTGGGATAAGTAGACGAAAAGGCCGTTAGCGAAAGCCGCGAGGCGGCATTAACTGAGCGTGCGCAATATTCCAGGCTAATATGTCTCTCCCTTACGAAAAATGCTTTAGCAACACTTTACGAAAGGTTGGCCACTTAGAAAAGAAAGAAAAAGCCAACGAGAGATGGTTTGAACGAACCCTGGAGGTCCATACACTGTGGTCGGAAGTGAAATTTTATAAATAGCGTAATTTAAGGTAGTCTGAGCGAGATAATTCCCTAGTCGTAATAGATACCGTATGAGGCAGTGAGAAGAAAAGGGATGTAAGTGACAAAAAATAACATTTGGATTGCTAACTAGTGCAACTAGTTAACTACTAACAACTAACTAACAACAAAAAACTAGTGCAAACGGTAGGGAAACTCTGATCTGTTTGGTGGCAAAGAGATATTAGTGATCTACTCGACAGTTGCTGATAGCCAGCGTGAATTAGATAAACTACTAAATGAAAGCTCCATTTTGTTTGGTAGCAGAGGGATGCAGGTTCACTTACATCTTTTTGCTACTGAACAGACTGGTGTGTTTACATTAGTGGAGTTCTGCCTCATGCTGTTGTCATCATTGTTTCACACACGTTTTTAGTGAATTTACTGAGGTTTACAGAATATTTTGATTAATTTTCGAAGATAAGGACTACCGTCTTGAAAGTGAAAGTACAGGCAAGAAAAAATTCTTTATAATTGTAAATATTTACGAAGCGGTTTTAATCATAACCTGAAAATTAAAAAGAGAAAATTTAAATCAATAATGTGATCATTTTGAAAACGATTTTAGGTTATTAATGTTTTCTAATTAAAGCCCAAAAATATATTTTATGGCTATCTTATTGTGTGCTTTAATGATTTTTAGTTTCTTGTGGTTTTACAACATTCAACATAGGCCTAGGTCTACTGTCCATTAACCCAACCAATAATTATTTAAAGTATCATCTTTACCACACGTTGGAAATTATTATTTATTAGATCTCGGGATGAATATTACAGTGTTGTGGCTTTCAAAAGCACACTGTATCTTTATGCCTAAAAAGTCTTTAGGTTTTCAGATCCTTCGGATGACACTGACGATGATAAAAATTTCGAGCCTGAAAATCATTCACCAGAATCGTCATCATCAATTGAAGAGGAAGAAGGAGATGAAGGAGGAAGACTCAAACAAAAGAGGACTAGAAAGATGATCAGGAGTGAAAATAAATGGAAAAGGAAAAGAGCAAAAAGCCTGCATGACTCAGGTAAGGAATATATAGGCTCAAGGGGAGTCGTAAAGCCAGCTAAATCGGACAAGGTGTATGATCATAACCGCAGGTATTTCTGTAAGACGGTATTGTTGGCAGAAACCAATTTCAATGGCTTATACTCAAGAAGGAAGAACCACTGACCATTTTCTACAAGACGTCACTCAACGAGGATCTTGAATTTGAAAAATATTCCATGGTCAAACCCAAAGTCGAGCGACCGCCAACAACATTTACACTGAAATCACTTCACAAAGTCCCCCCAAAAATTACAACAACTAAGTAAAAAGATCTACAAACTCTTCTGCAGTGTTTGCCTACAATTTACCATGGCTTTTATCTCAACTTGAAGCGTGGAGCCAAGGAAAAAAAACGTGGAAAATGCCCGAAAAAATGGAACAGTAAAAAGTAAACAGACAAGGAAACTGAAAAAAGGCCAGCAACCAGGTACATCTGCGTCAACAATCGGCTATGAAGGAAATCTGGAATTTGATGACCTGGACAAGATTTACGATACAGGTTAAAATGTAAAAAGATGAACAGTTGTGTGTTCTATTGTGTAATTATAGTAACTACTTAGTCACATTTTGTCTAAGTTTGTCATAAAAATGTTTAAAAAGGTAGTCTACTTTTTATTACCCTGCAATTATCAAAAAAGTATGCTGATTGCTTTGTAGCAAAGGGGTGTAAGTTACAAAGTTGGAAGCCAAAGGGTGTATGAGTCTGCAAGGTATTTTTAAAATAAATCCAATTTAATATTAAATTACCAGAAAGACATGAAACTGCATATTTACAATCAACCATATATGTAGAAAACAATTGTAGAGAAAAAACTAGTGGGAGCCAACTCTAGAATTTTCCATATACACTGAATTTTGAACTAGGTTTACTGAAAATTTTATATTTGTCACTTACACCCCTTTCATCTACATCTACCTAATACCCTGCGAGCCACCACGAGGGTATGTGGCACGTGGTGTGTGGCCTTTGCTTCTCGCTGCCTCATATTGGAATTATAATTTTTTATTGCATCTGCTGTAGGACACAAGAACTAAATACTGCGTTATTAATGGTGCAATAGTATAATTTCATATGACAGAAATGGTAAGAAATTAAATGAAAATATCTAAATAAGTCTAACTTGACTCATTTTTTTCACGCGGTACGTTTGAAACTCCATCAAAACGGAAGGTTTTCTTGTGATACCGAAGAATTTACTGCGGTGACAACAAGAAATTTTCAAAAATAGTTGAGAAAACACACAAACTACACATTTTTTATTATTTGACGAGATCTAAGTGTAGGTAATGCCTCATTTTTAATATAAGTTCTCTCTGGAGTTCATACTAGTAACATTTCCCATATAAAAGGGCTGGTATTTTTTGGTTAGTATCTCGGATATTAATGTGGTCAAGGGTTGAATTTTGGATGTCAGTGGAAGGGTGAAATATTTATCTTTAAAATGAGACCAAATTCATCGATTTCTGGGTAAAATGACATTTCTTTCAAACTACCTGAAAGGCAACTAACATTGTTACACCCAAGGGCAAGGCATACCAGGATTTTGACACGAACTTAAGCTGATGAAGCCCCTGTTGATTTCCAGTCATTGTTTCTCGCCCAAAAATATGTAAATGGCCCAGTAGATATAAATCGTAAATTTAAATTATATCTCATTTTATTTCCAACTGTGGAAAAAAAAATTGTTAGCTCAAAAATATATTGTCTTGCAAGCAGGGCATGGTTACTCGACGAACGTTAGGGCACTGGTAGAACGATTTAACAGGAGCAGTGAAAAAGCACAAAAGGCTTCGCAAGTCAAATTTTATAAATACATGAGAGTAACCCATATATTTTCTATTGAATGAAAAGCATTATGCGGTAATTTCCAGGACCCAAACTTTTTCCATCTGATGTATGCAAAAATTCACATCAAACCCCAAAGTGTGTTTGAAAATGATATGGAAAGTGTTGAATAGTTTTTAACATCATCTAGATTCATTTACATCACGTGGAAAAAAGAAAAAAGACAACTGTACGCATGAATTGAGTAAAAAGTGTCAAAAAAAGTCCCGTCGCCAGAATAGCATTAAGATTCGAATCACGATAGCATGTCGAACATTTTTAAATTATAGGAATATAAAGGTATGAAGAGAAAACTCTTTCAAAACGTACCAATCTTTACTCTTAGCACCAAGACGTAAGTTACCAATGGCAGATAAAAGTGGAATTTTAGCATCTGGAACCTTAATTTCCACTAGGAATAATCATTTCATTTATAATGCCAGCGACGTGATCTTAATTTCAGATGAGGTCGATGTGTGAACATGCCCCGAGGGTATTCATGCCCCGTGGGTCGATTCTTGGAAATCTGTGACAAATATCGCTTGCGAAAAACTGTCGCATGATTTCGAAGAATTTTCGCGAGTTACGCAATGGGTCGATACTTTCCAATCGATAATTGTTACATGCAAACATTATACGACGATCAAAAACGCTGTATCGACAAAACTATGCTATAAAACCAGTATTTTTGCATACAATTTTTATTAAAGAGTTAAAAGAATAAACGACCTCGTTTAAGAAAAGGATTCTCAGAAAAAAATGATAGAGTGAGTGCAATGCTATGCCGTAAACATCTTGAAAATTACATGGAAACGTAGTAAGGCAAAACCATATTTGAAATACCCTCTAAAGAAAGAAATCTGCTGGAAGTCATCATCGTCACTCAAAAGTTTTTCCTATTTTACGTGTTTTTTATTCCTATTTTACGTCCATGTTTAACAATCATAGGTGAGTATACTTCACAAGTACGCCTTTACAAATCTCTTCCTCGTTTCAATTGAGAGGTGGTTGTTTACCAAGAGGTTACGCTTCCTTTGGAAACCTTGTTTTTCCTTCCTTCTGGGGTGATCCTTCTCTTAACATCTGTTAAGCTTGTATTTTCATTTGTTATTTGACTTCCCAAGTAGCAACTGCTGGAGAAGTAACTGCTGGAAACATGACAAAAAAGAGATAACTCTTACCATTTCATTGAGGTCACCTTTGTAAATGATTGCAAGGCAATCGAAACCTGGGTCGGGAATTAAAGTTTTAAGCGTGGAAAATACTAAGAGTTTTCTCTTTTTCGTCATGTCTGTAGTGTCATTCCACAAAGTTACGCCTTCTAACACTAAGTTACACTTACCGTTACACTTCTAACACTAACGCTAAGTTCTAACACTAAGTCCACCTAAACACTGCTGGAAGTGGAGTAAGAAATTAACATATGAAGTTGTTGGCAGTCCAATGGAATGTGCCACGAATAAATGAAGATTTGAGGAAAATTATGACATAATTGAGTAATTACTACAAATCAGAATGCTTCAGTATTTATTTTATTACTCCTGACATTTTCGCTCGATTTTGATTTACCAATTCAGATGCCTTTTTCAAGTATGAGATTGAATTTGACTACATAAGGGACTACAATGCAACTAGTGCTTAGTCATCCAGAGATTCACCTATGCTATTCATGGCCAGTTGCAGGATGGACACACATGTATTCTATAAAGTTATGAGACCCATAAGCCATGGCAGCCATTCAATTGGTGTTGCAGAAGCATTCGATAAATTAATTGGTTTCATAACTTATGGCAAGGTGTTATGAGTTCCATAAGCAGCCAAGATGGCGGATGTGCAATGAACCGCTACGAGATTTCATCGTCCTCTTATCTATAAAAATGTAAGTGTGATTGTGCGGTCACTTATAACTACCAAATCACTGCACGGAATGACGTAACATTTGGTAACATGATTCACTATTTCACTTAAAAGGTTTATGGCTACTTTTTATTTACCAAATTGTCTCCGGTTCGAGTCCAGATGAGTAATAGCGTTTCCATCATAAAAACATGTAAAGCTCATTTTTCTAGCGCGCAGACCTTTTTTCTTTAGTATTTTTAAATTAGAAATAATGGTTGTACAAAGTGGCGACAGTAAACCATTGGAAATAAAAATAAACAAGCGTTTTTATTCTTGTAATTAATTTTTATTTTCCAACTGATTTACTTTAAATTTTGAAAAAAAACAACTATAAAATTGTTACAAATTCAGCGTTTTTGGTATGAAGTCCCCTTGTCGACCGATAGCAATTGTTGATGCCGGACCTCATATGGATACATGATGAATATAGGCCCAGAACGTATCAATTAAAATAGAAGAATCCATAAGAAATGCATTGTGCACGATATATATCGGTATGTTTCGATTGCTATCATTAGTGAGTTTGTTTTTCAAACCCGTTGAATGTCAACGGAGAGTTATTTTGAGACAAATGACCAGTTTATTTACTCTTTTCTGGCCAATTATAATGTGCATTTGCAATTATGTACAGGCTAAACTTTGATTAACCTCCTCAGTCCCGAGACATATCCAGTCAATGGCATTATTTTTGGAAAATTCCTCACACTTAGGTTTTGCGTTGTAGGCCATGTTTGCAGAGTTAATATCTCTGTGAATCAAGGTTCTAAATGATGCTGCCACTTATCAGCAAGCGCTGAACTAGTGGCGTTGCCAATATTTTGTGTTGCTGAGCGGGAAAAAATTCAAAATTCTGTGTATTGTATACATTCATCTACATCTACATTATACCCCAGCCGCCTCAAAAGGCGTGTGGCGGGGGGTGTTAGGACACCAGCCGTCAACAAGAAAAAAAAATAAAAATAAAAGTTCCACCTAGCATTTATTAAAGTCCTTAATTGTTCGGGGGAAAAACGAATTCCTAAACCTATCCGTTCGGCAAAATATCTCTCTTAATTTATCGATTCTGTCGGACCTGGAAATATAATGTGGTTCTAATATGATGTTCTCCGTGTCGCTCTGAAAGATATCCATTCTCAATTGCTCAAGCAATCTAAGCCTAGCGCGTAGCCTCCGAGTCTCTAGCGGCTCCCACCCTAAATCGTTCAAAATCTGTGTAACGCTTTCTGTACGGCCGTAGCAGTTTTTGACGAATCGCGCAGCTTTCCTTTGTATTTTATTAAGTTCATGGACTAGGTCTTTCTCCGCCGGATCCCATATGCTCGCTGCATATTCAAGGTGTGGCCGGACGAGTGCGAAATAGCACCTCTCTTCCACTTTATCATCCGAAAATCTTCCCACAACACGCTTGACAAATCCTAGCTTCTTCAGGGTTCTGCCACAAATATTTCTTATATGTGTCCCCCACGATAGGTTCGAAGTTATCGTAACTCCCAGGTATTTCACTTCATCTGTCGCATTTATGCTAACGCCATCCACAACATATACATGGGGATAGTTGAACGACCTACGCAAGAAATGCACCGCCGTGCATTTGCTCAGATTAAGTTCTAGTCCCCACTCTTTGCTCCACGCATGGACGTTGTTTAAGTCCGATGACAGAATTTCAAAGTCAGAGTGATCACTAATTTCGCGGTATATGACAGCGTCGTCGGCAAATAAACGTATTTTACTGCTAATTCGGGAGCAGAGGTCGTTTATATATATAATGAACAAAAGTGGGCCAATAACGCTTCCTTGCGGGACACCTGATGTCACTTTAACTATGTCAGAGCTAATTCCGCCAAGAACTACTTTTTGCTTACGATCACTCAGAAAGTCACGTATCCAGTTTAGTACTTGTTCGTTTAACCCGCATGGCTGTAATTTGTATAATAGTTTTCTGTGAGGTATCGTGTCGAAAGCTTTCTTAAAGTCTAGAAATAGTGCGTCAACTTGTCTTTTCGATTCACCAGATTTGAGAACGTCGTGAAGAAAGAGCGCGAGCCTTACATTACGCCAGGACCGAGGAGGTTAATTTTATCCGGTAGTAGAACATTAGATCAAATATTCGAAGCTATTAACAATTGGTAAATAAGTAATGTATTACCTAGTAGATTATGTTCCTACAACCCGAATTTTTTTTATGAGATCTATAACTTCATGGATCTCATAACTATTGATTCCATCACTAAATGTTCTAGCAACCGGCCATTAATCAGTAAAAATTATACCGTTTGGGCATTTTCATTCCCTACACCAAACAGAGCGCTCGGGTTCTTCGTTGTTATCCCCATTCCGTTCCACTGTTATCTTGGGAATATTTATCAAATTGTTCACGCTTAAGCAAACTCAAAATCCAATTTTATTCTCCGCTCATCTTGATTCAGAATCACCGATTCACGGCATGAGATCACTCATTCCATAAACTTTCTTTTTCAAATAAATTGGTTCGAGTCTTCAGTGCTTTCGACAACAGAGACTTTGAAATCGCCCACACGGAATGACGCTGAGTCATGCGTTAGTATTCTTTTTTCCAAGGAATGCACCCAGCCGTGGGTACGTATCTCAGAGAGGTATTCAGAGCCAACAGTAACAAAGAGATTAGGGGATTTATGCGAATACCTAATGCGCCCGTTTAATTTCGTGTGATATCCGCTGGCATATGCTCTCTCCCCATTGTGTGGAGCTCCCATTATATCAGGCAAGCGCGCCAGATGTCCCTATTGTGGCGTTCCTATCGTGCATGGGCTGGCGTGCATTTGTGATGCAAATGAAACAAGAAAAACAAAAGATGTTTAGGTGCCATTAAGTCCAAATGTCTGCTTTATCTGCGGAGGATCTCAATGATAGCCAGCGAAACGAAACTTAACCGCCGGCATTCGTGTTCCCACGAAAATGGAACAATATCGACTTGGGGAGCAGTTTAAATTGCATGCCTTCGCTTCAGCATCATCGCCGGGATGACGCACTGAACTTCAGACATTATTCTGTCGAGTGCCGTGTTTCTAATTCTTATCATGTTTCCCTTGAGCTGGGGTTGTTTAAAATTCAACCCTATAGACACGAAAGGCAGACAGTTTGGGCTACTTTTAATCTCTTTGAAATATTTGTCATGACGATAACGATATCATAGTCAATAATTAATTATGTCATCACTGCTAGATTATTTCACTCATTTTAAGTTCCCCAGTAGTTAGAGAAATAGTAAAATTTACTCTACATACAGAGATATTTTTGAGAAACTAAATTTTAAATATGAAAATAGTATGCACAGAATTTTTCACGACGTGAGTCGAAAAATGTCTAGATGGTAGAGTTCACATTTACATAGGGCATAAATAAGATCTAAATCCTTGATAAAGATAGAATAAAGTCTATCCTTTTCGGAGAGATTTGGTGGAACAGCATTTTCAGAAATGAAAAGCGGTAGTTAACACCGGTAGTAGTAAAGAACAGCATTCTTAGGCATGAAAAGCGGTACTGTCATCTAATTTGTCAAATAACACGTGTTCCGACGTATTACATAACAATCTTCAGGTTCCATGTACATTGTACAGTGAACATACACTTTATATAAGATAACCTAAAGTCAACCTTTTCCGTCTCAATGAACATTGGTACTTAATGATGGCTACTTAATACGCCGGAATACGATCCATTTACATAAACAAAGTGAACCGTATTATATCCACTGATTGACACTTCGAAGACAGACTAGTCATGTGTCAGTGTGGGTTCCACATATGCCACTGACTCGAAAGCTCTCCGGGGATTTTAAGAACAGCATTTTAGAGAAAAATTGCGTTGGTCGAGGCCATTGCGAGTTTCATTATCACATTCAGCCAAATATTACGCCACATTCAACCACTATCTTGGGTGCCCCTGAGTTCACCTTCTTCAATAACCTCTTGTTCACTTTTCCAGTCAAACATGCAGGCCTCCCTTTGTTACACATACATATCAACCCGCAAGTCATCTCGCGGGTGATCGGCAAGGGGTGAAGCGGGGATAAGGTACTTTGCGTAACGGGGGAGCATAATAGCAAGGAGTGATTTACAGGATAACTCACAGTGGCCTCATGGCTATCGCTAACGGCTTCTTTCGTCCTCCCTAACCCCCTAATCATTTTCTTTCAAAAATCAAATCTCAGATTGCTCATCCCGGCCATTCGGTTGAAACACCCCCAGGGCTCGAACCTCGTTCACTCGAAAGACGAAGAGCCAGAGGTTGGAGGAGGAAGATTGGAGATAGGTTATGGCTGACAAAAGAGGAGACGGAGGCGGGGAGATTCTCGAGTTACGCGCACAGACAGACAGACACTCCCACGACCGCGCGTGTGGGAGTGTGACACAAAAGCGCGATAGAACTGTCAACGGACTGCCTCGCCCATTCCAGATGGGCGAGGGATCGCGAGCATATGGCTCGCCTTGGCTTAAGGTGCACTATATGGCGCACGCTCTGCAACGCCAGGCAGCGTGGGAGGATGGCCGGTGGCACGATGGTGCTGCCGACTGGCGGCGGTTTGAGGCGGACGGGGGGCTGTGAGAGGGAGGAAACAAGAGAGCGCTATGGGGTGGTCTGGCATTGGAACGGGAAGTCGTGGGAGTGACAGCAGAGAATCGTCTACAAGGTTGTTACTCCCCGTAACTGCGTCTGGGACCATTGTTGGCGAGGATACGACACGATTCTCCTTAATCCGAGCGTACATAATTACTCCGCTGCCTCAACGGCAACTGATTCGGAGAGCGGTGGCTTCAGCCTCGAGGGTGAAGGGGGGTGAGATGGGTTGGTTGGCGAGGGGATTACGGGAGAAAAATAAGACGAAAAGATTCTCTCCACAGAAGGTTTGTGGAGGATGGCGGGAGAAGGAGAAATGGGTCGCATGGACTTGAAAGGACAAGGAGGACGGGGAGGAGGGAAGCAAGTTGGAGGAGAAGAGACGGGGAGAGCGGGGGAAGTCTTCACCTGTTCTTTCAACGAATGCTAATCATCTTTAGACGCCGAGGAGGAAAGGAAAAGAACACGCTGCGTTCTGCACCGATGCGCCACTTATCGTTCTTTCTTAACATCCCTTGCTCGTCGTTAATAAAACAAGTGTAACATTAAAAAGTCCTTCCAAATACTAATAAGAGTTAATTAAGGTAAATATATTGCAGAACAGAAAGGTTTTTAAATGTTTTTTTCCTGCAATCGATAAGAGGCCATAATGTCTGCGTTAAGACTTTGAAGTAGGTTAGTTGACAGGTAGTGTAGCTGATTAATTCATATTCCCCCTAATGCATGTTTCTATATCTGTCGAGTAGTGCTAACATCATGGATACTGACTAGGTTAAATAGATTTAGCACTTGTGCTAAACATCTTAACATCATCATTAACAACTAACTGCGCATGAAAGTTTGGGCATGATATGCCTCTTGCTTGGTTAAGTACCTTTCCGGAGATTCCGGGGCATTCCGGGGGAACGTACGTGGTTTGCATTTCAGCTGGGATGAGGGATTCATGCCTGGTGTGGAATCACCCCGTGCCACACCCTAGTGGTCGCATGCACGGTATTTGGTAGATTTACATCAGTCGCATTAGTAATACAAACCAGCAGTTGTATCTTAAATAGTGTACTGTATGGTTGCATGCTCGTCCACGTAGCATTCCCCTAGTTTCTGGTCTGACCACGCCGTGTTATCCTGACTTATTTTGGCCTGCACCTAGCGGTTGGAGGAAGGCATGCGGTTCTGATTTCAGCCGGGATGAGTGCTGGATGCCTGGAGTAGAATCACCCCGTGCCACATACCCTAGTCGTGGCTTTCACGGTATTTTGTTGGTGTAGATTAATATATTAGTTTATTTAGCTTTAAAAAATATCCAGGACTCCATTATGCAAATCGAAGGTTTCAATGTATATGTGCGCATAATTTTTGTATACACCAATTCTAGTGAAAATTGTGTTCTGAAATACCCAAGTTATTCATCCCTCCGGCCGTAAATATATCAATATCACTAGCAAGAACAAGTATATTACGAACACCATATTTATCATTTGGTATTAGCCATCAGGAGTCACGCGAAATTTTAAAGGTCAGAAATTTCGAACATTGTTCGCAACCCATTAATTACAGGTTAAATCCTAGTTTTTGCCAATGACATTCTACACATTTTCTCTCATGTTATGTTATGTTAATAATGTTTCCAAAAGCTAAAATTTTATCAATATCTAGTTTTTATCAACACAATTCTAACTCTCAGTTAAAACATCATATTTATAAGAAATACGCCTATAAAGGGAGCCACTTAGGAACTAACGTTAATAATACTTATTTTCTCGGAAAAAATGCGCCACTTACCGTGAATTCATGCATGTTCCCCGAAAATAATCTGCAGAGGAAAAAACTAGGCACCTCACGCAAATAATACAGTTTATTCATTGTAGTTTATTTTACTGTGCGTCAAATTTCCTGTAATATCGTAAGCATCGGCAAATTTCCCGGATATATATGCACAGGACAGTGATTGTGCTGTAGGCAACTTCAAAGCTCTGGATTGATTGAGAAAAAATTCCTGAATGTAGTTTTTTTATTCAAAAAGACCTACGAGGCAAAATTATAGAACTATGAATAGAATTCAAAAAAATAAATGTTAAAAACTTCTCATTCCTCAACAGGACAATTGTTGAATGGAACCAGTTACCTTGTGAGTTGTTTAAACCCTTATCTTCTAACATACAGGCATTCAAAAAGAAATATAATAAATGCATGCAGAGACTTTGATGAGCACCATTAATGCAATTTGCTCGGTGTTATAAATATCTACGTTTATGCTTCAAGATGTTTTTGATTATCTATGATTTTGTTTACATTTCGCCTCACATGGTATCTTTTGACGTTACCTAACAGTGCCACCTGACCTTTGTCTATTCGTACTGATCTGTTTAAATAAACGAATAAAGATTACGGCAGGAAATCAGTAAAAACAGACCCGGTTTTCCACGCCTAGAATAATTAAGTGGGCTTCGTAACTTCGCCAATTGGCTAAGCTAACTTGACGAACGGTATGACTGCACACATTAATGCTTTTAAAATAATAATGAGTTCCCTAACTAAAGCTAACATTGGATTTATTTCGATTAGCTTCGAATGAAAATTTTAAACGCCATTTTTCCTTTAAATGAAAAAATAATTAATCATCTCCGCCGAGTTATAAAAGCAGTTCACGGAGAGACAATTCATTCTATTGGATTCGATGGAGGGGCCAATAAATTTCCTTCTTCCTCGCCTAAATTTCAGTCTCAATTATATTTTTTCCGCCGCTCATTGCTATAAACTAAATTGGATTTCGAATTACATTCGTATGGAAATGGGATGTAATTTATATTGAATCCCATTTCCTACGTTACAGGTAATACACATGCATGCACTCATATATTTATATTTTAAATGGCAGTCCAATCGCATCGTTTCAGGAATAACATCATTTCATACATCATATTTCGCCATGAGATATTGATGTCACTCTTCATCCCTCACCTCGTCATCTGAAATAATGTGAAATGAAAGCGTTTCATGCATATGAAAAGCAAATTAGGTTTTGCAGGGAATCGCGACAAGGATTAATTAAGAAGCATTGTAATTAAAATTGTAAGGGAATTATCTCTTTAAAAAATACACACATTTTTTCAATCAGACGACAAATAATTCGCAATCACATGGATTAAAATAAAAAATGCCTTTAAAGCTTATTAATTTTATCCCATTTCCAATGAACACAAAGTCGAAGTTGTTATTCCAGGCCAGTGCCAAGTACATCCAACGGCAGAGCCGTAATTCCCCGAATAACTATGGACGTTATTGGTTAATTTTATGCGCTTAATATTTAAATATTGCCAAACGAGATATTTGATGTCGAGTGTACGGCTGAATGTTTTTTTTTTCAACCGATCCTCGTTCCTTCCCTCTTTCATTAATTAAAAGTGGCGTGGCCCATAATTCGTTCAAAACTTCATTATTCAATAACCTCTCTGAACGCTTTTGCACCGGACGTGAATGCAATTACGCATTCCCTGGGAATATGGGGGCTTATACAACATATCATGCCTGTCTGTCCGATGAAAAATCATAGCGACGACCGACGTTTATCGCATGCAATTATTTCGGACCCCACTGTCCTCCCAACCTTCGTCATTTTGACGAAAATTACGAGCGTGCTTTTGATACAAGTTTTAATGAACGTGGAAATTTGAGACAGGAATAGGTCAGTTTTTCCCTATCGTAATTTAAGTAATTTTGAGCTCGCATTGAATTTACGACGTGGAATTCACAATTCCATGTCAACCTTCTCCCCAAGCGATTCGAGATAAAGAGATGGTATTGTTAATGTTACCTTGTTACAGCGGAATATTTGGAAACATTTGCAAGAGACCAAAAAGAGCACTGAATAAGTTATAATTTTTTCATTTCCCCTGATTGCGTCTTTTATTTATGTCTCCATTGATGGAAGCCACTATTATGGAAGCAAACCAAAAACTACGTTTTAAAAAACTGCATTACGTCTCGATGAGATTGGGAATGAGATGCCATGAAGTCACTCCAAAACTCGGTACAACCTAATCGATCGTTTATGCAAGCTACTTCTCCAGTTTCTGCAACCACTATTTTTGATGAATCTGAAGAACTTAATTTATCAGCAGTGTAATACGCTAAATGCAATAGAGCAATCAACAGCATCTATTGATTGTAATCACACACAGAGTGACGCAGCTAAAATTTAAGCCGCCGACAACGGTGTGGTTTTTTGTATCCATCATATATCTACTTATTACTTAACCCCCTCGTACTACGGCAGATTAGATCGCGCCAATAAAATTATACAGATAGATTTTAGAATCGAGAGGTCTAAAATGTCGTTTTTTCCGCGTACCATTCGGGACCATAACAGCTCTGATCGTCGCCATGAATAGTGCAAATAGTGACATTAGCTAGATTGCAGATCTTTTTCTTTATATTTTCTACGTTCTATTTATGCATGATATAAATATTGATGTTCTTATTTATGCATTATATTTTGAATCTGTAGTAGTAGTCTTTGTACCCCTTGCATGTTGGAACGATTGACGATAGAATGCTTCTTGGTTAGCAGATTATTAATTGGCGCGTTGCATGTGTGGTACGCTGGTTTAATTTAGTTTCGGTGTTCTGCCGTATAATTCATGCATGCCTGGTGTGGAAGCACCCCCTACCACACACCCTTTGGGTGGCTTGCAGGGTATGACGTAGATGTACATTATCCTGCAAGCAAGGGTGTTTGATTTGCAAATTTCCAACAAGAATCACGGTGAAGAAATATACTTTCACCGAGAAGCACCACACTATCGACATGCTACAAATGCTACAGAAACTACGAAAATAATCTATAATGTAACTCTATAAACGTGACACAAGTGTCATGCAGGGAACATGCAAAACATGGTGCTAGCAGTACTTGGTGGATTCAGAAACATGCATCTGACAAGTAGTGCTGGCACCATGATTTGCATCAAACCCACAAAGACTACTTCAGAAAATTAAATTTAAAAAATAATTTTACTTCTTTTATTTACAAATTAAAAAAGGACAATAATATTGCTCCCCTTCCTTTTTATGGAAAATCAATATAATTCCGTCGATATGTTTTTACTTGGTTAGCTAATGTAATAAAGGTAATTTATAAAGAACCTTTCATCTTTATTGGTCAACGATGGTTTTAATTGTTATCTCTTCTCTTATCCTACATTGTTTCTTATTATACAGCAATAGGAGTTTAGAAAATAACTATGGATTGCCACAATTCAGACCCGAAAATGTGATGCATGGAGCGGATTGAAGTCTCAACCCACACTTAACCCCTTGCCAAACCCCCTCGTGGTGGCTTGCAGGGTAAGAAGTAGATGTTAACTACACCATTGCACGTATAGAGGTGTCGTACACCTCTATGCGTGCAATTTTTTGTTGCAAACTCAATAAACATTAACATTGAAAATAAAATAAAAATAATATCCGGCAGTTCGGAATTTAGAAAGGCTTGCGTGCGATTATAAAGCGTTTCCAAAGTAACTAGTTTGTAATCCATCGTAAACTGAAAATATGGCAGATAAAACTGCTTACAATAATGCTCCTCAGGTTGTGAAACTCCGGACTAATATGTGCCACGAAAATGGCATAAAAAGCCCCCATAGATTATTTGGTAATATCAACTGAAGTTTTAAAAATGGGACCCAAAAAATATTAGAAAAAAAATAATAATAGGGCCAAGTAGCATCCTGGTTAAAATATTTCTACTCCAGATCGACCATGGACCAGTAATCCCCCGACAAAAAGTTCTCCCCGGCGGGGAATCGAACCCCGGTCTCCCGCGTGACAGGCGGGGATACTGACCACTATACTACCGAGGACCACGAGTAAGGAGGCGAAAATAGTAAAATATAAAACAGCGGAGAATACGGTCGTGGAGTTCGCGTTGGCTGCCTGCTGTGAAAATGTATTAGTTTCCTGTCCATATCATCTACGTCATACCCTACTAGCCACCCAAGGGTGTGTGGCAGTGGGATATCATTCACAGCTAGTAAACTTTAGCGACGCGGGAAACATATCTTATCAAACATATCACTTCCATCGAACTGCAAACAAAACATATATGCCCATTCTCCGCTGGCTCCCAACTATTTCCCGACTGTGCACTCATCAAATAATTTCAAATTAGCATTAAGAGAATCTCCTCCGTTTCAATGAAGCAATATCTTATCATCGATAATTTTGACTACCACTTCGATGTGAGGATGCAGTCCAGCTGGACTTTTGGGTAATCGATGGAATGAATAATTGACAAGTTACCGACGAATAGTAGATATAGTTGTATCGCATAGAATCTATGGCTGCTATCCTGAATCGAACGACGCTATTTCTGGCTAATGCTATTTCTTGCTCCAGAATAGCGTCAGAAGCGATTCTGAATACGATGCAGCTATCCAAGGCGTCGGTTCCGTAATGCTATCATTTATCCCGCCCCTTTGGGTATGAAAACCTTCTGGTACAGTAATTGGAAACTCAGGCAGCCAATGACGAGCGATGTTTACGTTTTCACAAACAGCTGAGACCTACCCTGCCGTGAGTCTGGTACATGAAAGAATGTTTTCAATAAATAATCCAACTAAATTCATTCAATGCTGTCTTCGGATACTATAATTATACTTTATTTTGTTCTGCATTCATCAGCTGATAGATAACTCTCTGATAATTTTAGATTTTGTGAACGGGATTTCAGTTCAGGAAAGGCTGGCGATGTTTGTTCTGCGTACCTACCTATATGGACATATAACAGCTACCCGTGCTGGGAAAACAATTTTAATTTCTATGATGATAGTTCACTTCACCGTCGTAAAAAAGCATATTGTGTTCATGTATCTTTTAGGTTAATTTTTTAATATTTTAACTTTTACAATTTATTCGAAGGAGCGCACGACGTTTGGATACATGAAACGTGCATGATCCAGCATCTTCAAAGTATACTTTCATTTGAAGTTATCATTGGATCTGTTACCTATAATAATCTAGTATTCTATTAAATTCATCAACTGATAGAAAACTTTCGGAGAGCCTGTGCGGTGAACGGAAATTCAGTTCAGAAAATTCTTGCGACGTTTTTATATATTGACAAATAACGGATTACCATGCTGAGAGAACAATTTAAACGCGTATAATTACAGTTCAACTCAAAATTGTAATAAAGCATATTGTTTTTGTATATCTGTTGGGTTATTTTATTCTCACCACTTATCCGACTGAACAGACGACGTTTGTATGAATACGAAGTCGGAATAATGATATAAAAGTGTATCAAGGAAAGTGATAAGATGGTAAACATAAATTATTTTATCACTGATATTTGAAATGTATTATTGTAAATAGCCCGTGGGCTAAATAAGATGGTTAGAAATCGCAATTAGCCTCTTGAAAATCTTGTGGGACCGTTGGGAAATGTGAGGTTGGAAGTGAATGTGAATATGGTAAGCAATATTTCGAGAAGACTTGTTTAAATAATACAACGGAAATGTTAGATACAATTCTTTACGGAGACAGTGAATATATGGGAAAAGGCAATGTTAAGGAAGGTTTCCATTTTCATGCTTAAACTCAACTTGGTTAAGTTTCAAATAAGTTTGCTCACTTTTCCTTCCCGTCCAGCTTGACACGTATGCATATAGGCCTATACTTTTTATGAGAAGAATTTTTTATGTTTACTGGAATATACGTATTGACTAGTCAATCCTGCTAATATTTTTTATGTATTTAGGAACACTTTTCAATGCATAGTTTGCTGGATCCTCGTTAGATAACGTGTGATAACGAATCAGGTAGCCGTTTCACTCGAGAATAGCTTGACGCTATTAGAATAACGTGGGGATCAGATCGTGGCCTAAAATAGCGTCGCTCCCAGGCGTCAGTCTGCATTCAGAATCGCAAATAGCTGCGTTGACGCTATTCTTCGAACCGAAAACGTCACGAAAGCTATTTTTGGCATATAGCTGTACAGCTATTTCATTTAGAATAGCAGCCTAAGTCATTTTTCATGTTATGTCGGTTTTCTACCATATCATTCATGCATGCCTGGTGCGAAAGCACCCCCTGCCACTCACCCTTTGGGTGGCTTGCAGGGTATAACGTAGATGTAGATGTAGATCATGAAATCCTTTATTCCCTTTGCTTTTCGAGCGAGGATTTCTACACCAATTTTTGATAAGTATGGGAATCGATGTAGCTTGCAAGATAAAGCATGGCTTATAAATATGATATAATACAAGGCTGGGATTACGATGGGAGTTTCCTGACGTGAAGGAAACGGGCGGGGACGATCGGTCACCTTTTGTCTTTCTGCCTGGGAGGAGTGTATTACGATTGACGAGAGAATGTGCCTATTGTCGATTTTTTTTGCAAACGGAGTTCCATTTGGTAGCGAAGTAAATGTTTCTTTTACGCTCTCTAACCGTAATATATAAAATCCCCCAAAGTACCGATACATATTGCTTCATGAGAGTAGACTACGTTTGATTGTAAAGTTAAAAAAATAAGATGGAGAATTCGGACATGTCTTTTTGTAAATATTTATGTTAAAACTCTCCTCTGATCGGCTGCAGTTCACGTAGCGTGACCGGAAAGTGTCAATGAATTGGGTGTCTCCTCGTCCATGTATTGAGTCGACGACGACCGGCTCACGTAATGTTTTACTGCAAAAAAATCACTGACTGCCCTTGACGAAATCCATCGTCCGTTTCCGAGACGCCAATAAATATCCATCGCTATTACAAATTTATGAACTTAGTAACTTTTGCAGGCCATAGTATAATTCACCCTTGAATGTTTGGTGGTTTATAAAAGTGACAAAGTTAATAAACTTGCAATGGAGTACCGTAGAAATACCACAAAGTTAACGAATATCTAGTTTCATTCCATCGCACTCCCGCCATAAATATATAAAATTGGACAGCATTCAGCGAGAAAATCTAAATTGCTTTCTTTCGATAAACTTCATCGCTTTTTTTTCGATAATCGCCATCGCTTTCAGCCGCTGTTTGTCTATTTACGCGAAATGATGACACATGGGAAATAGACAACAGAACCGATAGATTTAGAATGTCATTTTTTCCACGTACAATAAGGGACCATAATAGTTGTGATAGATCAGATCTAGGATACTGATTAGGTTAAATAGGTTTTTTCAGTAGTGCTAAATATCTTAACATGAATTGTAGATATTAACCTCGCATGCAATCTCCGGCGTGATATACTCCTGCATGTCTTGGTACCTTGTAGTGCTATTTATTTTGTCACATTAATGATATTAACCAGCAGTTATATCTTGAGTAGTATGCTGCATGGTAGCATGTTCTTCTTCGTATCACTCTCCTAGTTTGTAGTCTGACTGCGTACCGTTGTCCTGACTGCTTTGGCCTGTGCCTGGCATTCCGGGGAACGCGCACGGTTCTGGTTGGACTGGGATGAGTGTTGCATGCCTGGTGTGGAATCACCCCGTGCCATACACCCTATTGGTGGCTTGCACGGTATTTCGTAGATGTAGATGTAGATGGGGTAACCGGGGAAATAGGCGATCGGTGGAACTGTGCAGCTTTTTAGCGAAATCCCAAAAATTATTTCGCTCAATTCCCTGCGAATTCTTCAAGTACATCTACGTATCTACGTTATACCATTCGAGCCACCACGAGGGTGTGTGGCAGGGGGTGAAGATCACCAAACATGCACAATTGCCAAGCTATAGAAAAATTTCAATCCGGATGAAGACTGTCCTTTAGATATTGCTTTATTCTTTAAGGTAGATTTATAAACAATAGAATAGCATTGTGTATTTGACGGTTTTAACATGCCCGGTTTGAGTCACCCCCACTACGAGCCACACGCACCATGTGGTGGCCTGCCGGGCATCACGTGGATGAAGAAGGAATAATGACCCTCATTCCCTTCTCCACACTAAAATGACTCTCTCAGATATCGAACGTGGTTAAGCCAAGGTCCGGGTTAGCTCACTTTCACGGCTGGCAGAGAATAAGCGAAAAACGATCCCAAATATGCCCAGAATGACGAATTCCACGGCATGCAACGCCCATCCAAGCCAATCGCCGCGAGCCACTGAGGTTATCACCCCGTCCAGAAGTCCAACAACCATCCACCCCGAGAGGGAGGCGAGTGAGGGGAAGCCTTCGCCTTCAGCAGCGGGCGAGATAATGGAAGCCAGACTGGAGATAATGGTGCATCCGTAAAATATGTTTATGCACCTAATGCGCCCCTTCGAACCGAAATGCAAGCTCCTAATGGGAAACTCGACACAATGGGAGCGGACATGTGGTCCCCCAAGAGGGAATGGGGCTAAAAAGAGGGAGGGTGGGGAGGGAAAAACCCTTCAGGGTATGGATTATTGCGCCAGGGGCTCTGTAAGCGCACCCAGAACTTCTACCCTTAAGACAAAACAAGGGATACGGTCGATTATGAGGCGAGGGGGGTTCAAATGCAAGGGTGGGGAAGAGCTGGGAAAGATTACACAATCAGATTAAAGGAGAGATACGCGTATTTACGCATGCATCACGCGCCCACCGTATATACCATTCACATTGAAGATCGCGAAAAAATTTTCCCAGCGTATAGTGCGAAAAAGTGGAGTCGGAAGAAGCTGTAATGACACATCGTCGTTAGCGAGAACAATGATGAACACGTCAGTATACTTCTGGGATCCCCTTGGCCATTGACGATTAACCAAAAAACGTTTGTACAACCCGTTTCTCTGAAGAGTGTTTCGTAAAAGGCATCTAATATAACTGTGAAATTAAGAGCCTCGTGGATAACAGCGGTAGCATACATCTACATCTACGAAATGCCGCGCTAGTCACCACTAGGGTGTGTGGCACGGGGTGATTCCACTCCAGGCATGCAGCACTCATCTCAGTTCAAGTCAGAACCGCGCACGTTCCCACGAATGCGAGGCGCAGACCAAAAGCAGACAGGGCAACTTTACGCAGTCAGACCACAAACCAGGAGAGCGATACGTAGAAGAACATGCTACCATGCACTACACTACTCAGGATAACCTACTGGTTAGTTTTACTAATGCGACAGATAAATAGCACTACAAGGTACTAAATCATGCGAGAGTATATCATTCCGGAGTTTGCATGCGACGTTAGAAGCTAATAATCATATCAAGATAGTTAGAACTATTGTAAAAACCTATTTAACCTATTTAGTATCCTAGAACTGATCTATCGCAACTATTATGGTCCCTTATTGTGCGTGGGAAAAATGGCATTTTAAATCTATCGGTTCTGCAGTCTATTTCCTTAATCTTATTCCTGTGATCGTTCCTACCATAATAGTTTGGCTCTAGCAGAATATGTTGAACGCCCGGCTAAAAATAGTCTACATTAAAACTTGAACCAATGTAGATTTAGGAATAAAATCTTCCGCTTCGTCTCTCCTCTGTACCCATTCCACTGAGCTGACCTCCTCCGTGAGGTCAAGTTCTGCGTGTGCGTCTGCCACCAGCTTCGACGAGATCCACGAATGATCCACTCAGCATGGCCGATTCCGGGCTTTAATGCTCACGATATTTCCCCTCGCCTATTGCGCCGTATGACTCCTTTCATTCGCTTCAACGCGGATCGGATAGTGGCGAATAGGGAGAGCCCACTTCGTAGAAGGGAGGTGGCTGTTCTAGCCATTTGGAGTGGTGGGTTGGTTTTAAGTTTATGGGACAGGAGTTCAGTTATCCAGTTGTGGGGGTTCGCCCCAGGCGTGGGTGTATAATGCGACTGTAGGGAGCGGGGGAGCAGTGGGGGAGGAGGTACAGGCTCTCAGCGTGGGGAAGACAGCGAACAGCTGTTCCGGGCACCTGTCCTACCAACTGGGGCTTGTCGATGTGTCTGATTTGCGCCGCGGGTTCTGGCGTCAAGTGGGCAGCCCCTCCCACAGCAGTGTTGCGCATTATAATGTGATCCTGCTATTCGTCACGGTACGAGACGGACAAAGACTCAACGAATAGACTTTCCCGCTCACCAACAAAAATAATCTCAACCGAAATATAAATAAATATTTTTTTTATTCTCGGGTTCATCATAAGTCATCGAATCCTACAATTGATTTGGCCCCGGTGGTGGCGGGGTAAAGTCCTCGTTTGCTAACCCGAGGGTCGAGGGTTCGAATCCCGCCTGGGTAGATAATCCAGTGCCCAGGACATGGATATTTGTGTTTGTTAAATAAGATATTTGTAAGAGAGGATTATACAGTCCTAAATTTGCTCACAATAAAGACATACTTAACCCTGTCTCCGACAAACTCCGAGGTAGTCCGATAGTTACCTAGTCATAATATAGACCATATTCAAAATATACGTTTTAATTTCACCAGGTGTAGTACACATCAATAAAATATTGCATTATTAATGGTTCAATAATATAGTATTATATGACAGAAATTGTAAGTAATATAATGGAAATATCTAAATAAGTCTTTAACTTGACTCATTTTTTTCGCGCGGTGCGTTTGAAACTCCTTCAAAATGGAAGGTTTTTGTGATACCCAAGAATCTACTACGGTGCCGATATGAATAATTTTCAAGTATAGTTGAGAAAACATACAAACTACAAGCTGTTAGTATTTTTACGACATTTTGGTGTTAGAAATACCTCATTTTGTAAATAATGTCTCTTTGGAGTGCCTACACGTGTCATTTCGCATATAAAAGGGCTGGTATTTTTATGGCAAATATCTCCAAAAGTAATGTAGTAAGGGGTTGAATTATTGGTTTCATTAGAAGGGTGATATATTTTTCTTTAAAATGAGACCAAATTCATTGATGTCTAAGTAAAATGATATTTCGCTCAAACTACCTTAATACCCTTGAAGCTCCTCTGTTCCCCATCAAAAAGAGACTGGTCTCCCGTAAAATAACTGATAAGCAAATAGAGTGAATAACTAGGTAAATTAAATGTTTTAAATCTCTCATGTGCCATAATTTAAAAAATGTGTCTGAATGTGCCATCATTTTAAACATTTTCAATGAAAGCGCAAACAAACATCGGAGGCGGGGATTTTATGCTGATATGCGCCGAAAATGAAGTCAAATTCCGTTATTTCAATTATTTAAGCGCTCTTGTTGACTAGTGAAAATGTGGATGTCGTTCATTTTTTTTTTTAAATATTCACTAATCCGCATAGTCAGTATTTTACACTTGTTTTCCAGTATCTTAAGCGTGTTATAACTGAAAGCAGTTGGCGTATTGAAACTAGAACCGCGGACGGGACATTTATGTCCAATTACAAATTTTAGTGCGCCATATCTCCCTTGATTTTTTCCAAAAATTTTCAAAGCTCTTTACTTTTATAACTATGTATAATGCAATTGATTGAGGTGATAAATAACTCGGCGGGTGACTCCGTAAAAGTGGAACTCCGTGGCTAGTCCCGGATAGCTCAAAATTTGTCAGAGTGAACGCCTCTCTGTGTTCAAAGTACGATCTTTCCTCGTGGGCAGTGGCGCTAAGCACTCAGTAGCAACTGATTGTTACATTGTATGTCCGGCAGTCGAGAACATCTAGTCCCGTAAAAAGGTCACAAAAATCCATAGGGTAAGAGGACGCCTCGGTAGCTTAACTGGCTAAAGCTCTCGGCCGGAAATCGAGGGATCCGGGTTCGAATATTCGGGTCAATGCGGATGATTTTTTCCTCTGTGGAAATTCGCACGAGGTGATAAATGTTTTCTCTGGATGTTATTTGCTGAATTTCACACATAATAAGTTTTAAAAGAGATTCTATTAGCAAAGTTTAGGTTATGAGTCATATTTCATTAGTAATCTGTATCGAAAATTATTTTTTGTGTCTGAATGAAGTTAAAATAATCGAGCAATCAGCTGGCAACTTTCCTCCAATGCAAAATTTCTTTTCTAAATTAATGAGACATTAACACACCCATGAATTTCCAAAACACCTATGGAACATTAGCTCGTAGGCTTCTGCAGATGCAGTGTTGACAGTTTCTTTATTTGGTATTCATTCCGCGATGTATGTTTTGAGAAAACAATATTTCATTGGTCCTCCTGCCAGCTTCATCATGTTTCAACTGAACTGATTTATTATTATTGAATTAAAAATAATAATTACCGCATTTCTACAGTAGCCGAACACCATCTCAGCGGCCCCACTCATAATTTCAACTTTGAGGAGATAAGATTAATATCTAGGGAAATACGTTATTACCCAAGATAAATCAAGGAGGCTATAGAAATTGCGAAGAGACCGGAGAATGTCAACCAAGAAGACGGTTACAAGTTGAGTAGAAGTCTTTTCAAATTTAAATTCCGGCAACAATGGGAGTCCACACTCATATATATAAAGAAGACGAGCGAGATAAGTCATTTCAGTTAACCTGATTAAGTTGGCATGATGACCAGCGAAATATTTTTTTCACAAAACATTCATCGCGGATTGAGTCCCGAAAAAAGAAATTGTCAACCTATGGAACATTTTGAACCCAGCCGCGGTTAAATGGTGTTCGCAAATTCAGCGTTTCTAGTGTTAAAACAATAAAGGCGAGAAAGTGGAATGTCTTCAGGGGAATGGGTGGGGTAGGGAGGCAATGCGGGCGAAACCCTGGGAGTGGGAAGGGGGAGAAAGGGAATGGATTACTGGGAGAAGGGGTCGACGGCATCTAAATCTACGTAATACCCTGCGAGCCATCACGAGGGTGTGTGGCAGGAGGTGAAGATCACCAAACATGCACTATTGACATGCAACTAGGATATTTAAGGGAGACATGCTAGAGAACAGGGTCACATGTAGATAGATGGTTAGTATCTACATTATAAGAAAGGGATTATTGGTTGTTATTACATGCATCATCACTACAGACTACTCCTAACTATATTTCACCTACCTGTCCCTTTGCTACGCTGCCTATTGTTCTCTCTTATGGTACGCGGGAAAAATAACATTTTAAATCTATCGGTACGACAGTCTACCTCTCTAATATAGTTAATCAGATAAAACCTAGCATAATACGCAGGGGTTCTTACTATATATCTAACGTCATCTGTGAACAAATCGGTTTCGAATTTACTTAAAAGGTTTAACCTAAATTTTAACCTGCGTTCTGATAGTAATTCCCATCCTAGTTCTTCTATTAAATTCGTAACACGGCAGTTTCGGTGTAGGGGTTGGGCGGAAATTTCCGTGGGAGGGGTTAGTATACATGAAGGTAATCGGTTTAAACGCCCCGGGATATTATCGCTTGGCCACGCGTGCAATTTCCGTGTTTTTCAAACTCGGAAGAATCCGATGACTAGCGTCCGTTCGTGTGTGTGTGTGCCCACGTCCGCGTTGGAATAATGGGGAGAAGGACGCCGAGCGCAGTCAACCGAAAAATGAAACGATAAACACGAGTTGGGGAAACTGGAGCTTCCTGTGGTCGACTGAACTCCATTTTTCCTAAGCCGGGGCATTATGATATAGTACCCCGCTCCACCGAGGGACTGGCTTTCTCCGTGGTGAAGAAAACAACACTGGTTGTGATTTGTGTAACAAGCGCAGTTGCCTCCGGAGAAGAGGGGGCGAGGAGGGGTGTTATTCCACTGTTTCGTAATCGCAGGACGCTCCTCCACGCGGCTGGCCCCTGAACTTACACCAGGAACGGATTCGGAATTTTCCCCTGATTGGGGAAGAGGGGATTTGATAGCCACACAAATGTCGCCATTGCTACCTCCTCCAATTTGCGTAAGTGAATACGTATACACTTTTCCATTAAATCAATGTACGAGGTGTGTTCAAAAAATACCCGGAATGTTTAAATTTCGCTCGTTTGGAGAGTCCGATTGTCAAAAAAAAATTTTATTGTGTTGGTATACATGCCCCTGAAGTATGAAAAAATTTTCAGCTGTATTCATTGTTTACTTTATCTGTGGCAACCGCTAAGGTTAGACGTGTTTTCATGAGCTCGGCGATTTTCGATTGTTAAAAAAAATGGATCAAAGAATTTGTATTAAGTTTTGCGTAAAAAATGAAATAAAGTGTAACAAAGTGTGCGAAATGTTAACAAAGGCCTATGGTGAGTCTGCTATGAAAAAAACAAGTGTTTACGAGTGGTATAAGCGTTTCCAAGATGGCCGTGAAGACTTTGAAGATGACGAACGCCCCGGACGCCCCAGCACATCAACAACCGATGAAAACGTGGAAAAAGTGAAAGCAGTGGTTATGAATGATCGCCGAATCACAATCAGAGAAGTCGCTGATGATGTTGGCATATCGATTGGCTCATGCCATGACATTTTTGCGAACATTTTGGGTATGAAACGCGTGGCAGCAAAATTTGTCCCAACATTGTTGAATTTTGAACAAAAACAGCGGCGAATGGAAGTTGCTCAGGAATCACTAAATGAAGTCAACATCGACTCAGATTTGCTCAAAAGAGTTATAACAGGTGACGAAACTTTGTTACACTTTATTTCATTTTTTCCGCAAAACTTAATACAAATTCTTTGATAACAATAAAAAATTTTTTTGACAATCGGACTCTCCAAACGCGCAAAATGTAAACATTCCGGGTATTTTTTTAACACACCTCGTATAGATATTTCGAAAAACTGATCATTTAGAACTCAGCAATAGAAGTTTCATCTAGTTCCAATCGAATGGAATCAAAGTTGTCCCCCCCTCCGAAAATAAGCTACCTTCTGGCTCTCTTCCACCAATCCGAATCTTTTTAAGTTAGTGCGAGCGAGATAGCTCCCCAATCATTATAGAATAAAACTTTACTCCGCGCTCTAATTAGCTATATCAATTGAAGAATGTCTCATGAAACTTTAAGTAAATTTCTTAAAAACGCGATTACATGCACACTAATTTTCTTGTTAATATAGCGCGAGCGAGATAGTTCCCTAATCATAATAGAGACCATATTCAATATATACATTTTCATTTCCCCTACTGTGAGATACACGAATTAAATATTGCATTATTAATGGTGCAATAATATAGTTTTATATGACAGAAATTGTAACTAATTTAATGGAAATATCTAAATAAGTCTTTAACTTGACTCATTTTTTTCACACGGTACGTTTGAAACTCCATCAAAACGGAAAGTTTATTGTGATCCCGAAGAATTTTTTCCGTGACAATATGATTAAGTTTCAAAAATAGTTGAGAAATCACGCAAACTACACGCTGTTGATTTTTTGACGAGATCTAAGTGTAGGAAATGCCTCATCTTTAATATAAGGTCTCTCTGGAGTGCATACACGTACCATTTCCCATATAAAAGGGATGGTATTTTTTGGCAAATATCTCAGAGATTAATGTGGTAAGGGCTTGAATGTATTATTTCAATGTAAGAGTGATATATTTTTATTTAAAATGAGACCAAATTCATTGATTTCTAGGTAAAATGTTATTTCGCTAGGACTACGTCAAGAGCTTTTGGACGAGGGTTATCACCGAAGACAATGCCGCCGAAAAACCTGATTCGCTCGCCGGGCCATTGACTTACACAGTTGTGACACAATTACTTAATTCAACCTTTTCTGTTCTGTCTAACCCTAATCTCTTCAGGAAGATTCCACTCAACATACCGAGTGGTTCCACGTTCGTCTTCCTTTCCGACCACTTCACTACCCTCGTTCTCCTCCAAACCCGTATCTCTAAGGCCAGCTGCCGAGTCTCGTATTTCTTCCTTCAGAGACCATGGCACTGTACTATGGAGCATCCTACTGATATTTAACTCTTCCCCAACCTTCCATTCGGATTCTAAAAGCATGTCCCCGTCACCAACTCCCTCCTATCGCAAAATTCCTCCATAGCAAGAGCAATTCTCATCCCAATAGCCTTGCTGTTATACCAGGAATTCATTCACAGGAATAAGATAAAGGAAATAGACTGGAGAACCGATAGATTTATGATGTCATTCTTTCCACTTATAATAAGGGACCATAATATTTGTGATAGGTCAGTTCTAGGATACTGATTAGGTTAAATAGGTTTTTTCAATAGTGCTAAATATCTTAACATGAATTGTAGATACTGACCTCGCATGCAATCTCCGGCATGATATACTCCTGCATATCTAAGTACCTTGTAGTGCTATTTATTTGTCGCATTAATAATACTAACCAGTAGTTATATCTTGGGTAGTATGCTGCATTGTAGCATTTTCTTCTTCGTATCACTCTCCTGGTTTGTGGTCTGACTGCGTACCGTTGTCTTGAGTGCTTTGGCCTGCGCCTGGCATTCGGGGGAACGTGCCCGGTTCTGATTTGAATTGGGAAGAGTGCTGTATGCCTGGTGTGGAATCACCCCGTGCCACACACCCTATTGGTGGATTGCACGGTATTTCGTAAATGTAGTTGTAGATACCCATTTTCCACCTATGAACTGCCCAAGCTATATTTTCGGACTTACTCCAGGATATGTACTACTTTCTTGACCACGAAAAACTCATTTCGCTTGTTCCCTTATGATGAAATTGCATTCCAAATTTCACGCACTGATTTTCTAGTGAATCGCCTACTAGCTCAAGGAAGGAGATGAAACACATTAACCAGCAAAATGAACATGGCACAAGCATTCCCAGAGTAGTGTATTCAGAATCATAGAAAGCGGTTGAGAAAAAAATGAGAGACTACTAAGAGACATATTTTTTTCGGCTGAAAATTAGATTCAATGGAATATCAAACTTAATTCAATGAAGGATAAACAAATGAGAATGGAGACCAATAATTACTGATTCCCGATCATACAACAGCTAACTAACAAAATATACATCAATCAACCACTGAAGTATTTATCTTACTTCACCGGTTAACATTAGTTATTCAAACTGATAATATTTATCAAAATGCATTCATATAAATACTTTCTGTAGCATCGCTAGCATACCTATATTGTAGTGCATGTTGGTGAAAGTTCCATTATGACAAGTTTATGTAGGCTCTATCTAATGCATTAATAGTCCAAGTTTCGATAGCATTATTACGGTTCACTACAGAGCATGTTGATGATAACTCACTCCGTGCCGCATACTCTTGAGGTGGCTTGTAGGGTACATCTACATAATACCCTGTGAGTCTCCGCATGGGCGTGTGGCATGGGGTGTTTGGTCGCCAGCCGTGTAATGATTTAAGTTTTTGGGATATGAAATGGTGGCATGTATTATGGGAAATATTTTATTGAAGCTCAGTTTTTATTGTGGTCGTTTATTGTGCGCGGAAGAACGAGTTTTTGTACCTATATGTTCGGCAGTGTATCTCTCTTATTTTGTCGCATCTGTTAGACCTAGACATGTAGTGAGGAGTCATGATAATATTCTTTATATCGCTCTGAAAAATATCAATTCTGTATTTGTCAAGCAGCCTGAGCCAGGCGTGTAGCCTCCGAGTCCCTAGGGGCTCTCACCTCAATCCCTCTAAAAGTTATGAGACACTATATGTACGCTCGTAGCATTTTTAACGAAGCGCGCTGCTTTCCTTTGTATTTCATTATTTTTTGTTGAATTATTAATACCAGAGTCCCAAATTCTCGCAGCGTATTCGAGGTGTGGCCAAATCAGAGCAAAGTAGCATCTCTCGTTTACTTTTTCACCCGAGGACTTTTCTATTATACGCTTCACAAAACCTAGTTTCTTTAATGTTGTGCCGCAGAGGTTTTGTGTTTTCCCCACTATATATCAGAAGTTAAGGTAATCCCAAGATATTTTACTGTATCTGAAGATTTAATGTTTACTCCACCCACAGTATAGGTATGGCATTTGTGTGATGACTTTCGCAGGAAGCGAAATGTGCTGCATTTGCTGATATAAGTTCTAACCCCCACTCCTGGCACCACGAATGAACGTTGTTCAGCTCAGATGGCAGAACTTCAAAGTCCGCGTCATCGCTAATTTCACGGTAGATGACCGTATCGTCTGAAAATAGTCTTCATTTACTGTTAACTTGAGAACTTAGGTCCTTAATATAAATAATGAATGAAAGAGGGCCGATCACGCTTCCTCGAGGAACACTGGATGTGAATTCGACCATATAAGATCTAAAACCATCAATTTCTACTTTTTATTTACGATCACTGAGAAAGTCCCTTATCCTTGTTTTTCTATTAACTCCGCATGATTGCAATTTATATGTGAGGGTAATACATACGTGGGAAAAATAATGAGAGGGAAGAAATTTTCGAACATATTCCTAGGATTTACCAGGAGGGAGTAGGTATGGCGAGAGGACTTCGTAAGAGAAGTTTTTATCCCTACCTCGAAGACAGAGAAAGAACGGAAGGAATTTAGATAAATAAGTTTATTTTCACTTGTGGCATAGATTATGCTCCCGACTATAAACAGTAGGTAGGAGACGAGAGAAAATGAGCATTTTTTTGACGACCAGTTTAGATTCAGGACAGTGTAGGCCACTCGGGGTGCAATTACGATTATGAAAACTCATGCAGAAAGAAACCTGAACACTTAAGGATGTTTTGCTTGTTTCGTGAATTTTGAAAAGGAGGTTGACAGAGTGAAATGGTAAAATTTGGTGATGAAATAACTGAAAATATGATTATATTGGAGAGATTACCTCAGGAAGTTGTATATGGCCATGACAGCAGAAGCGAGGAGGGCTGACGGAGAAAGAGGGTGGGCAGCTATAGGTCGCGGAATAAGATAAGGCCGCCCGTCATCGTATTTGCCTTTCAACGTTAATCCCGGGGAAATCGTAAAATAGAGATTTGAAGAGCTTAGGGGAGAGGTTAACAGGACAGCTGTAGAAGGAGAGCCGAGAGTCGGTTGGATTTACTGACGTGCAGGTGCACCTAGCCGTTGGTTAGACAGTCATCCATGAAATTGTTTGTGTTGGCAGATACATTAGGAAATCATTGCAGCAAATACTGAATAAAATACTGATTAAATGAGATTGTAAAGGTTGAAGAATTCGAGTAATACATCTACATCTACTTATTACCCTACTAGCCACCGCAAGGGTCTTTGGCATGGGGTGACTTATCGCCAACATGAACTACAGTGAAGAAATTTACTCTCACCAACATGCACCACATAATGGGTATGCTACAAATGCTACAGAAACCACTTATTTAATATATAATGTAACTACGTAAACGTGACACAAGACTCATGCAGGAAATATGCAAAACATGGTGTTAGCACTACTCGGCAGATTTAGAAGCATGCATTAGGGGGTGTATTGAAGTTATAGGGCACAATCTAGAGCATATCTAGTGCAACGAATTAGTTACCTCGGTAGTACGCAGGAGGCTTATGGGGACGATAGAGAATATATAACAAATAGAATATTTTAAGCGAAGGAGGCGCTAAATATAAGTAAATAAGTGGAAGGAGCCCTTTCATAAGAACGAAAAGAAAACACTGGCGTTGAATGGAGGAGAAACATAGACAATGAGGGAAGTGGACGAGAAAAGGCTGCAAGAGTGAAACATTAATGCGAAGGGAGATGAAGAAAGTGTGGTGGACAGAAAGACAGATGGAAGATGAAGAGCTTGGTACGACGGATGAGGAGCCGAATCTTATTGAGGACATTCGGAGAAGGCAGAGAAGGTGGTTGGCAGAGGTAAGTAAAGAAATAATGCTGAGCGTACAGATAAAAGGGAAGACGTTAGGTTGACGGGGAGGGGAAGGCAGAGAATATTGCTTTATGGAGGTGATGAAGGGGGGTTGGACGCATATGGAGTTATAGAACGAAATAGTATAATGAGAAAAGGACCATGAGCTGAAAAGGTTAGTCAAGGGAACCCACACATCTATTTAAACATACATGTTTCCTGTGATAATGAGAGTTATACGTCCATACTCTGAATACAATAGATAGGTAGTTAAAGTGTTTAACTTCACAACAATTGGATGTATTTCCGCTTCCTATTAGAGGAGTTTTCGTTTTATGCTTCCGTATACGCGTAGCTAACTCAGTATATCAGAATCATTGGTTGTTCAATCCTATTTTTCCATCAATTATGTTCAGGGTGTGTCCAATCCATCTGGCTCTTCTTTTCTGTATGTTGATACATATGGTTCTTTCATCATCATCTTCTACTTAGTGGAATCTGTCCTCTGACAGGTTTCAACTGGATGACCTCCATCGTAGTCGGTCCTGAGCGGTCGATCTTGTTTCATTTGCCTGTAACTTCGGCCATTTTTTATGTCATTGAGCATTCCCATTCCTCCTCATCCCCTTCCTCGCTTTACTTCTGTTTTTCCTTCAATAATTCTTCTAAAAAGACAATTTTAGCGGAATATATGTCCCATCCAAGCTGTCTTCCTCTTTTATATTTCCCTCATCAGTTTTCTTTCTTCTCCTATTGTCATTAGTACTTCCTCACTTCTTTCTAACCGTCCACTTCACCTTAAGCATTTCTCTCCACAACCACATTTCGAAACTTTGTAAGTACTTTTCATCTTTCTTTTTGACTGTTCATGTTTCGCTGCCGTAAGTCACCACACTCCATACAAAACATTTAGCAAATCTCTTTCTCAGTTCTATTGGAATGCTAAATGCTGTCAGAAGTTCTTCCACCTTCTTAAATTCTTCTTTACCTTTGCATGATGCTTCATCATCTACACTTCTGTAAACTTTATCATCTCTTATTTCGTCCGTTCATGTTTTCTTCAGCATGCACCTCCAGCACTAGATATCGAAAGCATCTATTATTTTCTGTTTTTATTTTTTTATCATATTATGTATCTATTCTAGTCTGTTTTCCTAAGAATACAATTCAGTAGATAGTTGATGATTATTTTGCAAAAGTAGAGAGCTTTTTGACGAGGTGGTATTACCCTCTTGGGCGGGCCAGCATAAGTTAATTATCACTCCATTAAAGCTCATTTTTAACCCAATTTCTTCGAAAGTTGTGGCTTATGACCATTAACACCTCTAATTCGTCATTGATGTCTTTAGAAGTCAATATTCAAAAACGAAATTTCCAATTATCAACAAGCATTTGCATTACCTGCTGTAATAAAATAAAGTGAAACAACGCATTCTGGATGAATGTTTGCATGCCCGATAATGCGGAAAAGTCGACGAGCTGCTACTGCATTCTGCCAAGACCAATCAGAATCACGCCAAGGATGCGAGGGGAAAATACTATTGAACCGACGAGTAATGTATAGAATTCTCGGCTGAATGGCCAATTTCAATCCCCAGTAGGAGCGAATGTTTTTTTCATTGACATTCTGAACCATGTTTGAGGGCCCCTTGCCGAATAGACAGCTCTGTGCGGCACCCGCCCTTGGGACCCTTCGTCAGGGAATTGACGGCGCTTGATGGCCCGGCGACTCCTCCACCAGACCTTCCTCCACCCAATTCCCCACTTCCATAATTGCCTGCCCGCACTAATTAAACACAAAATTACCCCGGCTGCAGCCCACACCCCGATGCAATTAAAAGTACGTGTTTAGTCGCTCTTGAGAAGGCCAGATGATGATCTTTTGGGGGCCGTAAACAAAAATGATGACGTCTACAGCAAAAAAAGCTCAGTAAGTTCCACGACGTCCGGGAAATTACAAGGTGCCAACTAATTACATACCTACATACATACATACCAATCACGGCGTTCCCTCCCGGGGAAGACAGAGCCACCAAGTTTCACTCATGAATACGTATTTGTACACCTAACTCTGCTTCAATAATTTCTTCCATACTGACCTATCCTTGCAAACCTCTTTTGCTTCATTTACTCCAATACACTGCTTAATACACGCTCTCCTGTTTTTAACACTCCAAATATTCCTCCTCCTCAGAATTTTCTCAACCACAGCTTCCCCTGCCTACCTCTACCTCTCGCACCATTCATTTCACTCTAATATGTCTGTTTCGTTATTCGACTCTCATCCAGTCTCTCAACATGGCCAAACCAACGAAGCGCACTCCTTTCATGTGTGTCCATTACTGAATCATCTGACCCACATTTATTTATAACCCACTCATTCCTGTCCCTATCCTTCCTACTTTTGCCGCAAACACTCCTCAGATAACTCATACCCACGGCGTTAATCTACTCTTAATGCACATAAACGGTCTCGCCAGAGTTAGGGCAGAATCAATCAGTTTAACATATAGGATGGGGATCGCCATCACAATGTATATACTTAGATAAGAATATAAGCCCCATCTCCTGAGCAATTCTGCGGCGAGTTAATTCTCTGAAGGACTTAGGAACTTATTTAAAAATCCGTGCTACTAAGTTAGGCTCGATTGCATTCATAAAATCAGAGGGATTGGCTGCAGAATGGACAGGTTTGAAATGCCATTTATTCCACGGACGATCAGGGACCATTGTAGCTGAGATCGACGCCGCCAATAATGTTCATGATAACTGGAGGTAGTGTAACAATTATGCTCGGAGATAACAAGAGGACGCATCTTACCTTTCGGTAAAGAATAGTTCTGTCGAAAATCCACTAGATGGCGTCACTCGCACCCGATCAAGCCGTTTTAACGTCAGGAGTCTCTTACTCCAGAATGACTCTCGCTCAAGGCAACACAATCACAGATTTTATCTCACAAGAAAGATGGCTGTAACTTATCACTCTGATAGAAAAAGGATAGATACATCTCCCTTAGTTTAAGATTTTTCAATATATATAATAATTTTTGTAAAAATATACTCCATATCTTTCCAATTTCCCAATGATTTATTTATGCATAGAGATAAGATTGATATATTTCAGACACAGATCTCCCTTGGATAAGGTCTATTATTTATGTTCAGAAATTTTTAGGTTCAAGACATGTCTTTATCAAATAATCTTGGGTCGGAAATCATGAAAAAATTTTCTGGTCGAGCGGGTGTGATGAGAGAGACTTTGGACACTGTTGATACCACTGACTATTTTTTAGTAGCTATGGGTGTCTAAAGAACACTTTTATAATCTTCATCTTCTCCCTGAAAGGCACATTGCCTGGTCAACTTCGGTAGTGTCTTTTAATTTGATTATATTATCTCTTCGCATTCTGCAGCGTCCCAAGTATCACAGTCGTCACGGCAAAGTGTACGTTACTATTTTCATTACTCTCCCTCTTTATTCTCCCTCTATTCAGTAAGTGTACTTATTTCACTCCATCTTTTGATTTCGTATCTGTAGTAAAAAATAAAAGCATTCCTGTTCATTCACACAGTTCACAGAAGGAAAAAAATCAAAAGTTGTTATCACAAAAAGCATATGCCTTATTGTTCACCAAGAAAGTCCCATAGAGCGTAGACATGGTTGGAACAAGGCGCTTGACTGCACAACTTAAGCCTCTAACCGGTCGGAGTTCAGGCAAAGGATCCACTTGAGAAAGAAATCGCCCTCTCCCTTAAGTTTCCGAACTATTCTTGCGATTCCCCAAAGGGAAATTTCAGATCGCGGTAGAAAATACATTCTATGAGCATACCTAAAAAAATTTCCACGATGCAAAATGCTGGCGTTGCATGCAATTTCCCCCGCCCCGCACCTTCCATTTCGTCTTCCCTCCTCCGGAAAAGTCTTTCGAAAAACTTAGAAGGAGATGAAGAGGCAGGACGAGAGAAAAGGCGCTCAATTGGGTCACAGTCGTCCTGCCCATTCATCCGTGGGATTCCCTCGGGAGCCACCGAGATATCCCGCAGAATGGGAGGAGATCGGACGTGCAAGACGTGGGAGAACTTTATGGGCACTCTGCTATGAATGCCTCGGCAGCAGAAAGAAGACGGGAGGTACCAAATGGCACCGCGCCCGTCACAAAGGAAGGCAGATTCGCGTACGCAGCCGGCTGTGCTCTTTGTGAGAGAGCTCGCTCCCGAAAGCTTTGCCGCCAGAAAACAATAGAAGACTAATCACGGGGAGAATAGAATGGAATCTTGGTCACACTTGAACAATATGCAAATACACGAATGCAATTTTTTTGGTAGGAGTAGTTTTAAGACCAACCTGCACTATTCCGATCCATTGTCTGCGTCGTAACTTGGACGAATCTACTATTCATTATTACAGAAATTAACTTAGTTATTTTACGAAACAACTGTTTTTAAACAAATTGAAACATGGCCCGTGTGAAATAAAAATTTCCATAATCCTTCTGCTCTACTTCGAAAAGCATTCGTGCAGGTAATGTCACTCAACTAGGTATTTACTACACATATTCATGAAATAATAACATATTACATTATTGCTTGGCCCAACTAATCGATCTTGTACATTATTAAGTGCCCATTTCATTTATTGAAAAATGTCACGAGGATATTTCCAAGAGTTCGAGCTTTTCAAATAAAAGACAGCCCAATTCAGACCTTCTTCAAAATGACGCTATAGTAACCATCAAGGTCCAGAAATATCTAATCCATGCTTTGATACATGAAAATATTTAATTTTCCTCTGGAACAATGTATGAAATCGTTTCGTATGTTTTTCGCACATTTCAGCATTATATTCTGAATCAAGGCAACTTCTTCTTCTGATCAGAGGGTGGAGATGTCACGGTGGAGTTACTGCATACAGGCATTCCCCTTCTCCCTTCATGGAAAAGCTATTAGTTTGATTAGTCGAAAAAAACGTAAGCACCCAATAATTGATAAAAATTCAATCCAACTTTGAAGTCAAAACATTGACTTAACTCCACCCTTATGTATACAATGTTTGAAATATTCTGCTTTCACTGGCAACTCGGAAATTATAAAAAGGAAATTAAGATATAAATAATGCAGAGTATTAATTCTAAGAATTTCTTATAATAAACAGTTTTCCAGCTATATATGAGCAAGCTGAAGGGCCATTTCTGCAGAAATAATGGATTTTGACTTCCTCTCCCATTGTAAATTCCTAATTTATCTAAAACTTTATTTTTAATTCAAAAAAATTATTTTAAAAATTCCTAATTCTTAATTTATCTGAGATAGGCCGGTATCTTAGTTTTACCACCACTCAGTTCTCTCGAATATTTCGCTTCTAAAACTCTTTTTCGTGGAAACGCATTTGATGACTGAGAGAAACCTTTTGCATTTTCCCTTCAACCACCCATTATTGTATTCAACATATTGTAGTTTCAAATGAATTACAAAAGAAATGGTGGAGAAATTTAAAATATAAATTTTGAATAACTACATTTTACTTTACCACGTCGATTACTTCTCACCTTCAATTCACTAATGGCAGAATTTTACTCTGCAATCATTTATTTCAATTTTTTAATTGAACCTTCTTATTTTAAGGATACGCAAACCAAAGATAAGGTCTTGGTGATGCAAAGGAAACACCTACCTGCCCTCAATTCTATGCAACACATCACATGGGAAAAATTTCCTTTTTTTCAACAGGAGCTGACTTTTTATGCTCTTCCATGGCCTTTCACAAATGTTCGTGCTCAGCAATATTAGCAGTGAGGGAAATAAAACTTGTTCCCCGGAAAATGGCAGAGGGGCACCGTGATTTTCGTAATCCCTGGGGACGGCCTCTGTAACTGTCCGCCCCCATTTCAGAACCGGAGCGACCAATTCAAGTGTGGGGATGCGATTCGGTGGCCACCCACTCCAATTCCGATAATGGAACATTGGCTTTCGACTAGGAATTACCTCAGTTCCGTTGGGTATTCTCCAACTGGACAGTGCGACCACGACATCAAACCCGTTAATGACTTCTACGAGTCAGACATACGGCTTCGATGAGAGAAATCGTTAGATAAAAGCATTTCCTGTTCATCTAATTAGCAAATGTGCATTCTATGGCAGACGCATGCACACTTAGAAGAACCGAAAGTTTTAAAATGAAGCAGGTAGGAGAACATTTATTTTAGAAATAGTATTTTCCTACTTTGACAATAAATACATTGGGGCAAACTAATGCGAGGTAAAGTCAGGAAAGAAAAATTTGCTTCTCACAACACACTTCACCTTCTTTCTTAGAAAAATGATGGGTAAAATGCAAAATGTTCATGAAAGGTATATTCCAAAATGAGATATCTGAAATAAAAATTGTAAGTATTTACTTTTTATTTTCTTTGTAGATTTCATTTGCAAGTGCAAAAAAAGTACATGCATAAAATGTTTCCTAATGTATAAAAGTACGTAGAATTCACGAATGTATAAAAACACGACCTATTAATAGGATTAACATGAGTCCCCGGTTTGGTCGGGACTATCATGGTTTGGTGAGTCTGTATCAAAACTCCCACTCGATTCATAAATTAGTCCTGCTTGGCTTTTACAGGACCCAAAATGTTTCCCTTAACCCTACTGTTCACCACATAGAGAAATGTACAAAATCGACAAAAGCCTAGCATGCAAGGTCAGGGTAAATCTAATAAACTGTACATCTACATCTACGAAATACCGTACAAGCCACCACTAGGGTGTGTGACACGGGGTGATTCCACACCAGGCATGCAGCACTCATCCCAGTTCAAATCAGAACCGCGCACGTTCCCACGATGGCAGGCGCAGGCCAAAAGCAGTCAGGGCAACGGTACGCAGTCAGATCACAACTAGGAGAGTGATATGAAGAAGAACATCCTACCATGTAGTACACTACTCAAGATATAACTACTGGTTAGTATTATTAATGTGACAAATAAATAGCACTACAATGTACTAAGACATGCAGGAATATATCATGCCGGAGATTGCATGCGTGGTTAGTACTTATCTAAAATTCATGTTAAGATACTTAGGCACTACTGAAAAAACCTATTTAATCTAGTCAGTATTCTAGAACTGGTCTATCACAACTATTATGGTCCCTTATTGTACGGGGAAAAAAGACATCTGAAAACTGTCGGTTCTGCAGTCTATTTCTTAACCTCATTCCTGAGATCGTTCCTAACATAATAGTTTAGCTCTAGCAAAATATATTGCAAAATTTTTTGTGCTGTATCACAGCTCCACTCTACGAAGCATTGTCATTATAGAATCATTTACATCAGCACGTCTGGAAGTAATTAGTTCCTTAAAAATGCAAAAATAATTGGAGTTAGCAGAGCTGTCAATATAACTTGTTTAAATCATTGTTATACCAGTATTATTTACTAGCGAGTTATGAGGACGCTGATGTCTACTGTGAAATGTTACCGGAAATACATACCCTGGCTATCAGAATATCGCGCATCTATATCAATAGTGCAGTTTTTCCGATGAATCTCTCTACATGCATGAACGAGAGGAACAATATATAATCATTATTTAATGTCAGTAAAATTAGACAAATAGAGGCCAGAACAGCCGTTTTTGATCGCGATGTAAAATAATAGCTTTCGGACATGTTCGACATCAACCTCTGACCGCCATTTTTAACTGAACGCACGCTAAATTATGCAAGACAAAGAAAAACAAATGAGTGTGCACCGGGAAATAACGCTTGGACCGTCGCCCACGGCAAGGACCGACATGAGCGAGTAATTACGGCGAACCGGTACACCTCTCACCCAGAGACTCAGTTTTGAGGTTTCGAGACAACATATCGGAGTCACGGCAAAAAAAAAACGGTGGAATAATGGATGAAACACGGAGAGAAGAAACGTATTCATTGCTGAGTATCGTAAATCCAACGCGAAGTAATGAATTACAAGCAAGCGGGTCGCCCGGAAGGCTATCCTTCGCCTCCTCCTCTCTCTGCGGGTTCGGGGCGGGTTGAAACATTCATGGGACGCAGTAAATATTAAAAAGTTCGCTCCTTGTTTTTTTTGTACCGCAGCGCAATCCCGAGGAAATGGCTATTTTATTCATCGCTTGCGTCATGCGAAACAAGCGCTCGAGGGCCCCTTTTTAAATTGGAAACTAAGTTGCCGGGTGATGCAAAGAGGTTTTTAATTCGTATCAATTCAACGCGCCAGCCCGTATTTAAATTCCAATGGCATGACGGGAGGAGGAAAAGGGGATAGGAGGGGCGGGGGTAACTTGAAAGTGGAAGGGGGCGTGGGAAGGCAAGTTCCGGTCGCCTGTTCCTTTAACCGCCAGTCTCCCCAGCGGTGCATTAAACTTGCAGTCGAGGTTATTTTAAAAGCATCGAATTCTTTAATGTATTGATGGATCTACATCTAAATCTACGAAATACCGTGCAAGCCACCACTATGGTGAGTGGCACGGGGTGATTCCACACCAGGCATGCAGCACTCATTCCAGTTCAAATCAGAACCGCGCACGTTCCCACGATGGCAGGCGCAGGCCAAAAGCAGTCAGGGCAACGGTACGCAGTCAGATCACAACTAGGAGAGTGATATGAAGAAGAACATGCTACCATGCAGCACACTACTCAAGATATAACTACTGGTTAGTGTTATTAATGCGACAAATAAATAGCACTACAAGGTATTAAGACATGCAGGAGTATATCATGTCGGAGATTGCATACGAAGTTAGTATCAGCAACCCATGTAAAGATATTTCGCACTACTGAAGAAACCTATTTAACCTAGTCAGTATCCTAGAACTGATCTATCACAACTATTATGGTCCCTTATTGTACGTGGAAAAAATTACATTTTAAATCTATCGGTTCAGCAGTCTATTTCCTTAATCTTTTCCTGTGATCGTTCCTATCATAATAGTTTGGCTCTAGCAAAATATTTTCAACGTCGGGCAAAAAATAGTCTAAATCAAACTTCCGTAAAATATTTAACCTATATTTCTCCCTCCTTGAATTAAACCTATATTTCTTCTCCTTGGATAAATGTGTTAGAGATACATATAGTGACAAAGACGTTGTAATGCGGATGATGCTGTTTTGATCTCAGAGAGCCAAGAGGGATTACATAATCTCGTAGATAAGTTTTTTGACTCAACAAAGAGAAAGGAAATGAATAATTTTGTATATTTTACATAGGTGACTTTAATGACGACCAGTTTCGTCACTGTGCGACATCATCAGGCCTGACATGAGACCTGATGATGTCGCACAGCGACGAAACTGGTCGTCATTAAAGTCACCTACGTGACATTTATAAATTTATTCATTTCAACATGATGCAAATTCACGAAGTCACGCCGCAAACCATTCAATTTACAGAGAATGGAATTGAGGGTAAATGCGTGCAAAATTAAAGTAGTAATTATTGATAAGAAGAATGGGGAAAAAACTGTGTGATGAGAGCGAATGGTGAAGTAATTGAGCAAGTGGATGATTTTTTTGTATTTAGGTAAGATGTTTGCGAAATATGGTCGGATAGATTAGGATAAGGAGACGTGCAAATGCTGGGAGGAAAGTGGTAGGTAGCATGTGGAGCTTATCAAGGAATGAGTGCCTGTCTAAGGAAGCGAAAATCGCTGTGTACAAAAGTGTACGTGTCCCCACTTTGTTGTATGGTAGTGAAACATGCGTATGACAGGATAAACATGTGAGTAGACTAAACGCCGTGGGTATGAGTTATCTGAGGAGTGTTTGCGGCAAAGTAGGATGGATAGGGTCAGGAATGAGTGGGTCATGAATAAATGTGGGTTAGATGCTCCAGTAATGGACATGTATGAAAGGAGTGTGCTTCGTTGGTTTGGCCATGTTGAAAGAATGGATGAGAGTCGAATGACGAAACAGATATTTAAGAGTGAAATGAATGGTGCGAGAGGTAGAGGTAGATCGAGAAAGTTGTGGTTAAATGTGGTTGAGGAAATTCTTGGGAGGAGGAATATTAGGAGTCTTGAAAACAGGAAGTCGTGTACGAAGCAGTGTATGGGAATAAATGAGGCAAGGGAGGTTTTGCATGGATAGGTCTGTACGGAGGAAATGATTGAAGCAGAGTTAGGTGTACAAATATGTATTTATGAGTGAAGCTCAATGACTCTGCCAACCCCGGAAGGGAACGGCGTGATTGGTATGTATGTATGTATGTAATTTCATACAACATACAGTTCTCCAGGTATGACTGTTGAGGTCGGTTTATGGAAAATATAAATACTAATTGTAAGTCAAAGTTAAAAAATTTGGTCCTTCATCAAACGTTGATTACAAGTTACGAGCCGCCATAGGTGATCCCTCAGCATGGGCCTCCTCTATAAGGGAATGCAAACTCATTGAATTGCCATTGGCAAGCCACATCTACAGCTACTTTCAATAGGATTCTGCCAGTTATGGTGCGTGGGTAATTGATTATCTGCCGAAACTCGTGATGTACGAGTTTTTCTTGCAAACTGAAGCCTAGCGTGAATCCGTCGAGTCGCTAACAGCTTCTAATAGAGTTCCTCTAACAGTTTCGTCACACATTCCGTCCGCAGGACTACGAGCGTATATAGAACAAATAGAACTGTGAGGACTCCATCCGTTTGTATTCAACAAATTGGTGGCATACTCAAGGAGTATTTTGAGCGTGTTAAGTTACATATAAGTGCGGAGGGTATTGTTTAAGAGCGGTCATAGTTCTTAGGATACCAGAAGCGCAATACTTTTCTTTCCTCTCTTAAAGAGCTCGTAAGCTCTAGTAGAAGAAACTCAAAGAAGTCTTTTGTCAGAGCAAACCCAATGGTATAATATTTCCCATTAACCAAGCGGACATCCAACAAATGATAGAAAAAAGTAATGGAAAAAATTACTACGACACTACCCCCTCCCCTCAATCCACACGCTATTTCACATTATGCGAAATCCTATATTATTTTTTGTTCGTATCTCAACGCTTCTCAAGGTAAACTGTCCCATGAGCGCCTAAGAAACTGACACTAAGCCTAAGCCTGTTTTTCTCGCTTATTTCGTTCCTGAACCGGCATTTAATCTTAATTTTGACATCCCACGCTCCACTTTCAATCTGTATAATATATAAATTTTAAAAATTCAATTCAAGTAAATTGGCCACACAATGACACGACCATTACGAAAGGCGTGGAGCGCTCTTTCATATTCGATAAAAGCATAAATTCATTAAATATGAAGATTTTGATATTCAATTGGAATGGAGAGCTTCAATATACAATTTCTAGAAAATCTTTAAATGAACTTAAGATACGGTGCAAAATATAAATGAGGTCGCGCCCCACGCTTTTCGTTGCGGTCTCATCATTGAGTGGCTAATTTCCTTGAACTGAATTTAATTATTTCCAGTACTAGGCTTAATTTTCATTCACTTTAGAAAATATTTTTTTTAGTACGATGTTAAGATATTTTCTTTAGATTTTTCAAAAAATATTTAGAAAAAGCATGCTTAATAATTATTTATTCATTTTTTTATTTTTTACTTTTTAGTCCTAGTTAATAAAATATTTAAAAAACGACAAGTTGTTATACTCTGATAGACCCGCGGGACGAGAGTCGGATGCTTTACCACTATTCAAACTCGATTCACATATATGAGCGAATGAAGTGGTAAATATGTAGCGTAAAAAAAGTATACCCTTACCCAAACCAAATTTGACGATATTTAAACGATGTTTTTTGTATGTAGGACCAAATGTATACAATTTATTACCCCATTCATGCATTGATTCTATGTCTGTGAACATATTTTCGAAAAATATACATTCTTGGCTTCTCACCAAAGAGAGTGTAGAGGAAATATTGTTCTAAATGTGTTATAAATAACTCCATAAAGTGTTAGTTAGTAGCTTCTTGAGGTACGCACTTAAATTGTTAAGTAATTGTCTTAGTCCCACTACATGAGCTGTATGTAAGTTTAAAGTGAAAACATAACATGCTATTAATTGATGGTAGCATCAAATAGGTTCTCCTATTGAAAATGTAATGTAATATGCGTAACAATATTATCGAAAAATTTAGTCTTGGCTTCGAGCGAAAGAGAATGTGGAGGAAATTTTGAAGTAAATGTTTTATAAATAACTCCATAAACTGTTAGTAAGTAGCTTCTTTAGGTACGCACTTACATTGTTAAGTAATTGTCTTGGTCTCACTACATGAGATATATGTATATTTAAGTGCAAGCATAACATGCTATAAATGATGGTAGCCTTAAACAGGTTCTCCTTCAAGGCTACCTACCTAAAGTTACTCAAAATTTGCTACTGATAATGTATTTTGTATTGGAGTAATATACTTATTATTATATTATATATATTATATGTATATAAAATGAAGGGGTAACCAAGGACCCATTGATTCATGGATCCATGGAAAAGCGAGTTAATGAATAGCATGTAATAAAAAAGAGGCACCCTCATAGATTCTAGGAGGGGCTGAAATTTTCCATATGAAAACTGGAGCTCTCCGAAAAAACTGAAATGTAAATACGAAATGATTTAATGAGTTAACGAATAATGGCCCCAAAAACTCCCTTTCCATTCATTAATAATTTAATACCGTGTAGAAAAAGTTCGTTTAAATCATTCGAAATGAATGTGAAACTTGCCAGCCCCTTAATGAGGGATGAGATTAATATTTTAAGGGTTACATGATCATTGTGATGGCAAGGGGAATGAGTCAGTTATCCGGCCGGAAGCTGGAATAAATATCCAACTGATTGACACCTCATTTATTCTTTCCTGGTCACTGCCACAAATAGCAACAGAACACAATTATTCCGCAGAATTCCAAACTAAAATCGAGATTGGTAATCGATTGAAATTAATTTTCGGAGGCATTATAGTTTTCATATGCCGAAGATGAATTTTCAAATGTCCACATGGATAATTTTAGCTGTCATGCATATCAGGGGGAGGAGTAAATTTTAACGCAACAGAAAAAATACTCCAACAAGGTACAGACACACAGAACACTCGTCCAAAAACTAACTGGATCTAGTCGATTTGACGTGGCATTATGAAGTTCATGTACGGCTTGATTTACTTCACCAGGTATTCAAAAACAGTCAGTTTTTCGGCAAGAGAATCTTGTAACGACTTTCCGAGCCAATTTTTCTAATCACTGGGTACTACATAAAGCATTTTATTTGTACAAGTTTGTTAACAATACAACTCCAATTCAATAGCAACCAAATAAACAGTATTGCTGTCCAAAATTAACATTCATTTCATAAAAATGAATCACTATATGCAGCACATTCAACTGTCAGCGTTGGCCTTCAGACTGAATATAATAACAGCTTATTTAGTCGAATCACACGAAATAAAATAGCCTATGAAATAAAATATCTGTTATTCGCGTCTATGGTAAATGAGAAGCAAGGGTAACTGTTTACCTATACTCAGAGAATACAATTTCGTACTTTTCCACGGAATTTCATTTTGTGGGGTACAACGCGTTTCACCGACTTGCGGCATCATCAGGCACACAAATTTGTGCCTGAAAAATAAAACTCTGCGGAAAAGTACGAAAATGTATTCTCTAAGTATGGAAACCATTAACTTCCACGAAATGAAGCCTCAAACTGTAAAGTGTAACTGTTTATGGCAGCATGAAGAAAATAGACATAATGCTTACAAATAAAGCGCCATCAGACCTGCGCTAGAATCTCCAAAAATGAAAAAAAATAAAAAAAAATAAAAAAAAAACAATATTTCGGTGATAACGCTTTCTCTGGAGCATTGCTAGAGGCCGAAGATTAAAAAAAAAACTCTCCCAATCAAATAACTTCCGTCTTTCTTCATTCCCAAACCCTTTCCATCGGTAGCTTAACCCTAGCAATATGCCGCCACGAGACTTTCAGAGCATAGACTTCACATGCCGGAGAGCTAAAATTATTTCTCCTCCCCCGGGGAAGGTTGTTAGTGACGCCTTCATTAAGCGGAGTAAAGCGATACGGTCCAAGAGTATCTGGTTCACGGGTCGTTGTATTCACTCGCTTGCCCTCCCAGCATTCAGCCTTATGGTTCCATTCAACCAACGTTTATCTCATTAGGAGAGCGAAAAATCTAAGCCTTATGCATGATTCTCTCGTCATTTGCATAAAAGTTTACGGATATCCTAGAGTCATGATGAAAACACGCTGAATAAAAATGCTCATCTAAGCATATTCCTCAGCATGCGTACGCAGCGAAGCTCGCTAAGATATGTTAAATGTAGATATGGTAATTTCATCTCAGTCACAAGTCAGTTATAATAGCTTGGGTGCATGCAGAATAGCTCACGTTGGTTAGAAGTCGATTTTATTTCTGAATACGTCATACCATTTAGCAGATCCCAATTTTTTATAGTCGATTGGATAACAAGCAAAATTAGGCAATCAACCCGCCGAAAGGCTAGGCTTCATTGTCATTTTTTCGCTCAATGGTTGAGGAATACATTATTTGTCACATATGAAAAATGTATGTATTTCCACTGAATAGTTTGATGCACGAAACTCCCCATTGCGCAATCATAACCCCTCAACCCTTCCCCTTTCCAGAAAACGGTGTAAAAATAAGTGGCTTGATTATTCTGTTCTTGATCAAGTCACCATAGCGACGAAACCAAACGCGCATGTAATTAATCAGTGGAAATATACATAAATTTTTTATTTGTGGCCATGAATTCTGATCAATTTGAGCCAAAAACCAACAGATTTCATAGTATCTGTCGTTTTGGTTGATCGACTGGAACCATATTTTGTAAATTATTTATGCACATAAAGCTTTCTATATTAATTTCCAATCATTCTATTACCAAATAATCTGGCACGAAGTCACTCGCACGGGTGCATATACACCAGGGTTGAAATTCGCCATAAAAAATTCATTTGACATGACAGGGATTCGAACCCGGATCTCCCAATTGCCGGTCTTGACCAACCTAAACCAAGGGGTTGGTGGTGTAACTGGATAACACACCTGACCGGCAATTGGGAGACCCGGGTTCGAATCCCGGTCAAGTTACATGATTTTTTTCATGGCGAATTTAAACCTATTTCTATATTACTACGCCAAATAGTGTCAACAGCTCAGAAATGCAAGATAAATCAAATACGTAGAAAAATACTAAAATGTAAATATGAAAATAAAAAACTATTAAACATGCAGGAAAAATACGCTCATTGATTGGAAAAAATGGATTGCTGCTAAACAAAATGGGGGAAATTATGTTGTAGATGGAACGACTGTCGTTAATTTCACATCGAATTTGCTCTTTCGCCTTCTTCTCATCAAAAGGTTATCCTTGTTGTTGAAGCCACGGCTTCCAACAATCTCTTTTTCCAGCCTTCCTCTTCATTTTATTGTACAAGTTGCATCCCATTTCCATCGCCAATACTTTTAGGTACGAAGCTCTCGGTCGTCCTCTGTCTTTAGCCTAAAATTTTTCCTTCCATAATATTTTGTATGAAGTTGTCGTGCCTAAGTAAGTGTCCGGTGAGCTTTGCTTTTCTTTTTTTAATTGTTTCCAATATTTCTCTTTCTGTATGTACTTCATTTAGTACTTGCTCATTACTTTTCCTGTCGGTCCACCTAGTTTTTGTAATCCTCCTCAAAAACCACATTTCTGCAGCTTCAAGTTTGGTCATTTCACTCTTTCTTAGTGTCCATGTGTCGCATTCATATGTGAGCACACTCCATACAAGGCTTTTCAGGAATTTCTTCCTACTCTCAATAAATATGCTGTTATTTACTAGGAGACTTTTCCTTAATTGAAAGGCTTTCTTGGCTAACGATATTCTTCTTTTGACCTCAGAGGAGCTCTCTCGCTGGATTCAAGAAATAAAGAGAGACTCGATGCTTTATTGCTCCGCGAGCCACTTGAATAACGTCCCAATGGGAGGGTCTGCATCCCAGCTGACGTCGAGTGGAGATAAGTGCAAGGGGCACAAGACGAAAGAGCTATACACTAGCGCACTCATGTGTTCACTCTCGCATACTCATATTTACATTATAACCTTCCCCCACTCGTTTCAGCTCGCTTCCGAGCGCATGACCAATAATGCACGGGAATCGGAGATGTTTTTACAGCTTGATACGAAAACGGAGAGGCACGAGCGTTGGTGCTTCGGGTGCACGTACGCAAGCACCACACACAAAGGGGGAGAGGGCGGGCGGGAAACGGAAAAAGGTTATGAGACACGAAAAGGTGCCTGGGAAATGGCTGCGTCTCCTCAGGGAGGGATGAAATAAATTATTTATGGAAGCCCTCCGCCCCTCCGTATCTCAGTGAACACAGCTCGGGCGAAGCTGTTATCGTTGGCTTTCCGGCGTCTGTCTCTCCCAAGAGAGGACGGCGACGGAAGAGCCAAGCCGCGCCGCCGCGCCACGGAGCGGAGCGGAGAGTGAAGGGATGGTGCGGCTGCCGTTTTGTATGTGTGTGCGAGCGCTACAACACACCCGTGCGGCACTGGGTGTGTATAACACGCGAGAAAGTGAATGCGGGAGACGAGGATGTCGAAATAACAGCCGTAGAGGAAGCTGCTGGTCCCATACATGTCCCATACACGCTAGTCTTAGGTTGCTTGATAAATTCAGAACTGACAATTTTCAGAGCGACATAGAGAATATTATCATGACTCCTCAGTACATCTCCAGGTCTGACAGACGCGATAAAATAAGAGAGATACACTGCCGGACAGATAGGTACAAAAACTCGTTCTTCCCGCGAACAATAAGCGACCATAATAAAAATTAAGCTCACGAAATACACTCCTATGATTCATGTCACCATTTCGTCTCCAAAAAACTTACACCTTTACACGGCTAGTGAGCTAACACCCCCTGCAACACGCCCATGCGGCGGCTCGCGGGGTATTATGTAGATGAAGATACATGGAATTTTAGTGTGGAAGGGGTACGGGAGAATCGGATAAAGGAAGTCTGCTTCGACTAAAACCACTTCAACTGGGTTGGAACAGATTTTATAAGTAACTTCAACCACAGTTCTGGCAGAAATAATAAGTGGTACTTAAATTTCACTGTTGGACAAAATCAGCGGAGGATGAGTAGGCCAAAAAATATTAGTGGAGAAAAAGATATCGTATTCTGCTCTCGATCCCTTGTTTTATAAATCCAATTAAATATCGAGTATAGTTCCCAGTTAGTGATTCAAACAATTATCCTTCGCCAACGTTTCGGAATTTAATAATTTCCATCTTCAGAGCTCAGTATTTCTATGCAAGGGTACAGAATCATTAACAATGCATATTGAGGTAAAACCTGCCATGGTCATAACACTTTGGATAAAAATAATGATAAAATTTAAGGAACATCATCCTGATGTGCATCGTCTTAAGTCTAATAAAGAGACCTCCATGTGTGGATATATACAACATTCAGATAACAGATTCAACAGTTGAATCTGTTATCTGAATGTTGTCATTATCAAGTGTCGAAACCATGGTCGGTGCTTATTAAAACAGTGTTGAAATTTACTATCGAGTTTTCATTCTTATCAGGATGGATATTGAATATTTCCATAAAGTTACGCCTGAAACTCTTTCGTACGTGATTAAGAATGTTGGTGGAGTTTTTAAAAATTGTAGGCGTGACGAAGAGAAGATAGCATATTAATCAACACAATCCCCACTTCAACTTTCCTATACGGTGCTCACCATTATTTCCTGCAGATACTATTGTTTCAGGCTAGGATGGCGCTTTCAAAGTGACAAATTTTGGTCCACCAGGGCTGCGGACCCACACACGGAATCGTCCACGATAGCGCCTTCAGTACGCAGCCCAACCTCCTTGGAGGGAGTGAGTGTTTGGTGAAGTGACACGGAGGCATATTATGCACGTGGGATCGCGTTGCTAGGTGGACGCCCTTCGTCATCAAGGAGGATGGGATGTTTGCATTGCACCGCCCGCCCGTCCCTCGCCAGCGTGCGATTGTATGCTCGCATTAACTTTCTCCATCCGGCTCCTCATTCTATTCATTCGCTCCCTAGGGCGGACCTAGAGGCAGACGGAGTTTTCAACGTCCATCTCCGATGCAGGAGTGGCATCAAGAGAGATGAGGCGTACTGTCGGAGTCGAAACTATTCGAATAAGCTCACAGTTTGAGTCGTTTAAGCAATGCTGCTTTCCCCAGCACCAAACCTTGCTCTCCGAAGAGTGAAATTAAGGTATTAAAGACATAGATGGTCCACGAAAATTATCTTTAGGTGATTTTTTTATCAGTCCAAGGCCCAGAAAACAATCTCATACCTCATATCTGAATATAGTATGTTAATGTAAATTACTAAATAGTGATGACTACCATTAATGGATATTTCAGCGAGGATTCCGCCATTACTACCCAAGGCCCCGCTACAGACAGAAGTACATATCTCTATATAAGAGAGTGTGAAGAGAACCATCAGCCATTAACAAAGCTTCGACAAAGAAATTACTGCTATGATTCGAATTAAACTCAACAATCTAGATTGGCTAGTGCTATGCTATGTGCACATTTGATTAGGTTCACAGAAATGTTATAATTATAATTATATTCATTAATGTTACTATGTTTCCACGAAGTGTGTTAAAGCACCATTTCAAAGAGTTCTTTTTCGATGAATCTTGAAGTCTGTTTACATGTATGAAAGGTGTAATCCTTTTTCCATGAGCACCGTAAATATTTTGAGGCTTTTGTTGATAAATAAAGATATCTTCCATCAATTTATGACTGACTATTAATGATTGAAGATTACGCCTATCAGAAGTACTTTACTAAATAATTATTAAAAGCACTAGACCAGCTGACGGGTAAGAGTTTGCTAAGCTTAATAATATGACGTTTATAAAAACTATAACTTATTTTATTTTTGGAAAAACTGACCCAATAAATCTGTCGTAATAGATAAGAGTCATAAAGTGAAGTCAGTAATACGCCTTGTCCTATGAAAGGATCGTAAGTAAATGCAAACATTGTGGACAAAACGCATTATTTCCAGCGAAACATTGAAATTGTGCTCCTCAAAAGTCAGAGGTTCTGACTGTAAATGTAATTTTTTAAACAGATAACCGTTTACTAAACTGAATATTTACCGATATTTTAACAGTGTTTAGCACATAACCAGAGAAAATATATTTCAAACAGAAAGAATTAAAAAATAAGATTCTTCACTTCTTCCGACAAATGTGGTAGCGTTCAAAACTCCGAATAGGATAAAATATTAGGTTTCAGATGGAAGAAATTAAGGATTATCTCCATAGTCAGTATTCTGGGAAGGTCAAGGATGATCATGGGAAAGGCCGAGGTAATGACAGAGATGTTCAACGCAGTTTTGAAAGGCAATGCAGGCGTTAATTGGTAGAAATTGCTAAATCATTAGAGCATGCGCCATTACTTTTTAATATCAATGCCTGCGGGAATTAAGGTCCACGGGAAAAAGCTGTCTCAGAATACTCAACCGGAGAAAAATTCTAGAAATAACAAATATATTCATCTACATCTACGTCATACCCTGCGAGCCACCCAAAGGGTGTTTGGCAGGGGGTGCTTCCACACCAGGCATGCATGAATTATACGGCAGAACACCGAAACTACATTGAAACCAGCGTACCACACATGCAACGCGCCAATAAAAAATCTACTAACCAAGAAACATTCTATCGTCAATAGTTCCAACATGCAAGGGATACAAAGACTACAACTACAGATTTAAAATATCATGCATAAATAAGAACATAAATATTTACATCATGCATAAATAAGAACGTAGAGAATATAAAGAGAAAGATCTATAATCTAGCTAATCTCCTACGATCTAGCTAGTATAGCTATAATGAGAAGATCCCATGAACCTAACCCAGAATAACAGAGTGTATCGCGGCGTGGATTAATTGATAGGAGAAACAAAAAAAATTAATTTGGCAGCCAAAAATATTTATTTCCTGAAATTAATTTTTATAAAACTAGTAATTACCCAGACTGTCCCCCTGAGCTAGGCAATTCCAAACCAAATAGTTTTCTGTCTTTGAAGTTCTCTCTCTCTTGAGAGTTAAAAAATTAATTTTTGGAATAAATAAACTTTTACTAAAACCACTTCTTTTTATGAAATAATAAACAACCCGGGTTTCGATGAGTAATCATCACCATCAGGCGTTAATAAACGCCTGTTCATAAATAAAGTAAATAAAGTTTATAAACGCCTGATGAGGATGAATACTCATCGAAACCCGTGTTTTGTACTATTAAATTAAAAGAAGTGGTTTTCGTAAAAGTTTATTTATTCAAAAAATTACAATGAAATACCACAAACTTACAGAAGAACAAGTTAATTTTAAAAGTTTAACTCTTATATTTGTATTTGAATGTATTTGAGTAACCAACACCCATACATCTACCCTGCTCACGGTACATTGTAGTGGACTAAAATGTTATAACGTCATATTATTTATGTCCGACAGAACTAATCACAGCAAACTGAACAGATATTGACAACCAGATATCCGATGTCAAAACAATACCACCTTCCTATTTTAGTGGCACCTTCTGCTTTTCCTGAAACCGGCTACATGAAAAACCCTCTATGAAGGAAGAGGCAATTTTTGGAAAGGTGGCCAGGGTGGTTCTCGCCCCTGTGAAAAAAATTTCATTGATAACTGTGAGCAGTCCAAAGTTGGATGTAACATGAGCCTGAGTTTGGAGCTAATTGAGAAGAGAGCAACGTGTTGTTGAGAAAAAATCTTTAACTTCTAAAGAGCTGTGATTATAAAGAGAGAGAGAGATAATTAAGGTAGTTCGATCGAAATATCATTTTACCTAGAAATCAATGAATTTGATCTCATTTTAAAGAAAAATATGTCACCATTCCATAGATTCCAAAAATGTAACCCCTCACCGCATTACTTTCTGAGATATTTGCCAAAAAACACCAGTCATGTTACATGGGACTTGATTCGTGTATGCACCCCATAGAGACCTTATATTAAAAGTGAGGCATTCCCCACACTTAGTTCTCGTCAAAAAATCAACAGTGTGTAGTTTGTATGTTTTCTCAACTATTTTTGTAAATAAATCATATTGTCACTGCAGTAAATTCTTCGGAATCACATTAAATCTTCCGTTTTGATGGAGTTTTAAACGTACCGCGTGAAAAAAACGAGTCAAGTTAAAGACTTATTTAGATATTTGCATTTGATGACTTACAATTTCTGTCATGTAAAACTATATTATTGCGCCATTAATAATGCAATATTTAGTTTGTGTATCTCACAGCTGGCGAAATTAAAACGTATAATTCGAATATGGTCTCTATTATGACTAGGGAACTATCTTGCTCGCACTACCTTGAATCAGTTGTCAACCTAAAAGCTTTCACACGAGGAATATGCAGTCCCATTTCATGCCCTAACTATAATTGGTAGCGTTTGGAAACCAAGGGAGAGATTGTGGAGAAGCCAAACGAAGGGTGAATTTCGAACTCTTCCAGCAAACAAGAAGAAGATAACGACGGGATAATATATGAGAAAATGAAAGTCACTCCTTCAGGGCTATTCATTATCCAGGTGCGCATACCGATGGGTAATCATCGGGAGGAAGAAGTGATTAGCGCGTGTGGATACCTGGAGGAAATAATTGGGAACATTCCTGTGAGAACTCCCCTGATAGGGATGTACGATTGGAAACGCAGTGGAGGGCGAAATGAGAGATTATCCCAAGATAAGGAGTACTTACGATGTAGTGACAAGCAATGGCTAGATTGAGAAACTAACATGGTGGCGTCAAAGAAAAACTTCGATAGTGATTTACACCTGGTTCAAGGAATTTAATGGGGGAAGTTATGATCACTAAATACAAAGCGATGCAGGAATATATCGCTAAGAACTATAGAAGTCGTCTGCCTAATTTAGGAGCAGCATTATCAATGCAAAGACTTTGTGAATGTTGAAGAGAATTTGACCTATTTTTATTTATAGTTGCAGTATTCTAGATTGAGTAAAGGCGGGTTTAGGGGGATCGGGTTGGTGTGCTGGCTAGAGTACTGGCTAACCATACGGGCGGCCAGGATTTAAATCCCTGTAGAGGAGGATGTTTTTCAGAGGGAACCCGATCCCTACTTGAGTGTCTTGAGGAAGGCACTTCAAGTACAGTACTCCGTCTGTCGGATGAGACGTTAAACCGTGGTCCCCTTGGCGCCTTTCATTAAGAGCAGGCTAATTCCGACGCCGGGTTTCCATCCACCCTTCACCCCTAGCCTATCCCCTTTGGCGCAAATGACCTTAGCCGTCGGTGGCCTCCCCAAAAATCCAACCCAATCCAAAGGCGGTTTTACACAAGGAAGTTGACTTCTATTGAAGTAGCGGGTGTGACGAATTCTCGAATCGTATCACCACTTGTAGGACATCACTCTGCTTACACATAACTTTCGGCTTTTTCGAAACAAATGGACGACGGAAGTAAACAATGAATATGGCAATTACGAAAATCGCCGAAATTTGGCAACAATGGCGTTCGTACATCACTGTTCGAGTCCCACAGAAATTCTTGGGACATGAATTTGAATAAAATACATTAGCTACGTATCATTACATAGTATCAAAGAAAATAATAGCGGCAATAATAATTATTATCTAATTACAGATTACTCATAAAGGTTACCTTTGGGGATGTTTAGCATTTTAGTTGTTTAGCAAAATAATATTTACATGTGTAAAAATGAGTCCTTCTACTACTAATCCGTTGTTTACATTTTAAATCTCCGCTTGCAGTTATATGACGAAGATAAAGCGTAAAATAGGAAGGTCCTCGGATGAAAAAGTAAAAGAGAGATGCTACTTCGATCTGGTTAAGCCACATCTCGAATCGAATACGCCGCGAGCATTTGCGACCCTGGTCATAAAGATTTAACAAAAAAAAATTAATAAAATACAAAGAAAAGCAGCACGCTTCGTTAAAAACTGCTACGAACGAACCTAGTGTTACACAACTGTTAGAGGGATTATGGTGGGAGCCCCTAGAAACTCGGAGGCTGCATGCTAGGCTTAGGCTACTTGAGAAATTCAGAAATGGTGTTTTTCAGAGCGACACAGAGAATATTACCATGACGCCTTACTACATTTCTAGGTCTGACAGATGCGATAAAATAAGAGAGATACTCTGCCGAACAGATAGGTAAAAAAACTTATTCTTTCCGCGCACAATAAGCGACTACAATAAAAACTGAGCTCCTCTAAATACACTCCCATAGTACATGTCACCATTTCACCTCCAAAACTTTTACATCTTTACACGGCTGGTGACCTACCACCCCGTGCCACACGCCCATGCGGTGACTCGCAGGGTAGTATGTAGATGTAGATGTAGAAGATTTCACCGGATGCGATGCGATTAAAATGCAGAATCGATATGCTGCTTGCAGGCAAAATAGAAGCCAGTGTTTTTTCCTTGCAAGGGCGAACATAGGTCGATTGCTTCACTATCGACCCCTACTACCATGGAAGTCCATGCTTACTCATCGAAGTGTCGATTGATCGTGACTTGCAAGGCTACTGTCATGAAAGTGACTTCCATGTATAAACCCACCTTAAGTTTTGACGGTTCGCTCCGACACTGCTAATGACTCTGCTAGCTCCATCTAAGATTACCTCTTCCCTCTCACTATTTTTCGGGATCGAGTAATCATAGCGTCTACTCTACTGACTTACAATTCCAAAAGCCGGAGTCGGAATTACGATTAAGACGGAAATTTTCCAGAGAAAATCTAAACCTTAGTGCCACGTTGTAAGCAGTATTTGGGGTCCTTAAGGTCTGCCTAAAAACCGAGTTAAAACGCATATAGCAAAGATCGGCGAGATTCATAAAAGGCCGTTATGATATTTTCGTTAGAGCAACAAGCCTTATGAAACAAACGGGACTGAATGCACTTTCAGGCCGTCGATTAAAATTTAGATTTACTCTTTGTAGTATATTCGAAACAAATTTATTTTCCGACGACGACAATGAAATCTTATGATATCCGGCAGAAGAGGGCAGATTGGACAATGAGAATAAAACTTGAAAACTGCCGAACGGACAGGTTTAAAATGTAACTCTTTACACCATATCTGTAAGAGAATAAAATACGAGCTCGTAGCTGCCAGTGAGACTTTTAACTTACTACTTATAACTTACTTACGCTCGTCCAAATATCCATTTTGAGTTGCGCGCGCTAGCTGTGGCAACGCAGCAATCGTTCACTTCTGAATATTTTCAGAATTCTCTAATGTAGTCTATTCTACGCATAAATCATTTATTTTCGGATCACAGAAAATTTTCAAATAAGTTTTACCGTGGCTTTAATTTTTTGATACTGTGCAAATTGTAGGACAAGATAATGTTTAAACATTTTCGTTTATTTACAACAAAACATGCGTTATAAAAATGTTCACTTACAAATTTTATGTATCTCTAACACCGTATTACCTCTGTTCGTACCGTCAAGTCTTCAGATTTCTTTTCTCTCCCTTTCCCTTTTTTCAACCATTACGGCTTCAATGACTTTTCATTAATTTTTCAATTAATTTTCTTGATTGCTTCTCGTCAACGACTTCTCATCAGAAACACTATCTTTGTCTCCGCCAGCAACCTTCCTCTCTATGAATTAAAGTCATTCAGCGTTCATTTGACATTGCATAAGCCAAATATCTAAACATACAATACAACTATAACATCTAGAATAGGCATACAAATGGGTCATTCCACGTCAGATCGTCAGTGAGTTGACCCTTGGTGTGTCCGATTCGAACCAAAATTTTTGTGTGGGTTCCATCTGGCGGTAAATGGTAAAGAGTAGAAGCGTTTTTGGAAAAAAAAATTTTCCCAGATCTAGAGACGATCAAAGTTTCGACCATTTTGCGCTTAGACCTTTTCTCGTTTTGGTATATCTCCTAAACGAAAATAGCTAGAGAAACGGTTGACATCTTATTTTGTTTGCAAAAGAATGCACAGCAACAATGCGTTATAATGTTTGTAAATAAACTAAATTTTACTTAGATTGTTTAAATTTAAAATGTTCATTTTTTTAAGAGTTTCAAACGCACCGCGCGAAAAAAATTAGTCAAGTCAAAGACTTATTTAGATATTTCCATTTAATTACTTACAATTTCTGTCACATAAAACTATATTATTGCACCATTAATAATACAAAATTTAATTGATGTGTCCTACAGCTGGTGAAATAAAAACGTATAATTCGAATATGGTCTCTATTATGACTAGGGAACCATCTCGCTCGGACTACCTCAAATGTGACAGACCGTTTCATACTACATTTTCACTAATCTTTCCTTCACATCCCTCTCAATGGTCCCTAATAGTGTCTCTTGATGACGCCGTTGAGGAATTTACAATCAGACCAAATAATAGCAACCCATAAAATGTGAGATGAGGGATGCAATGTGTCAAGAAAATAAATAAAGTAAAAATTGTACAATGTAAATAAAAATTGTATATGAAAATATATTTAAAAACGCAAGGCTATTTCTCATAATAAGTGTCAAATATCTAGGTATACCAATGCCCTACCTGAGTCGAGGCTAGTACCCGTGAATAAACCTGTCTGGTTGATTTAGAATTTGTAATATATTTCAATAACACACTCTTTTGTGACCGTTGATTAAGACATTACTTTTCTAAATCAACATTCATTAAATTAATTACGATACTATTGACAAAAAAACCTTTCCTTGTGCGTCATCAAATGGCTCGACAAATTCAACATCTCTCTCTCTCTTTGTTTGATTGTCGGTCATCCTTTCTCCCTGGTGTGCAAGGTATTTTCATTTTTCCAAACTTCTTATTTTATGGGAAGCTTTTTAGCAGGAAATAACTGTCCCAGCTCGCTTTGTTACAGCTTGGGAAACAGCCATCCGTATGAATAAGTGTCACTCTTAAAAGGAAAATTCGATCGCATAATGGCTTTATATAAAACACAATGGGACGTAAATTGGGATAAATAATAAAAAAATCTATCCATAATAAAAGATTCCATTGTCGATGATCGACGCTGACGCGTTTTTACGAAGGGATATTAAAAATAGCGTAAAATTGTTTGGAAAATTGGGCTTTCCAAACTCCATTTTCCATTTTATACTGAAATATTCGTTTCTACCCCAAAGGGATCCGTTTCAGTTTCTCTTTGTATCATAGAATGCGAAAATTTATCATTAGCACAATTATATCTTCAATTTAACCGAGTGGCTTTTAACGCTTTCTGTACAAAAAAAATCAAAAACACCTTATTTATAACAATATTTCCAAGATAAAACGTCAGCTAATTACATTTTCAAATAAACCTTTTAATTTACGGCAGCGAAACAAATTTGGACAACGAACCAATAAACGTCGTGTGTTCTAACTCATGAATGTTAATTCCTCAGCACAATAGTGAAAATACCAGAGCAAGCTAATCATAATAAAAAAGAAAAATAAAGTCAATTCAATTAGCGCTATCCTAGGTACAAGTAAAATTAATTACCTCTGTGATTAAGCATCAAACTAGGTCATCCGCTTTTAAATCGGATCTGCAGAGAGTTAGTGATGCAAATGGTAAGCTGCGATAATGAAGTGCCATTTCAACCCAAGGAGAGAAATGCTGACTGTAGTTGACAGCTTCCATGCCATCTCGGATTGGACATAAGTGGAGGCGACCGACGGCTAAGGTCATTTGCGCCATAGGGGACAGGTAAGGGAGGAAGGTTGGATAGAAACCCGGCGTCGGCATCAGCCTGCTCTTAACGAAAGGCGCCAAGGGGACTACGGCTTAACGTCTCATCCGACAGACGGAGTACTGCACTTAAGTGCCCTCCACTAGACACTCAAGTAGGGATCGGGTTTCCTCTGAAAAACATCCTCCTCTGCAGGGATTTGAACCCAGGCCGTCAGTATGGTTAGCCAGTACTCTAGCAACTATACCAACCCGCTCCCATCCATGCCATCTCTCACGAGATGTTGCGACGATGACTTAATCTTGTACAGGATGAAGCCATGTATCGCACAGAAAGACTTCAAAGCGGGAGCTAGCTCTAAAAAAACTTCTTCATTTCGCTCGTGACGATGAGATGTTTAAGGGCAATAAGTCAGCGTGCCGGCTTCCCATACCGAGGGTAAGGGTTTCGGATTCCAGCAAGGGCAGAGATTTCCGGAGGAATCCCAGTCTCACCTTAGGTGCCTCATGGAGAACGCTTTAAGAACAGTACTCCGTCCGTCGGATGGGACAGTGGCAGCAGTCCCAATGGCGCCTTTCGTTGAGAATAAGCTAAACATGATGCCTAGCGGTACTTAATTCTTCACCTATTCATCAAATTTCCCATACCAGCCAAATTAACCAGGTCATTCGTGTACCCAACCTCATCGTAGATTCCACAACCATCAGGACCGCGTCTTTAAGATGGTAAGAGCGATTTTTGTCGATGAACAAATTTGCTAGAAACTTTGCATACCTATTCTCGTTAGTGATATCAATAGAAAAAAGTGCAATTAGTTAGCATGTCATCGAGTTGGTTTGTTAATTTATTCCGTATCCTAAAGGCATATGTTGCATAATATTCTAATCCGTACATAAGATTTTCTTCTAAACACGAAAAAAATACATTTCTAATTGTTATTCATTCTACTAAAAAATACTTGGGCGTCGCGTTGCGTCCAATATTTGATAAATACAGTTTGCATGTCATCGAATTGGTTTGTTAATTTATTCCGTATATTTCAGAATAATTTTGTCTAATTTCTGACGTGGGAATCTATTTTTTTGACGTGGAAAAAACGATTCCCAGGAAAATGGAGTGAATGGGCAGTTATTGAATGTTATGATGGCGATGTATGATAACAGTAAGGCAAGTGTGAGAGTTAACGGGGTTCTGAGTGATTGGTTTACAATAAAACAGGGCGTAAAGCAAAGATGCGTAATGTCACCATGGCTGTTTAATGAATTCCTGGATAAATATGTTTGGAAATGCAAACGTGCGAGTTCTATTATATACGGATGATGCTGTTATGATCTCATAGAGCCAATAGGGATTACAGAAGCTCCTACATAAGTTTTGTGAATCAACAGAGAGAATGGAATTGAGGGTAAATTGAGGGTGCGTGCCAGACTTAAGTAGTAGTTTTTGATAAGGAGAATGGGGAGAATAACTGTATGATGAGGGAAAATGTTGAAGTAATTGAACAAGTGGATGATTTTATGTACTTATGCAAGATGTTTACGAAAGATGGACGGATAGATGAGGATATAAAGAGACGTGCGAATGCTGGAAGGAAAGTGGTAGGTAGTATTTGGAGCATATTAAGGAATAGTGCCTGTCTAAGGAAGCGAAAATCACAACGTTCAAAAGTGAACTTCTCCCCACTTTGTTGCACGGCAGTGAAACATGGGTATGTCAGCATAGACATAAGATTAGACTAAACGTCGTGGATATGAGTTATCTGATGAGTGTTTGCGGCAAAAGTAGGATGCATAGGGTCAGGAATGAGTGGGTCATGAATAAATGTGGGTCAAATGCTCCAGTAATGAACGTGCATGCTTCCCCCCCCCCCCCTGATATGCTGAACGAGTGTGCTTCGTTGGTTTGGCCATGTTGAGAGAATGGATGAGAGTAGAATAACGAAATAGATATATGAGAGTGAATTGAATGGTGTGAGAGGTAGAGGTAGGCCGAAAAAGTTGTGGTTGAGGAAATTCTTAGGAGGAGGAATATTAGGAGTCTTAAAAACAAGAGGGCGTGTATGAAGCAGTGTATAAGGGTAAATGAGGTAAAAGAGGTTTGCGAGGATAGGAAAGGAAGGAGAAAATTATTGAAGCAGAGTTAGGTGTACAAATATGTATGTATGAGTGAAACTTTGTGACTGTGCCTACCCCGAAAGGGAACGGCATGATTGGTATGTATGTATGTATTTTGTCTGAATTTCGAATACCGCACTGGAAACTCAAGTAATTATGTTCTATAGGTAAGGAAAAAATTGAATACATAATTCTTTAAATCATTTCCATTACTGCCGGTATAGTGAGTCCCAATTCATATACGGGCGCACTAAATGTGGCCCAAGATTCTTTTCCATTTTTCTATTTCGAAAAATTAATAATGACCACTAATGGCCCAGGATATGGCCCATGGAAGAGAACTCAAAACACTAGCTTCAAAAATTCACAAGTGCACATGACTCAACAGTTACTTTCGTCCTTAAATTTAACCGTACATTCTTCTGTTTTCTTTTTCTTCATTTCGATTTAGTACGAAAATCAATTTTTCAATTGACTTATGTTTCCCCAATGAATTTTAAATGAGGGGATAAACGATATGTGACGAACAGTTCTAGTTAAGTGAAGCGCTTCTCTTCTTCCCTAGCATCCAGTGAATGGCTGCTTCTCCAGCCCCTATCAATACATCCAGTCCTCTGCAAATTACTTTTAGAAACCAGAAAAAAGCGGTAGTTAGTAAATATATCATTAAAACATGAAAAAATATCTCTGATGGTGTTTGGTCGAGATAAATCATTTTTCAATTCCCATATCTCATCATGAAGCTGGAATAAAAATCTACGGAGAGGACAGCTACACGGAATTCTTGGTATAATCCTTAACTCTGCATCATAGATAAATTACTTTAAATTACATTAATTTGAAGGCAGGCTGGCGTTTCCGTTGTATTATAATGCCCATATTTTTGGTTTGCTAATCCTTACAATTAGAAGGTTTAATCAGAAAATAAAAAAAATATCGCAATGCACTATTCTGCCGTCAGTGAATTGAAGGTGAGGAGTAGAAAATTATTCTCTGAATGTATTTCCCGTGTAGCACGACTTAAATGTCATCATATTCATACCTTAGCTTCTCATTGGATAAGCGTGTCCTCAGTTTGACATAAGCAACTGAATCTATGCAAAGTTTACTCTGCATAACATTAATCTAACAATAATATTGACATGGAAAAATATAATTGTGAGGCCCTGTTTCATAATGTCAGCTTAACATTATCCGCAAGATGGTCGAAGTCTTTCCATTATCTTGAAGTAACTTAGAGTTCTCGTTTAATGTATTACATCAAATTTTCGGGTAGTGGACATGATTGCAATAAATGGGAGCACGTATTAACATAGTTTTCCATATCAAGAATAGGTATATTAATATAATACATTTAACAAGGGTTTATACAACCGAACCTAAACATACATCCAACGAACCTATGAGAGGGCAAACGGGAGAAAACAGTCTGACGCTGTACTTATGAAGGCATTTTTCCCACACATATTGATACTTTGGACCTTATAAAACAGCAGACGTCCGGAGACTTTGGGCTAAAGAATAGGAGTTTTAGGCTAAATGTCATGCCTCAGAAAAATGGCCGCGGCGACGCTGAAAAATTAAAAAATAAATAGATTACAAATCCAAACTAGCCATATGGAAGTCTTCATTATAATATTTCCAATAAGTAATAAGCAAGCTATTGTTTAATACCGAGGAAGTCTCTTCTTAAGAAGAATAGTGGAAATATTTGTAGGTATTTCCTTTTCGAAGGTCTTTTGCTTTCGTCCTGAAATAAGTAGTAATGGCATTTTGTTAAATCATCTCCTACATATTGGTCCCCTTCAATAATTTTCATTTTTTTAAGGAATGGTTGGCAACTTGTTGGAGATCAAAGTGAATGAGTAATCTGTTCGCTTTATTTATTCTGATTAAATAATGCAGCATCACGGAATATGCGCCTGATATATCGATCTCTTAAGAATAGGCACAATCGAATTAGGTAAATTTACTGACACATTTCAGCATTTAATTAGATTAAAACATCTCGATAATCTTTATGCATATGGCAGAAACAATGAGGGAAGTCGCTCTTGTCTCAAACAATAACTTGGTGGACAATCCATTGTATTCCCTGTAAAATCGCGTCTCCCTTCAATTTTTAATTAATATGTATGCCAAATGTTAAAAATGTACTGTCTACAAATAGAGACGACTTAAGTCATTTTCCTCAAAATATTTCGGGTATGATTTGAATAAAAATGTCAGGTAAAATGTAACACTGAATGCACAAGAAATATTTTGGTTCGGTGGCTCTATCGATGAGTAAACGCTTCTGAATTGAGCAAACTAGTAGGTAAGCATATTGTGTTTGAAATATAAAAGGTATCGTTTATTCCCTAAACATCGAACCTATTCTTGTAAGTTCATATTTCCACAATTCCCTCGTCATTCATGATGATTACATCTTCTAAACACTGGCGCTTTTGCCAGGGCTAGTAGGAAATGTCGCGACTGTAGTGACATCTATATCCCATGTGTTAAACTAGTTGAAGCTTCATGCAGCGCGCACATTTCGATTCCACACATGGCGAGTGTCAGTGAGCCAAATTCATACATTTACGTTAATCATTTAAGATGAGAACAATTTTATTTGCACCACCACAGTTATTTTTCTATAAATCGATTATTTTTAATTCATGACACTTTTAAAAATTTACAACTTTTAAATCTTATTTCCTATTTACTAAAGTTTTAATTTTGACACTCGTAAGTCACTGAGACGGACCACTAGCTAAAATTTTCTTAAACGATTGTGAAAATTCAATATGGTCAATAATTTGAGATGATAATATCAATACTCTCCATTTACTGTACTAACAAGGAGGACTTAGTCACTATGTTACAATAGGAGCCAAGAAAGTTCATGTTGTGTGATCAAAACTTGTGCCAAACAATGGGAATATTTCAGCGAAGACATTGTTGCATGCTCTGCATCAATTTTCCAGGAGAACATCTTGACTGACGACCAATATGAGAGAGATGCACTGGGAAAAGATGCAAGAAGGCCAAATCCTAAGAATGGCCAAAGATTGTTGGATTGCTATCATCCAAGACACTTCAACCAAGCTTCTGCATAGGTGTATTATTGATGAGCTCAAAGTTTTCTAAGTAAAACCAAAATCGAATGAATCTTATAAAAGTCTAAAATTATTAATCAAACGCTTGCAAAGGGCTCACAAATGCATGACCATGTAAGGTCCAACTATGAAAAGACAATATAATATTCAAGTGCATTGGATATTTTTATGAAATATTTTTTCAGATCACAACAGCGGACTACGTTAAAAAGGATACAGAATTTTAAAAATCTTATGCTTCCACATACCTTTAGCTCAAGCTAACAGTCTAGAAGTCATTTGTATAAACAGCAATTATTTAGATGGATAATATCTTTAGCAACCCCTCAAAGACATGCTCAACATCCAATGAGTTATCCCATCTCTGAGTGCATAAAATAAACCTGTCACCCTTAAAGGAATCTACAACTGCATATTACCCTCAATCCATCTCAAGGGTGTGTGGCAGTGGAAAGAAGTCCAGCATTAGAATTAATCTACTCTGGTCTAGATGTGCTTAGTAGGCCACTGTCTAATGTCCCATCCAATGGACAGAGTGCTGCACCTGGGGTGGTATTCACGCAGAACTCAAGTTGGGATCAGGATTCAATTGAAAAATATTCCTCACTGCCAGGTATCGAACTCAGGTCCTGGGGGTCAAGCAGCCTGTAATCTAGCCACACCAACCTGATTACCCTTAACCCTTCGAGTGTATCATGACGTGATAACTCGTCATGATTGTCTTTACGCTGGTGATTATGACGTGATATCACGACATGGGAACCGTGAGTGTTGCAGCTTTCACTAGGGGGCCTAGTGAAAGTCCCTGAGTGAAAGCTGGAACACTCACCGTACCCTTTCCGTGATACACCCTTATAACATCATCAGCACCAGCGTAAAGACAATCATGACATGATATCATGTTAACTCAAAGGGTTAAGATTTCCATATGCATATAAACAATATAAAGTCGACAAATTCCAATGCCGGACTTCTCTCCACATTTATCCATATAAACCTTCCCATATAACCCACCCATATATCCAGGTGTAACAACTCTGTTGATGCAATGATTGTTCTGCTATACTGATACAATTTAAGAATGTCAATAGGCTCTCTCAGTAATTATCACCATCCTTGTAATCACCTCTTAGGTTTTCTTGCTCCCCACCCCACTGATTGTGAATAAGAACAAAGTGATTCACTCTATCTTGTCAAGTCAATGGCAAAGAGCTTATAATTGTGGAGCAAGGAAAGGAGATCTGATAGATAACAAGTGTGTTTATGAAGAAAACTAGGATTTTTCAAAGATATTGTAAGTTACATGCAAAAAATAGGGTTGAAATCAATATGAGTAGAGCCTCCCATTAAATTAATGTCTAAGAAAGGACAATAAGCCACAATTCTGTTTGCACACTCAAATTTCTTTTTAAGAAAATTTTAGATACTTAGGCCCACAATCCTAACTTTTTTCATCCAGGCTAGAGATAAGTTTTTTAATGTGCCTTTCCCGGCATCTCTGAAGCATTTTTCTTTAATATTTCTGTTCTAACGCATTTCATATTTTTTTCATTATTAATGCATTGTATAGCTAATAAGAAACAAGATTGCATTGGCGGTAACAATTTATGCACCACATAAAGTGAGATACACAGAGTGAGTTCAGCATCAAACATAAAAGACATCACATACCCCCAGATCAAGCAACACTCTTGAATGCATGCATACAACTCATAATTATGTCCTTCACAAGGGCTATGTTAAGGAGCAACAGCATGTAAGTATTTACATTCACATTCCTTGAGACTTCTCATATGAAATTACTCCCATGCCAGGACAGTCTCAGATAACACACGTTCATTCAAATTTATGGGCCTTGCAAAAGACCAATATTAAAAGGGTACTTACAATTACACCTTCTGTGGCTTCACACGGGAAACTGTTTCCATGAAAGATACACCTTCAGATGGAAAGCTTATTATCTGTCGGTTCCGAGTTGGAGCTGCTGGGTAGCCTGGAAAGGACACAACACAAAATTTACCAAACGAATTCACAATCTCTCAACAGGCTCACTCATTATTATGCTCAATCTTGGACAAGGGGGTGAATTAAAACCATGCCCAACTCCCTCTCTGAACTTCGCCGCATCTGGGGCATTAACATTTTCAGTCGGAGGAGTCCAGTACCTCATTTATTACACAGAAAGGCAGTAGAGCTCTGCCAAATTCTTTGTAAACATACTGTATGCAGAAAAAAGCTTTAAACAAATATGGAAATAGGAGATTGGCAGGAGGGTTCCAGGCAATTAAGTGTTTATGTTCTAAAACTGTTCAGTAATATGAGTGATGATCTAAAAAATTTGGAATCTAAAAGGGAAGTTAAGAGAAGGACAAAGGAATTGTTGTGTTCACATAAATAATGTTTGTTTATTTCGTAAATTCTTTAGTGTTATTTTTATATAGTATTTAGAGCTATTTTTTTGCTAGTGTTAAATAAAAACACAACTGAAAAATTATAAAAGGCACCTGTTGATAAGCCACAAATGGCTTAGTAGGACCATAAACTTGATAAACCTTTATCTTCCGAGCGTGTCTCTCCAGCACAAAAATTGTGTCCCTAGACTGCCGAGCATGTTCGTTTGGCACATTGATGGACATTTAAAAGACACTGGTAATTTAAAAAACCCTGGCCAGCAAGGCTTACGACTACAGAAAAACTCAGGAAGGTAAAGGTTAAATAGCATTGTATTTGTACATTTTTTTGTAAATTCCATGTAATTTACAAAAAAGGTAGGTACTTATATAAATTGAACTGATTTTTTTTATTTAAAAAAATAAAATAAAAATGGTGGATGCAAATTTAGGATGGTCCAAATCATCTCATTAGTAGCAGCTGCAGAGTTTTCACCCCAAGTCGTAAATATTCTTAGTCATTGGAATAGATAATGAACTATGAGTGAGGAGTGCTACATCCATTTTTTGGCACACTGTCTCTCCTTATATTAACCTTTACAACCCACTGTTTAACAGATGACTCACACACTCGACTGTTGCTATGAAGTTCCAATGGCATTCTATAAGTTTTTTGAGTTCAGAAAGCCATTGGCATACTGCTGATCATACACCCCCAAGTCGTAAATATTCTTAGTCATTGGAATAGATAATGAAATGATGAAACTCAATGAATTTACATGAAAATTGCAAACTAAAAGAAAGTGGCATGCACGATAGAGTCATGAGATGTGAAAGGAGTTTATTATGTAAACTGAAGATTGTTTGATTAATTGGTGTTGTAGTGATGAATGAAGAGTTAATCTACTTATCTTGGGGTGAAAGAGGGGTGGCACAAGGATGGATATTCCCCACATTCGCTTGTGATTTTCAAGTGGTCATTCATTTTAATTCACATCCCTCTTGCATAGACAACACCTAATACAAAATTTTTTAGAAGAATATCACATCAGTGAAACAACTTGAACAACTTAAGTCCCAATCCACATTCATTTATACTATGTTTTTAAAAATAATAATGATATTTATTTGAGGATCGGGTTGGTGTGGTGGCTGGAGTACTCGCCAACCACTCGGGTGGCCATGGTTCAAATCCCTGCAGAGGCAGATGTTTTTCGGAGGAACCCAATCCCTTGAGTGTCTCATGGAGGGCACTTCAAGTGGAGCACTCCATCTGTCGGATGAGACATAAAACCGTGGTCCCCTCGGCACCTTTCATTAAGAGTAGGTTAATGCCGATGCCGGGTTTCTATTCACCCTTCCTCCCTTACCTATCCCCTATGTCACAAATGACCTTAGCCATCGGTCCCCTCCCCAAATATCCAATCCAATCCAATGATATTTATTTGTCCAGCGATTTGGTGGTACAAATATAGGAATTGTCAAGACAAGCACATACTAAACAAATACAAAAAATTAAACAGGAAGAAATTCATCAACGGAGTAAAATAAATTTCTCAATAAAAAAACATATAATGTACATTTGAAGAGGGCCATCATCTTTGCACTCTTAATTTCACGAGGAAGCTTGTTACATAGTAAAAGACCCATATGTATTGTGGCTCTAAACTGAGTTTCTGGTTCTAATCTGCTTTTTGTGGAGGTCAACAGAGCTCCTTGTATTATAACTATGATAGCCATTATTAGTGGCATAATTTGAGAGATTTTTCTTAGCACAAATAATTGCAGTGAGCATGTAGATACAGGGAAGAGGTAAAATACCAAATTTATGAAAGCCATGACAAAATGGGGCATGGAGAGAAGGTTTACTTATCAGCCAAAGACACCTCTTTTGAATTTGAAATGTTATTTTAACATTGGGTGTAGGGCCCCAGGAGATAATAGTGATCATGACCTGGGAATAAAACTCACCATAATACATTGACAATAGCACATCCTTATTTACAGCTTGTCTAATAGATTGGATTAAAAAACAGAACTTAATTTGCCACAGAGTTTCTGAATCTGACCATCCCAAGACACATGACTGTCAAGAGTGATACACAAAAAGGAAGAACGATTATTTTGTGGAATATGGTTGCTTAATAAATAACAAACTACTTCAATTGAGCTGGATCCACATTGCACTGTATACACTGGTAATATAAAGTCAGCAAAGAACTGAGGCATGAAGAGTGGCAAGAGTTAGATCAAGGTAAGACCAACCAGAAACAAAAGCAAGACATAATGCAAAATTATATGTAAGAGTGGCAATAAGGTAATTCTGGCAAGAAACTACTGTTGAATGCTAAATGAGAAAAATGATTCATTAAGACACTAACCAACAAAGCTCAAGGTAAATCCACTAATTTAATACTGGTTGATATTTCAAAGTGACCCTAAGTGAATACATTTCATCCACAGTTTCTCGTAATACTTTTTTTCCCTAAGATAATGGGTAACCTCATCTTTTTGTTGATATATCTCAACCGCAGATATAGGATGCAATAAGTGTTATACTTCCATGGTCATTAACTAAAATCACTGGGAGGATGTGCCATCATAAATATAATCTGGCATTAATTTTTCACATCCCATTCCAAAGTCTAGAGTAAGCAATTGTGTTATGTGTTGAGTTCTACCATAACATTTTTTCATACATCAGGCAGTTATAATACTGACTAGATAATGTAGAAAGCCAGTACTCCAATGTGTAAAATATTAAATAAGGATATTGAACCTCTGTTCAGGTCCTTTAATGTCTCAAAAGTTGACCATTGACATTTACTCCACATAAGTATGGCTATGCTATTGAAATATGTCTGGCTTTTATTAACAAAGATAAAAATTTGTTGATTTCATTGAATTCGAACAACAGAACTAGTCTAAGTCCACTATTGAGGCAATGGGGTGCTAGAGTACAAGGTTATTAAATAACCATGGTAGAAATGATTATTGATATAACAGTAAAGTTGTCAACTCCGATGACAGCAGGGTTAAGTCCTCGCTTGCCAATCTGAGGGTCGTGGGTTCAAGTCCCACCTGAGTAGATTTTCACCACTCAGGACATGGGTGTTGTTGTTCGCCTGTTATTACTGTTAATCACCTCTTGTAAAAGGCCTTTAATGTACTGTTTTCGGGATAGTGAAAATAAATAAATAAGAAACCAGTAATTCATTATGTAAAGTTTTATAACTCCAAGAAAAACATGAATGTTATGTTGCAGGGCTACTCAATAAAACTGCAAAAACGACACAAGTCCTGTCACCAAGAGTCCTTATTCTTTGGTATCAAAGTAAATATGTATAAGACTACACGCAACCATGACTTACGGGAGATAGAGAAAGACACAGAAAATCTGGATTGAGTGACCGTGAGGCCACTTAGGCACCTTAGACACCTCTTACGTCAACGTTTCGCAGATTTTTTCCGCATCCTAAGGGCTTGAGATAGACCATTAAAATTTTTACCGTCCATTCATTACATTTTACGCAGACTGCCGCCAATTACAATTGCCATTGTTCCGATGCGCCACCTTAAATCTTTTTACAGGTCCCATAATTGTTCTCAGAACTTTATTTTCAAATGTAATCAGTTTCTTCTCCATTTATTCGCACTATCAGAACAAACAAAGAATTTCGAGAACTATTTCCAGATCCTGACATTATAGATCTAATTAAATCATAACGTTTATGATTGGCTGGCCATGTCTACAGCCGAGAAGAAGAAACCACGCTGAGCGAAATTTTAACAGGAATACTTTAAGGACAAAGACCTATGGGAAGTCAAAGACTGAGGTGGTGGGACCAACTCCAAGAAGACATGAGAAAGATCAGAAGCTCAACAACGGAAATGGAAGATAGAGGAAGAAGGCATAGAATAATCAATGAGGCCAAAAACTTGTTGCGGTTTGAGTGGCCATGGAAGTGGGTTGGTATAAATTAGCAAATTGTAGATGATGTTTTACTCATTTCACTCCGTACGCTGAAAAAACCCTCATTACTGAATATCTTTTTGCGTCTCTGTAAAAATAAACTACAGGAAGTACTCAATTTACTTTTTAAAAATAACTGAGAAAGCATTCAAACTATTTTTTTTTAAATTCCGGACGAGATATATACGTAAGAAAACTATTTTTTTCTAGTTTCTCTGTAGTGTATCCCTTGGAAAACAGCTTATGTATTTGGCCAATGTCTAGAGAGTAATTTTGGTAAGTGGCCGATATTTTATCATTAAAACACGAGACCTTTTTCTTGGGAAGAGATCAAATTTATCCAATTGTATGTTAGGCGATATATCTCTCTGTCATGTGATTAATCCAAAATATTTCTCCACATTGCAAATATTTAGATAAATTCTACGTCCATGAGCAACTTAAGGAGAATCATGAATTTCAGATGGATTCAAGGGAATGATTGTTGCGAGAATACCACAGTATATTTATCAAAATGTTGCTGACATATGCTCACTCTTAACTCCTATAATCATCAAATATTTGTTGCACGTTCAGTACATTGGTGTGAACGATATCTGACAGGCAGTTGACGATAGCCACCCTATTTTACCAAAGATATGTTGTTTATGGCTTAGAAACATTCCCTTTGAAATGCTGTAGTAAGATCCTCTAGCTTTAGCTTGAAGAACCTTTAGAAGAAGACAATGATAACGCCCCCCCCCCCTCCCGAAAGGATTCCCCATTGATCCCTTTTTCATGCCTTTTATAATTTTTATCATTTGGTGTTGAACCTTGAAGATTAAGATTTCAATAGGGTTGGTTTAGGGAAGTTTTCATACACACGACATGTGACATTTCTCTTTGAGTGAGTTTCTCCGTGTTTCAAACAATGCCCAAGTGAATTCCCCACCCCTTCACAAAAGTGGAAAGTGTTCCCCTGATTCTCCAAGTGACAGTGAATTCCCAACCCCATCCTATTTTATGAAGAGGATGGAGAATATTCCCCAAAGTGACCCCTCCCCCGTGATTAATGTCCCAGCTATTAAGCAGAAGTGAAACACAAACTGAATAAAAAACGGTGCATTCTATTCTAATTTTTCTTATTTCTCTTTTGCTTTTACTGTGGGTGGAGTAAACAAAGTCTTCAGATACAGTAAAATATCTTGGAATTACATCAACATCTGATGTATCGTGGGGATTACTCATTCATATATGGCGCAGCATTAAAGAAACTAGGTTTTGTTAAACGTATAATTCGTAACTTCGTAGATTCGTAAAAAGGATTCTAGGCAAATGCGATGAGAGAGTCCGAGAAAGAAGCTATTTTACACTTGTCAGGCCTCATTTAGAATATGCCGCTAGTATATGGGATCCGTACGAGGAAGGTATGATAAAAGAATTAGAGCGCGTGCAAAGGAGATCCGCTAGGTTTGTTAAATGTCGTTATGATAATTGTATTAGTGTTACGAGTTTAATAGAAGAACTAGGATGGGAATTACTATCAGAACGCAGGTTAAAATTTAGGTTAAACCTTTTAAGTAAATTCGAAACAGATTTGTTCACAGATGACGTTAGATATATATTAAGAACCCCTGCGTATTATGCTAGGTTTGACCATATTAACAAAATTAGAGAGATAGATTGCCGTACCGATAGATTTAAAATGTCATTTTTCCCGCGTACCATAAGAGAGAACAATAGGCAACGTAGCAAAAGGGATAGGTAGGTGAAACATAGTTAGAATAGTCTGTAGTGCATGATGCATGTAATAACTACCAATAATCCCTTCCTTATTATGTAGATTTTAACCTGTACTATACCGTAGTAACTAATATTCTATTGTAATAACTACTGCAATTACTTGCAATAACTAATAATCTACGGTAGTAACTAATAAACTATGACCCTATTTTCTAGCATGTCTACATTATATATCCTACTTACATGACAATAGTGCATGTTTGGTGATCTTCACCCCCTGCCACACACCCTCGTGGTGGCTCGCAGGGTATTACGTAGATGTAGATAATAGGAAGGTCCTCGGACGAAAAAGTCAAAGAGATATGCTATTTCGCTCTGGTTAGGCCACACCTCGAATACGTCGCGAGCATTTGGGACTCTGGTCGATTAGATTTAACCAAAAGTATTAATGAAATACCAAGGAAAGCAGCGCGCTTCGATAAAAACTGCGACGAGCCTACATATAGAGTCTCACGACTTTTAGAGGAATTAAGGTGGGAGCCCCTAGAGACTCGGAGGCTACACGCTAGGCTTAGTTTGCTTGATAAATTCAGTACTGATATTTTTCAGAGCGACATAGAGAATATTATCATGTCTCCTCACCACATCTCTAGGTCTGACAGATGCGATAAAATAAGAGAGATACACTGCCGGACAGATAGGTACAAAAACTCGTTCTTTCCGCGAACAATACGCGACCACAATAAAAATTGAGCCCCACTAAATACATTCCTATTATATTTGTCACCATTCCATCTCCAAAAACTTACACCTTTACACAGCTGGTGATCTACCACCCCCTGCCACACGCCCATGCGGCGGCTCGCAGGATATTATGTAGATGTAGATGTATCTCAGTGTCATTTTTCTAATATACTAGTTGTTTCTTTTTTCTTGTGCCTTTCTTAGTGTCATTTTTCAATTGTCTTGTTGATTTGTGCCGTGAATTATCAAATATATACCGTCCCGTGAGGAACGGCACAATTTTTGCACGGCAGGGAGTGATGTTGAGACCCTGATAGTTCCTACTGGTGCGCATTGAGAGCTCTAGGAAAGATAGAGAGTGTGTGTTATTGTATCTTCCTTGTTTTTCAGAAGATCTTCATCTCCCTTGTTTAGCAGAGGTACGGGTCACCTCTAGAGTAACACCATTCCTCCCTCCATAAAGTAAAGTCATCCCCCCCTCCCGGAATAACTCATTTTTAGGACTGTAAGGAAGCCTTTTGCTTGCCTTACAGAATTATTGTTGTAATAAATGGAACTTCCCCAGCAGGCCTTCGGACAGAAGATTTGTATATAAACGGACGCTCGCGAGTATTAAGAATATTATCCAATTCTTGGTTCACGTTCAGTCGCCGCTCGAGATTCTTTCGCCCCTGGTCGGGTTCGACACATACAAGCGACTACGTTTGGGTTAGACTCGAATATTTATTTTCCAGTCCATCTCTCCCTATCTCTCTCTCTAAGACGCTCACGTCACCCCTCTGACCACGTGCAACAAAGTGTCCCGGATGTGATTGCCTAAATAAAACCAACCTTTGAAACCAATTGGCTTCTCAGAGCGTTCTTATTTCTCGTTCATCTCGACGTCAAGAGCAAGAATCCTATCTTATCTTGTTGCATAATACCTAGTTTAACTCGGAGGAGGGTAACCTGGCACCGCGCTCGCAGGGCCCAGGGCAATTATCTCGATCCTGGTGCCCCTGGGAGCCATTTCTGAAGAGTTCATGAATGCTAATGAAAATTATTAGCTCATAATATCTACATCTACATACTACCCCGCCTGCCGCCGCATGGGCGTGTGGCAGAGGGTGTTAGGTCACCAGCCGTGTAAAGATGTAAGTTTTTAGGAGGTGAAATGGTGACATGTATTATAGGAGTGTATTTCATGGAGCTCAATTTTTATTGAGGTCGCTTATTGTTCGCGGAAAGAACGAGTTTTTGTACCTATCTTTTCGGCAGTGTATCTTTTTTATTTTATCGCGTCTGTCAGACCTAGAGATGTAGTGAGGAGTCATGATAATATTCTCCATGTCGCTCTGAAAATATCAGTTCTGAATTTATAAAGCAACCTAAGCCTAGTGTGTAGCCTCCGAGTCTCTAGGGGCTCCCATCTTAATTCCTCTAAAAGTTGCGATACACTATATGTAGGAAGCGCGAAGTAGTATCTCTCTTTGACTTTTTCATCCAAGGACCTTCCTATTATACGTTTAACAAAACCTAGTTTCTTTAATGCTACGCCACATATGTTCTGTATGTGTAATCCCCACAATATATCAGAAGTTAAGGTAATTCCCAGATATTTTACCGTATCTGAAAATTTTGTTTACTCCTTACGCAGTATAGGTATTGCATTTTTGTGATGATTTTCGCAGGAAGTGAACTGTAGTGCATTTGTTGATAGGTGTTTGCTTAAATAAAATCACTCTTTGAATCCTATTGGCTTCCCAGAGTGTTCTTATTTCTCGTTCATCTCGACGTCAAGAGCAAGAATCTTATCTTATCTCGTTGCATAATGCCTAATTTTATTCGGGAGAGGGAAACCTGGCACCACGGCACGACAAGAGTTCCCAGGGCCCAGGGCAATGATCAGGGCCTGGCGCCCCCGGGGGCCATTTCTGAAGAGTTCATGAATGCTAATGAAAATTAGCTCATAATAGTTGATGTTGACTGACTCACCACCTGCCAAACACCCTTGAGGTGGCCTGCCGGGTAATATGTAATTAATAATAATAATAAGAAGAAATGTATTCCACGATAACATGTTATACATGGGTTATTACATAAATAAACAACAACAAAATTGCCTGGAATATAGATACCCCATTGGGAATTCCCGCTTCGGGGTTACCGACTCGATCATCCATTAACAGTTTTCATCTCTTCGATGGCGTGTTGACTCATTAAAAAGAGGAAAAGAAAAAAAATGTTTTGCATGCTGACTCCCCAGCTGGTAATACTACATTATTACATTTATGTTTTACAGTAAAAGAAAGCTTACATTTTGACAAAAAAATTGGCGATTAAATGCTCAAAAGGTATGAGTATCATTATTACATATTCACACTTGTTTCAATAATAAATGAGAAACATCCTCAGTATTAAATAACCATTTTTTCAGTACATGACAACATTTAGCTTCACTTGTTAAAGTTACAATATCTTTTGACAATGCGAATAACATTTTATTGTATGGTAAAATGGTATGTGTAGATTTGCAGAGGCCCCCTCGAATGATTGTGGGCCAGTGTTGCGGTCTACCTTCCCTTGCCCCACTCCATGATCCAGGCCTGGTAGTTGAGAATAACGGTCGCGGGCTGTGGGTGAGGAACGAGGAAATGTTTGCGTAATACAATTGAGACAAAAATAGAGACGCGAACTGAGTATGAGGCTGGTGGGGGAGTGGTGAGTTGGAATGTAGAGAACATGGTCATCGCAGGGTAAGAATTCTGTGAGGCAATGCAAAATTTCTCACATAACTCACAACTGCCTCACTAGTCTCAATTTTGACCGTGACTCTCCACCACTAATTCACTCGACCCCCGTTCGTTTTACGAAAATACTTCGTGGTCATTTTCCTCCCTCCTCTCCCACCGTCAGTGACCTTTATTCCTACCAACCACCCCTATTTTACTAGAGCTTCATAAGAGGAAATCCCCCCACAGCTTGTAACCTCGAAAAGGGCAAAATCTGCCGAAACCTGCGTCTGAAAGTGAGCAATTAAGTGTGGAATCATACCGAGCTACTAATTTCCATATGAAGCAGAAGAGAAACCCGGCTCAGCAATCGATTTTCAACAAAGGTACCATGAAGATCCGAGATAAGCGTTCGAAACCCGGGGTGTTCTACGAAGAGCATTCAAGGAAGGATTGGGATTTCATTTAATAGTCTCCCTCAAGGCCGCGATTTGAATCCGGGTCCCTCGGAATAGGAAACCACTATTCAAGCCACCTTACCAGCACCGAACACGAACGGAAGCCCAAGAAAAAATATACTTCAATGATTCGCCGGGAAAAAATCAAATACCACTGAATAATACTGGACTAAACGAAAAATATAGAATGTCACGTCTATGGGGACAACTGACTTAAAGGGAAATTGAACGCGGTTTGGATTGCTACAAACTAAGATTTTTCGCCCGCCGACAATTCAAAAATTGATATAAATACTTTAACACATGAAACTAAAATCTTGTGTAAGGTGTTTATGTGTCCAGACGCCTCCTTTCCTGAGTAAGTGTTGAATGGAGGCCGAGGTAAAGTACCCCCTCTCCACAAACATAAAACTTAACTGGATTAGATTTCTTACATTACTCATCACCCACTAATTAACGCAATGTACACCTCCATCTCGCTCATTTGATTATTCTCAATTATGTCTTCCTCCGTGCCACACTGGAACTCACGTGCTCAGAATCTTTCAATTAGTGTAGCGCAGAATATTTCAATAAGTGTTGCCTTTTTCAGCCTTTTTAGACCGGTCCCCCCCATATGCTTGTGAGCTCGAGCTGTAGCCTAACCAAAGTGAAGTAACGGTGCATAACCCCAGCTGAAGCTATTTTCAAAGTTTACCCATGACAGCTGTTGCATGATTAAGCATTCATGTGACATCTGACGTCCTCGCTGATAATCAAGAAGTAAAAATGGCAATCTGCAGAAGTGCGAAGTCGATTCAAATATAAATGGATATCCCATTATAGTGCATAAATGTTACTTACCGCTCTATTCATCGATTTCAACATGAGACCAAGGCAAAGATAGTATTCACATAGCTTTGAGATAAGAGAGGAGAAATGTTGACGCTGCATACATGTGCATTCAACTTGAAAAGTGATAAGATCCCTAGAAAGATATCACCAAGGCCGCAAGACGATAAGAGCAGTATTGTCGAGGAATAAACGCAGCTGGAGTCACAACTAGGAACTAAAACGCTTCAAACAGAGAGTGCACAAAAGCTAATAGAATCCACGCAAACTTTCGAAGGAAGCTGTAGGACCACTGATGTAGGATTACTATTGCATACCTACAGCTGTAAAAGTGTTTAGTCTGAAAAAGGAAGACGGAACAGTACTAAGAATTATATGAATGCACTGGTTTGAGAACACGGGAAAAATTAATGGATGAACAGCCAGGTAATGTTTGATGGACCTAGGAGCTATCTGATGAACTAGAGAATATTAAAATAATTATTTAAAATGAGAAAACTCGACAAATATTTTTCCAATGGTCTAATAATTAATTACCAAAGATGAACGCAGAAGATTTAGCCATCGCCGAAAATCCAGACCTATAAAGGGATATCAACTCCTTTGATTCTGATATGAGAACATTGTTATAACCATTATATTTTGATTACGTAATATTCTATTGAGTCTTCTCAGAATTTCTTGCGGGCCTTTGGCCTAAATATCAAATGAACATTTAGCTAGCTACCTTTTAAATAGCATTAGAGGTTTAATTTCATTTCAAAGTAGATTAAAAATAAAAACAAGGTGTATTTGTATTTGCAAGAGCCAGGTCAAGCGAAAATAATCCAACTTTAATCAACAGAGAAATTACTTCTGATTGAGTAACATTGGGTAATCTTTGTAACATTAATCCAAATTCATGATACGTTTATGACATCCAGGAGTACCGATAGCTCTCATCCGGAAGGTATCCCATCATTGCTATCATCTAATTAACAAAATATAGCTAGAAAGCCAGACATCCTTTTCAAGGAGGCTCTAAATAAGCTACCGATACGAAACGTTTTTCAGAAGTGGGCCCATTGAGTCAACTCAATGGTCGAGCCAATGGAATAGTCAAAAAAAGGAAAATGAAATATCGGCTGCGACCAAAGAGGTTATAATGAAATGCAGGAGGTATGGCCGTGAATCCTCAAGGGCGATGGTGAACGATAAGAGTGAAAGATGAGGATTTTGGGCCGATTGGGTGTGGCCTACCACCACTCAAGAAACGTGGCATCACCTTTGGATTTTAACTTAGATTTATAAAAAATTACACGCGACAACCGAAGGCCAGCCAGTGCAAGTACAACTCAATGGCGAATGCAGCGACGAAACTGACTTTAAGAACCTAGCGGAATGCTGGCTTCGTTTTTTTCTGACGTCCTTGGTGACGACTGCGACTTTCCCCTCCGTTGAAACATAGCCTCGAGAGCTTCGTTGAGAGGGTTGAAAGCATTATGGGGGAGGGGGGGGGTAGGAGAGGGGGAGGAGCGGATGCGACTCGTGGAGATGAATGAGTGGCGAGGATTCAGTCGTTGCAAAGCTTTCGCAGTGAGAAGATGGCCGATCTATCCTCATACGTATCGCGCGAAGCTCTTGTGAAGTCTCTTCAAACCTTAACCGGCAGAAGTGATGTTCAACTTATCGATGGCTACAAAGTGGAAAGGGCGACAAGCGGTGTCGAAGGCTTCACCTCGTTAGTGCTACGAGTTAAGCTCTCGTATAAGCTTCCCGGAGATGAAAGCAATAAATCCCACGTGTTCTTCATCAAGAGAATGTCTGCGATGGATTACCAGAGGGAAATCATAAAAAATTCGAACGTTTTTCACAAAGAATGGCTCTACTTCAGCCAAATCGTCCCGGCGATGTCCAAGGTTTCTACTGGACGAGTGCAAATTCCTTTCCCGTCCTGTTACCACGCCATCAATGATAGCGACAACGCCGCCTTTTATTTGGAGGATCTGATTCATAGCGGCTTTCGTTCAGTCAATCCCTCATATCTGCAAGAAGGTTTTGATTACCCACACTGCTGCTTGGTTATGAAGGCTCTTGGGAGACTCCACGCCCTCTCGCTGGCTGCTGAGAAGCTCCTTGATCCGACGAAAGGGGGATGGGCAGAAACTTTCCCCGACTTCGATCGGGAATACTTTTACTACGTTCCTGGTCCTGGAGATCCTCCGCCAATCATCCAAAACATGATAATCGAGACGATTGAAAACTTGAAAGAGCTCTGCAAAGAGATAGAAGGGCTTCCGAAGGAGGCAGAAGCTTCTGGAGCACTCGGAAAAATCCTGGAAGGCGCTTGGCCAACCATCTGCAGACTTAAGGAAACTCCGTCTAAAAATCGTCGAGTTATGACTCACGGGGACTGCTGGGCGAATAACATGATGTTCCGGTACGAGAAGAAAGAAAACAACGAAGAATATCCCGTGGGTGTGAAATTCTATGACCTACAACTGGCGAAAGTATGCCATCCTAGTATTGATCTGCTGTATTTTATGTACCTCAACACATTAAGACCGTTCAGGGAAAAATATTTCAGTGCACTGATTAACGAATACTACGCATCTTTGACCGATAACCTCAAGTTACTTGACGGCAGCTCACCTCCCTATTCCTTGACTGACTTCAAGACAGAACTGATGGGGGACTATAAACCATTCGGCGTCGCCGTGGCCACGTTTTTCCGACCATTGATGCTGCTAGGTGAAGAGTTTATGCTTACCGACGCTGAAGACATGACTCCTGAAACAATTAAGGAACTCTATGACAAAGGAAACGCTTCAGCAATCTTGGCTCGTTTCCATAAGGACGCGGAATATAGATGCAAAGTAGAGGACATTGTGAGAGAATTTTTGGAAGTGGCATTGCCAAATGGTTTGGGATCAGTAAGTTCGTCTCCTTTATTATTGTGAAACACAAGGGAACGCTTTTAATAAACCACCTTTCCCCGCACGTCTAATTATTACTACATTATGATTATCATTTGTGATTTGAAATTATCGCGGAATGTGTTAAAACTGAGTGACTACTTCCCTTAAGAGCTTGTTATATAACTACGATTCCAGTGCCACTGTCTCATCAGACAAGTTCATTACCCTATTGTTATTCCTAGTAGAAGTAACTCATTTGTGAACAAGTTGCAAAGAGTTTAAAATGTTGGTGAGTTAATGTGTTATTTTAATTTCCAAGGAAGACCACCACGACAATTTTTATGCTATTTGTATTATCCAAACTTAAAAATTGTTTTCAGAGATAAAATTTAGTTTCCTTGCATTGTATTTTGTTGATTGTTTAATGTGCTCAAACCAAAATATATTTTCTGAACAAGAGATTGTTTTTTATGATCATCAAAGTGGTTACTGGTTAATGATCTAAGATGATTCCAGAGGTATGAGCAGGATTCTGCAAACCAGACATTAAAAAGCTATCCAGTTTTTCGCTTGATTCACTCAGCTCATTTGCAATGGTTTAGTGCTCTTCAGCCCTGAACATGGCGAATGGCATGCAACGCAATAACCAAAGTCTGGAACTATTTGCAAGTGAAGACGGCTTCTTTTAACATTGACTGAATGCACGACTAAAGTTGTAAAAGGTCTGATCGATGCGTTCTTACGATTTTGTAAATAAAACACTGGAATCGCGGATCCATTTAAAAAACAATTAGCGTATACCCAAACAATTCCTCAGAATATTCTTAAACAACGCCACTACTCAAAGATATCTATTTACGAATTTGAATTTCCTTTCCACCACTATTTACGCTTCCTTGTTAATCATAATTTCCGTTTTATCAGCAAAATACTTCCTTTATTACTTTTGAAAAAAGGAATCGTGTACACTGACAGAGTTTCATTGCCCGTACAATGTATGCCATGAGTTTGAAATGCTGGTGATTTTTTATGAAATGTTATCTTCTGAAGAATACAACCATGAGAATCGTTATGTTATAAATACAATCCAAATTTAAAAAAATGTTTTATGAATTTATATTCAGTTAACTTTTGAGAACAGTTGTAAACACAAACTGACTGCCAAAGTTGAATAATACAGTCATTCCTGGGACCCTTTAAAGGAAACCTATCGGCTATCAGTATCAATAATGAAGTGAAACATTAAGTACAATTTAGATTCTCAAGAGATACCTTACCTCTTATAGTTGGCTAAACTATAGATAAGACTAAATTGCCCGTATTTAGCTCGGCATAATTGACATAAATTAAATGTTTACCAAAAATAGACTTTTGTTGATCTTTAAGTTCCTAAAATTCGCGAAAACAACAAATATCAGTTAAAAATACAAGCAGCTAATACAATACTTATGTTTGATTCAATTGGACACTGTCCTCTCTGTCTTTGGTTTACTAAGAAGTTTATCACAATTTGACTTAAAAATAGAATTTGGCTCACAAATAAAAATGCTATCCTGATAATATTCCCACCGGTTTAATTCACCACTTGATGATAGGAGAACTTGAAAAACATGGTCATTATGCTCAGCAAAGATTGTCCCTTTCTGCGGCGAGCTACTCAAACCAAGGGAATCTCTCTTATCCCATTTTCGTTTCATATATTCCACGTATGTCCCATACATCTCCGCGATATCGCTTAGATCATCTGCAAGGAATTCACGACTTAGTGGCATCCTCGAGCAACCATGTATTAGAGTCCCATTTAACGCCTAACTAGAGGATAATCCGTTTTTGCCAATTTCTTCACAAATTCGTAAGTTTGCCATATCTCCGGAATATGGCATGCGGGCGTCTCTTTTGTTTTCAGAAGTTTAGTTTTCAATAATTTGAAACTCTGCTCATATAGGTACTTCATATGAAATGGTGTTGATACCCGTAGTATCTCACACAGCAGAGAATGTTTCTTAATCCTTCATATCATCTCGAGTAGGGTGTGCATATGACGCTGAAGCCCGGTTTTCTCTTAAATATTTTCTCAGCACGAATACCGATACAAATACCTAGTCCTAAAGCACGCTATGCATGCTTACGCTGTTACTCTAGTATAGCCGAGTATATCTTTGGTTGAAAAAATATTAATACAGTCTTACCTTGGTTGCATGCCGTAAGTGCAATTATAGTGTGATTATTTGAGAAATTTTGCCTCCAGACAAGAATTATCAGGTTTTTGCTTAAGCATCGGTAGTCGTGGTTACATTAAGTTTAATAGGGTAAATTGTAATACCTGTTGATCCCTGCCACTCACCCTCACAGGGACTGGCTGGGTATTTTGTTATTGTAGGCGCAGATACCGAAGAGAATAAGTTCTCCCACAGAAAATGTACACGTCAAGTGAAATACAGATGTAGTATATGAAACCCAATGTCCTAATTATCACCTAGCATAAGATAAGCATGACGCTACGCACCAAGTCAACGCCTTACTTATGCCAACGGCAGAAGTTTTGTTAACTATTGAGAATCAACAGTACACCCACTTGAATCCTCGTTACATCAATCTTTAGCTTATTTTATTCTACACTTATTGATGGTCACAATTTACAATACTTATTTTTATCATTAATTATTTTTATTGATTTTTTATACGATAAACCTATGATTTTTATCGCGATGAGAACAAAAAACGTGCTGTTTTTCGGCGTTTTCAGCATCAAACTCAGATTTTGCACTCACAGTCACAGCATTTAAAGACATTGAAAATCCCTTCAATGACTATGCGAATACAGCGATCTAAGAGCCTGCAAATTTCCATTAATATATATTTCATGGGCTAACTTCTTTTCAAATCCCCACCTACAAGACCTACGCGTGAGACAACAAAACACGCTCAAATAAATAACTTCGGCATAGTAACTGGGCTTAACGTCCATCCGATCCGAACTGCCTTTTGGTATAAAGACGTAGAAGGGTGTAACGAGTGAAATATTTCAGTATTCAAAACTTTCCTCCGAGCAGAAATCAGCCTCCAGAGAAGAGAAAAGCGAGGGCAACGTGAAATTAAACAAACTCGCTTTTAAACACAACCAAACATTGAGCCGCGCAGCCAGGTTGTGAAAGCTCAATACATTTCAAAATGGTAAGCTTTCACAAACGCACGTCAATAGATTTATCAAAAAGTGAAAATAAAAAGTAACGATGAGAAGCCGTAAGTGAAGCTACGCCCTCTATACAGAGTCAAGCTATAACGCAGGAGGTGACCTTCGTACACGGAATTATCTCTGAAGGAGGAGGAGGAAGCTATTCAATGAGAGAGGCATGTGAATAATACTCATGCTAGGCACAGTCGCATCTGAGCGTTTGCCGCGGAAAGATGGAAGATTTATCCTCATACGTGCCTCGCGAAGCTCTGGTGAAGTCCCTCCAGAATCTTACCGGCAGGAGTGATGTCCAACTCATCGAAGGCTATCAAGTGGAACGGGCGACTGTCGGCGTCGAGGGTTTCACCTCTTTAGTGCTCCGGGTTAAACTCTCCTATCGCATCCCTGGGGATGATGACTTAAAATCACTCGCGATTTTTGTCAAGAGGATGTCTCCAATTGATTACCAGAGAGAGCTCATGAAACCAATGAAAGTTTTCCCGAAGGAACTGCTTTACTTCAGCCAAGTTGTTCCTCGAATGACTGAAGTTTCTGCCGCAAAAGTTCAAGTGCCTTTACCGACCTGTTACCACATCATTGAGGATAGCGACAGCGCCGCCTTGTACTTGGAAGATTTAGTTCAGAGTGGCTTTCGTTTAGCCAATCGCTCTTATCTCTCCGATGGATTTGACTACATTCACTGCAGCTTGGTTGTGAAGGGACTTGGGAGACTCCACGCCCTATCACTCGCAGCAGAGAAGACCCTTGGTCCAGCAAAAGGGGGATGGGCCGAATCTTTCCCAGAGTTCGGTCGGGAATATTTACACTACGTTCCTGGTCCCGATAATCCCCCAACGCCCATTCATAAAACAGTTTTCGACGCTATAGAGAACATAAAGGAACTCTGCAAAGAGATCGAAGGACTTCCAAAGGAGGCAGAAGCTTCTGGAGCACTCGGGAAAGTCATGGAAGGTGCTTGGCCAACCATTTGCAGACTTAAAGGAACTTATTCCAAAAATTGCCGAGTTCTGATCCATGGAGACTTCTGGACGAACAACATGATGTTCCAGTACAAGAAGAAAGAAAACAACGAAGAAGAGCCCGTGGAAGTTAAATTCTTTGACCTACAAATGCCAAAAATTACTCATCCAGGTATTGATCTGCTGTATTTCATCTACATCAGCACAAGGAGGCCTTTCAGGGAGAAATATTTGAGTACACTAATTAATGAGTATTATGAGTCTTTGACTAAAAACCTCCAATTACTTGATGGTAGCTCGCCTCCTTTTTCCCTGACTGACTTCACAAACGATGTGATGGGTGAGTACAGACCATACGGTGTAACTATAACCACGCTCTTCTGCCCTTGGATGTGGCTGGGGGATGATTTTATGCTTCCAAATGCTGATGACATGACATCCGAAAAACTTCAGGAGATGTTCGACAAAGGCAATGCTTCAGTCATCTCAGGTCGTTTCCATCATGACCCCAAATACAGGAGCAAAGTGGAGGACTTGTTGAGAGAATTTGTGGACATGGCATTACCAAATGGCTTGGAATCAGTGAATTCATCACCTTTGTTAGGGCAAAAGGCATGTTGATTTTTTTGTCCTCCCTACAACTTTATTGAGAAGACAGGTCTCTGGGTTTAATGTTGGCATAGGGAAGGTGGTTAGCCACATTCTATTCAAAACCAAAGTCTCAATTCCAAGGCTGCTTTACCAATGGGAAGATCAATTCAACTATTCCTACTTAAAGTACTTTTATGGTGCTCAGTAAACATATAGCTCATTATGAAAGTAAATTACTATGCTACAATATTCAGTAAATAGTAAATAATAACTACCTATGTTAAATGTATGTTCCATCAATGAGGTTCTCGATACCAATACATTGTTATCTGAGGTCAATATGTTTTACCATTGAAGTATTTTTCATTTTTTGCAAATAAATGTTTTTTGTCAAGTTAAGTGATTTTCTGGTTCAGTATTTAACTTCAAGGTCATTTCAGCCATGAGCACACACTTCCAAAAGTTGAAACTGTGTGAAAAAATATCTGAAAAGTCATGTGGTAGCTGTTTGTTTCATCCCTTGATCGCATAGTCTGGGCATGTCAGTGGCAGACCTACCTTGCTTCTCACAACACTTATGATCCAATAGTACATCAGAGATCAGTTTAAAAAATTCATGCTAAAAGACCATAACTGCATTGGTTCTGAGTTCTCGCTTGCTAAAGTTCAATTTCTCATCTAGTCCATCTTCAAAGAGATTATAAATTAGTCAATGCTTAGATTGCCAGCCTAAAATGAAGATAAATCATAGGGGAAGAAAAGTGATGAGATTCTCAGCTAGAAAGGCATGTACCTAGTAACTGTAATCTTGCCTAGAAAAATGAAATTTATTCTGTAGATATAGTGAAAGCTAGACATGATATTGGGTAAACCATCACAGGTACATTTTTTTGCTTACCTTTTTGAAATCCTTAAGGTTGAAAATAACAGAATCAACTTTAATCTCAAAATGTGTGATTTGGTCAGTTACCTACTGTTTTCTGGCTTAGCAGGGGAGTATGGATGGGTACTAATAAACCTTTTCCAAACTGTAGGAGTACTAAAATGCCTTCAAGGATCCATGCCCTCTACTTGAATGATGTTCTCGTATGCCTAGCATGAAAATATATAATCAGTGTAAAATAACTTTTTTTATATGAAAATTCTAAAAACGAAATATTTTCATAATATTCTAAAGTTAAAAAGTTAGCCTCAATGGAAGTCTGTGTTGGTCATAACCTCTAGCGAACAAAGATGAATTATGAACTATGGACCCAGACAGTACAGCTTGTAGAAACATGTTACCAATCTCAAGAAAAAGCCATAATTCACTTGCTTCAAAATGATCAAAAAGCCAGCTGAACACTTGCATTGTATTTTCCATATATCTACCAGAAACACATGAGTGAAACTGGAATGGCACTGTCAGGGGACAATTACTGAAATTGCTGTCAGAATATTCCTATGAAACATTGCAGGAGCACTTGCCAAAATATTTTGAGTTCAAGCATGCCATTGCCTTAGGACTAATTGCATCTCCTTCAAAGAAATAGATTAGATGCTGAATAAAAGTAAATTATGACAGCCTTCTCTTCTCAAAATAGTAGTTAATGCAATGAAAATAATGCTATGGAGTTACCAAATTTATTGGAATAATGGTTGGAAGATAGTTTACTGAATCAATTAATTTGGTGGTTGCTAGGACTAGCCAAGGTAATACCTACCCTCATTGCGCCACCCTAGGCTGTCCCATTTTGCATCGATATCTGAAAGTCATGGGTCTTAGGATCTCAGATGGTGACATTCGGTGAGAAAATGAGGTGTACAAAATATCTCTGACATCAGATTATATTTAGGGGTTGCACATGCAGCTTTTCGTTTAACATAGGGCCCTGGTGAAAATCAAATGTGCATGAAATGTGAGAAAAGTGTGCAGAAAAATGCGCAAGAAATGTGAATGCAGTGACAAAAGTGTGCGTGAAGTGTACTAAAAAATGACAACAGTGACAAATTTGTGATTTGTAACACCTAAAGCGTGAATAAAGTGGGAAAAAGTATGAATAAAGAGTGCTGAAAGTGTGCAAATGGAGTGCACGTAAATGTGCAAAAAGTGTGACTAAAATGTGCATGGGTGGTATGGGGCACTTAATGAAATTAAAGAATACAATTAGGAAATAGAAAGGGTAGTGAAGGTCTACAAATACGTAATTACTATAATTAAAAAAATTTTTAAAATGTGGTTTACCAAGAATTATAATCCTACTTACAAATGAAAATAAGGGGTGGTTTATCAAAAATTATCATCATTGTGATAGTTAAAAATCATTATTAACAATCATATAAAGATACAGAGAGGCAATGAATAAATAGTGCTTACTGATAAACAGTGACAAGAGGGTGCAAAAAATTTGCAAGAGGCGTGCATGAAAAATGTGCAGGAAGTGTGTAAAGACTGAGCATGGTAATATTCAGAAAAAAGTGTACAGAAAGAGTGCAAAGAGTGTGCAAAGACCAGCATGAACATTTTCTGCACACTTTTTTCACATTTTACAGGCATTTTATTTTCACCAGGGGGGCTCCCACAAGCATGCCCAGTCCATTTGAAAAGCCTGCGCTCCCGGGCCTCTGCACCATTCCCCACCATTTCTTCCCCAACTTATCGAAGGTCCTGATATTCAGGCTTAAATTGGTCACCACTTTGTGAGAGGGATGAGACTGGGATGTTATGAACAAAGCCTTGTATTTAGAACATTTACTAATATAATGGAAATAGGAAGCTCCATGGTCTGGACAAGAACTAACTTCCATTGTCACTCTTTTTGAGAATTATGATTACATTTTGCTCACAATATATTTGCATTGAAGTCTGTGAGTGCCTTTTTGGACATCTTTGGCATACTTTATGGAAGCACCTTTGGCATAAGTGCGCTTATGGAAGCCCCTATATTAAACAAAAGGCTGCATGCGCAACCCTAAAATATAATCAGATTTCAGAAATATTTTGTACACCTCATTTTCTCACCGAATGTTACTATCTGAGATCCTAAGACCCCTAACTTTCAGACATTGATGAAAACTATGACACTCTAATCCACCCGAAAGTGCACTTATATCCTGATGACAGGGTGCTGGTTAGTCAATCATCCACAGAATTAAAGGAATTGGTAAAATACAAAACCAGAGTGAGAAATGTGAAATAAAGAGTAAACATGAAGGAAATTAAGTAAAGAATTCAGTATAATGTAGTTTTCTTGGATTTCATGCTGGGATTAATTGTCATATACCCACGTACTAATAGCAAATTCATTCATCATATTCAGGATTAAGCTAATTAAGTCTAACCTGTGAAAACTAATTTCAATCTATTTCCCTGGAAACCCTAAAATCCTTCATTTAAGTATAAAAGAAAATAATGCCACAAGAATAATAAAAGGCTGGAAATTTGTGTACATTTCTAAAGCTTAAATGCAAAAACCAAAGTCCATTGGATTATTAAGAACCCACAGGTTTGTTACGATATCCTGCCACAGCGGCAGGGATCAAATGTGTGTGGCGACTGAAGTGCTTCCCAAGTGAAGAGATGCAGAGTAAGGATTTGAATTCTGGCAAAGGAGGTAAGTTTCAGTGGTATAGACATGGCCACCTGGGAACCTTTGCTAGCAAAGAGTATGATGCCAAGGAGAGGAAGGCATATGTGACAGGTGATGGCAGTCTTCCTCCGCTGGTCTCTCTACATGTCATATGGTGATCTGGCAAATTCATCAGCACTTTCTAATTTATAATTCTATGCTTGTGTGTGGCACCAATTTTACTACACAGTTCCTGGAAAAGTTCCTGTCCTCAATAATGATTAATGTTTTCAAGGTAAGAGAAAACAAATCAGACCATATAAGTATGAGGGCACCACCTTGAGCAGGTGAAACCATTTAATTACTTAGGTATTAAGCTAAGGAGAAGATATGTATAGCTATAGTAATGTTTGAAGATGAATTGCATTATCATATCAAGGATTTACAAATAGGTGTGAATTAATGACAGGAACATGTTGTTAAAATGTAAAGAATAGACTGGCAAAGAATATAGGATGCAGCATTGAGTAATGGAACAAAGATGAACAACAAAGTACTTGTCATAATGGGTGAGGAGAGGAAACGGCAGGAGATTTGGAAGAGGCAGAGCACATAGATGATTGGAAGAGAAAATGATGGGTAAAGGGGATAAGGAAGGCCATCATAGAGGGAAGGATGTTGGAGAAGCAGCGGAGAGGAAGAGACACAATAGGCTTCATGGACAGGGTGGATCAGAGCAGGAATGTTTGCCGAGCTGAAGAATGAAATCATTTACGAGGACATAGGCCTTCAGGGATAAAAGATTAGAACACATATTCCTCCTTCCATCCACACCTACCTCTGTACGTACATACATCACCTTTAATTATGCAGCTTGTAACATAAACATCTTCAAATATCTGCTCTAAGAAGTGGGCGAACATCTGTTCAACAAAGAGGGGAAAGCTCTTAGGTGGGGTCTTCCTCATCATCTCCTTCCTTCATTCAATCCCTCTTAACACCAGAAGTACCGGAGGGGTCAATTTGGACCATTTTCATATTTGAGAATTCATTACTTCTGAATGAATCATCCCAGCTCCTGCGAATTTTATTTTTTGTATATAATGTGTAAAAAGAACTTCATATCAGCAATCGTTTTTAATGCATATGGCCTTTAACCTTTAAGTACCAGAGAGGTTATTCTGACCCCAGGCTATCTCTCCCTGTGTTAATTGAGTTTTCTAAATACAGAATGGAGTGTTGTGGTCTTTCATTTAAATATTATAGACATTTTAACAGCCAAACATAAAGGGTTTTTCTGCCTATCTTTATGTTCAAATTTCTGTGGTTTGCATTAAATTACATGGTGAAATTTAGAATGGCAATTGCAATGTGAAAGCGTAATCTTCCTATTGCTAAAATATTGAATTTAATTCTACATAAATCTATAGTTTTTTCATTCAATATAAATAATAATACTTTTTGCATTATAAGTCCCTATGCATGCAAGCACCTAGGTGTAAACATTGATCACAGAAACATTGACTCGAGCCTTTTTTTCTTCCAGATTAATTTTTTTAAGTAAGAGTTTTTATGCAGTAAATAGTTTATCAGAGTAATTTATGACATGTAGCCTTTAATTTTGTAGCAACTACTATCAGCAAATCAGTGACTGCTCTATACCAATATCCTACCCCAGCAGAAGTCACGGAATAATCAATCACGGAGTCAATAAGGGAAAGAAGCTTCAAAAAAGATATCGGGTTTGTCATGTGAAGTGTGTAAGGAAAGTCATCGTAAGTATCTGTCCCGATTGTGAGGGTCAACCAGAGCTTTGCTTACTCCCTAGTTTCCCAGAATAGTCGCCCTAGTTTACCATAAGAATTTATGAATATTGTTAATTTTATTGTATATATTGTATTGGTAAATACATTTACACTTGTACACATTTACATGCATATAATTCAAACTAATTTGAAGTGCGTAACATGTGATGTTTTTATTATTTATGTAGAAATATGTAAATGTTGAATATTTATTTTGGTTCGACAAGTGATTTATCCTAAACTATTAAGAATTTTTTTATTCCTTGCTAGATACTCAGTTCCTTTTTCTGCCACGTTATTGAACTTATTCTATGATACCGTAATTAGTTCATTATTGGAGATAAGGTTTAGATTGATTTGATTTGATTACTGTAATTCTTGTGAGATAAAGATAAATAAATATGTGCTCTGATATTACTCCTATAATTTCCATATGTTTACATTACTGCAGAATGCATTCTTGCCATATTTCATTCATGACATATGGCAAAGAAAATATGGAGTTAAACCTGTGTTTTGCATATGTAATGGTTATTTAGAGTAATGGCCATATGTAAATGTTTTAGAAAAGTAACCTAATTCACGGAAGACGAATATTTTTTTGGCATCCAAAACATTGCGGTGTGAAAAATGTTTTTCTAAAATTACTGAATAAATAAAAAAAGGCCATTATAAAGAGAAGAAAAAATGTAGTAAGCATCATGCATGGGTAAGAAATCTAAGTGCATTGGCATTAGGAAAACTCAGATATGGAAAGATTTTGGAATTTCCAGTGGTGAGACTCGAGAAAAGGAACTACAGGGGGTGAGCCAGGATAGGGAGTAGGTAGGAATGCTGACGGGCAGACAAGAAGGGATTTAAAGGGAAGACGCTTCTATGGAGGGAGGACAACGGTGCGAGACACTTAGCTGCCCAGAAAAATATACTGCCCAGGCAGGGGGTGGGGGTTTGGGGGCAACTGCAGGCTAAAATATGTCAGGAGGAAAATCCATGCAGCAAAATGCCACCTGGGGCCAAGAGCTGAGTATGTAAGAAATAAAATCGCCCTAGTTTGAAGGAATGGAAATACCATTCAGCAAATGGGCAAGAAATATTTTCGACAGCCTAATTTTAATGCATTAAAATTTTTGGGGACGAATTTTCAGGTGAAAAAGGTATGAAATTTGTTAACAATACCATTCATTCTCTTAAAAATGAAAATAAATGACTAATGAGTCAGATTAGAAAACATGAACACATTACGAGGTGGAAATTGGGCTAGACAAAAATGTTACAATGAAGGAGGAGGAATCAAAGTTATATTTATCAATGTAAAATAAATATGCTCATAAATGTGATACCCATAACTAATAATCCCTTATTAATTTCATATTTACTGCATTATATGAAAATTTATTTCAATTGCGAATTTCCGAGCGTCAAAAAAATAATATTTTCATGGAAGATGATGGAAAACATAGCAGCGAAAGAATGAGAAATTCAGGTTGCATAACCAAGGATTTTCAGCTGAGCAGATGTCACTCATGAATGTCTTTTTTTTATTATGAAAAATGAGGTAAAAAAGACTTACAGAAAACTTTAAAACATTGGTGGTGACTCACAATACAATAACAGATATGATGATGCAAAATATTGAATTCCAACACCAGGACTGATATCTTCATACAGACCCACATTGAATGGGTTAATCCAGTGTTTACCAAACTTTTTTGAGCCACCACCCCCTTTTTCCACCTTTACCCAGCGCTGGTGATCCAATTGGTCTTGCTCTCCCCTTTCTTGTATGTATACTCCTGTCCTAAAAAACTTACCACCTTGGAGCCGAAAAATGTCTAATTCCCGAGTTTATGTGACAACACGGTCAAACCATGCCCCCTGCCTGGGAGAGCAATTAACAAGCAGATTGGAACAAAGGCCTTCCTCCCTGGGGTTATACCTTATCAGACAATCTTCAGATAAATTGCTTCATTTGTCATTTTATCTTTCCAATTAATCTTGAGCATTCCTCTATCACCTATAATCCATTGAAATTTAGACATACTTGTAAACAGATTTTTACAGCACATATGACAAAAATGAGATGTAAGCCAATGCCAAAGGCTTGAAAATTTCCATTTAAGAGGATTTCAGCTAAGGTACGTACTGCATGGGCACAAAAATCTTCAAACTTGACCGAAATTCAAAGCCTCAGGAGCACTTTGTGAAAGCTACTCTCATACAGCAGAACCAACTGACTATTAGAATGAGTGAGTAGATATTTAAATGCCATGGAGAGCCGACTAAAAACTAGTTTGTGAGGAATTGCGACGAAAACAGGCACTCCAGCCAAAAATTAGGAGGGAAACCCGGTTGAATCGGTATCATCCTTGGACCGTCCGCATGCAGATCACGCCTGCAATGTAGGATTCAGGGAATTAACCTAAAGTTTATCTCTTAAGTTCTCATGATGGTGGAAGGAGGTAGTTGACAATGAAAGGAAGGGGAAGAGGACGAGAAGGGATAAGGGCTAAAGGCAGAGAGGAACATCCCGAGTGAGGGAATATAAATTTCTCACATCAAAACACTGCATTCTCTTTCTCTTCTCCATGCCTATCATGCAGGTGTGTCAACCATTCCAAACTTTGATCATTGGTCTGATACTCGAGAAATCTTTTTAGGTCTTAAATAAATTGCTGCCCTATGCCTTATCAATACAATTCCACTAGGCATGAGGGCTCCTACACCTTATCCCACCTCCCTCTCTGCCCACTATTATTGGCCCACAATTATTCTCCCTTTTCATTCTTGACCTTCCGCAATGCATCATAAACTGCCAGCACTTGCACTATGCAGATGATCTTCAAATATACTGTCATGGTTATCCACATGAACTTAGTGATGTGATTTCTAAGGTTAATCAAGACATCTCTGATATTGTGAATTGGGCTGATGAGAATTCCCTTCTTCTGAAAAGTAGCAAAACTCAAGCTATCCTACTTGGGAGCTCAAAAATAATAAATGATTTGGATCTTAACCCTTCAGCTGCAGCAGCTAGATCGCAAGTCTTCCACTGTGTGCGGGAAATATTCAAAGGAGGCCAGTTCCTCTTTTCCGCCGCGAGGGGAAGAGCAGGTAGAAGACCCTTGCAATCCCCTCCCAACCTGTTCCCAGAGGTTCCATGGAAAGGACCCCACCCAATGAGGGATAGATTAGTGGAACATCAGTTAATTTGGCCAAATTTTTTAGGCGAAAATCTGCAAAATGAGTTTTATATGAAGTTTTTTCATAATTTACTGTTTAATTTGACACCAAACACCAAGAAAATCCATTGATTTCTACCCAGAGGAAAAGCGCATTTAGAGGAAAAAGTTTAGTATCTCATGGCAATGGAATGAGACCGCTGATGAGCAAGGGAGGGACTCATTCGGGTAGGAAATGAGGATTGCCAATTGTCCCCGTCAAGGAAGAAAGAGTTTGGGCCATAAAGATAAGGAGGGGCTTGGGGATTAGGTAAGAAGAGAGGGTCGAACGTACAAGTTTGCTTTTCCCACAGTTGCCCGTCCACACATACAAGTACGTTCCCCAATGAAGAGTTAACATCATCCCCAAATTCAAAATATTGAGCTGCGTTATTCCAAAACTGTGAGTAACCTAGGCATAGCCCTCAATTACACCTCGTCGTGGAACAACCATATTTTAAATATTTCAAATAAAAATATTAGTACGTTTTATCAACTTAACCTTCCGGCGGGTGTGCCTGTATACAAAGTAAACGGTTTTGGATTTCTGGTCGGGAAAATATATAAAACGCAGCGCAATAGCTGGGATCCATCATTGTATTCCTTCAGTAGTCTTTTGTCTTCCATTGTAAGAAATATTCAGTGAAATATTTGGTCGCGTCTTATTGGCAGAGGAACTTGGAGACCGCCATGCGATGTGAACAGAGTAAACGGCGCGCTTCCACGTGGACAAGGCGAACGTTGCCAAGTAAATATCATTGAAACTAGTCAATGTTTTTTGGTTGTTTTTGCAGTTCAATTAAATGAATTGAATTGTTATTCATTAAGAATATACCAAAGCAATTAATTAACTTTATCATCTGATAAATATTACAATTTTGGTATTTGAATTTATTACGTTCCATTCTCATTCATAGATCCAAAATAGTGACTGTTCTACCCAAATACACAAAAAAGTGGAAGAATACATAGTATATACCAAAAAAAAGGAGAAAGTAAATAGTACAAATGCTGAAATGGCCTTGAAATGCTCCGTTTTTTCCAATTTCATGTGTAAAAAGCATTTAAGGAGTGTGATAGCATGTACGTTTTGTTCAATGAAAGTTATGAAAACCATGTAATGGATTCATAATGACTGTAAATGATACAGAGGTGAGTAATTTCATTTTTCAAACCCTCATAAAGATATAATATTAAAAAATTTATCACTTAATCAATAAATTCTTGAATAATGTGTGTCAATTAAAATCAAGACTGATATGTTTACTTTGTAATCGGTGCGCCCGGTAGTGTAGCAAAAAATAGCGTGCCCGCCGCTGGGCTAAGGTGCATAAAAATCTGCTGCCATTACATAACCGACAACTGCTCGTCAGATCATTAATATTTCCTAATTTTGATTACTGCTATCACATTTATAATGATTTATGGCTGAGCCCAACATTAAATTACAGCATCTCCTAAATTCAAGCGTTCGATATATTTTTATCTCCGCAAAGATGAACACCTCACCCCCTATTATAAAAAACTTGGTTGGATAAATGCCAGCTCATGTCATAAATACCTAATTGGAACATTTCTTTTTACCATCTTTGCTAGCAATGAACCTTCCTTCCTAATTGACATGTTTCCTAAAAGAATGCCAATCATGCAATGGTTACTAGAACAGAATCTAGTAACCTTCTGCTTCCAACCCACCAAATCACAACCTTTCACAAGTCGTTTGTCATGGCCACCTCACAACTCTGGAATTCCATTCCAATTGATTTGAGGAAAGCTCATTCGTTGGCAATTTTTCATCCAAAATATTATGGAATTTTATTTAATGAATGTTTTCCAGAATAACTTGGCCTGTTCAGTATTAAAATTCTCATTGCCAATTTTTTTTCCCAGACAAAAACCTTTTTTTCTCATGGTCTATTAATGTTTTTTGATTATATTGTATCATATATCTATATATATCTTATATCTATACCTATCTCCGAGTTCAGTTGTGTCACATGTACAGTTATTGTTTGCCACCGAGAATAGTTGCTTCTGTCTTTCCCTTTCTGTTGTTTAGCTCCAATTATTTTCTGATTTGAACTAAATCATTTGTTAATATGTTAATTACCTCACTGCTATTTCATTGTATTATACTGTTGCTCTAAGGGACCAGTCCCAGAGTGCAATAAAGTTTTATCTATTCTATTCTATTCTCCCCCAACCATTTCATTCACCCTCCAAGGCTATCATTTGCACTTGGCAGAAGTGTCTCCAAATACTGGAAGATACATATTTGAACTTTCTGATCTGTCACCTGCTTTTCCCTCACAAACACTGCCCCTTCTCAATTATGTTGCCCATACTTTTCCATACCGAAGCAGCTTGTCCATTATCATTAAGGAAGGAAATAAGGATAAATGAGAAGAAGTATGTGCCCATGTAGGCACCCATTGTGACTGTTTGCTGCAAAAAGCATTGATAGCTTGATTTCCGATATGCAAAAGCTATGGCTTGAGACACTTGATTACTGTTCATTCAAATTGATGGAGCAGATAAACCTCCCAGGAAATTTAGCTCATTAAACAAAGAAAAGTAAAATAAATTTTTCTGTCTCATTCTAAGAAGTAAATTAACACTTTACAATAACATACTCCTCTAAACATTGTTGGTAATTATGAGCACTCAGGTAAGATGAGAAACACTGACACAGAAATATTTATTGAATTTCAAACGGTTTTTCTCATGTGTGAGTGGGAACTGGCAGTGAGGAGGATTGATCTTTGCAAGTACATCAGCGATTGTTCATTCTCATGGTCAGATGAGGATTGCATTCAACGAGGCAGAATGTGGGGCAATAGCTACATTTTAGGATGCACACTAAGTTGGGGGCTGTCACACATGCCGGTGGCTTTAATAGTCAATATGAATCCTCTAAAGGGGCAGTGAAAGGACAAGATTGATTGAATGATTTTCTAGGTTTTAAAGCAAACCATTTGGCATCATTGAGTGATTGAGCAGGGAGCGACAACAATGCTCTGCTCGTTAGAGTGGGGGTAGAAAAGTTAAAGTGGGGATAGTTGATAAGTTTCTGTAGATGTAAAAGGGATAATAAGTGAGATAGGAACTGTAGGACTTTTTGGTGAGGCTAGTTAGGGGATAACAGGGCTAGCTATTGTGTGCACTTTTTGGGAAGGACTAGAGGTTTAGCAAAGTTGTGTCCACCATTTCAATAATGACAATTTTACTAGAGGGAATTTAGGCTGTCTTGAGGATGTCTATGAAGTGATATGAGTCTTAAATGAAGGAGGGAAATTGTGAGAAAATAGGCAGTAGGCATGGGCACACCAAGTATTTATGTTTGGGGGGAGCTGGGGCAGGACATCCACCAGCAATCATCTTGCCTGGCTGCATCCAGTAGATTTGAAAAAAAAATTCCTCCACAACAGTCATTTTAAATTACTGTCTTATGACCCCAAATGCTAAGAAAAATCCATCAAATTCCTCACCAACTAGAAAATTAGGAGGTTAAAGGACAAATTTTAACCGTTTAACTATGGCCGAAATCAAGTGAGGCATTATGGTATTTTGACCAAGAGATTAGAGAGAATGGTGACCTCGTGGTAGCGAATTATTGGCGATTACTAGTATTGGAGTGAGTGTGTGTTGTCATTACGTCAAATATATGAAAATGAAGATAAAATAATGCATGCTTCGCAAATAATTGCTTTTGTCAAGGATAGTATAATATAGGACATTGACAATGACTGAATATTTTAACCCTAATATATTCCTCTCGGTAGTGAGAATTCCAAGAGTAAAAGATGTTTGCCGTGTTTTTTTAGTAATGGCAAAATACAAATTTATTTTTTAATACGATTTTACATTAGCTAAGAAAGGTAGACTTTCTACACCTACAAACTACCTTACGAGTCGCCGCTTGGGCGTGTGTCAGGGGGTGTAATGTCACCAGCCGTGTAAAGATGTGAGGTTTTGGGAGGTGATATATTGACGTGTACTATGGGAGTGTATTTAGTGGAGCTCATTTTTTATTGTGGCCGCTTATTGTGCGCGGAAAAACGGGTTTTTATACCTAACCGTTTGGCAATGTGTCTCTCTTATTTTATGGCGCTCTTATTCTCGAAAAACATGTAAAATTAACCCTAGAACTGTAATATAAGCCTTCAATAGGAGGTAACAGGCTGCACTTGTGTCCTGCGCACGTCTGCGCTGCGTTTCGAACATGGCTAATCGGCCTCCTGACGAAATATTACTTATACTTCTAGGTCACGCGTTCGATGGGTTCAAGGGCAGAGAACTAACCGATGTAATCTAATATTATCTGAATAATAACCCTCATGGAATCGATATTCTGCTCTTCTTTACTCTTCATTCCACTCAGGTGGCAAATCAAACTGCGGCTCCGAGGCATTAAACGGTCGGAATGTGCAAGGCTATACATTCAAACGAATGGACACCAATAAATTTTCACTAAGTAGGTAAGACGAAATATGGGTATAGGTAAATATAGGTAGATAGGTAAATTTTGACTAAGTAGGTAAGACGAAATATTTTCAGTAAAAAGCATTTACCTATTTTCGCAATAATTCCATAAACAAGTAAACACAGATGACTGAGGCCTCATGATAGCTTGAAAACGACTTTGGGTGTTGTTGGAAGGAGCATTTGTTTTCATTACGTAAAACAGATAAGAAAGTCTGGTTTACAGTCAGATTAGCGGATTAATTCTTCTTTTTACTAGCAGTTTTGATTTCAGCTGAGATGAGCGATGCTAAACTGGTTTGGAATCACGCATTTTTCATCAAATTTGAAATTATTTATATTTCAGTTCAGTTAAACCGATAATGAAATACGAGCTTCTGATCCACATGAAAAGTAACAGAGGTGGACTTTGCATAACAATTCAATTGATATGTTTAGTCGAAGGGTACGAAACTACATTTGAGAAACTACGTTTGAGGGAAACTACATTGATGATATGGGAAAAGAGCTAGGCGGTCTGGGGATATTTCATGCATTACGATAACGGCGACAGTTATTGTCCGAAAGTCTACTTCTCGTCTCCTTCAACATTTTAATGTCTATCTGACAGAGTGGACGACATGAAACAAAAAATATGTATTATTATTGAAAAACATACGCCATGAGCACTAGACACGATGTGATGCCACGGTGACGGAGGTCAATGATGCATCAAATCTGTAAACTCACACACTCGAGAAAAATTGGGTTGGTCAACTAAAATAGGTGAAATATTCCGAAAACCCATATCATGATAGATTGAACGCTTCCTCGATTGCATGAAACTATAGCAGGAACAACGAGTGGGTGGCACTACTTCAGCTATGGAGCAAGCAAGGAGCATGGATTAAATTACGCGACCACTACGACAGATTTGATGCAACATTATCACCCGTCAGAGAGTTCGCTAGTTCCCGAGGAACTAAACCCGTTATCACTCTCCTACTCGAGCTTAGATCGCATCTAATAAGATCTTGAGGCTCAGTACACGGTTTTTCGCAACCCACCTCCAGGAGATATATCGTGGTACAGACTTTGTGACTCTGTAATGCTCCTCAGTCTCTTGTGTGAGTTATATGATTTGTGTTTAAAAACTTCAATGGACATAAATAATATAAGTTCTTTTTTAACTTTGTGGTATTCCATTTTTATACATCAGATGATTTAATGGTAACATTTACAAAATCCACAACTTAAAAAACACACACACACGACCCGGGTTTCGACGCTTGAGCGTCATCTTCAGGTGAAGGTGTCAGGTGAAGATGACGCTCAAGCGTCGAAACCCGGGTCGTGTGTGTGTGTGTGTGTGTGTGTTTTAAGTTGTGGTTTTTGTAAATATTACTATTAAATCATTCAATGGACATTCTGGTAGAATGTCAAAATGTTTTCAAAGTGCAAGGAAAAGGTAGTGTCGACTGTAAATATAACTGACAGATCAACCCTGGGGATTGGAAATTGGAACACCGGGGAAACTTTTCTGTCAAACATTAATTTTAAGATTCAAGACCATTAATATTGATAGAATTCGGGTTTTATACAGCAGGTTTAAGCCTGTTTGTAGATTTAGTGAGCAGCTGTTCTCACCTCAATTATTGACATAGAAGATTATGTACGTCCGAAAGAAAGAATATTGTGCATTATTGAATTAAGAGTCGGTATAATAGGATTAGACAGTAAGTTTGGATGAAAATGGGCTACGGAAGTTTTTGAGGGAAAGTGGAGTGAACGAGAAGTTATTGAATGCAATACAGGTGACGTATACCGATACTAAGACAAGTGAGAGAGATGATGGGGTCATGCATGCTTGATTTACGATTAAACTCCGCGTAAAGAAGACATTCATCATCTCCGTGGCCATTTAAAACTACTACGGATAAATGGTTGAGAGGAACGTGTAGGGATAACATCGTTGTAAATGATGGATATATAAATGAAAGTACGATAAATACTGAGTGAGGAAGTAATCCACCATAACATTTCTCATATTTTCAACGATAGGATTCCGCGTTATTTGTACGAAGTTTCCTGAACTATTTTGGGTGTTCACCTTGTTTCTGCTGACAACAGATTATCTCGCACTCCCTACGCGACTTAACATGTTAATGTGGAGTGCGAAACCGATTTTAGTGGAACCAAGCAACGTTGTGAACACCCGAATAGAGCACGAATATATCAGTTAACACATTTTGTCCATCTAGTTCTAGAACGGAATGTAATCACGTACTTAATTTTACGACTTATTTCGATTGCTAACACCACCCTGACCAACAATAATAGAGATAGATAAAACTAGATACCCTCAGTAAGCACAGCAATCACTGACTAGAGAAAATAGGTACTTACCTGAAATAAATATGATGTGCCATCCGTCATTTGTTGGTTATAAATCACTCCAGACTACACTGACACTCACCCTCGAGGTTGCTTGCAGGGAACTATGTAGCCTAACGTGGCGCGCAAGAAACCCTGGTGCACTGCATAATAACTTAATAAGAACTGCATAATTATACTCTCAAGAACATAAATAATCGTTAATTTCACCATTTTGCTAGCATAGCTTCCACTAACATTGGTGCATCTATCGTTTCGACGAAAGCAATGAGAAAAAATTTCTTCACCATTGGTCACGGGTAATTATCTTTTTTTAGTATATCAACAGCTGGAGCATCATGATAATTGTATGCCGTCATAAAAAGGAAAATAATCAAATTACAAGTAGGTAAGATGAGTTATCAACCTATCAGGTTAGGAAAGTTAAAACTTCACGAAAGAACTTTGATCACCAGGTATTAAGTGAAATAGATGCAATGATCTTTCTTTTGCCACTTTTCGAGCATGAGTTAAGGCATTTGGTGTAAAAAAGATCTAGATCGCGACTTTAACATCGTGCAAAATATAACCATGCGCTTAAAAAGTCGTTCGAATAGAAAATCTCGATATGAGCAGGGGTGAACTTGAAGAGGCTATGATTTATGGGATGCTATACAAGACATTAATAAGCAGAATATTCAGATCAAACGAATTGCGCAGCTTCCACTAATATTAGGGAATATTCCAATTTGTTAAAGGCGTTCTTCATTTTACTCCCTCGTGACATCTGTTGAAGTCTGAAGCAAGTCGATATTATAATTACCTTCTCATCACGCACAGTCAGTGGTCGCAGTTTGAACTGAGGGAAACAGTAATCCATTGAAGAAGAACATCGTAATTGATGTTGCGGGACGAAAAAGAGTACCAAGAATTCATTCTTCCCTTATGTTTGATGACAAGTAGGACAAATACTGAGTGAGGCAGTAATCCACCGAAACATTGCTCACATTTTCAACGGTAGGTTTCCGTGGTTTTTAGACAAAGTTTCCCGAATTATTTTGGGTGCTCAACACTTTAGTTGTTTCTGCTGACAACTCGCGCGAGCTCCGTACGCGAGCAATCTCGAGCTCCCTACGCGACTTTACATGTCAATGTGAGGTGCGAAACCGTTGTTAGTGGAACCAAGCAATGTAGTGAACACCCGAATAGAGCACGAATCATCAGATCAAACTTTTTGACCATCTATTTCTAGAACGAAATGTAATCATGTACTTAATTTTATGACTTATTTAGATTACTAACACCATCCTGACCAACAACAATTTAGCTAGATAAAACAAGATACCCTCAGTAAGCACAGCAATCACTGATTAGAGTTAATACTTGCCTGAAATTTATATGATGTGATATCCGTCATTTGTTGGTTATAGATCACTCCAGACTACACTGCCACTCACGCTCGACGTTGCTTGCTTAGAATTATGTTGCCTAACGTGTTGAGCAAGAAACCCTGGTGCACTGCATGCTGCCGGATCCCATTATTTTAATACACATAATTGGGAGCACTTAGAATATTACATGAGCACACTTCACTCGAAAGACACTTCGTACCGCGCGCACTGTTGCACATATCCAAATAAGCAGTGTCGAGGGCGGGAAACCGCGCAAACCTTTTGTGAAGAAAACGACTGCCCCGTTTTTTTGAAGGATCGAGGCTCCACTCGGATATTTTGGTCACATCGATATACTTAATGCAATCCTTCACCATGCACTAACAAAATGAGAGCTCTTAAACATAAAAATACGGAAAACAGGACTTTTACTACACATCGCAAATGCCTCATAATAAACACACGACATTCCACTCACCACCACTTCACTGCGCGACTGAACTCTCATCGAGCGACGAACTTTGCGCGAATCTAGAATGAACTAATGCCCCTGAATATGCTCAGGTTTTCTTGCGTCACTCTACTCAGCTGATCCCGGTATCGTCTCTAAACACATTTCAGTCATATGGCAATGGCCTCGGTTCCATATTATTTTGGAAAGTTTGACGAAGTAACTACACAGCGAGGGGGGCGAGAGATGGTAACAGCCTGACCCAAAAGTGTAAATAATGAGCGAAAGGTATCCCGTACCCCCCCGTTACCAATGTCCCATTGGAAAATGTGTAGGATGGAACCAACATGAACGTGAAATTTCTCACTTCCATTCACTCGAACAAATGATTTTCACGTACGAGGGAGGTTAAGTTGAGACCATATCCGACCATGAAAGTAGACGGGAACGGGAAAAAGGAAATGAAAGAGAGAAGGGACAAAACGGACATTTATTTTGACACTTGAGTGACTTAGAGTTTTCCTTCGTTGTAATTAGCATTTACTTTATGAAATAAGGTTGATTTAATATTTGTACGCATAGCTTCAGCCAAATTACTTCTATACGCTCTTACATTTAGAGATATGCATAGTGCAGGGTTAAAACAGCATTCTTTGTTTACACGGAAACTCGCGCGCACTTCAACTATCTGCAAACATCATAATCCAATGCGCTCTAAACCAGTTTTCATTCACTCATTTTCAAATCGCTGCCCTAACACAAGGATTCAATGCAGGCCCCATCGGAATGTGAAACCACGGCACACTGGTCACCAATCCAAGACGTTACACTTTATTCAAGAGTTCTTCAGACAGTGAATCGGGGAAAGCCTCTATCTTTTCTGTTGGTGCGTCATTCGAGGGAAACCTATGACAACTGACGGTCTTTGCGTCACAGATGATCGTTAGGTAAATAGGGGAGGGTTAATTTATTGATGGGATGAAGAAATGGTTGAGTGAAACCAATGGTCGGCATTAGATTTTCCTCAAAATGGCTGAAACGATAATCGTGGGTCATTGATTACATGTTTCAATATTTTTTCTCGTATGTCGAAAACAAAATCTTGGGTCACGTTTCATTAAAGTTCATCAATTTGGTTGGAACTAATCGTGCATACAGCAATGGATATTATTTTATTAAATAACAATGAATTAAGAAAATTAGATAAACAGCAATAATCAAGATTAATAATTTAATTTTTTCCTTGGTCAAAGGATGTAATAACTAAAGTTTTTGGATTGTATACGACATATAGATGTTAGTTAGGCCCGCCGCGGCCGGCAACAGCGTCACACCTCCCAACGTATCTAATACACAACTCATTGTTGCTTCCTAAGGGATGAAACTGTGGAGGTGGCTCAAAGGAGGTGGACGGTTGTAGGTCGCTGGATGAGACAATGCTTTCTCTTTGTATGAGTCGCAGAAAATATGAAAATTAGGATTATTTACAAGCAACAGATTTGAATATTAATAATAACGGTTTGTACTCTAAGGAATGTTATATTTTCCTCACTGGAATCGGTTGTATAAAACATGAACATTACATCGTTCAAGGGTATTTTCTCGGGATGGTCATCTATTCTTTCAGCTGTTATTATCACCTACATCATAACGCTGCTGGCGAAATCAGTGGTTATGTTAGTATTTTTTTAAGGCCTGCTGATTCAAAAGTGGCCACTCACAATTTATATTGCCCCCTTTAGCCAAAAAAATTATTCTCCGACCCCACGCTTACCAAAAATGACCAGGAGCTCAAGTTTTCTTAACCACATGGGAACGACACCAAGGACACATGCATCCTTCTCTATGAACGAACAAAAACTATATCGAATTGAATTTCCGAGAGGACACCATATTCATCTTCCAAAATTACTGACATTTAATCGCCTGAATTTCCACAGGGTCAATATAAAACCATTTTCTTCGGGGCCTTTCTGCTCGAGAAGCCTTTCACGAGATATCCTACCTTCAGTCAGCTGCCAATACCTGGGTGAGGCATTTCTCGGACGTTTTGCGCATTATTGACAAAGACCACTCGTACCTCAAATAACGGCAAAGCATGAAGTTCCGAAAAATGTGGCCTGAAAAGTTAGCTCCTGTATAACTGTCAATGGAACAGGCCTGAATGGCAACACATTTTCGAATGTAAACAGGAGCTTTCCAATAATAACTTGTTCACAATATCTTTAGAGGAGTTTCTAAATAGATTTATAATTACAAGTTGCCAATACAACCACTTTTATATCAGAGGTTTTTCAGCCATAAGGTTAAATTTAACCTACATGTCCAACTAAGCTAGTAGTAAAAGACTTTGCCTTCTCATTAGGGTAAATAGGCAGGGGTCTGTTATATCTCCGTAGCAGAGTCTGTAGAAGTTCTATTAGATAAATTTATAATTCAAAGTCGCCAACATAACCGCTATTATCGGAAGTCTATCAACTGACTCTCAGCGTCCCAACGGCGCCCTGTACAAGGCGGGCAGCGCCGACTCCGCTGTGTCGTCGATAATTCGATTTCGCTTTCGTGGACGGAAAACGACGACAAAATACTCTTCAGGATCACATTATGAAAGCTTTGAAGCAAAAATAAGTCGGGGTATATCATGATGTAACAAAACTATTTCACTGCTTGAACTTAAATAAAAGGATGAAAACAGTGTCAGATATTTCGTTTGGCAGATATGTCAAGTACAAGGCAAGTTGTATAAAGCTCATATTTTGATAAAGAAATTGAGTTTATAAGTATTATAAAAAAGATATATACTCAATAATGTTATTTTTTCGGTACTATGATAGTTTGAGTAGGTAGGTTTTCAGAGAAAATCGAAGAGGGGCGTTTTCCATGGAAATTAATGGAGTTCAGTCGCTTCTAATAGTTTACAGGAAAAAACTACTGGAAATAAAATGTGACACCACATGCAGAAATAAATTAGGAATGTACATGCAAAGTTTCCATTTCATTATGAAAAAAGGACATTTTCTATTTTGGCCAACTATTTTCGATTTCAGGCCACTGCGTTGGTCGCGCAATTAGATTTTCTCTCGCGCTAAATTTAATGTTTAGCTGCTTTGTAAAACGGAATTGCAATTCGTAAAATTTCATAAGAGATGGTTTAAAAATCTTATTAATGACCTTCCCTTCCACAAAACATCAAGGAAACGATCATAGCTAGGAAATAATATTTTTGATATTATCGGCCACAAAGTGCGAGACTTTCCCTCATAGAGCGGCCATCATCGTTAGCATTTTGTTCAATCTTTTGGGTATGACTCTCGTAGCGTGCGATCACGGTTGGAATTGTTACGTTCAGAAGTGGGACAAATCAAGATTCAAAGACATTTATGTAAAAAAAATAAGGAGAGAAGAAGCTGGTTGAATAAGCACTAAACGGAAGCAGGTAGCTGTTTTCGGCAATTACATCCCGAAATAATTTAACAATCAACTTCTTTACTGATATGTGTTATGATGATGAACTTAATTCAATAATACATTTATAAAGATAACACCTTTATCTTAAATAAATATTGAGTGAAACAATACGTACATTAGCTATAAATATGAGTGTGAGAATATCTCTCACGTGACAACCACAGGGTAGAACAACTATTACAACGAAAGATTAATTTTTAGCAAAAGTAGACATAGGGATCTGGATCAGCCATCTTAACCTGTTTTTTCCAAATTCATACTTCGCTGCCACTTCAAAAATCTCACCTCTTCCTGGACATCCTTTCCACACTCCTCACATTTAAATATTTGCCCAACAAATTCACTCACGGGCATCTCAATCTTCAACTGAGTATATTGAGATGGAAAAATACACGTAAACGTAATTACTCACAAGCTCATATAACGATTAATTGAATCGCAAATTAAAAATAATCGGGCCATTGCGCTATGTATACTGTTTCTTTGCTGTGAACCCTCCTCCATTCTTATAAACTGCATCACACAGTTTAACTATTTACTTCGGTCTAACACTGAATAGAAGTATTTTACTAACTTATAGCGCTTATATTTTTATAAATTACAAATATAAATAAATTATATTGACGATAACATTAGTTTGTAACTCTCCACCTTCTTATACATTCTTATATCCATTAATAAATTAATATTTTAACGTATAAATGAAAAAGGCACGCATATTAGCTCAACCCTCTTTACAGATGGTGTCCTCACAGCCCATGTCGTACTCGACACAAAGGAGCTGGTCCAAATTAAAATGTCCATGAATGAGAGTATAGTATAACCCAGAACTTATAAGACAAGTTTTCCCTTATATTAATGTCGTATCAGGTGCATAACCGCAAGAGATATGAAGAGTTTCTCATCACTTTAGATATGGATCACATCTGTTTTATAGTATCTAAGGGCAAATGACTCGTATAATTAAATGCATTATAGCCAAGTATTGTGAAATTTACGAGATATTTGATGTTTTACACGCCTGTAATCACACATAAGGGTTGCTTTATAATCCCTCTACAACCATTTAAAAGGCTTTAACGAACAACAATGGTTAAGCACTGGAAGGGGCTCATTACAATCGTTGCTAAGGAAACTCCAACTTAAAAGTTCATCATATCATCGCTGGGTGGTGACCTAAGGTGAATGATTGCGGTGATTTAAAGCAAAGTGAGAAACATTGAACAGTAAGAGAAGTGTGAGAATTATTTAACTGAAATATTGAAGCTGTTAAAAAGAAGCATTTGTTGGGACAATGGGCGGATGGTGTAAGTATTAACTCTCATTTTCAATTTATAAACTACGTGAAAACGTTACCTTTTTAATATTCTCGAATATTAACGTTGAACTGATAAAACCATTTGAGAATAAATTTAATTTGTAATGAATTTTATGGGGATGCTAATTGTGCAACTCGCCGTAGAACAAATCCATGTTTGAAATTGATTGAAAGCTTTGGGGCTCAAGCGGTTACAAGACTGTTATAATCAAAGGCAAAGCAGATGCATTAAATCTACTCCGAGGTGCATTCACTCGGAGGTGGCGAAAGTGAGAAAACTATCTAATTTTCTGCCGCCAGTAAATCATTTCACTTAAATCATTCCTCCTGCAACGACGTCTGGAGTCAGGTTGACCAGTCTTCGGGGTAATATTTGGCTGTATTAACTTTCTCCGAAAGGAAAAAAATGTCACCATATGACCTAATCCGTCATCTTACGTTGCAGGCTCGTGCTTTAGTGGCGAGAGGGAGGAAAAGCGGGAGAGGAAGGAAATCAAGGTGAAGAAGAATGGTGTCGAACGTCGGAGTCTGCTGTCCCCCATCCACTGCCCCTCCCCAGTCTCCACCCCTCCATGCAGTCCCCTTACCACTCCCAACCACCCTCACCCTTCCCGCCCACCCACCCCCAACACTCCTCCCCTTTCCCCTTCTCCCCAATTCACCCTTCCTCCTCCCTCTCCAACTTCTTCACCCCTCCCCACCACACCCTACACCCCTCCTCCCGCCCCTCTACAGTTCCCCACCCACGAACCTATTCCACTAAATACCCCTCCTCCGGCCTCGGTGGTCAAATTTTTCACTTTTAACCACGGGAAGGCCAAAATTTTGTCAGTATTGGATCCTGTTCCACGATTGACAAAATTTTAAGGTAGGTAACCTTGCACTTTGAAAAATATGACCATCTTAGTATATTATAAATATTTTCACAGAGCAGCGCTTTGGTAACTGCGTTATAATTCCTGTATCTGCCCTACACAGATTGCCGCCCTGATGGATGTAGAGATTTGTTACTCATTTTACTCTTGTTTCGTAATATCTAGTAACCGCTGAGTGGTTTCCAGAAAGGAACATTTTTTTTCTTCTAACACAAACCATATAAAGGAAATCATATTCCATTTGCAATGTACTACAGAACTTGAAAACACCCAGCATCACAACAAAACTTACGGAAAGGAAACGGTCATGGTCCAGGAATTTACCGGCTAAATTGTTAATTTCGCTTCCATGCAGGATTCCTGAACACATTTCCTTTAGGAATATTATGACATTCCTGAATAATCTCCACTTCTTATGAAGAAATGACCGAGACTTCAGAGAGAGTAGGTCTAAAAACGACTTGCACTCTCACTTCATTAAGTCCTAAAACCTGATTAAAGACGCGTTGAATTGATATTCCTTGATTTGTCGGCCCCGGTGGCGGCGGGGTAAAGTCCTCGCCTGCCAACCCGAGGGTCGCGGGTTCGAGTCCCGCCTGGGTAGAATATATCCTGCCCAGGACATGGGTGTTTGTGTCTCGTCCGTTGTTACTGTTATTCACCCGATATAAATTGGCCCATTGTGCTGTATTCGGGGTAGTGAAGATAAATAAAAAAAAAAATAAAAATAAAAATTTCAAAGAGACATTTGGCAAAGTCCTCCAAAAATATTCACACACCATTGCATACAAGCCCGACAAGCAAACAAAAATTTTGATTGAGTATAGGACTTTTTCAGTGATCGCAGTGATAAATATAGTTATTGATGGTATTAGATTTGGAGTGAATAGAGCCACATAAAAAAGAAAGCAAAACTGTGCCCTCATCCTGGTCAATTCTCTCATGCATTATTTTTATAAATAACCTAAGTTTTTGATTTAGCAGCCAATGTAAATGATGATTATAAAGCATACGGAATGGGGGCTTGAACTAAATAATAGTAAATGCACCACACTAGACTTCTTACGAAGGTTTACATACCAACGCCATTTTCACATTGTGGATGGGGTAACACCTAGTCCTAAGATAAAGCTAAATATTTGCAATTACTTTAACATCAGATTTTTGCAGAGAACACACATACAAAGCCTAATTGGCGCAGCATTAAAGAATCTCGGATTATTCAGAAGCATTATAGGAAGGTATTCACATGATATAGTACCCACGAGAGAGATGCTAATTCCCTCTGGTAAGGCCATATCTTGAATGGACCTTGAGCATTTAGGATCCTGGATACAAAGATTTAACCAAAATTTGCACACAAAATACAAATTAACACTGTGCTCTTTGAAAATAACTGCTACAAGTGAACACATAGTGTTTCTCAGTTTTTGGAGGGATATAATTTGGAGCTGCTAGATACCCAGAGGCTACACACTAGGACCCATTTTCCAGAGAAATTCAGAACCCTTGTATTTCAAAGCGACTCTGAAAATATCCTTTTGGAGCCTTAATGCATATCATTGTCTGGCAGAGATATTATAAGAGATATTTTGCCGAAAAAGATATATACACAAATTCGTTCTTTCCATGAACAATAAGTGACCATAATAAATACTGAGCTCCAAGCAAAAGACACCGAAAATACACTTCACCGTTTTACCTTCTAAAACAAAATCCCTTAATTATTTACAAGGCGGGTGTCCTGAACCACCCAAGCGGAGACTTGCAGGGTAGTATGACCATGTAGACTACCGATACTATTTCAATGCCACTACTTCTAATTTACTTGATAACTTGAATACATGGATAAATTTATTTTTGAAATTTGTTTGAAAAAAGATTTATTTAGTCCTTCATCACTTTTATTCAAGCTCTTAATAATAATATCAAATCACAGTTAAACGCAATAATATCTTGATTTAAAGAATAAAGTATGATTCATTAAATGTTGATTGTAGAAGGATTCATAGAAGATTTTCCTTATGCTATTTGAGTAAACAAATCAGTAATAAAATACTGTGGTATTGGAATAATGCATGTGTAATTATTCTCATTAATCATTGAATGAATCCTAAAGGTTGTCCAAATTATACAAAAGTAAAGTCTTCTATCGCATTCTAATGCTAAAATGCTCAAATTATTTGGTGAAAATGTTGGGTATATATATTATCAGGCATTATATTTAAGCACTGAGTCATAAATATATTTGAATCTTTGTCACAAAATTTGTAAATGCTTTTGCTAAGCATATGGTGATATATAATTGCTGTCACCTAATCCAGGCATTCTCCTATCGGTCTACTCCTAACAACCCAAGAATAACTTTTGAGTTCAGGCTCAGAGTCAGACGACTCATCTTAGCCTTTGTGTTAGATGGAATCAATTCTTACTAAGCAGACATTCAATAGGCATACATTTTTATGTTTATTCTTTAAATTACCATCAATTCTGGTATTTCATTATACAGGTCATATTTATGAAATAGATTTGAAATATAAACTTGTGAATATACTCATAATGACTGAGATTGGGGGTATGGATGACAGAGAGTTGAAAGTATTTCCCTCCATAGCAGTGCTCCGGTCTTGAATATGAGAAATGGGCATTAATACGATCTCAAAGTTCTGTTCACGTTAGTTAATTAAAACCTTATTTTGACAGTATATCTTGGACTCCTTCATTTACATTCCCTCTTATCCTGAATTGGGCTAGTGGTCTTTTATTGCCATTGAAGTGTATGTATAAGTAATAAAAAATTTAAACCGGCACTCATAGAGCGATCGAGCGATTCAAATGGCTTAAGATGTTTACGATTTATAGTTGTTCAATATTTTCTCTCTAACACACCCTGTCACAAGCTTCCCACATTCTCACTGAATAGTATTTCACCGAGAATGATTCTCCATGGGCTAGCTTTTACATTTCCTCTGTGAATGAAAAATTCTTTGCATAACTATTACACCTACAGTGCTCCATATTTCCTATCAGGGCTTCCTAAGTTTTCCCTCTGTTATCCATGTGTTCTAAGTTCCACAGCATAATAGTCAGATTAAAATAATAATTAAAATCAAACGGGAAGAGTGCTTGTTGCATATTAAATCTAGCTAGTCACAATAAAACAAACATGTACGCTAATTCAATTGCGTCAGCATAATCCTGGTGTGCCTAAAAATTTGAATATAGAGACGATTTCACGATGAACTGATTTTTTGTCAAATGATTTTGGAGGCCTTCAAGTAAAGGGTAATTTCAATGATGTCATCAAAATCATAGGAATGTATGTCACAAATCCATCACAATTTACCTTAGAAACTTTCGCTTTCGGAGCTTAAAATCTTGATTATACAGTCAAGATTTATTCTGCTTCCTACATCTAGATATTAACGTAATGCATTTCACAAAATATTTTCATTTAATTTTCAGGTTCGACTTTAAACTCGCCTGGTGGAATATTTATTCAAACAATTCATCTACTGTTAAAATGTTAGTTGTATATGAACATACAAATTGGAAAACAAGTTTCTTTAACCTAATAGGCCGTTCTCTACATGAGTTAAAGGATTGAATAGACAAGATGCATGTTCATGATTCAAAAATACTCATATTCAGAAAGCATTCATCCAAATTTCATGTCATGAGTTCTACCGATGCCATACGAAACCCTCTTTAATAGCTCTCTTACTGATAGTTGCCTCCTCGGCCATACAAAAAGAGAACATGAACTTCTCCATTGTATTTTTTAGCAGATAATTGGGAGATATTACAACTAAACGAAGGTGCTGAATGTTGTAAGTGTTAGCTCAGCACTAAGTACCAAACCACTGGTCACATTGAGGCCACCCTCTAAGTGGGTTTAATGACCAGCCTTTCATGGATACTTTATCGTCGCTTTCAGAGAGAGAATTTATCACCCTCTTTTGTGATGGTGAACGCTTACACCAATAATACAACTCCAATGGGTGCTTGAGAGAGCATTACAGGGCATTATATATGCAAAAAAAAATTGTGATGAAGAAATATTTTCATCTGTTTTCCGGAAAGATTCTGATTTGAAAGTGCACAAAGTCAAAGTCAAGTGCTTTAAAAAAATCAGCCACTGAGCAAGTCTGAATATTAGAGGAGGCTTCTCACCTTGGCACCCCCTGTTTGTGGTGATCATAGTGGTTAAAAGAGAGGCACTGCACTTATTGCGGTGGTAGAGGAAGGCATGGAAGGTGAGATGATATGATTTGAGCTGTGAATGGATATTAAATTCCAGATGGAGATGAGGGTTTGGCAGAAGGTGAAACGTATGAACACTCCTGCCAGAATTAGCGGCAAAAAACTTTTAATATGGATTAAGAACCACATAGTAATCCATCAATACAAGTCAATCATTCACAAAGTTTGCAAATGAAGATCAATCCATCTGGAAGAGGGCCCTAAGTGAAGAACACAAAAGCTCTCTCCAGTCAGGGTTCTTCTGCCTTAGAGGTATCAATGGAAATGAACAAAACGCTTTTCAAAGCCTCTCGACGGCTGGTTCTAGCCGAGATAGAATGAAATTAAGCGCAAGATTAGCCTCCAGTTGTTGTATTAATCATAAGAAGTATAGTGAAGATTTATGGCCAGTAATAAAACATCTTCCGGTTGTGAATCTATTTAGAAAGAAACAGGCTAATGAAGAAAGTTGGTATAGGGTATTACAGCCAGAACGTTGAATCTCTGCAACACAATTAAAGCCAAGTCTTCAGTGATATACTCTAGCAAGGAGATGAAGACTTGAAGAATATCATCTTCCAATATGCGCTCTTTATCTATGAAACTGGACAAAGAGTGGTTGATTCAAGCACGTAGAAGAATTTGATTGATGAGGATGTGAAAAGTCTTGATAAGACAAGGTCTGAAGTTGGACTCACTGGAGAGTTTTACCCCGTCCTCCTCCAGATTTCACCCCTATTCCTCCTGGATTCACCTCGCAGATGCCCCATGGGTTCACATCAGCCTGCTCTGCCTCAGGTTTTTAATGAAAAGGAAGGTTGGAAGAATGAATTGAATGATGTCCAGGTTGGCTCTATCTTGTCTTCCGAATTTGATACATGAAGTGCTGAACAAGTGTCAAATGGTTGCCTGAGTTCCAGGAGAGTTATGAGCTTCTACATACGAGGAATTTATGCAGCTATTCGTTTGAACTCATGAGTGAACTTGATGGTGGACATAAATCTGTGGTATAAATTACTAATGCATAAGGATGAGGTTATTCTACATCCAATGTAAATATTGAAATCTAAAGACAGTCACATATTTGCTTGAACAACTCTGCTTCATGTAGATATTGACGATCATGTATTTAAGGCTTTGTGCAGTCATGGATAGGATGGAGCACAAGATTATTGGTGGTGGAAATTCTGCCATTTGTACAATTAAACTGTGTACTTTGAAAATTATAATTATGACTTTTTGAATTGAAAAATATGTTATGTCTATTTTGTAATTAGGTGATTTTTAAAAAGGGCAATTAAGATAATTCTAAATTGTATATCCCAGAAAATGATGTTTGTAATTGACTTAAAAAATGTTTTGTTTATCGTCATAAACAAATTAAAAATTGTATATATGTTACCATTAATTTTTATGAATTTGAAATACTAATATGTTTTATTTGCTAATTAATACGATTTGATGTCTATTCACTTCATAAAGACAAATTAGAAGCATGCGGATAGTGAGGACTACTTTTATTTTATGCATTTTAGTCTTATAAAATAGTTCATTTTTTTATTTTCCTTTCAATTCAACATAAAGAGTGGTAAGCGCTTTATTTCAATCAGCTGTAAGTATATTTCAACACTTCATGTATAAAAATGGTCGAAGGTGAAGATGACTTCAATACCATGGGAAATAAATTGCTGTGATACATGGAAAAGATTAAGAATCAAAACAGTAATTGAATGATAGGAAATTTATTAGCTATATTACTATGTACTTCACAGAAAGTATGTAATGTCTAGCCAAGAAGACCTCGTCCATTATTACCCAACTGTTTGAAAAACTCAACAGCTTCTTCCGTTTGGACTCCTGGTGGAAAAATAAACTAATGCTAAAGCTAGCATGATGCATGATTGAGAAATCATTTTGTTCATGAAAGGTATTGACACATGGGACAAAATCACTGTAAGAATCATGTGAGGATACATTTTTAAGAGGTTATCTTGATTTTCATCTTTTTCTCTTGGTCTATTCCGGAAACTGAATTTTTACCTACTTTCTCATGGCACACCACTTTTAAATTTTTAATTGCCTGGATCCAATTCCAGTAATAAAACAATAATCTGTTATAGTAATGACAATGAACTACTAATGCACCTTCATTAAAATGGTTTCTTGTGGAAGGCAGATTTTCTGTGCCAAATCTGATAACCTAAAGTACGCTGTAACTGAAAATCTCATAGTTAAAAAATATGTATTTTAATGACACTGATTGAGGTAAACAGTTTCAATGTTTAAAAGTGCTTTAAAAATGTTTAATGCTTTTCACCAAATTTATTTTGTAACAATTTCACCTGCGCTTTCACTGCAATTCAATAGGATATTCGTATCATCCCACAGAACACAAATCTTACTTTTATTACAAAAATATTTTTGGAGATAATTTCAAGATTCCATTTAGGTTCAAGTAGCCATTACTATACATTACATAATAGGAAATCAAAACACCGTGTACCACAGGAGGTGGACTTCAGCTCTTGATGTAGTAAAAGAAATGATTATTCTTCCGGTTCGGGAAATATTCAGATGGCTGAATAATTGGAAATGGCGGTGATTTTCAGGTATTTTTACTTTATAAGCCAATTATATTTATTTACTCCATAATTGTTTATAATAAACATGCTCAAGAATTTAATATAATACCACAAATTGCATATTGATGTATTTTGATTGGAATTCTTTTAATTCTAGGTTACCAGAGGATGCAATTTCTCTGCCTGAGGGAGTGGTTGAACCCTGTTTTACCTCAGATTATATATAATTTAGATAAATGGTGGTCTTATGACTTTTTTCCTATTATATTTTACATACTATTCACGATGATTAAATAAAACATTGACCTCTAAGAGCATATATTGAAAATGCAAAGACATTAAATTCATAATCATTCATAACCCAAGAAGTGGCTAGTAAAGCACTGATATCATTTCCAAAATATAAAAATAACGATGATTCTAAACAGGAAATGTAAAGGTGTCACAAATTTTCAAGTAAACTTATAGACAATATTCAATTCAAAAGAAGCCAGGCACTATAGAACTAAAAAATGGGAAAGAAACTGTTGAACAATGTAAACATACTAAGGAGGCATCATAGACTCAAAAATTGGTATATTACAATTTTAAAAGCATAGCAAGTAAAGACATGGATTCGATAGTGACACCAAAGCAATGAGATGGATTATTTCTGAAACTACAAACAGAAAAGAGGAAGTTTAATTTACAAGAACATTTGAATATAAGGAATGCAATATCAGGATGAGCATTTATATTTAAACTGGAGAAGCCAATGACAATACATAAAATGTTACGGAACCACCAAATTCGATCAACACCTCTGAAAACTAATCAAAGCACGTTTAAATGGAGCAGAAGTGGTATTACTGAATTATTATGGTCACAATCCAAGAAGCGGAATTTAAAGCAGTGGTATGGTTTTCGTAAGATAAAAATGGAAAGACAACACTGACATCATCGGGTACTGATACCGCAAGTCGGTGAAATGTGTTGTACTACACAAAAAAATTTTGTGGAAAAGAACTACACTCTATTCTTTCAGAATTGACACAATATAAGAACTTATGTCTTAAACTTTGCAGAATTCACAATATTATGTCAATGTTTTCAATGATAAGTAACCTGGTACAATTTCAGTGAGATTGATGGAGAATTCTTATAAAACATGCAAATAACATCAATAAATAAATATTTTTTCCTAAATATAAGGAAAGAATTATTGATATGGTCATGGCTAAGAGAGAATCTTAACTGGAAATGTCAGCATACAAATGTCAGTATTTTTAGGGGAGAGTCAAATTGTATTGAATCCGAGGTAGGTGGCTGGATGATAGAGAGTAACTTGATATAGGCATTAGGGGTGCCAGTGGGGCTTAAAATGTTCAAAATGACTACTTTCCACATCATTCTCAGTTGTCAAAGCTGGTGCACTTTACTCCTCATGAATTACCACAGGTATCCATGTCATTTAATTGTGCACATCATGAATGAAACACAATAGAAGGAATGTCAGAGGCTAAAGTCGAAAATACCATGCCGACATCATTAACTTCATAAGGTGGACAGAGGAATTTTAATTTTTGGGGATATTCCTGGAGAGATTGTGGGATATTTACTTGACCAATGAAACTAATTGACAGCATTTAGTGTTGTAGTCTCAGTAAGTTCCATATGATTTGCAAACTCTTTCCAATAGTTCCTGGTTGATGGTAAGAATTGTTTTGTATTTTCATAATTCATTCTCCATTTTCCTCCTCAGCCATAATATTCCTCAACTTCATAGTCGTTTTCATCTCTTTAGTCGCCAATGATCAACTGCCTTTCATTCGCTCTCTTAGGTAGTCACTCTCCAGTTCAAAAATTTAACGATCATCACTATCATTTTATAACAGAAATCAGTAGTCATTACATCTGTAGTAAGCTACATCTAGCGAGCAAAGAATTCTACTACTCTGCTGGCATTTTTGCTAAGTATGAAGGCAAACTCTGGAAAATTTGTTCTTTTCGCCTGCCTCACACAATAATGAAAATGGAATTGCAAAAACGTGCATAGCCTCCATATTAAAATGATACAATTCCTGCAAAATAATGTATGCTTCCTCGATAAAAAATGCTGAAAGAATAGAGACAATACGTCAAAAATACCCAAGAATGTTCATGTTTTATATAACTGGGCAGTGTTTTTTAAAATAAAAAAACACAATGCATCCACAAGAAGAATCTTGGATAAGAGGGTATTTATATTCAGATGGGAAAGGGTGAACTTATCAAAAGATTGAGTGTTTTGGTGACATGAAAAATAAATAACTTTCCTATAATAGTTAAACATTCCTAGGTGTGATATAAGCTGTTTTGCTGTTTCTGGGCTGGGACAGTCCATTATGAATTGACTTCATTTTACCCTCGGCTAGTCAAATGAATGCAACGTCAATAAATGGCCTTAATATCCAATATCAGGCTTAAAATACTGACATTCTCCCACATACATCTGATACTATAAGAGTTCAGCCTTTTCAAGTACTGTTCCAGTTTTTTTTCCAGTAATCAGAGTGAGAATTCCCCAAGATTACAGCATCATCAATGTAACAATGAACTCCCTCCAGACCATGTAAAACAGAATCCATGACCAACTGGTAAATTCTGGGCGCACTACAGACACCATATGGCAATCGATGTACTTTATAAAGGCCAGGATTGTAATTACCACTTAATGTGCCTTGGATTCTTCAGATAGTTCCTGTTGTGTAAAAGCTTGGCTTAAATCCAAAGTTACAAATACCTCCCCCTGACAAGCTTGACATAATATCCTCCAATCTAGGCAGGGGATACTGATCCCTTTCAATGACTGTGTTAACTGTATTTTTGAAAGCAATGAACAGACTAAGCTCCCCATTTTCTTCGGCACCACTACTAAAGGTTTGCCCATTCAGAAAGCCTTAAAGGTTCAAAATACCTGATGTAATCTAGTTTATCCCTCCCTTTAATTATCCCTAAATTTTAAGGACATATCACAAGTCCTCTTAATATTGGTACAGCAGCTTCATTAACTTTAACATGAGCTCTGTCATGACCAGTTTTGTAATTTCAGTTCTCATAAAAAACAAAGGGATATGTCCTCACAAACTCAGCTGCTTTTCTGTCCAAGAGGCATATTCTGAGATTGTCTCTCCATCCTGACAAAAGTATATCCAACCAGACCGTGCCATTAGGGGCAGTTTCAAGCAAGAATATATGACCATCAGAGAAAGTATGCCCCTCTTAGAGGAAGATTAAACCCATACATGGACTTCATGTTCCAGTCAAGACCCAAGACAGACTTGTGGACCATAGAACTCTCTACAAGCTTTACTCTGGATCAAATTACTCTACCTTCATTGCAGATACAGAGGCAACTTAATTGACCTCAAACACTACATCTACTCCCTCTACTTTTAAGGTACATTAACATAAATCAGATCACGAACCATAGTTGAAACCATCTAAATATTGGGGCTGGGCTACTTAATGGTTGGTCGGGGAGGGACCAGGTTGGCTCTCTCTGCTTTGTTGGGGTCTTTGGCTACTTTGTCATCCAGTGGATGCTCTGGTGGAAGCTTGGTCCTGGTTGATCCTCCCTCCACTGAGCCTTTCTGCTGAGCTTTCCACTGAGCCTGAGCTGAACAATACATCCTTTCACCCAATGCACCACATTATCACAACACAGCTTAGCAATGTGACCCTGCCTTCTGCATGGGTAGCACTCCCATGACTTCACAGGACATGTATCAGGGTTTTGGGCTCATCCACAATCCCAGAAACCTGAAGAGATCTTCCTGCTGGCACTCCTGCCATCAATTGATCAAGATGACACACTAAATATAGTCTTAGTAGATGGATGGGATTGTAACATAGTGACTCAAACTCAGCAAGCAATAATTCTTGCACCAAGCCGAAAGCTATATCAGATGTGAATGTGGTCTCCAAGATCATCCGATGCTGGATGATAATCTACAGAAGTTCAAAAAAGTCTTAAATCACAAGTGGAAGCCAGTTTCTGAAAACATGCCCTATACCATGAGAGATTTTCATGGGGCAGTTAGTCTCTCTCACAGAAGTGAACCCTTTCTGGGATTATAAGTTTTCTCAGATGAAAGTGGCCAGAGAGCATGGTCACGAATTGGGTGAAATACTTCATCTTTTTTTGGTCTAACAGGGTTTTAAGGGAGACATAATTTTCTGGCCAAACCAAAGTTTAAAAAATTAAGACTTTCTCCCCTCTGTCATGTCGTTTATAATAAAAAAATGTTCTAAACATTTGACATATGAGGCAAACTCCTATTTTCTGGGAGTAAACTCCTCAATGTGTCCAATCACTATCTTTCTACCACAGAGTGACAAATCACATGTCACTTTTTTTACCTCAACACCACTTGAAATCTTTTTGGAAATTAAACATAGAAACTCAAAATATCAACCACACATTATTAACTTGACTGTTCACCAAAATATACTCAACCAAGATGCTTCTCTCTGCCAAAAATACATCCCCAGATGTCCGAAATTAGCATGACAGCTATGCATCGCCCAACATCACAAAAATGCCCACCAGCTTCAAACACTTACAGTTCAATTCAGTTGAAAGGCTTGCTCTGTCTGCAGAAAAAGAGTTTGCTCAAGATAACCTGCATGGGACAAATGGCCAAAGCATGTCTCAGCCAAGCAGCTATTTCTGCCATGATCCTTATTATCCCAATAGTATTCTTTAATCTATTCTTATCTCACATTCATGTACGTGACTGGGTGCCCTGGGTTCAATTATTATCTGTATACTTCAAAGCTCAACAAACATTCAATTATCATGAAAACATAAATCTATTAACATTTGTTCTTACTAAAAGCAGCAGGGAGCATAAGCTTCCTTAGCTGTAGTAGCTGTGTAGAAATTCAACTGGCACTGAGCAGACTATTCATTAGATGAAGTAACCGTTCATTTATTAATAGAATAAAATTTCATCAATAGTTAAAATATAAATTTTATGATATTTTCAAGCTCTATTCTTGCATTTAAAAAAATATGTATGATGATTCACAAACATTCCTATGGACCAATGATATAATTCAAGCCAATACACCTGGTAAGAATCCCATTTTCCAAACTAGGACCTGATAAAAGAATGAGTCACAGATGGTAGATGGTAAATGACTCCAAGATAAAGGGGTGATAGGAGAACAAGGCTTGACTAAATACCAAACCTAAGTGGCAGTATTAACAGGGTAAGGGGGATGAGCTGTGGCATGGATGTGTCGGTTACTGTGATGCTGACTGGGCCAACGATCCAGACGACCGTCGTTCGGTCACAGGTACTGTGTTCTTGTCTCAGGGTGGCCCTATCGTTTGGCAAAGCAAGAAGCAGTGTTCAGTGGCACTATCTACCACCGAAGCCGAGTTCATGGCCGTCTCCGCTGCCTGCCAGGAAGCACTGTGGCTGCGCACCTTACCTTGAGACTTGGAGCCCTCCTTAGCGTCGTCTCCAACCCTTATTTTCAACGACAATAAAGGGGCAATTGATCTGTTGAAAAACCGAGGGTACAGGCCAAGAACGAAGCACCTAGACCTTCGACATCATTTTACCAGGGACAAGGTGGAATGTGGCGACGTAGGGATCAAGTACTCCTCTACAGATGAGATGACAGTTGACGCATTAACTAAGTGTTTATTTGTGCCCAAACATAAAAAATGTTTTGGGAATATGGGCATAACATTCTCGTAGATTTGATTATTTGTGCAGGCGGGGGTGTTGGAATGTTGCTCTCCTTCGCTATCGCTGATAAAACTACCCTGTGGCGTGAATGCAACCGAGAATCCATTTCTCACAATTTTGCTCACTGACAACAAATTTACTGCGCTTTCCGGAACGTACATGACTTCTTTCGCTGTCACTTGCTCAACTCTGTCCTTGGCTATCACATCTAGCTTCACACTGCCATTCGCCTTTGCTTGAATTGTGTCTTGATTGGCAACAGTTATATCCACATTTGGGCAAGTGTCAAAGTTCTTTAAATTCATCTTCTCCTTGGTGATGTGAACTGATGAGCAGGAATCGACATACCAATTTTGCGGCGAAATCATCGAAGAAGTCAATAGAGCCACAAACGCACTTTCATTTTTCGACCCGCCGGATTTGTTATATTCTTTCTTCTGATTTTCCCCCGGCTTCTTCTTCACTTTGCACGCCTTTGCCATATGCCCGAATTTGATGCATTTGAAGCAACGTGGTCCTTTTTTCATATTCCCATGAGCGATGAATGCCGTCTGAGAATTTGTATTTTTACCTGACTTGACGTCCTTGACGTCCTGAAGAAGTTTCGTCTTGATTGTGTCAGCCGTTATCGCCGCATCGGAACTCTCAATGCCCATAATCATTGGTCTATATTCATTCGGAAGACCAGCCAACATCAAAGTACCAACCCACTCGTCGGGAACATCAAAACTGAGGCCTTTAAGCTTGTGCGCAGTCAAAACAATTTCATTGGCATATTCTTCGACGTCGTTTTAATTTTCGAGCTGAAAGGTGACCAAAGTACGAAGTAAACTTACTTTTCTCGTGAGACCAGAGTCTTCGAACGCTGCTTTCAAATTATCCCACACTTTCTTTGGAGTATTTGCTGACTGAATATGCGAATAGTTCACCGGGTCCACGCAGAGAATTAATTTGGACTTCGCCTTCGCCATTTTTCGGCCATCTTCGACGTCCATACCGTCGATGCATCCCCACATATCTTCATGCTCGAGGTATGCTTGCATGGCAAATTTCCAACTCGGATAATTCTATAATTCTCGCGACCTTTCAGTTTTTCGATTGTTTGGATACCTTGCAGCGAGGAAGTCATCTTCGTTACTTCTTGAACTTCGATCTGTTGAACTGTTGCGCCCGGATCCTGGGATTTCAAATTCTGCTGAATATCTTCGAGTTCACTCGTACCGGACATAAGCGACGATCAATTTCACTCGGCTTAAATCGTACCGCGGGCCGTTCCTCACGTAACTCGACGTTCTGGGCCCATAACGTGTGAAGATATGGTGCGATTTCGGAGCGAGTAATGAAAGACACGTCTCAATGCTTTTGATACAAGTCTGTATTCTTCAATAAATACACCAACAATGACCTCTCGAGTTAAGGTAAACAACCCGTTACTATACATAAGATTATGGTTTTTGAGCAACATTCCAACAGTGTTTAAATGGAAATAAATCTCACTACCATTAAACGAAATTCATCAAATTGACCGCCATGATGAGACTTATTATTATTCAAATGTTTATTAACATTCATTTTTCGTCCGAAATTAGGAAATTTGCGAGTTCACCTATGTCTAAACTCTAGGAGGAGGTTCAAAACAAACCATGAAACACGGATGGGGCGGACTGCATGAAGCCCAGACCTCAATCCCTTAGGAAGTATTTTGGCGTTCATTATGAGGAAAATGCAGGAAATGCGGCGGTTTTCGACCCCCTCCAACGAAACGACCCCAAATTTAGATGCAATGTGGAAAATGGGGGAGGAAGAATGGGAAATGGACCCAGTTATATGATGCCAAAATGTGGGCAACTCCATGTCGCAGGGACTTGGTCAGGAAATCGAGAATGGAGGGGGATGGATTGATTATTAGGCTAAGAAACATATTCATCATTTATATAAATACCAGCTAAATTCTCGATGATCAATTACTGTGATCATGTGCACACATGACTCAGGTTAGAAGATTTACGAACACATTTTAACCTTTAATAACCTTTCCAACTAGATGTAAATTTGTATAGGGTCCCTTTCCATCACCCGTGAATATTCATTAGCACAAAGAGATGAAATTTATGACCCTGTAAAAAGTTTGCGAATATCTTCATGTGGGGCGCACACAAATTCAACCTCCATAGAAGCAACAATATTTCGACATATTTGAAGAGGAATACATACTGACGTAGCAATCGTATAATCTTTGATAGTGCACATTCCTAATTTACACTTCATACTACACAGCGGATTTATGAGGGGTATCCAATTTAGCATACGGAAGATATCAAATTACTGCTTAGTCGCTACATGGAAAAGATGATTTTCAGTATTTCATCACGCGTTTCATTGTTGTGGGAGTATTATTTACGCGTGAGGGTAAGAATGCTCCTCATATAATTTAACTGTGAAATTTTAGTGAAAAATGTTTCACTACGAATATGCCAAAAGGTATTTAAATTATTAATCTTATCCTCCTTATTTTATTAAGTTATAAGTATAACAAGTGTGAGTATTATTAGTATAAGTGTAATGAGTATAATTAATATCCTTCAACCTCAAAGTTGAACTGTTTAACTACTCGCCTAATGTATTACTCCTAGCCTATTGTAACCTAGAAAATAATGCTGGGAAAACTTAAAAAACCGTTTTTATGATCTTTTCAAGAAAATTTCACACTTATTTGGTTTCCCACTCAGATAAGAAATCGGTATTTACAAATTCGGCAGATGAAACCAAACTCCAATTTCGCTTACAAATAATTTCTCTCTTAAACTATATTATTTAAAATTGAAAGTAGCCTCAGGTAAGTTCACACAATCGAGTGATTGACACCATCACATATCCGATCTATTCCCTCGTTCATGCATAGCTTTTCATTGATTGATAAATTGGCGAGTGAGTGGATTTGAACATCAGACGACAGGCAGGACATAGTAATCAAGTGGGGCCGAGTGCCCGAGAAGGAGAAATAAACATCTCACTTGACGATCAAGGAGACCGCTCAGATTCCTTCACAAAGCCCGAATATGTGTGAAACTCACACACTTATGGTTGAGGTCAATTTCCATTCGCTGAGCCTTCCGCGGATTCCTGTGAAGTTTTGGCAACAATAATGTAACATTACATAGATTAATTGTGAGGGAACTAGAAGAGGTCACGCCCAGACTTTCTCGGCCGCATACGAACGCACTACCTCTAAGCTATTGCATCGATCAAGATAAGTCCGCGTCCAGTGGTTCTTACTATGCATCGAAAAAAGAAAATTCTACCGTTTTCTTTAAAAACTGAACGAAATAAGATATCCTGGACTTTTGAAAGTAGTTTTCAGAAAGTAAATAATACTGCGTTGGGAGGAATCAATAAATTTAAGTGTCTGAGACGACCTAAATGCATGAGGGCGGAATTTTAAGTAGGATATTGAGGTATCGGCCATCGAAAGATACTTCTTAAGATAAACGTTCTTCTCATGGAAACCATTCTATTCTATCAGATTTCCCATATTTTAACTTGAAATTTACAACATAATACGGCAAAATGTAGCAGTAATGTTTGATGTTTCTCGGAAGTATATTGAGGCCTATTAAAATGACGTTCATCCACAGCTGTTTCCTGCGCGCGAAAAAAATTTTCATCGTCAGTGGATTTGATCTGGAGAATAAAAGCATTGTGTCCCCCAACTAAATTCATTCTTCGCAACTCTTCTAAAGTATCAATAATGAAAATTGCTTTTTTTTAATTGTCCAAAGTTCTAAAAAATATGGTAAGTATCTCTACATAATTGACTACAACTTCGGAACATCGACTGGCTTTGGAGCGAAGCAAACTCATCACGTTTATAACTACAAGACGATCTCGCGAACGTGAACCTTACTTGTATTCCTATTTAAGCGACGAGTAAAATCGATATCCATTCATACATGGTTTGAATATTCCCAGTTTCCATTGGCCGTCTCAGTGTAGTTAAGTTGTTGAAGGAAGAGCGATTTTAATTAGTTCCCGCTCAAGCCAAATTCAGACGCAAATGAGTTTTTCGTTAATGTTTTCCGCCACTGAAAAATTTCTTCATGTTCATTATGGATACGAACATCAAATACTCCCTCGCATTGACGCCTGCTACAGTCTGCCTCATCACTTAAGACATTTTCTGTACGTCGAGTAAACCATAGCACTCTGTTTCGAACAAAAACTACTTTCACATTAGTCAGTTCTCAATGCATGAGTTGGAAATTGTATTGAAATAGTAAAAAATAATGGTTAAGAACGGCATGTGAAATTTCTACGTCCTGCACTAATGGCTAAAGATATTCAACAATAAATTCATACTTTTTATTTCATGACTACCACATGACCACCACAAATGGAGGGTGCAAAATGAGGTAGTGAGTCGTATCAGCATGGCCAAGACAGCTTTAATAAGAAAAACGAACTTCTCTTCTCCACCAATATCAGTTTGAAATTGTGAAAAAAAACCTTCTCAACACGTTTGTGTGGAGTGTGCTGCTCTATGGCTGTGAGACGTGGACATTCGGGGAATTGGAGAGGTTTAGGTTGGCTGCATTAGAAATGTGGCGCTACTGTAGAATGCTGATGATTCCCTGGGTAATGAGTACCAACAGTGAAGTGATAAGAAGGGTAGGGGAGGCGCCATGTTTGCTCGAGACAGTTAAAAGAAGGAAAGTAACATGGAACGGCCATTTTCTCTAACATTCAGGATATATTGTTAACATACTGGAGGGCACAGTGGAAGGGAGGAACTATAGGAGCTGGCCTAGACTGGAATATACTGGACAGATTTATGAAGAGCTGGGATGCACCTCATTCCACCTGATGAAGGTTTTGGCCCACGACAGGGATGAATGTAGGAGAATTGCTGCTGCAGAACATTCCTAGGATTGTAACCAGAAGAAGAAGACTACCACTAAACATAAAGATATTAAATGTTTAAGGGGCCATTTAGTGGATTTTCGCCCAATGACTCGTGCGTAAAACACTTAATTACCACAGACCGTCCAGCTCTTTTCCCATTTAATTGATGTAGTTCAGTAAACCCCCGCTTTACGATACTAATCCGCACCATGAGACAATTCGCATTGTGAATTCCATCGTGAAGTGAACCAGCATTCTACCAGCCACGGGATCGGTTTTATTACATCGTTACTCGTTCCTTGGGACACGGTTGAAAGGATTGCGAAGAAACACCTTGACATAGAAAGGACTAAAATATGTGACATACTCGGGCGACTATGAAGAATAAGTAATTTGACACTTCAAGAGACTTCAGTAAGAGAATAAAAAAGACCTTATATCAATTTGTTAAGTGAAAAGTTTTTCCCATTCATTTGCCTACATCATAATTTATTTACCTTTTAATGTGCGTGTACCAATATTGCAAGAGGGGTTACCAATATTGCACGCTGACAGTGAAACTTGTTTTCAGTAATGTTTCTATTAAAATTGTAAAGTGTTCAAGATTCCTATAACGTGTTTATTGTTATCGTACCCAAATAGCGGATTCCTTCAAGATGGCAGTGGGCCCCCAAAGTAAACAACAAGCCCTGAAAAACTTCTCCTACCCTGATGAGTCAGTGGTACCGAGAGAGGTGCTGTGAGTGATAACTTTCCCATCTGCTGCAATGTCTATTGTAAATCGGCATTTGATCTCCGAGGGACGTCCTTGAACGGGAGAGAGATGTCAGTCTGCCAACTTGGAGTAGGGAGAAGTAAGATCGGCAGAAGCGATAGACATGGTGGAAATGTCAATGATGGGCTTGCTCCCAGTTTAGCTGCTTCGGAAAAAGGCTGTCAGTAAAAGTCTCCCATTTGATCCCATCGTGTTTGTTGTTCGGCTTTCAATCTCCACGGGATGACCGAGAGAGCGATATCTAAACAGCTGGCACGGCGTAAGGAGTAGGATAAACTGTGAACCACATGACAGCCGAGAGACGAGGAGATATGATAGAATATTATTATTCACGGAAAGGCTAATGACTATTCCTTCACCTGTCGTCTATGCATTACTCTATGCCATTATTCTCTCATACTTAGCATGTTCCTACCGTTACTCAATGCCTAATTTTTTGTTTATAGTTTCAATTAACTTCTAACGTCACCTTCTTTATTTATGCGTGTTTCTTCGCGTATCGCTCAGGCGATTATGATCTAGAAACGATGGCTCGAGGCCAAGATAAAGACGCGTGATTATCGATGCTGAGCATTTCCCATAGGTATGACTAAATTATACCTCACCTTCTCCAATCATAGGTGGAAAATTGCGATTATTAATAAAGTTGCTGAGATGAGGATTTACTTTTAGACGGCGAATACGGGAGTGAGGTGGTTTATCTTGCGTATTAATGCAAGGAACATCGATGTGCAGTCAATGTGACATATCTTATTTGAGGTGTAACTGTTGGTTACCTAACATTAAAGACACCACAGATCATTTGGAACCTGTACTCGATTGTGTACCACAGAATACATTACCACTGATGTAATGAAAACAATCCCGCGTCCGGTCGAATGCTGGTTCACTTTAAAATGGAATTAACTAACGAACGGCCCGTGGAACGAAATGACGTCGTAAAGCGTGGGTCTACTGCACTACATAATTATTGGGGACAGCTAGACGGTCTGGGGTATTTTACGTTTTACGATAACGGCCCTAGTTCCATGTGCGAATATGTACTTGTAGGCTTCTCAAACATTTTTATATCTTTCTGGCCACTGGGAGACATGAAAGAAAAAAATACATTATTTTTAAAAAACTTACGCCCTGAACGCTAGACACAATGTGATGCGAATATGCTGGTTTTCAATGTTTCATCAAGTATGTCGCTCAGGTCGAATATTCAATAGAGAGAGATGTGAAAGACAAGGCCTCTCACAGCACAAATTAGCCTTGAGCTAACACTTGCTGGAAATATTTTCTCTTTAGAATTTACTAGAGATTTAAATTTATTTTCTATGCTGAGAGTATCAATGCATAATTTTCCGCAATCGAGCAATATTTGACACACCATACTTTGCATGATGAAATGCATTCTTCGTTTCGTATGAATATGAAAGTTATTTGATTGAACAAAGATTCACCTGATCATCTGATAACATAGTACATATTTAACCTTTACATAATTTGATAGAAAATCGATCCTCGCAATGGAAAAACTGTTGATATGATAAACGTTAATTTCACCTGTTTTTCCTGAGTAGCCTCCCCTGATATATCCCTAAATGTATCGTTTGGACGTAAGTTTGAGAAAATATTGCTAATTTGTTGCTCTCATGCAATAACGTTTTTGAGTAATTTATACAATAGGAACGTCCGGATCATAGGTACTCCTCTTACGATAGGGAAATCGGGAATATAACAACTATATTTAAGAGCGGGGATAAGGAAGTTCTAGAACTATTGATCTATCCCCACCAAGGCTATCTCGTACAAACTATTGGTTCACATAATAGTCAGTTCAATCATAGGGTATTTATACAGTAAAAACTAGTAAATTCAAAACCTGCATGGATTCTTAAAAGGCGTATCCTGCGATAACTAGCTAGCCTTCTTTCGCCACGATATTCTTTCCTCCGGAGAAAGGCTCGTCCAAGTAGACGCGATACCTATAGATTTGAAAAAAGCTTTAGATAAAGTCACGCATTCGAAATTATTTGTCCAGCTGAAAGCCTATGGAATACATCACGATATAATATATATTAGATGTAAGATTTCTAAGATAACCACAAACAGAGGGTAATTCCATCTGGCGTTAGTTCAGATATGGTAAAAGTAGCATCGGGTGTACCACAGGAAAGTGTCATTCGATATTTTTTTGTTTGTTAATCATTTCACCACTGTAGCTATGAGCAAAATTCGCCTATTCCAGGATGACGCTGTATTGTACAAGTATATCAACGCCGAGTCTGATAGAATTGCGTTCATGAAAGACCTAGATGATATAAACGAATGGAGCAATACTTGGCAGTTAAAATTAAATTTTAAAAAGTGTGTCACTATCAATTTTTGGAAAAAGAAAAAAGTTACCCAACAAAACGTCTCACTTAATCAACCCGCACTTTCAAATGTAGAGTCTGTTAAGTACTTAGGGGTGACCCATACTCAGGGCTCGTCCTGGTGGAGGTACACATCGGAAATTAGCGGAAAGACAAGTCGTACATTGGGATTTACCAATGTAAACTGAGAAAATGTGACGAGAAAAAGGAGCTATGTTAATTTCCTCTCTTGAGCCCTCACTTGGAGTACGCCGCTAGTGTATGAGACACGAAGTAGAACTAGTTTAGATAAAGATCGGGTGCATCGGAGACCAGTGATATTTGTTTAAAATTGTTACAATAAACATATTAGTGTACCTAATTTGTTGAGGGAATTATGGTGGGAACCTCTAGCGAAGGTAGGCCGAGAAAGGTGTGGTTGAATGCGGTTGAGGAAATTCTTAGGAGGAGAAATATTAGGAGTCTTAAAAACAGGAGGGCGTGTATGAAGCAGCGTATGGGGGTAAATGTGTCAAAAGAGGCTTGCAATGATAGGTCAGTATGGAGGAAATCATAGAAGCAGAGTTTGGTGTAAAAATATGTATTTATGAGTGAAACTTGGTGACTCTGCCGACCCCGGAAGGGAACAGCGTGATTGGTATGTATGTACATCTACCGGAACGAAGGGATAATTATAGATTAAACCTTTTAAGAATGTCTAAAATAGAATTTTCTGCCACACGTTCAACATATTTTTCTAAAAGCAAACTATTATGGCTGAAACGACTACATAGATAAGATTAAGGAAATAGACTGCAGAATCGATAGATTTAAACTGTAATTTTTCCATGCACAATAAGGGACGATAATAGTAGAGATACAGTTGTTACATTCATTAACCCGGTTTAATAGAATAGGTTTTGCAGTTGTGCTACATATCATTACATAATTATTAGCTATTCCGCATGAAATTTTAGGCATGATATAGCTATAACATGATTTAGTACCTCCTGTTATTATTCATCAGTCGCATTAATGATACTAACCAGCAGTTGTATCTTTGATCGTGTTCTGCATGATAGAATGTTCGTCTACGTAGCACTCTCCTAGTCTCTGGTCTGACCGCGCATAGTTATCCCGACTGCTTTCGACCTGCGCCTGGCATACGGGGAAACGTGCACGGTTCTAATTTCAGCTGGAATGAGTGCTGCATGCCTGGTGAGGAATCACCCACTGACACACTTGCCAGTGGTGGCTTGCACGGTATCTCGTTAATGTAGATAATTGTAGGCCGACATATTGAGTAAAACAATAAAATTACAAGCCTGCGACTTTTTTCATTCAATTAAGTTGGGAAAGACTGGTTACAGCTTAGTTCACCAGGTATGAAGTGAAAATGATACATTTATCTTTCTTTATCCTCTTTCCCAGCATGAATTAAGGATATTCGAGTCATAAAGATTTATGTCGCGAATTAATCTATATCAAGACGAAAGCCACGCGCTTTAAAAAGTTGATCTGATAAAAAATATAAGGCTACGAGCAGGACTGATTTATAACAGGCTAGAAATTATGAGGATTTATGCAAGATATTAATTATAAGATTACTTCAGATTACACGAGTTTGGGGTTCTCTCGGAGTCCTGTAGTTTACTTCCTCGCTACATTTGTTAAGCCCTGAAAATCGATGAGAAATACCCAGTTGCAAGTCAGTACTGTAATTACCATCTCAACTCACACAGTCAGTGGTCACGGTTCAAGCTGAGGGACACAAGTCATACACTGAAGAAGAGCATCATAATTAATATTACGGGATGAAAAAAGGTACAAGACGTATTCCTTCCCTTAATTTTGAAATAGTGTTCGACAAATACTGAGATAGACAGTAATCCAACTAAGCATTTCTCACTTCATCAAACGTAGGGTCCTGCGGCATTCAAATTTAGTTCCCAGCATTTTTCAGGGAGTTCGCTACGTTGTTTGTTTCTGCGGAAAACAGGTTCTCGCACGTTCCTTTCGGGACTTTACAGGTCAATGTGGAGAGTGAAACCGTTGTTAGTGGAACCAAGCAACGTAGTGAACATCCGAATAGTACACGAATCATCAGATCAAACTTATTTTTCCAACTAGTTCTAGAATGAAATGTAATCATGTACTTAATTTTATGATATTTCGATTACTAACATCATCCTGACAGACAAAAACAGAGATAGAAAAAACATGGTACACGAAGCATAGCAATCACTGATTTCCATATTTACTTATCTGAAATATAAATGATGTGCTATCCGTTACTTGTTAATTTTAAATCACTTCAGATCACACTACCACACACTTGCTTACAGGGAATTATGTACCGCTTAATGATGGATGTTGAAGAAAACTTAAATCGACTTAAACGACCTATCGTACTCGTGTTAAGCTTGTATGACTTTTATTGGAGTCTCCAAAGAAATCAATGTCCTTTGAAAAGTGCCTGGAAAACTGAAGTTGCCAGATGTACACTTCCGATTGTCTACTAAGTTGACTCCCGATGCTGCCAGACATTGAGTGAAAAGACTAAACAAATCCATAGAGGAGATAGAAGCAAGATTAACAGCTGATGCTGAAAGACTTCCTGTCATCATGTTCTCAACACATTTACGAGAGAAAGACACTTATCATATTCATTTTATCGATTACAGATAATCAAAAAAATTAAGATACGGTAATATCGAGTTGATTTAGAGTATCCCCTATGAGATTTCAGACGAAATCATAGGAATTTCGGGAAGGTAGATTTTCTCTAAATGTACGAGTCGTAGAAAATATAACTTTTAGAATTATTTTATGCAGGAGATTTGAATATTAATAATAACGGTTTGTAATATAGAGAATTTGATTTTTCTCACTTGAACCAGTTATATAGAACATCAACATTGAATCGTTATGGGGTATTTTTCTCGGGATGGTCATATATTCTTTCAGCTGTTATATCACCTAAATTACAAAGCTGTTAGAGAAATCCATGGGAGTGTTTGTATTTTTAAGACCGGCTGATTCAAAAGTGGCCACTTACAATTTATACTGCCCTCTTTAAGCAAAAAATTATGCGCCGACCCCAAGGATCGCAAAAAATGCCCAGGAGGATTTAATTTTTCCTTAACCACATGGGAACGACAACAAGGACACATGCATCCTTCTCTATGCACGAACAAAACTATACCCCATGGACATTCAGAGCAGTCACCATATTCTCCTTCCAAAATAACAGTCATTAAATCGCCTGAATCACCATAGGGTCATTATAAAAGCCTTTACTTCGGGGCCCCTCTGCCCCAGAAGCCTATCTCGAGAGATACAACCTTCAAAGTATATTACTAATAGCTGGTTGAGGCATATTTCTCTGACGTTTTGCGCATTACTCACAAATAACTCGTACCTCAAATAACGGCAAAGCATAGAGTTCCAAAATATGTGGCCTGAAAAATTACCTCCTGTAAAATTGACAAAGGGACGGGCCTAAATGGAAACTCATTTCGGAATGTAGCCAGGAGCTTTCCCGTAATATCTTGATCACAATATCTGTAGAGGAGCTTTTAAATAGATTTATATTTACAATTCGCCAATTCAACCACTTTTGTATCAGAGGTTTTTCAACTGACTGGCATCGTCACAATGGCGCCCTAATAAAACCATCTACCTCAGTTTCTACGTTTGAAGTACAAAACATGTCCATGAAGTTCATCATGTAACCATAAGGTTAAATTCAACCTTATTTATGACTTAATTATATGATTTAATGACTGTTATTTTGGAAGAAGAATATGGTGACTGCTCTGAATGTCCATGGGGTATCCAACTAATCTAGTAGTACAAGACGTTGCCTTCTCATTAGCGTAAATAGACAGGGGTCTGTTATATCTCGGTAGCAGTGTCTGTAGAAGTTCTATCAAATAAATTTATAATTCAAAGTCGCCAACATAACCGCTATTATCGGAAGTCTATCAACTGACTCTCAGCGTCCCAACGGCGCCCTGCACAAGGCGGGCAGAGCCGACTCCGCTGTGTCGTCGAAAATTCGTTTTCACTTTCGTCGACGGAAAACGACGACAAAATACTCTTCAGGATCACATTATGAGAGATTTGAAGCAAAAATAACTCGGTGTATATCATTATGTAACTATTTCACTGCTTGAACTTAAAAAAAATTGATGAAAACAGTGTCGGATATTTCGTTTGGCAGATGTGTCAAGTAGAACGCATATTGCATAAAGTTCATATTATGATAAATAAATTGAGTTTATAAGTATTATAAAAAAGATATATACTCAATAATGTTATTTTATCGGTACTATATTAGTTTGAGTAGTTAGGTTTTCAGAGAAAATCGAAGAGGGGCGTTTTTCATGGAAATTAATGAAAGTTCAGTCCCTTCTAACAGTTTAAAGGCGAAATGGAAATAAAAAGTGACACCAAATGCAGAAATAAATTAGCAAATTAGCAATGACCGTGCAAAGTTTCCATTTTGTACTGAAAAAAAAGACATTTTCTATTTTGGACGACTATTTTCGATTTCAGTCCACTGCGTTGGTCGCGCAATTAGATTTTCTCTCGCGCTAAATTTAATGTTTAGCTGCTTTGTAAAGGGGAATTGCAATTTGTTAAATTTCATACGTGATGGTTTAAAAATCTTATTAATGACCTTCCCTTTTACAGAACATCAAGGAAACGATCATAGCTAGGGAATAATATTTCTTATATTATCGGCCACAAAGTGCGAGACTTTCCCTCATAGAGCGGCCATCATCGTTAGTTTTTTGTTCAATCTGTTGGGTATGACTCTCGTAGCGTGCGATCACGGTTGGATTTATTACGTTCAGAGGTGGGATAAATCAAGATTCAAAGACATTTATGTAAAAAAAATTATTGAGAGAAGAAGCTTGTTGAATAAGCACTTAACGGAAGCAGGTAGCTGTTTTCGGCGATTACATCCCGAAATAATTTAACAATCAACTTCTTTACTGATATGTGTTATGATGATTAACTTAATTCAATAATAAATTAATAAAGATAACACCTTTATTTTAAATAAATATTGAGTGAAACACAATACGTACATTAGCTATAAATATGAGTGTGAGAATATCTCTCACGTGACAACCACAGGGTAGAACAACTATTACAACGAAAGATTAATTCTTAGCAAAAGTAGACATAGGGATCTGGATCAGCCATCTTTACCTGTTTTTTTTTCCAAATTCATACTTCGCTACCACTTCTAAAATCTCACCTCTTCCTGGACATCCTTTCCACACTCCTCATATTTAAATATTTGTCCAACAAATTCACTCACGGGTATCTCAATCTTCAACTGAGTATATTGAGATGGAAAAATAAACGTAAACGTAATGACTAACAAGCTCATATAACGAATAATTGAATCGAAAATAAAACTAATCAGGCCATTGCGCTATGTATACTGTTTCTTTGCTGTGAACCCTCCTCCATTCTTATAAACTGCATCACAAAGTATAACTATTTACTTCGGTCCAATACTGAATAGAAGTATTTTACTAACTTACAGCGCTTATATTTTTATAAATTACAAATATAAATGCATTATATTGACGATGACATTAGTCAGTAATTCTCCTCCTTATACATTATTATATCTATTAATAAATTAATATTTTGATGCATAAATGAAAAAGACACGCATATTAGCACTACCCTCTTTACAGATGGTGTCCTCACAGCCCATGCCGTACTCGACACAAAGGATTAACTCGGAGGTGGCGAAAGCGCGAAAACTATTGAATTTTCTGCCGCCGGTAAATCATTCATCCTGCAACGACGTCTAGAGTCAGGTTGACCAGTCTTCGGGGTAATATTTGGCGATATTAACCTTCTCCGAAAGGAAACGAATGGCAGAACAAACTAACACGGCTTACGTGGTGATAATAAATTGAAATAATCCTGGGGTTTTGGAGAAATATGAAATGCTGAGAGACTAAGGATACGTGCAAGGTGATAAGAACAGAAAGAACTGGGGATTTAGGTAGGTAAGTGTGAAGGAAGGTAATGAAAGTGTGAGGGGACGGCCAAAAAAGGTAGACATATTCAGAGGAGAGAAGGATATCGATACCTGAAATCTCCTCAGAATAACTGGAACGCTACATATAGATGGCGGATGGCTATACAAACACCTGGTCAAATTATTTCATCAGTTGATTTTTCACGGTGCGTCGAGGATTATGTATTTATTTCTCATCGCGATGGCCTAGAAGTATCAGATATCTGTTATTATATCAGTTACGCACGATATTTAAATTTGATTCGAACTTTTAAACTTTGGAAGTCAATAAGAGAATTAAATGAATTTATTTACAGATTGATATTTGTTTTAACTTGTCATAATGGAAAAGCCTACGTCTTGATTGAAAGCTTTGGGACTCAAGCGGTTACCAGACTGTTATAATCAATGACAAAGCAGATGCATAATATTTATTCCGAGGTGCAATCACTCGGAGGTGGCGAAAGTGCGAAAACTATTGAATTTCCTGCCGCCGGTAAATCATTTCACTTAAATCATTCCTCCTGCAACGACGTCTGGAGTCAGGTTGACCAGTCTTCGGGGTAGTATTTGGCTATATTAACTTTCTCCGAAAGGAAACTTATGTCACCAGATGACCTACTTCCGACCTTCCGAGTTCGGTCCAACACTGAATAGAAGTATTTTACTAACTTATAGCGCTTATATTTTTATAAATTACAAATATAAATACATTATATTGACGATGACATTAGTCTGTAATTCTCCTCCTTCTTATACATTATTATATGGATTAATAATTTAATATTTTTAAGTATAAATGAAAAAGGCACGCATATTAGCTCTACCCTCTTTACAGATGGTGTCCTCACAGCCCATGCCGTACTCGACACAAAGGATTAACTCGGAGGTGGCGAAAGTGCGAAAACTATTGAATTTCCTGCCGCCGGTAAATCATTTTACTTGAATCATTCATCCTGCAACGACGTCTGGAGTCAGGTTGACCAGTCTTCGGGGTAATATTTGGCGATATTAACTTTCTCCGAAAGGAAACGTATGTCACCAGATGACCTAATCCGTCATCTTACGTTGCAGGCTCGTGCTTTAGTGGCGAGAGGGAGGAGAAGCGGGAGAGGAAGGAAATCAAGGTGAAGAAGAATGGTGTCGAACGTCGGAGTCTGCTGTCCCCCATCCACTGCCCCTCCCCCGTCTCTACCCCTCCACGCAGTCCCCTTACCACTCTCACCCTTCCCGCCCACCCACCTCCAACACTCCTCCCCGTTTCCCTTCTCCCCAATTCACCCTTACTCCTCCCTCTCCACCTTCTTCACCCCTCCCCACCACACCCCTCCTCCCGCCCCTCTACAGTTCCCCACCCACGAACCTATTCCACTAAATACCCCTCCTCCGGTCTCGATAGTCAAAATTTTCACGTTTAACCATGGGGAGGGCACAGTTTTTCAGTATTGGATCCTGTTCCAAGACTGACAAAATTAAACGGTAAGTGACCTTGCATTTAAAAAAATACGAGCCTCTTAGTATATTGTAAATATTTTCACAGAGCAGTCCTTCGATTACTGCATTATTATTATTCCTGTATCTGCTCTACACAGATCGCCGTCCTGATGGATGTAGAGATTTGTTACTCATTTTACTCTTGTTTCATAATATCCAGTAACCGCTGAGTGGTTTCCAGAAAGGAACATTTTTTTTCTTCTAACACAAACAATATAAAGGAAATCATATTCGAATGCAATGAACTCCAGTACTTGAAAACACCCAGCATCACAACAAAACTTACAGAAAGGAAACGGTCATGGTCCAGGAATTTACCTGCTAAATTGTAAATTTCGCTTTCATGCAAGATTCACGAATTCCATTGTATTCCCTTAGGAATACAATGACATTTATGAATAATCTCCTCTTCTTATGAAGAAGTAACCGAGACTTCTGAGAGAGTAGATCTACAAAAATAGCTTGCACTCTTACTTCATTATGTCCTAAGACCTGATTAAAGGCGAGTTGACCCGATATTCCTTGATTTCAGAGAGACATTTGGCAAAGTCCTCCAAAAATATTCACACACCATTGCAAACATGCCTATCAAGCAAACAAAAATTTCGATTGCGTACAGGACTTTTTCAGTGATCGCAGTGATAAATATAGTTATTGATGGTATTAGATTTGAAATGAATAGTCACATCAAAAAGAAAGCAAAATGTGCCTTCATCCTGGTCGATTCTTTTATCCATTATTTTTATAAATGACATAAGTTTTTGATTTAGCAGTAAATGTAAATGATGATTATTCCCCAACCATACAGAATCGGGGCATGAACTAAATAATAGTAAATGCACCACACTACACTTCTTATGAAGGTTTACAACGCCATGTCCACATTGTGGGTGGGGTAACACCTAGTCCTCAGATAAAGTTAAATAATTTGTAATTACCTTAACATTAGATTTTCGCAGAGAACACACGTACAAAATCTATTCGGTGCAGCATTAAAGAACCTTGGATAATTCGGGAGTATTATAGAAAAGTATTCTGATGATATAGTACCCACGAGAGAGATGCTAATTCCCTCTGGTAAGGCCATATCTTGAATGTACCTCGAGCATTTTGGATCCTGGATACAAAGTAACAACCAAAATTTACACACAAAATACAAATTAACACTGCGCACTACGAAAATAACTGCTACAAGTGAACACATAGTGTTTCTCAGTTTTTGGAGCAATATAATTTGGAGCTGCTAGATACCCAGAGGCTACACACTAGGACCCTTTTGCCAGAGAAATTCAGAACCCTTGTATTTCAAAGCAACTCTCAAAATATCCTTTTGGGGCCTCAACGCATATCATTGTCTGGCAGAGATATTTTGCCGAAGAGATGTATTCACAAATTTAATTTTTCCATGAACAATAAGTGACCTTATTAAAAACTGAGCTCCACGCAAAAGACATCGAAAATACACTTCACCATTTTACCTTCTAAAACAAAATCCCTTAATTATTTACAAGGCGGGTGTCATGACCCCCCCAAGCGGAGACTTGCAGGGTAGTATGACCATGTAGACTACCGATACTATTTCAATGCCACTACTTCTAATTTACTTGATAAGTTGAATACATCGATAAATTTATTTTTAAAATTTGTTTGAAAAAAAGAATTATTTTGTCCATCACTTTTATTCAAGCTCTTAATAATAATATTAAATCACAGTTAAATGCAATAATATCTTGATTTAAAGAATAAAGTTTGATTCATTAAATGTTTATTGTAGAAGGATTCAAAGAAGATTTTCTTTATGCTATTTGAGTAAACAAATCAGTAATAAAATACTGTGGTATTGGAATAATGCATGTGTAATTATTCTGATTAATCATCGAATGAATCCTAAAGGTTGTCCAAATTATATAAAAGTAAAGTCTTCTATCACATTCTAATGCTAAAATGCTCAAATTATTTGGTGAAAATGTTGGGTATATATATTATAAGGCATCATATTTAAGCACTGAGTCATAAATATATTTGAATATTTGTCACAAAATTTGTAAATGCTTTAGCTATGCATATGGTGATATATAATTCTGTCTGTGCTGTAATATGCTGTCAACTAATCCAAGCATTCTCCTATCGGTCTACTCCTAACAACCCAAAAATACCTTTTGAGTTCTGGCTCAGAGTCAGACGACTCATCTTAGCCTTCGTGTTAGACGGAATGAATTCTTACTAAGCAGACATTCAATAGGCACACATTTTTATATTTATTCTTTTAATGACCATCAATTCTGGTATTTCATTGTACAGGTCATATTTATGAAATAGATTTGCAATATAAACTTGTGAATATACTCATAATGAATGAGAATGGGGGTATGGATGACAGAGAGTTGAAAGTATTTCCTCCATAGCAGTGCTCCGGTCTTGAATACGAGAAATGGGCATTAATATGATCTCAAACTTCTGTTCACGTTAGTTGTTTACAACTTTATTTTGACAATATATCTTGGACTCCTTCATTTGCATTCCCTCTTATCCCAAATTGGGCTAGTGGTCTTTTCTTGCCATTGAAGTGTATGTATAAGTAATAAAAAATTTAAACCGGCACTCATACTGATCGAGCGATTCAAATTGCTTAAGATGTTAATGATTTATAGTAGTTCAATATTTTCTCACTAACACACCCTGTCACAAGCTTCCCACATTCTCACTGAATAGTATTTCACTGAGAATGATTCTCCATGGGCTAGCTTTTACATTTCCTCTGTGAATGAAAAATTCTTCGCATAAATATTACACCGACAGTGCTCCATCTTTCCTATCAGGGCTTCCTAAGTTTTCCCTCTGTTATCCATGTGTTCTAAGTTTCACAGCAATATTAGTCAGATTAAAAGAATCATTAAAATCAAACGGGAAGAGTGCTTGTTGCATATTAAATCTAGCTAGTCACAATAAAACAAACATGTACGCTAATTCAATTGCGTCAGCATAGTCCTGGTGTGCCTAAAAATGTGAATATAGAGACGATTTCACGATGAACTGATTTTTTGTCAAATGATTTTGGAGGCCTTCAAGTAATGGGTAATTTCAATGGTGTCATCAAAATCATAGGAATGTATGTCACAAATCCATCACAATTTACCTTAGAAACTTTCGCTTTCGGAGCTTAAAATCTTGATTATACAGTCAAGATTTTTTCTACTTCCTAAATCTAGATATTACCGTAATGCATTTCACGAAATGTTTTCATTTAATTTTCAGGTTTGACTTTCAACTTCACCTGGCGTATTATTTATACAAATGATTCATCTATTGTTAAAATTTTAGTTGTATATGAACTTGCAAATTGGAAAACAAGTTACCTTAACCTAATAGGCTCCTTCTCTACATGAGTTAAAGGACATGCCCTATTGAATAGACAAGATGCATGTTCATGTTTCAAAAATACTCATATTCAGAAAGCATTCATCCAAATTTCATGTCATGAGTTCCACCGATGCCATACGAAACCCTCTATAATAGCTCTCTTACTGATAGTTGCCTCCTCAGCCATACAAAAAGAGAACATGAACTTCTCCACTGTATTTTTTAGCAGATAATTGGGAGATATTACTGCTAAACGAAGGTGCTGAATGTAGTAAGTGTTAGCTCAGCACTCAGTATCAAATGACTGGTCACATCGAGGCCACCCACTGAGTGAATTTAATGACCAGCCTTTCATGGATACTTTACCGTCGCTTTCGGAGAGAGAATTTATCACCCTCTTTTGTGATGGTGAAGGCTTACATCAATATTACAACTCCAATGGGTGCTTGAGAGAGTGTTACAGGGCATTATATATGCAAAAAATATTGTGATGAAGAAATATTTTCATCTGTTTTCTGGAAAGATACTGATTTGAAAGCGCAAGTCGAAGTCAGGAGAATGCTTTAAAAAAATCAGCCACTGAGAAAGTCTGAATATTAAAAGTGGCTTCTCACCTTGGCACCTCCTGTTTGTGGTGATCATAGTGATTATAAGAGAGGCACTGCACTTATCGTGGTGGTAGAGGAAGGCATGGCCGGAGAGATGTTATGATTTGAGCAGTGAATGGATATAAAATTCCAGATGGAGATGAGGGTTTGGCGGAAGGTGAAACGTATGAACACTCCTACCAGAATCAGCAGCAAAAAACTTTTTTTTTTGGATTAAGAACCACATAGTAATCCATCAATACAAGTCAATCATTCACAAAGGTTGCAAACGAAGATCAATCCATCTGGAAGAGGACCCTAAGTGAAGAACACAAAAGCTCTCTCCAGTCAGGGTATTTCAACCTTAGAGGTATCAAGAGAAATGAACGAAATGCTTTTCAAAGCCTCTCGACGGCTGATTCTAGCCGAGATAGAAAGGAATTTACCGCAAGATAAGCCTCCAGTTGTTGTACTAATCACAAGAAGTATAGTGAAGATTTATGGCCAGTAATAAAACATCTTCCGATTTTGAATCTATTCAGAAAGAAACAGGCTAATGAAGAAAGTTGGTTTAGGGTTTTACAGCCAGAACGTTGAATCTTTACAACACAATTAAAGCCAAGTCTTCAGTGATATACTCTAGCAAGGAGATGAAGACTTGAAGAAAATCATCTTCCAATATGCACACTTCATCTATTGAAACTGGACAAAGAGTGGTTGATTCAAGCACGTAGAAGAATTTGATTGATGAGGATGTGAAAAGTCTTGATAAGACAAGGTCTGAAGTTGGACTCACTGGAGAGCTTTATCCCCATCCTCCTCCAGATTTCACCCCTATTCCTCCTGGATTAACCTTGCAGAAGCCCCATGGGTTCATATCAGCCTGCTCTGCCTCAGGTTTTTAATGAAAAGGAAGGTTGGAAGAATGAATTGAAGGATGGCCATGTTGGCTCTATCTTGTCTTCTCCTGAATGTGATACATGAAGTGCTGAACAAGTATCAAACGTTGCCTGAGTTCTAGGAGAGTTATGAGCTTCTACACAAGAGGAATTTATGCAGCTATTTGTTTGAACTCATGAGTGAACTTGATGGTGGACGTGAATCTGTGGCATAAATTATTGATGCATAAGGATGAGGTTATTCTACTTCCAATGTAAAAATATTGAAAACTAAAGACAGTCACATATTTGCTTGAACATCTCTGCTGTAGGTATATGTTGGCGATCATGTATTTAAGGCTTTTTGCAGTCAAGGATAGGATGGAGCACAAGATTATTAGTGGTGGAAATTCTGCCATTTGTACAATTAATCTGTGTACTTTGAAAATTATAACTGTGACTTTTTGAAGTGAAAAATATGTATTGTCTATTTTGTTAATGTGTTTTTTTTTAAATGGCAATCAAAGGCATTTTTAAATTGTATATGCCAGAAAACAATGTTTGTTATTGACATAAAATCATTTTTTTCATGAAAGGTATTGACAAATGGGACGAATTCGCTGTAAGAATCACATGAAGATACATTTTTAAGAGGTTTTCTTGATTTTCATCTTTTTCTCTTGGTCTAATCCAGAAACAGAATTTTTACCTACTTTCTCATGACACACCGCTTTTAAATTTATAATGCCTGGATCCAATTCCGGTGATAAAACAATAATCTGTTATAGTAATGACAATTAATTACAAATTGCACCTTCATTCAAATGTTTTCTTGTGGAAGGCAGATTTTCTGTGCCAAATCTGATAACCTAAAGTACGTTGTAACTGAAAATCTCATAGTTAAAAAATATGTATTTTAATGACACTGATTGAGGTAAACAGTTTCAATGTTTAAAAATGCTCTAAAAATTTGTAATGCTTTTCACCAATTTTATTTCTTAACAATTTCACCCGCGCTTTCACTGCAATTCAATAGAATATTCGTATCATCCCGCAGCACCTAAATCTAACTTTTATTACAAAAATATTTACTGAGATATTATTTCATGATGCCATTTCGGTTCAAGTAGCCATTACTATACATAAATAATCGGAAATCAAAACACCGTGTACCATAGGAGGTGGACTTCAGCTCTTGATGTGGTATAAGAAATGATGATTCTTCCGGTTTGGCAATTATTCAGATGGCTGAATAATTGGAAATGACTGTGATTTTCAGGTAATTTTACTTTATAAGCCAATTATATTTATTTGCTCCATAATTTTTTATTATAAACATGCTCAAGAATTAAATATTATACCACAAATTGCATATTGATGTATTTTGATTGGAAATCTTTTAATTCTAGGTTAACAGAGGATGCAATTTCTCTGCCTGAGGGAGTGGTTGAACCCTGTTTTACCTCAGATAATATATAATTTAGATAAATGGTGGTCTTATGACTTTTTTCCTATTCTATTTTCCATACTATACACGATGATTAAATAAAAAATTGACCTTTTGAGCACACATTGAAAATACAAAGACATTAAATTCATAATCATTCATAATCCAAGATGTGGCTAGTAAAGCACTGAAATGGTTTCCAAACTATAAAATTAACGAATATACTAAACAGGAAATGTAAAAGTGCCACAAATTTTCAAGTAAACTGAAAGACAATATTAAATTCGAAAGAAGTCAGGCACTATGGAACTAAAAAATAGGAAAGAAATTGTTGGACAATATAAACATACTAAGGAGGCATCAAAGACTCAAAAATTGATATATTAAAATTTTAGAAGCATAGCAAGTAATGACATGGCTTCGATAGTGACACCACAGCAATGAGATGGATTATTTCTGAAACTACAAACACAAAAGAGGAAGAGATTCATTAACAAGAACATTTGAATATAATGAATGCAATATCAGGGTGAGCAGTTATATTGAAACTGGAGAAGCCAATGAAAATACATTAAATGTTACGGAACCACCAAATTCGATCAACACCTCTGAAAACTAATCAAAGCACGTTTATATGGAGCAGAAGTGGTATTACTGAATTATTATGGGCACAATCCAAGAAGCGGAATTTAAAGCAGTGGTATGGTTTTTGTAAGAAAAAAATGGAAAGACAGTACTGACATCATCGGGTACTGATACCGCAAGTCGGTGAAATGTGTTGTACTACACAAAAAAATTTTGTGGAAAAGAACTACACTCTATTCTTTCAGAATTGACACACTACAAGAACTTATGCCTTTAACTTTGCAGAATTCACAATATTTTGTCAATGTTTTCAATGATAAGTAACCTGGGACAATTTCAGTGAGATTCACGGAGAATACTTATAAAACACACAAATAATACTTATAAAACACACAAATAATATCAATAATAAATATTTTTTCCTAAATATAAGGAAATCATTATTAATATGGTCGTGGCTAAGAGAGAATCTTAACTGGAAATGTCAGCATACAAATGTCAGTATTTTTAGGGGAGAGTCAAATTGTATTGAAACCGGGGTAGAAAGTGGCTGGATGCTAAAGAGTAACTTGATGTAGAAATTAGGGGTGCCAGTGGAGCTTAAAATGTTCAAAACGACTACTTTCCACATTTCTCTCAGTTGTCAATGCTGGTGCACTTCACTCCTTATGAATTACCACAGGTATCCATGCAATTTAATTGTGCAAATCATGAATGTAATGCGATAGAAGGAATGTCAGAAGCTAATGTCAAAAATACAGGTCGACATCATTAACTTCATAAGGTAGACAGAGGAATTTTAATTTTTGGGATATTCCTGGAGAGATTGTGGGACATTTATTTAACCAATGAAACTTATTGACAGCATTTGGTGTCGTAGTCTCAGTAAGTGCCATATGGTTTGCAAACTCTTTCCAATAATTCTTGGTTGATGATAACAATATTTTTATATTTTCATAATTCATTCTCCATTTTCCTCCTCAGCCGTAATATTCCTTAACTTCATAGTCGTTTTCATCTCTTTAGTCGCCAATGATCAACTGCCTTTCATTCGCTCTCTTAGGTAGTCACTCACCAGTTCAAAAATTTAACGATCATCACTACAATTTTATAAAAGAAATCATTACATCAGTAGTAAGCTACATCTAGCGGGCAAAGTATTCTACTACTCTGATGGCATTTTTGCTGAGTATGTAGGCAAACTCTGGAAAATTTGTTCTTTTCGCCTGCCTCACACACTAATGAAAACGGAATTGGGTAAACGCTCATAGCCTCCATATTAAAATGATGCAATTCCTGCAAAATAATGCAAGCTTCCTCGATAAAAAATGCTGAAAGAATAGAGACAATACGGCAAAAATACCCAAGAATGTTCATGTTTTAAATAACTGGGCCATGTTTTTTAAAATAAAAAAAAACAATGCATTCACAAGAAGAATCTCGGATAAGAGGGTATTTACATTCAGATGGGAAAGGGTAAACTTACCAAAAGATTGAGTGTTGCGGTGACATAGGAATAAATTTCCTATAAAAGTTAAGCATTCCTAGGTATGATATAAGCTGTTTTGCTGTTTCTGGGCTGGGACAGTCCATTATGAATTGCCTTTATTTTACCCTCGGCTGGTCAAATGAATGCAACTTCAATAACATGCCTTAATATCCAATATCAGGCTTATAATACTGACATTCTCCCACATTTACCCTGATACCATTATAGCTCAGCCACACAGGAACTGCTCCAGTTTTTTTCAGTTATCAGAGTGAGAATTCCCCAAGATTACAGCATTATCAATGTAACAGTGAACTCCCTCCAGACCATGTAAAACAGAATCTATCACCAACTGGCAAATTCTGGGTGCACTACAGACACCTTATGGCAATCGATGTACTTTATAAAGGCCAAAGATTCTATTTACCACTGGATGGGCTTTGGATTCTTCAGATAGTTCCTGTTGCGTAAAAGCTTGGCTTAAATCCAAAGTTACAAATACCTCCCCCTGACAAGCTTGTCACATAATATCCTCCAATCTAGGCAGGGGATACTGATCCCTTTCAATGACAGTGTTAACTGCATTTTTGAAGTCAATGCACAGACTAAGCTCCCCATTTTCTTTGGCACCACTACTAAAGGGTTTGCCAATTCAGAAGGGGTAGTTTGAATGTGGCACAAAAGGACACCAATTTGCACACCAGAGATCAAGATATAGCGTGATAAAGTATTAAACAGTATTTATATCCTAAAAACTGCTGCGGACGGAACATATCAAGAAAATAATGCATACACGAGAAGTTAGTCCTCTAGCAAGGCTTGAACAACGAGAATTACACTTTAGCACCAACAGAGTACAGACAATTCAACCAGAATCCTGGTCACGGGACCATTTTGCAACTCAAGTTACCAAAACTTGACGTCGCAAGTGAATTGCCTGCGAATGGTGGGTGGAGACGAGAAAAAATAACAACCTTAGCCAGTTTGATTAACTTCAAGCAAGAACATTTATATAACAAACAAGTATTACATTTGAAAGCAAACCTGAAGGCTAAATACCGTAGACTTCGTCTACAGAAGACGATCAAATGTCATCACTCCAGCAGGTCCTTTCTCATCCGCCGTCAGTTTCAAATGAGGCCAATCCCAGCATTGAGACGATATGGCTAGCGATTAAGGGGGAGTCAGCTGACCAACACAGGAGTTGGGGGAGTAGGGGAAATCCTTGTTCATTGATTGGTGGAGGAAATGGCGCTAGCGTTGAGTCAATGAGAAAAGAGTGAGCCACTATCACCTTCAGTATAAAAGTGAGTTGATTGTCCCATTGGGGACAGCGGACGCGAGACAGCGAAACGTGAGACCACAATGCGCGAGGGATGGTCGCGATTGAATTTGCAAGTTTTTGGCATTCGCAATGAGTGGTTTTTCTGACAGAGAGGTTTTGCAGAGTGGGTAAGGGGGAAATTTTGGCACACTAGGTATCCTCGGAGGTATTCAGGCTGTGTGGAAGAGGAATGTTTTTGATGGTCTCTTATCTTCTGAGGGTCTGGCTTGATTCCAGTGGGGGTAATAATGTGGCCAAGGTAATTAATTTCAGTGCACAAGAAGTGACACGCTGCTTCAATTTCAATCCGGTGCATTTTAATCTGTGGAAAACTTCTCCTAGATTTTTAAGATGATCACCAATTTCGCGACCCAATACACAGATTTCATCGAGATGAACCTGGCATCTGGGACATTTTAATCCGGTTAGGACAGTGTCCATTAAACGTTGAAAAGTACTGGGATTATTTACTAATCCCATAGGTAAGTGAAGATATTCATGATGGCCATCAGGGGTTGGAAAAACAGTTCTCTACTGTCTGGGTCTACAGCAATTTGCCAAAACCCCTGCGCTATGTCTAGGGTGGAAAAATATTTAGCACCCCCAAGATCTGCAAGGGTCTCCTGAATATTGGGGAGGGAATAATAATCTCAGTTAGTTACTTTATTACGGCAGTAAAATCGGTGCAGAATCTAAGTTTCTTTTCTCTATCGTTGCTTTCCTTTGCAACAAGTACTATAGGTGAGGACCATGGTGATGTGGAATCCTGAAAGAAGCCTGACTTTAGCATGTCCTGAATTGAAAATTGTCCTGAAAATGTGTTCCTCAATTACGGCTCTCTGAGTCTGCAGAACCTGATATGGAGGTTTTGCAATGGAAGTTGGATTACTAGTCCGGATTCCATGAGTCACCAGATTTGTTTTCCCTAGGGGGGCTCCATCTACTTGGGAGAGATCTGCGTATTGGAATAGCAGCTTCTTAGGGGAGGGCTGGGCTTCTACAGGAACTCCTGCTAACATTATATGTAGATCTTTGATGAAGAGTGGGAGGGCATCACAAGTACTATTATTGGGGTGGTCAGGGGATGAGAATGTGGTTGACAACGTTCAAACTATGGTTCTAGTGGGAAGGGTCAATTCTTCCTCGGACACGTTAATGATTTTTAATGGGATTATCTTCTCCGGGATTCCTTTTACCAAACATCGTCCCGACATAACTCTGTGGACTAATATTTCCCGGGGTTCCATCATGTAGTCTTGCCTGGATAAAATATCACCAAACCCTAGAGTGAGTCATTTGGAGCAGGATGGCAATGTTAAATTTTCTTTGAGATGTACCTTTCGGGAAACCTTTTGGTAAGTCTCACAAGGGGGGTGAGCAAATATTTTAAAGCCTTAAACAATAAAACAAAAAAGTAATAATAAATAAAAAAATTCCATACCCAACCTATGCACATGTAATATTATTTTTGCACTGGATAGAAAGACATGAAAAATGGAAGAATTACTCCACACACAAACTGTTTTTGACACAGATGGAGGAGGAGGAAAACTCTCACGGGTGGGGGGGGGGGGGCTTGTTACTTTGGGACTTCTTTCAGACTCTATAATCAAAGGCTTTGGCCTTTGAATATCGAGTCTGAAAGGAAAGGATTCAAAGGCAGTTTCAATAGCTCTTAAATAAATCGCTTTATCGTTGATTAAAAGTACTTTCTTAAAAAGATCTTATCTTCCTCTATTCTTTTTCAGCAAGTCTACTCCGAACAGTCCACCACATCGCATTGGCAAGGTGTCGTCAATGATGACAAATTTTTTAGAGTAATCATTGCGTCCTATCTTAAATTGGAGATGGCAGGATCCAAATACAGGCAAAGGGTGACCTGTGACTCCACAAAGTTTAATGGAAGAATGCTGAAGAGGAAGGGACGGAGGGAGGGCACTTTCTGTTCATTTCAAGCACAAGTTCTCTTTATTATTTCTGCCGACAGCGTTGAATTCAAAACTTGATGATGACAATAGACGTACAACTTCTCGGTTTGAGTGGTCTTGAGCTGATACGCACATGGGGTTAGACACCAATAGTGTAAGACAAAGACAAAATCCAGCTGCAGTTGTCGGCCCAAAAATGTTGTGTAATATGTTGCTCAAGTTTTTGTTGATGGCTTCAACTGGCTTCTCAATTGGATACTGCTTCCACTACAAGATAAAAACAAAATTGCAGTCATCATCATGGTTTCAGTCTGAAAATATGACGTTAAGTTAAAAAACTTGTTTAAAAAGTGTTTTTGAGAGTCCTCAGGTGTCTCAGCTACCTCTTTTGAAACCCCACTGGTAGACATAAGTACTCCAGAACATCCACCAACAATAACTATCTCTGTAGATTCACTGCTGTATTCACAGCACATTGCATTTGTTTATTAATCATAGGTTTGGTAAGACTTGGCTACCAGTATCACTGCACCCACTTTATTTCCATCAATATTTAAATTTTGTCCAGAGGTAGCAAAATAATTATGTCAAATAGTAAAATGGCTCATTTCAATGCCCCTTGATATTAATACAGTTAGGAAAAATCTCTCATCTTGACTGGGAATCAAATCGAGATCCCTCGATTTCCGGTAGAAGGCTTTAGTCAGTAACCTTTCATCATCTGCACTACAACATTCTTATATCATGCAGAAAATTACTTGAAAGGCATAACATGAATAATTAATCAGTTGAACACAATATTCTCACTCTTAAACAAGCCCACCTTGTTTGGCACTCATGATTTTCCTTGTGTAAGCACACACCTACATAAAACTTCACACCAATAAATTAGGTAGAAGTAGTTTTTGTACAAGCACCATAGAAAAAGACATTTTGATAAATTACAACTGAAGGTAAGAGCATATAGAAGCTAGACATTTGAGGGATGAGATAACATTCAGCTTCATAGTACAGCAAAAATTGAAGAATTCTATAAAGGTGCATTGCAAAGTTGAACTCACACAGGAACATGAGATATATACAAGAAAACGGCAATCATACATACCATAGCCTCATTTACGTAGTCTACAAAGCTCTCCGAGTCAAGACCAAGAAGCAATTTAGCATCCACAGTAGACATTGACCAAACTAGTGAGCACAGCTCATCAGTCAGCTGATAAACAAAGGTTTAAAATTAGGTTTCCTTAGGCATCAAAACAATCAGATGTATGTTACAAATACTAAATCACAACAATCAAGCTTCTGGTATGGCCACCCAAGCCAGACAGGTCAAGGGGGATAGGCCAGACAAAGAGAAGTACTCTGGTCCTCCAGGTTGGGGGTTGAGCATAGATCTAAAAACCCTACATCGTAAAAAACCTCTTGTTACGAAACTCAAAGACAATGAAAACCGGACTGTAAATAACGATTATCGAACCATGAAAACGAAAGGTAAACGCAAACAGAAATTTGATATGCATATAGCAATGTGGAATGTTAGGACCCTGAATAAACCACCTGCTCTACAAGGCCTCAAAGAATAGATGGGAAAATATAAAATAGGAGTAGTAGCCATCTAAGAAGTAAGATGGAAATGATATGGAATCCTAAGTAGTGGCAAATATGCAATTATGTAGTGGAGGAGAGAGTGGTGCAATAAGAGGGACAGGCTTCTTAGTGGATAAGAAATATAATGCAGCATTACTCAAATTTTAAACCTATAAATGAAAGGATATGCACCCTAAGGATGAAGGCCCGTTTCTACAGCATCACATTTGTAAGTGTACATGCACTGACGGAGGATGCAGAAGATGAGGAGAAGGATCTTTTCTATGGGCAACTGGAAAGTGAAATGGATAGAATTTCAAGACAAGATGTAAAAATAGTTTTAGGGGACTTTAATGCAAAGGCTGGTAAAGAGGAAGTACATAGAGAAACCATCGGGAAGCAAAGTCTCCATGATGTGTCAAATGATAACGGGCAAAGATTGATTGATTTTGCCATGAGAAATTTAATGGTGGTAAAGAGTACATGTCTTCAGCAAAAAAACATAAGGTAGGCCACGTGGTGCTCACCAGATGGGATTACTTTCCATGAAATTGACCATGTGATAATTGATAGGAGACATGCATCCAATATACTTCAGATTGACAGCTGCAGAGGAGCAGACTGTGACTCAGACCATTACATGGTTCAAGTAAAATACAGACGACGTATTGCAATGTACAGATCCACTGGGAAGGAGAAAGCACTTGGGAGATACGTCTCAAAACTAAAAGAAAAAAATCACCCAACAATATGTATCTGACCTGGAAAAGAATTTGGAGACAAAACATCAGAATTGGGAGAGAGAAAATGTAGAGGGAAGATGGAATAAAATAGAGAATGCATTACAAGAAACAGCTGATGAAGTCCTCGGGGTAAAAGATAAGGTAAAAAGGCAAGGATGGTTTGATGAAGAATGTAGAGAAGCAATTAGGGAGAGAAATGAGGCAAGAAGGAAAATGATTGATAGAAGAACAAGGGCAAGTGCAGAGCTTTTCGGACAGAAGAGAAAGGAAGTTGACAAGTTACATAGATGGAAAAAGAGTTTGGGAGGAGAAATGGATTACGGAGCTGGAGGAGCAATTCAACACCTATGAATTGTGGAAATTCTACACTAAAATACATGATATAGGAAAAGGGTTTCAACCACGGACAATATTTTGCAGAGATAAGGAAGGAAATATGATGGGCTGAATATTTTAGTGAACTTTTGAATGTCACTGCAGAGAACATGATACCAGAAGTAGCTGAAGAGGAGCGTGGACACCAATGGCAAGAACCTCAGACAGATACAATCCCAGTACCAGTTCCAATGATAGGGGAAGTGAAGGAAGTGATAAAAACTCAAAAAAATAATAAAGCACCAGGAAGTGATAATATTTCAGCAGAGATGATTAAAAATGGAGGTGAACAGCTTACACTCTTTATTCACCAGCTGACAGCAGATATATGGGAATCAGAGAAGATGCCCAAGAAATCGAGTCTGGCTATTATTTGCCCAATTCATAAGAAAAAAGATTAGGCCAACTGTGAAAACTACCGTGGCATAACTCTGTTAAGTGTGGTCTATAAAGTCTTAGCCAAAATCTTGGCTAGGAGACATAACCCATTGGTGGAGCAGATTCTTGCGGACAACCAATGTGACTTTAGACAGGGTAGGACAACAACAGATCTCATCTTCATGGTTAGACAGATAATGGAAAAGCGCTATGAATATACCGTGGATGTGCACCAATTGTTTGTGGATTTTTGGCAAGCGTATGACAGTGTAAAGAGAAATAAGCTGTTTCAGATTATGGTGAATATGGAATTTCCAACAAAATTAATCAGACTGGTACAAATGACCTTAAAGAATACAACATGTAAGGTCATAATAGAAGGGAACCTCACCAGGGAATTTGAAATTAATCAGGGCTTGCGACAAGGCGACGTGCTATCCACCATTCTTTTCAATGTGGTACTGGAACAGGCGATGAGAAAAACAGTGTCCCAAGTCAGCAACCCAGGTGGTACATTGTTCTATCGCATATCGCAAAACCTAGTCTATGCTGATGATATCAAGAAGACTAAAAGATCTCAAGGAAGGACTGGAGAGATTGGAGATGGAGGCAGGAAAAGTTGGGCTAAAAGTGAACTCTGCCAAAACACAGTACTTGTTGTCTTCCAGGAAAAGTACAACTGTTAGAGATAAGTCTATAAGATTAAATGGGAATAAATATGAGAGATGTAACAATTTAAAGTATTTGGGAGTGCTGGTGACAAAAGATTAATGAAATACATGGAGAAATAAAAACCAGGATTGCAGCAGGCAATAGGGCTTATCGAGCTTTATTGAAAGTGTTCAAGTCACGCAACCTCAGTCGATAAAATAAATATGTTAAGTAAACCTTTGGCTTGCCGATGGGCCGATGTGTAGACCACATGCTACTCAGGCTTCCTAATTCCTATGGCGATTTTTCCTAACCTCCTGTCCATGCTGAATTTCTCTCAGAGCAATTTCTACATACCCATGACTGCCACAAATACGGCAATGAAGTATCTTCCCATGTAAAGTTAACTACACTTAATTAACAGCCAAATATGGTTTTACACTCAGTGCTATCTGGTTGTCAAGGTCTTGAAGAAGCGTCAAAACTATGGCTAGCATTATATAGAGGAAAATCTACTCAGTGGTTTAAAAAATATCCATGTGAAGGAACCGGCAATAAGGCAATTGGACCAGAAGGCAAAAATCTTTGCCATGCGACAATATTGTTTGTGGGCTGGAAATCAAAATTCTTATCAGTACCGATAAATTATCCAATCAGAACATAATACACCATCAAAGCTCTCAGATGCAACATATTTACCTCACTGAGTTGAAGAGTTGCAACAACACCCAGTTGCCCATAACTCCAGGAGAGGTAATTCACCCCCATTGCATTTCGGACCCTAGAATTAGCACCATCAGCTCCAATCTGGAAATATTCCAATGTTTATGGACATTGACTTACAAGAATTCAATGAGCCAGGAAAGAGTCATGCCTTAAACTGAACTTGAACACAAGCATATTGGGCCACATACATGGGTCATTCCACCTCAATTCAACAAACCATTGATTGTCCCTTTGGATCTCAGATTTGGCTCAAATTGGGTATATGGGCAGCATGTAACCTCAAACAAATTAATTGGAAACATTTTTTCCGTGTATTAGTCTATTTCAAAGGTAGCTATTTTATTTTAAATGACTTTCATTGAATTGTCTATTTTTATTTGATTTCAAAGTGTAAAAAACCATTCTCATTACCATTTCTAAAATACTCCACGTCAGAATCAGCAGAAGCTTTTTTTTAAATAATCTACTTATACCTAGGATTTTTCCTGAGAAAAAATTCTATGGTAAAACATAAACAATTATAAATATTTTTTACAGTTTCATCTTTCTCATGCCTGCCACCGTTGGCTCAGTCCTGGGGCTAGCACATAGCAGACACAATATAGGCATAGGCTTACATGGATGGCTCCAGCTAATAGTACTGAGTAATACAAACCATGTGATGAAGAACTAGGTAATTGGTTCTAATTACCATTCTCCTTAGGTTAGGCACAGTTAAAAGCACTGCAGAGGCTGCAGGAGAGAGGTGTAAATGTTCTTCAAACTAGCTGATTCTAGTTTTCAATAGGTTAATTTCAAATATTTTGTGTGTAACAAAGACCAGACTTTCAAGGAGCTTCAGAGGGAATACAGAGAAATCCTGTTTGCCTTTCATTTTGTAAATAACACTGGGTAATTTAAATGCATGGGCATTGATGGAAAATTCAGGCTTCTGCCTGATCTCAGACTTGTCATTTATAGAAAATGAAAAGTGTGAACAATGAGCTAACCATTACTGTACATGCACAATCCTTGAATATTATTTGCTAACTTTTAATATCTCCTTGCAGCTCCTGCCAGCTGCGAGGAGAACAAGTAGCCCAATTGTTCATCCCATCTGCTTGGCTAAGCCTCATTGTGATAGCAGTGTGTGACGGCTAACAGCCTCCTACCCTCCCATCTCACCTTCCTCAAAGCCTCTCCCCATTCTAGCCACTGTCTTTCTTCTAATTTCTTTCCAGTCAATCGTTTGCTCACCCATTCTTGCCAAATTGGAAGAATCCCTTTGGAGCTTATGGGTTTTAGGCAGTAAATAGCAACCAGACAGGCCCATGGTTTAAACAGAAGCTCACGCCATCGAGAAAGGCTGTGCCCAGGAGAAGGAAGATGAAATGTAAATAGATTGATCAGTGGAGAGATTAAATAGGTACTTCATTCCTTTGGCAGAGTTCAAACAGAAGACATGAGTGAAGTCATTGAGAGACTACATACATCCAAATTGGTCAAGATACCAAAAAATCTTGAACCAAGAATTATAAAACTGAAGTTTAATTTTTCGATGAACTTGAAATTGTGTGTTGTTTAAGCAATGGCTATTGTGATCATAACCAATCACAATCAATAAACTGTTATCATGAAAAACATCTTGATCTCTGGTTAACGGTTCAAGTGATTGGCTGTGTTTGTTGGCCTATAGTGCAGCTGAAGTGCTTTTGAAGTGCATCTGATGTGGTGAAAATGGAAATTGGGGCATGTTAGCAGCTCTGCATTGCTGACTTGCATCACTAGCATGTTGTTTTTACAGTGTAATGTTTCTTCAAGCACTTCTATTCTAAAGATGCTATTGGTGGAAAAATGGCCCTATGAGCAACTCCTAAGAACCAGTGCACAGACACACGAAGGCAGTCACTATTGGTTGAATTATTCATAGCTAAACAACACTTATAAGTGGCCAAAAATTCAAAATTCGGCAACATTTTTTTGACATACTACCAAGCCTTCAGACTCAATATTTTATAAACACTGCAAAAGCTTGCAGGGCCTGACATCAGTTTGCAAAGGTGCGTCCACAACCTTTTTGGGAAGGATTGCTACTGTATGCACGATTGGAGCCCGGTAAGCATGTATCATCCACCATCCCCACCTTGTCGTGGTACAAACCCTCGATTCCAGAGGAGGTTCCTGGTGCTTTGCCACATCCCCGAATGGGGTTGTGCCAGGATCAGAGTGCCGCTTCTCTAGTGACCAAAGGAGTACTGGCTTCCAGCTCAAAGGGGCATAAAGAGTCACTTTATAGATTCGGCTGATCATCCTTTGAGTCAATATAGACCAGGTTTTGCATGCTCAGCCTCTGTACTTTGCGGTCGGGTGCCGGTGGTCCTCTATTGCAGCCTTTTCCCTTTCCTTTCCCTTCCCCCAACGGTAATAATCAGTTTGAATTTACTAGGTACTGACTTGTTGGCCTCCTTAGTGCTCGTAGACACTTTTCTTCTTTTTCTTAGGGCCTGACATCATAGCTTACTCTTCCCAGCTTATTCAGCTGAATGATATTTTCCCATTATCTCTACCAGGTGAGTACCATTCATTCTGATGTTCTGATGGTTTATTTATCCATCATTGCAAGATGAGAATGACAACACTTACCTCTCAGCAGCTCTCATAATTATGGACAAGGAAACTATCGCAATATTAAGAGAGGGATTTATGTTCTAGGGAGATCTTGAGAATACTTCTTGCAGCTAGCAAAAAAGTTTAATCCCATTCTTACTGAGTAAGCAACCATTATAATTAAAAGTAAATATCTGATCTATTAAAGCCAGGGGTAGTCAATAGGCAATATTAAAGAAATACTTAGTCTATGGCACAGTAGAAATATATGGCGGCTCAGAACATTAGACTGAGGATGGCAGCAGGACAACTTTTACCTGCACCTAAACAGCTAGAGCACAGGGCAAATATCTCACCTATCAATAGAATTGAAGTACATACCAACATTGATCATCATCAACCATCGTCCATCATGATTGATGAACGAAATCAATGGCGACGGTTCCACAAATATCATTGATTTTATCATCCACTATGTCGTCAAAGTTTTTTCATTATCAACATCTAATTCCACACAAAACGTAGAAAACAATTACACACCCACAACATAGGTAATGAACCTAAGAGGGTAACCTTAGCTTTCGAGGAAGTAATGACACATGTATTAGACATATTGAATAGGCAAGATAAAAACGAAGCGCTACCTATTGGTTGAAGCATGTGAAATATTAACGTTTCTAGAGAATAGTATGAAGATCTTGGCCATCTCGAAGACAATTTGCATATATTCGATTTCAGCAACGTGCTATCGGTTCCTTAACATGGCTACAATAATTTTAACCTTACCTGTATTTTTTTCACCTCTTTGAATCGTAAGTTTTTAATGTGGCTCCAAGCTCCAATAGAATCTAGAAAGGCTTTCGAATGGGCACCCAAAATAGAAACTCCATTACTATACTCTGGTTTTATTTCCCACGTTTTCTCCGAACTTTCTTCGAGGAGAATTTTTTGTCTGGAAAACTTAGGGTTCTTACCTGTAAATTAAACATGAGCAGGATTTCATATAAACAATGGGAATGAATGGGCGATGCATACAATTGAGACATGCATCACATTACGACCAATTCAGCTTATATTTGCAAGTACATACAACTTGAAATAAAAACAGAAAATCTCCGAAAGCCGTAAACAATTAATTGTTTACGGCTTTTGGAGATTTTCTGTTTTTATCTCATTGCCTAGCCGTAAGAAGCTCACCCCATCTTTGTGATGGCTTTCCATACATACAACTTGTGCATCATTTAATTTTCCACAGCGTGGACGCATTGAAAAGTAGGTTATTCCCCAATGAAAATACCACCGAAATACACGCGATTCATGATATGAAAACAATGCTAAATATTCTATGCTTTCTTTAATATTTTGACTCAAAATACTTACCCAAGCTACATGCCATAGCAGTGCCAACCATACCCCCTCCTGCTATGATGATGTCGTAGTTTTTACTCCGAACTTTTTCATCGTGAACGTCCCTTCTCACGACTCCAAATGATGATCCTAAGGCCTTCTTCGAAAGAGAGATTGACAATCCTACGGCAACAGGCGGAGGTTATGATGTCAATTCCAACCCAAAATGGATACTCGACGTGTTAATAAGTTGAAAAAATACAGATGATAGAGGATTATTACGGATCCATGAACATGACCAAAAGATTAACATTTCCTACTTGCGTGTAACCCAAGTTTACAGAAATGAATGGTGCGCGAAATGTTTTCATTCGTCTTTTCTTTTACTTTTTTCTAAAAATATAGCTGGCTTCACAATTCTCCCAAGAGCCAATTTGCGGCTAACTTCAAACGGCAATAGTTGAGATAGTTGGCAATTGTATGCGCCAAGAATATTCTACATTTACATTTCTAATGTTCGTAGTCTGGTCACAGAAGTATACGACAAATACTTAAAAGGCAATTTTCTTAAATTATTAGTACAGCAATAAAGACTTTGAAGACAACATAACAGATTTAGCCGGCACTAGGTAATCGAAATTAGCCGTAACAAACACAGTTAACGTGTTCTGGGTTATATATGTATGCATCTTCATTAAAGGGGACAATGAAAAAGTATGAAGACCAGGTTGATAAAAAATTAGGTGAAGATCATGAGAGGAGATACATAAAATACGAATGGGAAAGCCCAAAAATAGGAATTATGCGAGAAACAAGTTGGGGTTTACCCCGTGGACTTCAGCGCTTAGCGCTCGCATACGGTTACCTCTGACATTAGATACACGGTATCTGTGAGGATAACTACATAGCTCCTTACAAGCCCCCATGAAATAATTGGTTGGAGCACTCGGCACTAGGCGGTGGGATGTGGGTTCGATTCCCAGTCCGGGTGTATGATTTTTCCTCAGTGAATTTCTCACAACTGTGAGTCCAAATATAGGATAGGAAGGCGATTGGAAGAAACACAGTTTATGCAGCCGTTTATTGGGATCGAGGAATTTTCCAAAGAAGTTTAGGAAGGATGAGATTTTAGGGTACCTAACCCTAAATCAGGATAGGAAAACAATGATGGTGAAAGATGTTGTTGGAGAATAGTTGGGAACGTTTACAATAAATCAATTATGGGACTTTTGGTGCCTTTTATTTAAGTTTTTTTCAGGATTACACTGTCGTAATTATAGCGAGGGTTTTTTCTAAACGTTCCTTCTACCTTAAGTTTGCGTACACGTAAATTTTTAATCCTTTCCATCTCAGTGTATGGAGACAATATCCAACCTTTCATTTCAAGTTACGTTCGCACCTGAAATACTAACACGCAAATATCATTGCTCGCGAATTCCATTCCTCCCCCCTATTTTGGAACGTACAAGTAAAAAAGAGGACTCATATACCTATATCTTATTTCATCGCTCCAATCAATTCTAGATATATAGGGCGGGGTCAAAATAATGTCTTCCCTGTGGTGCTGAAACTCGTCTGATGAGAAATTTCAAGTTATACAAGCCTAGAATGAAGCCTCATGTCTCTAATGGCTCCTAGCCTACTTCTTGAATCAGCTGAGTAATAAAAATTTGTTATTTGTTCGTGATGAAATAAGTAGAGAATAAAAAGACATGAGGAATTTGAGAGGGAAGTAATTGTAGATCATCCATAGGAGTCATCAGAAAACGATTTTCCAGATTTGCCAGCCGGCTCCGGTGGCGGAGGGGTAAAGTCTTCGACTGCAATTCATAGGGTCGCGAGTTCGAGTCCCACCTGGGTGGGTTTTTCACCACCCAGGGTATGGAATTATGTAAAGTTCTGTTGGCCCGGTCCCTGGAAAATCTAATGACAGGCTTAGCAGCCTAATGGGATTCCTGGGACATACGGGCCAACAAGAATCGTCGGAAAGCAAAATAAAACATAAAAAAGATAAAATATCCCAACTTCTATCAATAAGCTGGTAGAATGCTCAAATTAATGTTAGCTCGTAGTACTTTTTAACGAGGTTTGCGGCATTACTTTGTATTTAATTTGCTTCGCGAATTAAAGATTTCTCTGCAGGGTTCCTAAAGCTCGAGGCATATTTGAGATGTGTTCTATCCCTTAATGATTCTGTGCCATTCGAAATTTCTCATTCCATCACGGAGCATACTAATGATAAAGCGAGGGCTCTGCTGATTCTGCACTCTGTTTTTTCGATTGCTCTCTAGTATTTTTCACTCAAAAGCATTAGATTACTCAAATGGTGGTTGGGTTGACTAAAGAAAGGCTTATCAGTCGATCATCTCTCTGTCAATGCATTTGGATCATTACGTGCTTCTTGGTATAGCTCCATTACTATTCATAAACGTATTTAAGTCTGTTTCACTCAAGATTTTCAGTACAATTTTCAGTGCAATAATATACACTTGGTTTTAACATCACTTCATATGTAGGTAGTACATGCTGAATACATTGGGGGCATAGAGTGATATCAAATTGATAATGCCATGGTCACATTGAGGTTTAGGAACACCGTCAAAACTCAATCAGCACTTCAGGGGTGAATGCGGACTTAGACCAAGAATTAGTTCTCATGAAAGGTTATAAAACCAATGGTTGAAATCCGCCATGAAAAAGTCATGGGACTTGGGATCGAGTTCACTTTCATCACACAAACGCCATACCTACACCGTGGGTGGAGTAAACATAAAATCTTCAAATACAGTCAAATATCTTGGAAATACCTTAACTTCTGATATATCGTGGAGAACACACATACAAAACATATGCGGCACAGGCTTAAAGAAACTAGGTTTTGTGAAGCGTATAATAGAAAGGTCCTCGGATGAAAAAGTAAAAGAGAGATGCTGCTTCGCTCTGGTTAGGCCACATCTCGCATACGCCGCAAGCATTTGGGACCTTGATCATAAAGATTAAACCAAATAAATTAACAAAATAAAAAGAAAAGCAGCGCGCTTCGTTAAAAACTGCTAAGAACGAACATATTGTGTCTCACAACTTTGAGAAGGATTAAGGTGGGAGCCCCTAGAGACTCGGTGGCTGCACGCTAGGCTTCGGCTGCTTGAGATATTCAGAACTGGTGTGTTTCAGAGCGACACAGAGAATATTATCCTGACTCCTCACTGTATCTTTAGGTCTGATAGATGCGATATAATAAGAGAGATACTCTGCCGAACAGATAGGTACAAAAACTCGTTCTTTCCGCGCACAATAGAAACTGAGCTCCTCTCAATACACCCACATAGTACATGTCAACATTTCACCTCCAAAAATTTTTCAACTTTACACGGTTGGTGACCTACCACCCCATGCTACACGCCCATGCAGCGGTTCGCGGGGTAGTAGGTAGATGTAGATGTAGACAGGGATTCCGCTCAAGTCAATTATTTTTTTCATGGCGAATTTCAACCCTTTGTGTAGTTGAATCTCTGCGAGTGACTTTGTACCATATCATTTGGAAATGCAATAATTGGAAATTCAAGAAATTCGATGTTTGATTCAAAACATCAGTTTACGTAGGAGGACGAAGAGCTGGAAATCAGATCCATTGAAAAGGAGGACATAGAGGGAATATCGGGAGCTAGTACTCGGGAAAATATTGTCGTGTCCCTAGGGCCGTCCATACGGCACAGCACACGACAATGCAAGGGGTCACTATATATTTTTTTAATTTTTTGTGGCGATTTCATGCCCCTAGCCAGTCTTATGGCTCGGTACATGACCAAGCAAGGGGCCAAGGGGGGAGGAGCAAGGACCAAGGAGAGGCCCCTCTTGGGATACCACAATATGTCACGAAAAGGAAACGGAAACAGTCGAGGATGGCTGGGAGAGTATAAGGGAGGAATCGTAGGTGCAGCCTAGAAAGTAATGCAATCAAACGAAATGAGAAGGATTGCGAATCGATGGGTCATAGAAGAAATTATTGGGAAAAAAAGAGGAGAAAAGGAAGAGGACAAACGTCAAAACCAAAATAGGAAAAAGTAAGTATAAAGAATTAACCGATGAACTCCGGCGAGTGACGAATTAAGTGAAGGAAAATTGGTAGAAAGAACACAGCGGGGAAATGAAATGGCTACGGAAAGATAAAGAAATGAGCGTATTATGTGATACAATTAATATTAAAGGTTTGGGCAAGAGGGGAGACAACATCAAAAGCTTAGAGCACATCAAGGAAGACATTATTCGAATGATGAGTTATACAAGAAACGATGAATACATTGACTTGTTTCTGTGATCCGAAGTTATTAAAGATTAAAATACACTGCGAATGATCAATTGTGGAACGGGAGCCACACAGTGGGAGGGTCGAGGAAGGATTCGGGATTATAGACGCACGTGAATTCCGTCCCTCCCACCTGCCGGCTAACTGGGCCATGGCCCAGCATAACTACCTTTAACCGTATCGGTAGAATATTTTGAAAATCTATTTTCTAGCTGAAGGAATTTTTATGTGCTAAAAACTCGTTAATGTTTTCGTAAATGAGAAAAGAGTTGGTGAAAAACTTCCCAATGCTTTACATTCTCCGAATTACTTACTCCGAATCCAAACTCATTATAATCTTTTGTTGTTTCATTTTTGTTTTATGCTCTTCTTCTTACCTTCAAGCCCTTTAATATCTATAAAATCCCGTCAAATTTCATGTCGCATTTCAATACCAATTACTTATTAACCCTCTCCGACTCTGCTTTCCTTCTTCTAAGTTGATGACTCTCTCTCTCTCTTAAAGCCATGCAACGCAATGTAATCTACTTCAGCCTGAATATTCCAACATTTCCAGAGAATATTATGAATCATTTGGAGAAGTTTTAGGACAAATGAAACAATGCCAGCATCGTCTCCAGTCTAAATCTAACTTCATCTTTTGGTTCCATTACTGAGTGCAGCGACGATAACGTTTCTTTGTAAACAATATTGCTTAATTATATTCCTTCACCTACCTCAGAAGTAGTATGACGTGGGATTGGGGAAATTCTACGGACAGAAACAAATAAAGGAAAAGGACAAGCCAAGACAGCATTCAAGATGGAGAAACAAGTGCTGTTTTCAAGAAAATTAGGTCACCAGTAAGGAAGTAACGCCTGAAACCATTCATACGGATTGTTGCACGATGAAGCGCAGAGACATGGAACCAAGCAAAAATGGAACAGCAGAGATAAAAGTATTTCGAAACTTAATGCTTTAAGCAAATGCTTAAAATATAATGGACAGATGGGAGCAGGAATGAGGAGGTCGAGGGAAGAATTGAAGAGGACAAAACAATATAGAGAACTATCCAGAATACAACGCCCAGATGAATAGGCCACACTGTAAGATATGCATTTCGGAAATTCAAACATGGCGGGTGAATTTTTTTTTTTTAAGAAATTGCCATGAGAAAAATTCGGCCTGGACCGGGAATCGAACCACGGACCTTTGGTTTGCCGGACCAATGCGCAGACCACTACGCCTGGATAGCGTAGTGGCCTGCACATTGGTCCGGCAAACCAAAGATCCAAGGTTCGACTCCCAGTCCAGGCCGAATTTTTCTCATGACAATGCATTTCTGTGAAACATAAAGGAAGGGAAAATAGAAAGTAGAGCCCCACGAGGAAGACTGAGGCACAAATGCACAGGCCAGCAAAAACAAGATATGAACAAATTTTATTCATTACATATATGAATGACCTAAGTTCTCCAATTAGCAGTATTTCAAGTATATTTGCAAACGATGCAGTAATCTACCGCGAAATAAGCGAAGACGCGGACTTTGAAGTTCTGTCATCTGACCTTAAAAACATTCATTCGTGGTACCAGGAGTGTGATTTAGAACTAAATATTAGTAAATGCACCACAGTTTACTTCCCGCGAAAGTCATCACACAAAAGCCATACCTACACCGTGGGTGGAGTAAACATCAAATCTTCAAATACAGTCAAATATCTTGGAATTACCTTAACTTCAGATATATCGTGGGGAACACACATACAAAACATATGCATCACAGCATTAAAGAAACTAGGTTTTGTTAAGCGTATAATGGGAAGGTCCTCGGATGAATAAGTCAAAGAGAGATGTTACTTCGCTCTGGTTAGGCCACACCTCGAATACTGCTACGAACGAACATATTGTGTCTCACAACTTTTAGAGGGATTAAGGTGGGAGCCCCTAGAGACTCTGAGGCTACACGCTAGGCATATTTTGCTTGATAGATTCAGAACTGATATTTTTCAGAGCGACACAGAGAATATTATCATGACGCCTCACTATATTTCTAGGTCTGACAGATGCGATTAAATAAGAGAGATACTCTACCGAACAGATAGGTACAAAAACTCGTTCTTTCTGCGCACAATAAGCGACCACAATAGAAACTGTTCTCCTACAAGTATACTCGCATAGGACATCTCACCTTTTCACCTCCAAAACTTTTACATCTTTACACGGCTGGTGACTCACCACCCCCTGCCACACGCCCAAGTGACGCTTCGCAGGGTAATATGTAGATTTAGATGTAGAAACAGAAGATCTGCCAGGGCATACAGTATTCAGCAGGGGACAGGCGGAAATAGAGGATTGCAGCTAGTCTCAGGTTTGAACGGCTAATTATTGTGTGTTTTAATTATCCCCACAATTCATAATATTCATCGTTGAAATATTATTTCCCCGTGAACTGATATAAAAAATGGAGAGGTGTCCGTCTGTAACTATGCTCGTTACTCTTCTTCTCGAAAAATACAGAATCGATTGAAGTTACGCAAGATTCTAGCGTATATATTTACAAGTGCAAGAAGACAATTGGCGCTAGCCCGGGGCTCCAAAGGCTCCAATACGGGTCCTTTGGATGAGGTAGAGCATTGCTATACTAGAATTTTGCAAACAGTTGCAAAATTCAACACGCATAGTTATTACACCATTATATAGTCTCACATTTCAGAGGGATGGTTGGTGCCCTAAAGGGACTTATGGCCCTAACTCATTCCACTCCACGTTTCCTGTTTACGAATGATCTACGATATAATCGATAACCGTGATTTTTTTCTCGCTAATATACGTTAGGTACAAGAGGGACATGGCCATATGAGCAAGGCCCCCAAAGGCCGAGAGTGGACCCTCCAAGTTGGTTGGCAAAATACAATTCAATGGGGTCCTTTTCCCCCGATTTCCCTATCAATTAATTAGCATCGGTGGGAAATGTGCAGCGGCATTCTAATTCTTAATTATGTGTTATAGGGAAGGAACTTTAAATTCGGAACTCCACGCGTCGGATGGGACGTTAAACAGCGAGACCCACGGAGCATTTTTTAATAATTAGCTGATTCATATAGTTTATATGTGGGTGATGATGTTTTTATCTCAGAGAGCCAAGAGGGATTACAGAAACTCCAAGATAAGTTTTGTGAATCAACAGAGAGAATGGAATTGAGAGTAAATGCGTGCAAGACTAAAGTAGTAGTCTTTGATAAGGAGAATGGCAAGAATAACTGTATGATGAGGGCGAATGGTGAAATAACTGAGCAAGTGGATAATTTTGTGTACTAAGGTAAGATGTTTGCGAAAGATGGACGGTTAGATGAGGAGATAAAGAGACGTGCGAATACTGGAAGGAAAGTGGCAGGTAGCATGTGGAGCATATCAAGGAATGAGTGCCTGTCTATGGAAGCGAAAATCGCCGTGTACAAAAGTGTACTCCTCCCCACTTTGTTGTACGATAGTGTAACATGGGTATGTCAGGATAGACATAATAGTAGACTAACGCCGTGGGTATGAGTTATCTGAGGAGTGTTTGCAGCAAAAGTAGGATGGATAGGGTCAGGAATGAGTGGGTCATGAATAAATGTGGGTGAAATGCTCCAGTAATGGACATACATGAAAGGAGTGTGCTTTGTTGGTTTGGCCATGTTAAGAGAATGGATGAGAGTCGAATAACGAAACAGATATATAAGAGTGAAGTGAATGGTGCGAGAGGTAAAGGTAGGCCGAGAAAGTTGTGGTTGAATGTGGTTGAGGAAATTCTTAGGAGGTATGTTAGGAGTCTTAAAAACAGGAGGGCGTGTATGAAGCAGTGTATGAGGCCAAATGAAGCAAAAGAGGTTTGCAAGGATAGGTCAGTATGGAGGAAATTATAGAAGCAGTTTGGTGTAAAAATATGTATTTATGAGTGAAACTTGGTGACTCTGCCAACCCCGGAAGGGAACGGTGTGATTGGTATGTATGTATGTATATAGCTGATACATATGCTGGGTTTCTCTCCTACCTTGTGCCACTCCCCAAAAATATTTCCCTTAACATGGCATGAAAAGGCAATCGTGAGTCATGAAGTGCATGAGCTGCAACCCTCTATTTCCGCCTGTCACCTGCTGAATACTGTATGCCCTGGCAGATCTTCTGTTTCTACATCTAAATCTACATACTACCCTGCAAGGCGTCACCTGGGCGTGTGGCAGGGGGTGGTGAGTCACTAGCCGTGTAAAGGTGTAAAATTTTTGGAGGTGAAATGGTGACATGTCCTATGAGAGTGTATTTAGAGGAGCTCAGTTTTATTGTGGTCGCATATTGTGCGCGAAAAGAACGAATTATTGTACCTATATGTTCGGCAGAGTATATATCTTATTTTATCGCATCTGTCAGACCATGAGATGTAGTGAGACGTCATGATAATATTCTCTGCGTCGCTCTGAAATACACCAGTTCTGAATATCTCATGCAGCCGAAGCCTAGCGTGCAGCCTCCGAGTCTCTAGGGGCTCCCACCTTAATCCTTCTAAAAGTTGTGAGAAACTACATGTTCGTTCGTAGCAGTTTTTAACGAAGAGTGCTGCTTTTCTTTGTATTTTGTTAATTTTTTGATTAAATCTTTATGACCATGGTCCCAAATGCTCGCGGCGTATTCAAGATGTCTCCTAACCAGAGCAAAGTAACATCTCTCTTTGACTTATTCATCCGAGGACCTTCCTATTATACGCTTAACAAAACCTAGTTTCTTTAATGTTGTGATGCATATGTTTTCCCTCCGGATCCCTCGCCATCGCGCCGAGTGCTCTAATCAATCAAACTACCGGGGCGTCGTCCACCGTGGGACGCCTCAGTAGTTTAAGGTGACTATCATCTATCAGGGTCTTTTATTTCAGTTTTTCTGAAAACTTGAATTCAGCATCTTTGAAGCGCGTTTTATAAAACGAGATGAAAATAAAGTAGGGTTTTCCGGATCATTATACCATAGTGCAGCCTTGAAAGTGGAAATTTTAACATAGGTTCTCATGGAGATTGCTGAGAATACAGCAGGGAGACGTAAAATATAAAATAGAAAGCATTTTCAAACTTTTAACACTTAAAGTGCCGGCCATTTTATTTTTCCTGCTGCAAAATACTGAGTTATAATGCAGATTTATATGAATTTTAGTAAATTTTGCACCGTAAAACAGGACAATACAAATTATAATTTCCTTTGGTTATAATTTCATCACATTCAAATGATTTGCGAACGGGAATTAAAATGTTTCTTACGATGAGTGTTCAATGTCTGGATGTTTAGTGTCCGGATCCCCAGTCAATCCAGTAAAATCTCCTGTGAAATCTAGTCCACCATTTTGTAGTTTCTGTACCCAGTGGGGAGAGACAATGCCGAAGACATTCATGAACTAATTCAAAAGTAGTCCACGACTGAATTATCCTGCGCATACAACCAGAGAACGATCATTGAATGTTTAAGAGTGAAATAGTCATTTTAGACTGTTCATAGATCGTTTGTTTCCAGTCAACAAAGTATTATTCAAAAATACTCCCTGGTTGAACATTTAAGAACTTCTTTAAACCATTTATATTTGAAATTTTCATCGAAAATATTCATTCTAAATACTAGGAATATTCTAACATACCATACGAGATTATACCAAAAATAATAAAAAAATAAAAACCTATTAAAAAATAACAACAATAATCCTGGCTGTATATTTACTGCTCTCTTTTTGGACCAAATGAGTAATTTATAAAGTAGGTGCTTGAAATATCCTCAATTTACCAAGCATTTTTAGTTATATAGTCACGAGAAGTCTGGTGTATTTTATACTTTATAAAGAATGTAGTCGCTTCGTTAGATATGGCTCTCTTCTAAGTACTACGTGATTTCAACATAGCTGACGTTTATTACCTAAGACTGATGATTTTAAAGCTTCATATCTGATGTCAGGGATGCTTATACGGCTTTTCTTTATAACACATTATTATTGGCGTTCTAATACACATTATTTCAGAGTAGAATTGAGAAAGAAATAAGATTGCACCAATTTTCATGCCGCGTTAGGCCACACTGTGGATGCTATTATTAATTTATTATTAATATTGAATATGCATTTGGGAAACTAGACACGCGGTATACACGACTCACAAGCAACAATATGATCCACAATAGCGTAGTGGTAGAGTATAGGTATATTAAGCGAAAGGTCGCAGGTTCGATACCCCATGCCAGTGAGAATTTATTTGTCGTCACTGTTCACCGTTATACGAAAGTATTAAAATATAGCTTCAAAGGTCTTTAAGTATACAATAATATTATTATAAAAATAATTTTATTTGTATTATTAATAATATTATTTTAATAAATACATGGGGTGTATTTAAGTGCATGGGTGTCGATGAGATATCTATGAATAGATGTCTACTAGACTAGATATCTATTGATAGATATCTATTAGATGCATTCCCTTCTAACCATCAATATCTAATGTACATCTATTAGACATTTTTTTCCGTGTGGGATGTAATTCATTCAAAAACAGTTCATTCGCGATTCATCTACACTGAACATTCTTTGAACAATCAATGAAGTACTCCAATGAATATTCTTTGCTCTATCTGAGAGTGCCATTTGAACGTTCATTATAGGTCCTTCTAGAATGATCTTTGATCGTTTTAATAGTGCTCACTGAACGTTCTTTGACCATCTTTTGGACAATAAATTCCTCACTGGGTAGCATTTGTAGCATACCTATCTAGGCTTAGGCTGCTTGAGATATTCAGAACTGGTGTGTTTCAGAGAGACACATAGAATATAATCATGACGCCTCACTACATATCATGGTCTGACAGATGCGATAAAATAAGAGAGATACTCTGCCGAACAGATAGCACAGAAACTCGTTTTTTCCAACCACAATAAGCGACCACATTAAAAACTGATCTCCTCTAAATACACTCCCGTAGTACATTTCACCATTTCACTTCCAATAATTTACATCTTTACACGGCAGGTGACCTACAACCCCATGCCACACGCCCATGCAGCGGCTCGCGGGGTAGTATGTAGATGTAGGTGTAGAACGTATGGCAAATATTAGTTGAATTAAAAGGAATGAAGTATTACTCTGCTGGTAGTTCCCGGGTGATTTGCAACAACGTAATTTACATCGTCAGCACTTAAAGTGTTAACAAAACTATTTGTATGAAGCGAAAAGAAATGGGAAGTAGAATAAAAGTAAATTATAGGCATTTTAACCACATATTTCTTGAAGTTATCGCGAATTACTGCTATAATTGAAGTCAAAATTCGGTAGTTCCATCTAAATGGTGCAGCATTCGGCTCACATAGCTGGACGAATGTGGTCATTAAAATGTACCCGTGGATATGGAGCCGTGAACCCGTATATATCTGCATATTTTGTACCTAAATTTTAGTTTTTAAAATATAACCCATTTCATTAGCAAAAACTAGGTTTTTCTGAACTGAATAAGTAAAAATGAGTGACTTAGTTTTTCACTCGTCCCACATAATCAAGCCAGAACCATCTTAATTGCTTCGAGCACTCGGTTTTATATGGAAGATGGAGGGCTATGATCTGTTAATTTTAAGGCAAACGAGTAAATAATGTACAGTCAAATGAATATTTTACTTCACTTACATATTACTGAATAAGATGTGATTTTAAATTAGAAAGACAAAATTGAACGCCTGAGCTTCAAGGGATCCTAACTACTGAGAATAAAACGACAAATTTTAAAATTTTTTGAACTAATAGTGAAAGTAGATATAGTTAGATTATTAATGAAAAATTGCATAAATGCACTGAAGTCCGAAATGTATGAAATTATATGGAATATACGTCTTGGAAGGCTACGGATTAAAATTAATAGCAACGACATTGAAAGAAGGCCATGTCAATCGTTCCTTATTCGAAAATGAAAATTTAGAAATTTATTATTTTCATGTAAGAAGTTTTATGAGACTAGACTTACTGCAAATGAAGTGAAATGATTCTCAGAAATAAAATCCGGTCACGATGCAGCTGAATAAAAAGAAATCACTAGCGAACTTAAACTTACACTAAATAAGTTATTAAATATTATCTTCTATATACTTTATATGTCATAGTTTCTACTCCAAAATTCCTTTTCAAAAATATTTTAAACTCAAAGGTACATGTTTTTTATACATTAATGTTATCAGTCACTTTCTTGTGCTTTCACACAAAGTTATTTCATCAGAAACTATTTCAATCTGATTTATTTTAATGTGTTAATACGACCTCATGATTGCTTTTGGTGGCGAACTTGATCAAATCAAGTCCAAGGATATCTACATCTACATGCTACATATCCGCGAACCGCGGCATGGGCGTGTGGCAGGGGGTGTAGATCACCAGCCGTGTAAAGATGTAAAAGTTTTGGAGGTGAAATGGTGATATGTCCTATGAGAGTGTACTGAGAGGAGCTCAGTTTTTATAATGGTCACTTTTTGTGCGCGGAAAAAAGTTTTTGTATCTATCTGTTCGGCAGTGTATCTCTCTTATTTTATCGCATCTGTCAGACCTAGAAATTTAGTGAGGCGTCATGATAATATTCTCTGCGTCGCTCTGAAACACACCAGTTCTGAATATCTCAAGCAGCCGAAGCCTAGCGTGCAGCCTCCGAGTCTCTAGGGGCTCCCACCTTAATCCTTCTCAAAGTTGTGAGACACATTATGTTCGTTCTTAGCAGTTTTTAACGAAGCGCGCTGCTTTTATTTGTATTTTGTTAATTTATTTGGTTTAATCTTTATGATCAAGGTCCCAAATGCTTGCGGCGTATTCGAGATGTGGCCTAACCAGAGCGAAGTAACATCTCTCTTTTACTTTTTCATCCGAGGACCTTCCTATTATACGCTTAACAAAACCTAATTTCTTTAATGCTGTGATGCATATGTTTTGTATGTGTGTTCCCCACGATATATCTGAAGTTAAGGTAATTCCAAGATATTTTACTGTACTTGAAGATTTTATGTTTACTCCATTTACGGTGTAGGTATGGCTTTTGTGTGATGACTTTCGCAGGAAGTAAGCTGTGGTGCATTTACTAATATTTAGTTCTAAGCCCTACTCCTGGCAACACGAAGATATAGATCGGTTGGAAATATTAATATGAAAAAATGGTTGGCATAATGATTTTTATTATGCAGCGTGAGTTCCTTGATCGATCATGATGAAGTAGGAGAATTGTGGACACGAAGCAAAACATCGCCACACACACAGACGGAAAGGGGAAGCGAGAGGATCGCCTGCGGGGGGTTCCGGTGAATAAAATCAGTTCCGTTGGCAACCCTGCCGGAGGGTCAAAGCCGTGGACGGTGAAAGGAGGCGGAGGAAGGGAAGGATGCTCCCCCATTCCCCGGGGGGACATGGGGGTGGGGCGGGATGGGAGGGTGGTTGGGCTTTACGGAGGTCCTCGCGGCGGGAATGGGGGTGGGTCTATAGTGGGAGTGTGCCTCCCCGAGCCTGCGCCTTGACGGCACCGGCCCGCTCCCCTCCCCACGACCCTTCACGTCGCGACTCCCGGTAGTCGGGCCGGGCCACCCTCAGCGGTGACTGCTTGTTTTCGCCTCCGCGTTCCACCTCTCTCCTTACCGAGCGGCAGGAGAGACCACCTCGCCTCATTTCACGCGGCGCATGCTTCCCGCCCGCGTCGTCGGAGTACCGACCCGACGGGGAAGCGGCCACGCGGCGGGCGGAGCGGCCCTAACCACCGCGGACACGACGATCGAGCCTCCGGGAGTCGAAGCGAGGCGGAGGAAGCGGAGGCGGCGGCGCCGACGGTCCCCGCAGTCGAGGGGCCCTCCTTCTCCTTCTTCACCCCCTAGGGGAGAGTCCCATCCTCCTCGTTGCCACACCCCCGACGCCCGGCGCGAACGAGGGTCGAGTCGCGGGTCGTTGCCGAGGGTCGAGAGGATCCCGTTGCCGTTGGTTGCGTCACTGCGCTTCGCTTCGCGGGTGCGATGTGAAGTGGCGTCGATCGCGCGTCCTCCCGGGGAGAGGACCAGGGGTCCGGGACACCCCCTCGGGGGACCCACCGCCAACCTGCGGGACAAGCCGAGAGGCGAGGCGACCGAGGATAAGGGATGATGGTCGCCGGGTCGACGCATTTCTTGGGTGAGTCCATCGTGGGAATCCGGGATGGGCTCCGGTGACTAGTCGACTCGGTGCATGTTAGCATTTATTATCTCATTAATCCTGACTGGAAATTTAGTGCAAGAGTGCAGTGCTGCGGACGGTAGTGTGTCGGGTTCGATACTCTTCGCTAGGCTCTATCAAAAGTCCTCGCGGTAAAATGTTTTGGTTTATAGGAATTTGACAAGGAATCGTACGTGGTCTAGGGGAGGAGGCTGATTTCCTTATTTCAGATATATGAAATTTTCGCTCCCAAAAACCTTAGCTAAAAGTGGTATTTATTCCCACCCACTAAACCAAACCAAAAGGTCGTTCGCTGAAGGAGTGAGTGACCTATTATGTGGTTTTTTTAAGGATATAAAAATGAAACCCTATCATGCTATACCAACATGATCTTTCAGACTTCAATAAAGAAGCAGAAATTTTAGAACAGAAATATTTTGTTTTTTTTTGTCCCAGGTAAGAATCAGAATAAAAACAAGAACAGAGCAAAACACCAAATACACCAGATTACATTTTAACTTCCCCCGTTAACCTTCATAAATATTTTCTAGCTTTCTTCCCTCTTAAGGTTGTTGACCTAACAATATATGCTACACGCCCATGTGGTAGTTCACAGAGAATTATGCATGTGGAGGGGGAATCGACCTCTGGCGGTGCACGACCGCTCTTGACCACGAAGTAGAATTTCCTGGTTATTATCAACATTTTAATATTCCGCCTCCCACGCCGGAGACCACTGCTGTGTGAGAGGACAGATGTGGCTTTCAACCAGCATACCAATTATGAAAAAATTACTTTCCCGAGTATATACTAATGGATAAGTGTGACACAATGACAACGGCAGTGCACTCGCCTAATGGCTTCTGCGAATAACCGCGCAGTTTTCACAGATGGCGAAACATCCTCAGAGTTATGCAAACCCAATCACCAGTACTCTCGCACACTATTCGAGTCTTATGGAAAGCTATTCTGCTTATTCCTCGCTTTTCATACGGCAAAACAACTTGTTAAAATTCATAAGGAGTATTTAATTTTCTCTCTATACAGCATATGCTTTTATCGTAGACAGCGTGCAGCAGGAAATAATTTTATCCTCATTCGGGGATTTTCACGAATACCCTATGCATACACGCATACACATATATCCTGTTCCGCAAATGAACGCCCCTTATTCTCAAATGACGTGGCAATCTGAAAATTACTCTGGTCGCAAAGTTTAACGGGAAAATTTTTAGCAAATGGCCCACGAGGAAAAAACGAACTAGTTTGCATTCACACTCGGCCATTCCTGTTCACGATGGCACAAGTACAAATGGCTGCTTCATTTACTAATACTTCTCCAGTATTTTGTAAAACAACATATAATACTCACATACTATCATTAGTACTCCATTTGCTGTTGCATTAACCTTTCTCAGATAGAAATACTATTAAAGTCTAAAGATGGTGATAATATCATTTCTGTCATAACCACAGGCATTTTTATAATATTGGTATGAATTGTCATTACCACTATTGCCTTAATTCGATATATTTTCATGATTACAATGGCTGAAATTTGATGATATTGATATTTAATCCACTAATCACTACAACTGTTCTAAAGTGATTATTCCACGCGACAAGATAACTGTTTTGGTTATCATCCAAAATGTCTACCATTACAATATAAAGTCACATACCATTTTTTCTAAGGGTGGGATTTCAACTAAAACAGAATCATTTGTTACTTCTAGTTTGTCAGCATCGATTAACGTTTTCTTTTCTTCGACATTTCCACCAAAAACAAAGTTATATGATGCTTTACTTACAAGAGAACGCTTTTCTTTGATGATGATGGGAGGACATCGACCTTGTGCGCTCTACTCCCATCAACCGCAATGATTAACTTTCCTAACTTCAAAGGGCTGTCTTCTCCGGGCAAATATCACTTGTATTCGAAGGATAAACTAATTGAACAGCTAATTTACATTTCAAAACACAACAAAAAGAAATATTTTATCGAGCCAATAAAAAATAGATCCTTAGTCTTCATCAACTAATTCAGTGTAAGTAATCTTCAAATAATTTTGAAGAGTATTTACACTGAAGCACATATTACAAGCTCACTGGGAGATGGTTACTTAATGATTGAAGTCTTATAGCAAGTGCCTTTTACACACCACGAAAATTGTTGCCATCCATTCCCAGTTACAGATTGCTCTACTAGGCCACTCACCTTATCGTTTCATAATCACCTCATCATAGTTTCACGGATTTTTTGGAGTGAAATAGAGAATATTATCATGACTCCTCACTACATCTCTAGGTTTGACAGATGCGATAAATAAGAGAAATACTCTACCAAACAGATAGGTACAAAAACTCGTTCTTTCCGCGAACAATACGCAACCACAATAAAAATTATGCTCCACTAAATGCACCCCTATAATTCATGTCACCATATCATCTCCAAAAAACTTATTCCTTTACACGGCTAGTGACCTAACACCCCCTGCCACAAGCCCTTGCGGCGGCTCGCGGGGTATTATGTAGATGTAGATATTGTGAGATTATAATGAATAAACTGAATTGGCCTCACTATACCTGATATTTATGCCTAATTAGCATTCATAATGAGTGGATAGACCACTGAGGATATGAAATCACGTAAGTGATAGACTCTCAGGCAACCATACTCCCTAGCTCTTTCTCGTTCCAATCGCTACTGGAGTTGGATCAAATAGAAAGAGCTAGTCATAAGTTCAATCGATCTCAAAAATATAACACAACAGTCCGGTTTTTAAATGCTTCTAAAGATTTTTCTGGGGGGAAATAAGCAATCTATTTGCGAGAAGCGCGAGGTTCAGATGATGAGAAAAAAATACCAGTATTAGAGAGGCGATTTTTCGACGTTAATATTATTTTACTTTTAAAAAGTACATATTTTTATATCATATTAACAACTAAGAAATGGGGAGGACAAGCGTCTCAAAATTTTGGTAATGTATATATTTGGAGATTCGTCTGACTGGGCGATACGATCTATGTGTATCATGTTTATCTTAGAGAATGCATTAACGAAGCCAGTCAACAGTTGGCTCTAGGTAATGAATATTAGACTTCAGTGAACGTTTAGTAAAAATGAATGACGGGAGGTAATTTTGAACGGAGATAAAACGCATAAAAGAGTTTTCGGAAACGAATGTTGTGGCATTTCATGTATCTAGCGGAGAATATTACTTTCATATTTTCATTTACCGATTTTCTAAATTACAACCGGATGCCTTTCATTAGACCAACAATACTATCGATATATAATCTCCTTAACGTTTCGATGCCACTGAAAACTGAGCATGAGCCATGTTGCTCTTGCGAACAAAATATCGATTATTGATTGGCGAAGTCAATATTTTCCCCAAATAAAAGGAAAAAATTATCAGCTTCTCAATACTCAAAGAACAGTAAAAATTACGGTTGATAAAATCTCTATGGTATAAAATTAAGAATAATAATCGTAGCTCAACTGTCGGTAGATTCCTAAAACGGTAATATAAAATGGGCGACTATTGAGCGGCATGAAACTATGCCTGGAAAGGATTATTCGACCATATTAGCTCTCTTCCTCCATTTACAGAGACCAATATTTCTCTACTTTTCTCTAAAATAGTGGAGAACTACATTATTCATCTCAATTAACTTGAATTTTAATTAATTAGCATGGGTACGTAATAGGTAAGCTCTGCGTACGAGAGATGAGTCAAAGCATCAGAACAACGTTTATACTTTCGCAACCGCTTTCAATGCACGATTTTCTGACGTTCAAAGGCGCAACTTAACGGAGCTAATACAAATTACAATTACCTTCCGTCAATTCTCGTGATAAGCGGATATTAGTGCTAATTTTATTAAGCACAGCCGAAAAATTCGCAAGATTATAAAACTGTTGCGGAATGAACGTTCTGACAAGAGGAAAGGCACTCATAAAATGCTTCCATATTGCGTAATATTACAGTCCTTTTGAACCGTATATTGTGTTTCACGAATATGCTTTGAAAATTAGGATTACAAAGTGAAATTAAAACATAAGAAGAGATCTTTACGGATAAACACATGAAATTGTGCGCGCATAGATACATAAACTCGCACATCAATAGATAAACCCTTCAGTCACTACAGTCAAAGGTGTGGCTCGACTATTTTTGCGAAGAGCAGAGCCAGATTTCTATGATCACGAATGATAAACTCTTACTACTTTGTGGAGAAAGATTTAAACCAGGACATATAACATTTTCTAAATTCGTCAAATCTCACAATTTTTACTGAACTGAGTTGAAACATGCCAAACATAATAAAGGGGTCTGCACATCACTATAACTTACATCTTCACACGGCTGGTGACCTAACACCCCCTGCCACACGCCCATGCGGCGGCTCGCAGGGTATTATGTAGATGTAGATAAGAGCCAGCTAACCGTACCCATGAAGTTTATCCCTCACTAATAGAGGGAGTCCTGGTGGGACCAATATTATGCACTAACTTGTAAAATTGAATCATTATTCTACATATAAGTAAAAGCAAACGCCGAGGAGTTAAGGGATTGATAGAGGAAAGTGCCCAATTATGTAGATACATTCTGAATCGGAGAGAAGCCCCCGCGTGAAGAATACCCCAGAGCTAGTAGTTGGCGCCACGCCACTTCAATGCAGTGGAAAATGAAAGGCAGCTCGCGACTCAAGGGACCACCATTAGATGTTCGGTCCTCCGATAATAATTCACTCGCATTTGACGTTCGAATCTCATGCGTTGTATTTTCGCACTAGCGAATAGAAATTTAGAATAGAATATATTTATTGCTTCCTTCAGAAATCAAAGGTACAGAACAAAAAAAAAAGCATTTTAGAAGCTTTAGGTTACCCCATATATAAATGTAAAAAGATAAAGATACCTGTGCGGGGGTAACCATGAAATTCGTGCAAACTACAATTTTTTTTCAAATGAAGCTATACCTATTACGTGCTATATACCAAATACTATGTAATATATTGTACGCAATTTACATAAAGAATCCCTTTTTACACAATTAGCTCTGCAATACACATAAATAATTAATTATTTCATTTCAAACAAACAATTTTATAGACTATCAAATAATATTTCAACATTTTCTTGAACATATCCCTCATTTGTTAGCCGCTTTCCGAAGAAGTGGCCGCGGGTAAAGAGGGCGTTGCGAGGTATTTTTCCTCGCGACCCAGCGGAAGAAAATTCGCCCTTGAACCTCTTCTCCGCCGAAACGCGGTGTAAATTACACGAGAGAATACAAGCCGAGGGCTCCCCTCCAATTCCTGAGGAGGAGGAGTTTCGAAAGCATTTACATACGCCATCTTCCGCTTCGCACGCAAATGAAGTAGAATCCGTCCAAAGCACACCTCGCTCGACGGAATTCACGCTCGTTCTCACCACTGGCCAGATGAGTCGTCGTTAAGGTGTTCCTCGCCGTTTTCTCGATCCCCATTAATAATCGGGGTGGTCTTTTTAGACTTACATTAGAAAAAGCGGAAGAACGAATATGACGAGAAAATGTTAACAAATCTTCTTAGAGAAATATACCTGGAGTAATTCGAGATAAAAAAATAACCGTTTTCATTTTTATTCATGAACCTACTCATTGCCGTACTTACTAAAGAATTATCCTCAGAGAAAAAAACTTTAAATCAAGAAACGAAAAAAATTTGCGGCACACGACAGTAAGTTTTAAAAAAGTAATAATAATATATGTATTTATCCATTGAATCAACCTTACATGCGCACCTTAACATTTCAAATTAAAAGGATAAATTAGGAATCCCTTTTAGGCATTATCTGTACTTGGAATACCTAAAAAATATACATTTCAAATAATTGAGAAATGAATTAACTGAGACCAGAATCGTAACAGAAACATACATAAAAGAGATAACAATTTTTTATTTAAGCATAACCTGTCGTGCATACCGTTTACAGTATTATACTTCCTCATATACTATAAAGAAGTGTAATACTATACTTAATAAGGATTATAATAGTTATTGGATTATAACAGGTATTTAATTACATATCTTCAACTCAAGCTTGTAAGGTTTAAGTTGACGAATTCACTTTGTGGAATTTAGACATTTTGAAATCATAGGGTTAATGATTCGTATACTTCTCACTTAATTGGGCACCACGGCCAATTTTGACGCCATTCTAAAAATGTTTAGTAAACCTAAACTACGAGTAAACCCTTTGGCAATGAACCTTGGGCAGCCATATCAAAAACTGAAAAACGGTCCAGGTATTCAATGAATTGTGGAATATATAGGGCATTGTTTTCTCAATTTTATGATGAAAACTTATAATGCTCAAATGAAATATATTTTTCGTCCCCACCTACATTGATAAACAGGCTCTGTATATGTATACACGGAAACTATCCGGGATATGATATGCTGGATCATGTAGGACAATTAGGATGGTAGCATACTTAAAATATGAGTTTGATTGGCTCTTGGTTATTTAGGAAGGCGACCAACAATAGGGGTCATTTTCTCCATTAAGTTCAGTAAGGTAAGTGTAGTTCTCACTTTAGAGTTGAAGAAATAGTGGAGAGAAACTCGGTGTTGGATACATCTACCCTTAACTAAGGAAACTAGAGGACTTCAGTTGATTCCAATAGGAAACTCCACTGAAATTCTCAACTAATGGTAACCTGAGCCCTCGGAACGTAAATTCAGTACTCGAGCCTACAAGCCAACCCGATTCCCACACACAAAATTTTTATCTAAACAGTTTCAGAAAGGACACTTGTGCGTCACATTATCGACGCTTCCTTGGAGAAGCTACCACTTCGCTGAAAGAAGTATCAACCGGCAAAATTTGAGTCCTACTACACCTGGAGAAGAAGTTTACGTTAGAAAAAAATACTCATGAATCACTAAAAATTTTACTTTGGAAATTTTCAATGACTAGCTTATTAGATTTCAAGTACCCTAGAAGTAAACAGGATTATAGTTGAAAATATGCATAATGCTGACATTGTGTGAATCTTCAGCCATTTAATGAGCTTTTGTTTGAACTAAAAATAAATCACTCCCCAAAGATCTACAATGGTAGATTAATCCAACCGTTTCTTGACGATTTTATGTGTATAATGTGGACCAACAATTTCTTCATATATTTTTGCTGCTGCAAATAAATGGGTAATGTCGTTGGATATATCAAACTTTAAGGCGTATTCTTATAACTTGCTGTCATACACAACCTCTGCTGCAGGAATGCGCAACGTACGGTCCTTTGGAAGTCCACCTACGGCCAGAACAGAGGTTACATAAACCGGCCAAAATTTCGTCTCCGGTTCTTATCTAACCGGTGGTTTTTAATGCGCTCGTTGCTGCTCCTTGCAAGTCGTTGTTGCCGTTAAAAATTTCGTCTTTTTGTCATATCAGTTGAACTACTTAGCATTCATTGCATGTGCGTAGCCACTTAACAAGTTTTGGTACATTTTATGTTTGTAAGGATAAGTAATAAAACTATTCTGCAGTAATCTTTATTAAATGAGTTCAATTGGTGGTCATCTGTGGCCCTAATAGCAACACAAAAGTGGACCCAAATGGCCCTCGAGGGATCTAAAGTTTGATCGGCTTGCTCCCTGTAAGGGATAGAATAGTTCATTGTTAATTTCCAGTTTTACATAAAATAGATATGCAAATCTCCTCAACAGGAGATCTCGCCTTGATATGTACAGAACACGAATAAAACCCATTCTTTTTATGGAGGTGACGGGTTTAAATTCTCATGAATATTTATGAGGAGAAAAAAATGCTTAAGCGTGATGTTGCAAGTATGAGCCTACATAAGTTGTTAAAACAGATGCGTTTGATAAATTTTGGACGTAGTTCAAAAATTCAAATCTGAGCCACTTAAAATTTTACAAGAAACGCGAGCAGTGTTACAAAGCTCTATAATCCTAAAATATGCGGTATATACTGTTAATCTTGGTGCATTAAATATTTAGCATCGTCGGAAAAATCCCTCGCATTCGATCAGTTTTGCACCTATAGCAGGAAAATGGAAGTCGAGAAGCCATATTTCCTCTGAAGACGGAAATTGGCACATTTTTTCAAACAACACTGGGAAGACTTAGTAGCATAATTTATTCATTAACCCTTATCACGAAATACAATACTTCAGCTCCGTAAATGAAATAATTGTCTAGTACGGTATAATATTTCAGTAGAAAAAAACTTGCAAGAAACATACCTTTAGACACATATATTATGTAAATTTCAGCAATTAAAATCACTGTTCTCAAATTTTGCTGCAAGAACTACTGGAATGATTCATCTAGCCAATTCATCGAGTGAAACTCAATCGAAATATGCAACACAGCATTAAAAAAATAGGTTTTATTAAGCCTATAATAGGAAGGTCCTCATATGAAAAAGTAAAAGAGAGATGCTCCTTCGCTCTGGTTAGGTCACACCTCGCATACGCCGCGAGCATTTGGGACCCTATTCATAAAGATTTAACCAAAAAAATTAATAAAATACAAAGAAAAGAAGCACGCTTCGTTAAAAACTGCTACGAACGAACATATAGTGTTACACAACTGTTAGAGGGATTAAGTGGGTGCCCCTAGAGACTCGGAGGCTTCACGCTAGGCATATTTTGCTTCATAAATTCAGAACTGATATTTTTCAGAGCGACACAGAGAATATAATCATGACGCCTCAATAAATTTCTAGGTCTGACAGATGCGATAAAATAAGAGATACTCTGCCGAACAGATAGGTACAAAAACTCGTTCTTTCCGCGCACAATAAACGACCACAATAAAAACTGAGCTCCTCTAACTACACTCCCATAGTACATGTCACCATTTCACCTCCAAAACATTTACATCTTTACACGGCTGGTGACCTACCACTCCCTGCCACACGCGCATGCGGCGGCTCGCGAGGTAGTATGTAGATGTAGAACTTGCAACTTATTTTGTGATTTACTGTTAAACTCTGAGCGAGATACAGTGAATCCAATTTCGATAAAATCTCTAATTTTCTTCTGGCATGTTCTTTCACATCTGCTGCCTATATTATCGCACAGTTGACAATTGCAATCTAACCATAGCGAGACATTAATCCGTCAAAACGTATTACTTTCCTCTCTTTCCATTTTTCAATTTCCTTCCCTGAAACCGTCTTTATGAATGACTGGTCTCCTGACACCCCATGCCAAATGTCCGAGCGGCTGGCGGCTCGCGAGCCCTTGTATACATGGGAACCTTTCCACCTGAAATATCGTTAGTCAAGCAGTTGAGGTCTACCGACACGTAAAAGGGACTGATTGCCCTTCCGGCAGAGGGCGTGAAATTAAATCACACCCCATCCCTCCCCCCTTTTCTCCTTGTTAATTTTTTTCCTCCGTCGGATCTAGCCGACTAGCGCGTTCTCTTTGGCGGGCGACGCCTAATCTCAGCGTCACCATCAGTCACGCAGAGCGTCGCCCCGACTCCGAACGAAAATACTCGGAGAGAGAAAAGAAATAAGACAAAAGAACGGCTCTGCGGGAACCGGAGACCTCACACCTCGTCGGGGAAACGCGGGAGTATGCGACTTCACCTCTTGATTGAACGAATTCGATGGCAGACTTGAAAGGCGGCGTTCTACGGCTTGCCATCACCCCCCTCCACTCGCCGAAAATCGCTCAGCGCACGAAATCCGAATCCCAGTGAGAGGGATCTGTGGTCGAGGTCAGCGATGCCCAATCCGATTGGCGATGCGACGGTCACCGCCCCTCGCTCGAGGCGGATTTATGTCTCACTTCCGATGAATTTAAGAAAAAATTCAGGAATCTATTTTCAGGAACTCCAAAGAATCAACTCAGATTTCGTCAAACTGAAGTAATAAAATTAATCGTCGACGGGTTTACTTTGCGGAATTTATCCATGGTTTGGAATGAAATAACTTTAAACTTTTCCACATGGTTTATTATCCTCAACCGGTTTCAACGCAATAGCGTCATTTTCAAGAGGTTACTAAACCTCTTGAAACCTTAAGTAAGCCTATAGTAACCTCTTGAAAATGACGCTATTGCGCTGAAACCGGTTGAGGATAATAAACTTGTGGAAAAGTACAAAGTTATTTCATTAATAAAACTGAAGTAAGAGTTAGACATCGGATGAAAATTATTTTAACCAAGATATTAAAATTGATACCCTATGCTAACTACAATCTTGGCTTAGGAAAGCAAGAATGATGCAACTAAAAACTGTCACTTTTGGAACAAGGGGCTCTAAATGGAATAACCAAAAAAATTAAGTGATGCTTTGTTGAAAAAAAACATGGACCAAGACTAAGGATTCATGACAAAGAATTCAGGTATAGCAATACTTCTGCACATCAAAATAAAGTGCGGCAGAAGCTAAATTACCCCAAGTTTTCTCGGAACGGCTCATTTAAAACCAATCATATTACAAGCAGGTTTTCTAGGAACTTGAAATGGCAATTTTTGTTGAAATCATAGTCGGTATTGAAATCTTACGTGGATAAATACTAAGCTATAGTTTTTATTTCAAATTTGCCCAGCCACGCGAGAAAATAATCGGCGTTTATGAGGCTTCTCATCCGGAGGTGATGAGATTGTTAATGGTTGAAACGTCGGGAGAAATGGAGAACCATCCACAGTTGGAAGCTCCAAAAATGCCGGCTTTGAATATTCGTCGGGAAACTAACAAAATACGGCTTAGGTGGAGAGAAAATTTACCAGCTACAGTAACAAATCCGAGAATTTGATACTCTGCCGCTCTCAACTGCGCCATTTTCTCGGCTGAACATTACCTACTCTTACTCCAGGGGCCACTCAAATCCAAGCTGATTTTTGGCCTCGCCTACAAGTTGCCTCCAGACTTTTTTGTTTTCCGCCATCTCAATATCACCACCCAGTTTTCTCACATCATTGGTTACTTGGTCATCCCATCTTATTCTTGGCCTTCCTGGTGGGCGCCTTCCTTCTGGGTGTCCCCTCCACACTCTTTGAATAGCTGTACCCTCTTCTCTTCTTCTGACATGACCAAGCCATCCTATGCTTCTACTTCTAACCACGGCCACAATATCAGCTATTCTGTATAAATCCCTGAGCTCTCTGTTTTTATTTATTCTCCATGTTTCTGCTTCAAGAGTTGGTCCATATATTCTTCTTAATATCATGCTTTCAAAAGTTAACAACTTTTTCTGTGTGTCCTTTGTCAGTGTCCACACTTCTGACCCATACAAGAGAACAGGTTGGATAATCACTAGGTATATCCTAATTTTTGTATTTCTTGTTAGAAGCCTACTCTTCAACAGTTTTAACTGTAAGTACTATTGGCTGCATTAAATCTTACTTGTATTTCCTAGTCCATCTTATTTTGAGTGTTGATAGTAACTCCCAAATACTTGAACTCTTCAGTTACTGCACATTTGTGACCCCTGACTTCCAAAGCTGAGTTGATTGGCTCTGCCTTTCTTGCTATTTTCATGTATTTAGTTTTTCCTTCGTTTACTTATAAACCAATTTTGCCTGTTTCTTCTAAGAAGACTTCAGCTAGCGCTTTAAGGCCTGTTTTATTATCAGCTACTAGGGCTACGTCATCTGCAAATGCTACTACATTGATTCGTCCTTCAATGTTTGAACCTCTTGGTAGGGCTTTTTTTGTTGTCTTCAAAGCTTCTTCAAGGGCGAAATTGAACAAAAGTGGAGACAATCCATCTCCTTGTCTTACCTCTGTGCTGATGTCAAAGGTATCTGTGTATTCCCGTTCAATTCTCACTTTACCTCTCGAACCTTCCACACACATTTTAGTTAGTCTTACAATCTTTTCCGGGATGTTACTCTGTCTGAGTATCATTGGCTAAACATATTATTCCTTAATAGCCCTTAATTCATCCTTGACGCCATTTTCTTATAGAATAACCCTCGGCTGCGGTGGCTTTCATTAGGAGGTAACTTGCGTCGTTAATACTGTGATGGGGAAGATTGGTAAAAAGGGCGCTTCTGTGGGAAAAGAAAGCTGGAGAAAAACCCAGGGTCGACATTACTTTTAACGCAAGATACAAACATCTGCCCTCAAAACATGTTAAGCCCCTACCAAAAGGCCGGGTGATGTTCTTGAGTGGCTTTCACATGTCACATAATTTGTGATTAGAAATAAGCATCAAAAAATCTCAGGATCTTTACCGAAACCCTCAGCCGCCACTCTAGCCACCGTAAAAATCGTAGAAAGTGTTTGGGATTTGGGAAGAAAAGGAAAGTGAGAAGAAGTATGAAGGAAAGGAAGGAATATGTTACGCGTTAGAGAGATATGAATGTTCCCGATCTACAAGCGCTAGGAATGGTTGGAGAAGAAGGGATATTGCTGGAGGAGTTACAGGGGTAGCGCATGAGGTAATGGAATGGTGGGGGGACATATTGCTCTGACTAATTAGGTTTGAAGAAAGAGAAGAGCAAGATTTTGGTATAAAAAATAAAGCGAGATAAGAAACATACTTATCTAAAGGAATTTTCGCACCGCAATACCTGCGCAATGAAACGTTATCTACATCTACATAATACCCCGCGAGCCGCTGCATGGGCGTGTGGCGTGTGTAAGTTTTTTGGAGATGGAATGGTGACATGTATTACAGGAGTGTATTTAGAGGAGCGCAATTTTTACTGTGGTCGCTCTGAAAAATATCAGTTCTGAATTTCTCAAGCAACCTAAGCCTAGCGTGCAGCCTCCGAGTCTCTAGGGGCTCCCACCTTAACCCCTCTAAAAGTTCTGAAACACTATATGTACGCTCGTAGCAGTTTTAACGAAGAGTGCTGCTTTCATTTGTATTTTATTAATTTTTTTGGTTAAATCTATTTGACCAGGGTCCCGAATGCTCGCGGCGTATTCGAGGTGTGGTCTAACCAGAGCAAAGTAGCATCTCTCTCTCATTTTTTCATCTGAGGGCCTTCCTATTATACGTTTAACAAAACCTAGCTTCTTTAATGCTGCGCCAAATATGTTTTGTATGTGTAATCCCCACGATATATCAGATGTTAAAGTAATCCCAAGATATTTGACTGTATCTGAAGATTTTATGTTCACTCCTTCCACATTATAGGCATGACAGTCTTTCAGATATGCCTATAAAATTTAATGAGGCAATGAGTAATAATGGCTGGGTATTATCACTTACTAAGCATCTTTAGTCAGTCAGGAACCATTTTTCCGCGGCAGATTGCATCCTGAATGGAGGAAGGGGTAAGGGGATGTCTGGGATTTATGGTCGGGTGTGATTAAGGAAGGATGAGAGCGGAGGTGATAAGGTGTGAGGGTCATGGGATTTCGGTGGGGTAAACTTGAGTACGAGGGGTCGAGGAAAGGGCGACAATTACCCTCGTCCCTCCCTCTTCCTTAACCAACTGCCTACCCTTCCCTCACTTTCCCTAAAGACCCACCTCCTCCGGCGACCTTTGACCCCAAAATCTCATCACCTTTGGCCTTGTACATCCTCACTCATGCTCGCTCGAGAAAGCACCTTCACTTCTCGACCTCCGTCAACATGTCTCTTTTTTTCAGGGAACCGCGGAGGAATTCTTTTGGTAGATGCAAACAAACACTCGATGAATCAGGTCTTGCCTTCATCCAACTGTCATTCTGAAGACTGCCGCAAAGGCGTGTGGCAGGACGTGTGATGTCGTTTGCCTGTGAAGTCAAAATGACAGCGAAAGGAGGAAAAGTGAAAAGTGAAAGAATAGGTACGAAGGGAAATGTGTCTAGGCAGTTTACTGTTTATTTTGTCTGGATCGTCCATTAAAAGCGTTAGGGGACAAAGATTGCTAGCATTTACGTGCAAAATTAAATTCCTTATATGATGTTTAAAATCAAATATTTAACACTGCTTTTTGCTTAAAAATTTTATCCAAGTTAATTTGTATAAATCTATAATTATATGTATTTAAATTAAAATACTAGAAAATGTAAAACATAAGTTACATGAGGTGCTGAATGACCTCAGGCTTCGATAGTCCCATGGAAATGCAATATACTACAATGTACTATCAAAGTACAGAGCAGTTACTCCATGATTAAACCACAAGTTATGTTCTGAACGAAAAGAAAAAAAAACGGTCTAAGAAAGTGGCAAATCAGATCCGACGAAACTTCCCAAGAAATTTATTTGAATGCCGTTACTATTTATTTTCAATTACTTTTTTTAACTATATTTATTTTTGTGGAAATATACACTTTCTTGCCAACCACTGAATGATTTTACTTCCCATAAAGACTAAAATTTTATGCGTAACTTCCGGGTTTCTTACTGTTCTCATCCCACACCCTTTAATAACCGGGTAAAAGACTATGTTTACTCCTAAAACGCATGCTGCAGTAAAACAAAGGTGACAGCTGCAATTTACTTTGAGAAAAAAAACGATTTTTGTCTCCCTTCTATAACCTACGTATTATTTGGACAGGCTTGAACGAAAAATAAATTTAAAAACTTTATGCTTAGGAGCGAAAGGAGGCTTTAAAACACTGCGAATTTTACTATCTATTAAACTGCTACTCCATTCTAAAGTTTTCACTGCGATGGTTGGTTTTTCAGAACAACAGCTTCATCCTATCCCAAAAAGTGTCTTCTATTTTATTTTTAATGCGTCACACTACGCAGTGATGCATAAACAATTTAACTGTAAATTAAATGGCCATTCAAGTCTTTAAGATCAAATTCAGTTCCAAAGATGAAAGATTACCATGAAGTATTGTCTAGGACTGTCGATCAGTAAATTATATGGTCAACCTCGCCCTATACCAGGTAAACGTAACTTTCTTCGGTGAGCGGGCCGGATTGAACTACCCTTTGTGGTTAGTTGGCCAGAATATGATGATTATGTGATGATGTGTCTTGGACGATTTGGAAATAGTCAGCAGGCTCCTTGAATCCATGAAGCGGGCCGCAGCCTATATGGCCGCAGGCTGACCACGCCGTCTCCATATTAAAATTACCCGCATAAAAAATACAATTTGATTTAATGAGGCTATCAGCCCACGCAAAGATCTCTGTTCGGCGCTTACATCTAACACCGATAGTTGACATAATACAGGGTTCTATAGTACCTGGGTAATTTGTAATTAACTGAGAAAATATGTATCCTATGTGGCATAAAATACAATGATACACAATTAATAAAGTAAATAGTACCATAAGTAAACGAACAGGGCTAACGACTGGGGAATCGGTAAATTACAGCAAGTTAACTTATATCTTTGAGACATAACACAATCAAGCAAGGTGTGTGAGTCGGGGTGATTTAGGGCACCATCATCATTATTTCATCATCTTCGGCTGCGATCCGACTTAGGCGGGAGAAAACGGTCGTCAATAAGCATCTGGGTGAGAGAGATGTCGCTGACTACTTAGCTCTTTTAAATTGTCGCTGCGCTGTAATCGATGAGGAAGATGAGCGTGAGAAGTTGAGTGCCATATCTATAGTATTAAATGTTCTAAAATTCACAATCACTTATGATGTATTGATTGAATATTTGCTTATCATGGAAGCCCTATTCGCAATCCTTTCAGCAACGATAAAAACTTTCTCATAGTTTTTAGAACTATAAACGCAGCAATAGGCTCTCTTATAAAGTTCATCCTGTCGTGAATGAAATGTCAGTGGTGGATTGCAATTTTGCACTGCTCAATGATCGATGACGCCTAAATATGGAGAGTGATGTAACATTTACAATTTGTCTTTTTCCAAGAGAGCCTGGAAACGATTCGACACATTCGTGTATTTTCCTCCTTGCTGTATCCGATTCACATTTTCACCAATATGCTTAATTTCAATAGCTAACTCTTTGTATTCCTATAATTTACATTCTATCGAGGCGCGTAAAGCGGTATTTTAGTGGCAAAAGCATTTGTCACTTCGACATTTTATGGATAATGTTATGTTACTCTCTAGCTCGTATTATCCCAGAAATTAACACTGGTAAGTTAAAAAAATTTTTTTATTCGAGCAATGTTTTTCGGTGCAAAAGAGTGAAGAGAAAGTTTTGAATTTTAGAGTTCTGGGAAAATGATTTTTGTCTGAAATTACCGCAAGTTCATTTATCAATAAAAATTGTTTGCGTATTTTGCTTCGAATTGTCTATTTTCAAACGAAACGTTTCGATCCTCTTACTGTAGTATAGTTTTCGGTGTCAGTTTGATCGTTTAATGCTATCTTTACGTCTGTGCGTCAATATGCCATTGTCGGGACGAATAAAAATGTTTAAGTACCCTATTTGCAATTTGGGGGCTGTCTTGGGTGCTTAAAACCTCTTCCAATATGGGCCTAGATTATAGTAATTTTAATAGTAAAAGTTTTTCTCGGGCTATGCTTCAAAAAGTTTCCAAGAGAGTAAAAATGTTAATGAAAAAACCCTTATATTTATTGGTACCTAAGAAAATCAATTTAGCTTGGATATATTTTGGGTGACGTCCTAATACCTATTATCACAAGCTCTGATAGCATTAATTAGGATATGACGGGATTGTAGAAACTATTATTTGACTCCATTCTGTTTTTTGTTCTCTTCGAATTTGCACAATTTGACTTCCTAATGCCTGAAGGTCCCAGCAGTGGATTTTGACGAAAAAATGAATGATTATTCTACTCTACTGAAATACAATAGGCTATATCTATAACTTTATTGTACACTGAAGCCTTATCACTCTGAAGATCATGACGTTTGGAGAAATTAGCGTTAATAAGGATCAAATTCTCAGTCGTTGGTGGTAATTCTAAGGGAATGAAAAGGTGGGAATCATATAAATTGCTTGGCATATTACCATTCTAAGCGTTGAAAAAGTTAAGGCTACTCATCATATACCAGGAAGACTAAGATTAAACCTAAAGTAAATTAATTCCTCTCATTACGTACTCATATCCAAAAGATCAAGTTTCCAATTATTGCTACACATTACAACTTTTTGACCGCAATGTAATACGTTTGAAAGATTTTTTTTAAATTTTCTCGCCCCAGTGTTGGAACTTTTCGGCTTAAATATTTTCAGGAAAGTTTGTCTGAGTGGTTTTCCTGCATTGTTTATAAATTTCGCCAGGAAACACCGAGCCCACAAAATTATATCCGTCTGTTTCGAATGATTTCATATTAAGGATTGGGTCAATCGTAGAGGATAATTCACGCCCTCAAGAAGTTACTCCTAACAAGAGTAAAATTAAAAATAAGGAAAGTAATTATAAGTAACTATTAAACTGAATTATATAACTCGGTTCTGTCCCCTGAATAATTTCTTGTTGGTACAACGCGTTTCAACGGCAAAGCGTCATCTTCTGGTATTTCAGATTCTGATTGTACCTGAAGATGACGCCTTGTTCTAACAAAGTGTTGATTACTCATTGGCATTTAAATTTGAACCATGTATGAGGACAGAGCAAAGTTTTATGATTCCAGCTCATTATGCTGTTCCACCACATCTTGCTTGAAATCATTAAGTATTTCTATAAAAGTTTCACTCTACGAAAGTTTAGAAGCAATATCAATGAAAGTATCAGAGCAAACCTACATAGGATAAAAATACTTAGAGGAGAACTTGAGGACATTCATTAGTTTAGTTCTCGTATCCTTGCTTCCAGAATGTATCGCTTGGAGGAATATTGAGGGGAGCATAATATTTCTTTTTCCAAGGAAGATATTTGTTTCATCATTCCACTGCTTGCTTCTCTAATACTAGAAAACGCTATGATTTTAATAAGGCCAATTTAATTGAGACCAGTCGCCGTTTCCCGAAACGGGAAATAGGAGAAACGGTCTTCGCTTGTTTCGACACGGCAGAGTCCTCTGAACGTCAGAATTTTAATCGCTCTTTTTCGTCGGATAATGCAATCAATCGGAGTAAGGGAGCGAGGTCATTTTTCCGTCAAATCCTGGGCGATTGAGCCATTCAGGGCGACTGAGTGAGGATCCGGGGACACCAGCGACGTGATTAGTGGCCCTGCGAACTATTAAAATCGCGATGATATCGAGTTTGCGCGAATTTTCCGGTTCGCTCGAGTGAGCCACGGTCATTCGTTTCCGTCGGCGCGCGACTGCTTTTGAAAATTCAAAATTATAACTGCCGATTAATTTTGCTCCGTTAGCGCCGCTCGCGTAGATTAATGTCCGCTATCATTTTCCCGCGCCGCGTTGTCTTGAAGACTGAGCTCGGGAACGAGGAAAGCTCGTTTGGTGAGCCTAGAGGGAGTTGAGTCTCTCTATAAATGTCGGCTGATAATTTAGCAAGTGATTTTATGATGTACTTGAAATCAACGTTGTCTCGGAAAGCCAGATGTCCATGGTTCGATTTCTGGTTCGTGAAACGTTTCCTCTTTGGCAATAGGGTTTTCATTAAAAGAAAATAATAAATACAGTGTCTATTGTAATAAACCGAAATATTATTGAAGATTCATCCGAAGCCAATAATTGATAATGTGAAATATTGATTCGCAGAGAAGTTGAGGTAACAGTTTCGATTGACCTAAAAACGGCGAATGTATTTAGATGCGCTTCGGTTGACGCAGAGGAAAGAGTGAGGCGCCCCTATGACCGGCGACGTAAAACTATTCAAAATATGATATATCATTTATTATGAGGAGGATGAAATCAAATCGAATTGTGCGAATAGCGCCTCACACTCATTCAATGCATAGCAAATCAATGAGCGGTGTCAAACAGTTGCGACGCCCAGTGCCTTGGGCCGACGAATTTCACGAATGGATTGAAGACGAAAACTCGCTAATCTTTCTTTTTTCTCATATTAGTGGGGCATTATAATTCTATTTCTATCTAACCTACGTGCCATTGTATGCGTAAAAGGGCCTTTTACGCACTAAAATGGTGCATTAATAGACACTAATCCGGCTGCAGCGCCACGGTTGCAACCGGGAGAAAAGTGCTTCACGGAGTCAAACGAGGATGACCTCGTATTTTCGCCAGTGATGAATGAATAATAATTTTCACTAAATAAAAAAGCAAATTCATTTGTTTACACTCAAAACAGAGAATCCTCAAAAATTATTCTTCAGGTTTTATAATTATTCTTCAATAATTCAGTTCAAAATTATTCTTGAGGAGTTATAATAAAATTATATTTCAGGCATCCCTTGAATCGGGCAATTAAAATTCAGGAAACCGCCTCAGTATCAGCGTATTTCAACTAGTTCATCGTACCTAAGTATTTAAAGATTTCCGGTGTAGTGTTTTAGCTAGAATGAAAATATTAACATAAACAACTATTCATGTGTTTTTAATTTGAATATTGATTGATCGTTGAGGTATGAATTATCTAAGTTATACATGCTACAATGCGACGCAATATTTGCTAATATTAAAAACGTGATTTCTATTTCATTAGGATCAAATGGGCTAAGTTTTATTTTGAAAGTATTACAGTAATTGATGGTAAAATTTCAAAATATTCGAGTGCTGGCATGTTAACTGTATCGTCTCATCGATCGGGTGATGCATGTCATTGTCAATCTTGGTAATACAATTTTTTTCACTCTAAAATTATACTATTTCGAATTCGAAGGCTGTACAATCGTTTTATTCATTCCATAATGATTCGACCGCAATTTAGTCGGTACGATCCGATTTCGACCTACAGCTCCTTTGATGCAGGCAAGAAACAAGAGAATGGGTGAGCGGAGCACGTACATATCCTCTTGTCAATGTTATATATTTCTTGGTGGGCGAGGCCTACCGAGGAGGATGTTCCTAAATTTGACCAAAATTGACCCGAGGACACCACTCTGATGAAGTACGCCGACTGACCGCGCTGCGCTCACCGTTAAAGGGAGCCGGGAGATACCTCATCCCAAATTTTTGGGTAACGGGCTCCGGTTCTCACAAGACCTGCGGTAAGTTTTTGCGTGAGCGAAAACTGACGGCAACTCGTCTAACGTTGTTGGGTGAACCCAACATCCAAGAGTTCTGGGGGCAGGCGGGGGCCCATTGTCGTCCTTTCGATGGCAATCCGCCTCATTGTTGCTGGACTCCCAGGGGTTGTGTGCTTCGTGTGGCGTACCCGACTGTAATCGTCGGTTGTCGGCGGTCCATACCGCGGCCCTTTCCCTTCTCCTTTTACCATCCCCCCAGTAAGACCAATCGATTGAATTTAATTGCAGATGCCAACTTACTGGCCTCCCGCGCAAGTAGACGCATGGTTCTGCCAATGTTATTGGGGGGGATGGGGAGTAGTGTCCTTCCTTCACCTCCCCCTGTGGGTGGGTCACACTTGCCAAGAGCCACATCACCGCCAACGCCACTTCATGAAGATGCAATTTCGCTCGCAAGTCGCCGCGGATAAATCAATAAACGTGGTGGGTCGACTACTCCGGAGCCGGGAGCAGAGCGAAAGGGAATTTCTCTTCACGGATGTAGCAGTCGTCGCCTCCGCGTCCGAGCGAACTCCCCCAAGTGGACCCGTCCGCCTCCCCCTCCCCCCGTCTTCGCCGTCGTCTCTAATTGGTCCCCTCCCACCACCCCGTCTCTCTCGGCCACATGGGGGGCAGGGGATGGGGATGCTGGGCTCGGCCCACTTACATTCCTCCGCCCTCTCTTGCCTTCTTATTCTCTCTCCTACCGCGCCCTCCCAACGGGGAGAAGGAGCCACGGACCGTACCACTTCGGGTCGGTCCTGAGGGGAACGTGAAACTGCAGCGGTGGGGAGTTGTTTCATGTAGGGCCGCGCAATTTCCGACTTCGACTGGCCGGGCATTTGAGAAGGCGATTTGCGAGAGGCGAACTGATGAGTAGAGAGACACAGGAGGAAATATTTCGGAAATAAATCTTTCGAAGTAAGTCGAAGCTTCAATAGAGTCATCTATCATCTAAACCAGGGGTGGCCAACCCGCGGCCCGCCTTGAACATTTTTTCGGCCCGCGAGATTCATCACACTGTAATACAATAACTTTAACACATTAATAATAACTCATTATGTTTCAATTTTTCACTCCAAAATAGTGTCTATAGGTCTCGATAGGGTAGTCCGAGGGATATAGTTCCCTAATCATAATAGAGACCATATTCGAATTATACGTTTTAATTTCACCAGCTGTGAGACATACGAATTAAATACTGCATTATTAATGGTGCAATAATATAGTTATATATGACAGAAATTGTAATTCATCAAATGATAATATCTAAATAAGTCTATAACTTGACTAATTTTTTTCTCGCAGCTCGTTTGAAACTCCATCAAAACGGAAAGTTTATTGCGATTCCGAAGAATTTACTGTGGTGACAATATGATTAACTTTCAAATATAGTTGAGAAATCACACAAACTACACTCTGTTGATTTTTTGACGAGATCTAAGTGTAGGGAATGCCTCACTTTTAATATGAGGTCTCTCTGGAGTGCACACACGTACCATTTCCCATGTAAAATTGCTGGTATTTTCTGGCAAATATATCCAAAATTAATCTGGTAAGGGGTTGAATTTTTGGTGCCAATGGAAGAGTGATATCCTTTTCTTTAAAATGAGACCAAATTTATTGATTTCTAGGTAAAATGATATTTCGCTCAAACTACCTTAAGGTAAGCATGAATAATTTTTAGCATTTCTTGGGAATCAAAGCAAGATGCAGCAGGACCAATTACGTAATAAATATAATAGTCAGGGCAGAAAGTCGCGGTATGGAACTTAATTACGTAATTTGAACATCACAATATGGTTCAATAATTATACATTTATGGACATAATTCAATGATTCTTAAGTTTAGGCGCTTCGAGATAACAATGGGAATGAAAGGAACGGGAATGCATGAGCGACTCGGGTTCAGAGAAACCCGGTGATCAGAAAGATCTTGACTGAAAGCGCCGAGATTTAGCACTCTATCCGATGACGGAATAATATGCTTGAAGTGCTCTGCACATAGCACCTAATGAGGGGTCGAGATAGGAATAAAAAAGCATAGAGATTCAATTTAGAGCCAACTGGACGTGAAGCCAGAAATAAAGTGATCACACCGACCCGATTCCAGTAATCAAATTTAGATAAAGTCATCATCATCAAAGCTTCGAGTCTAATACTTTTCTGAGCATGATATCAGGTCACTAGTGCTAAAATATCGTTCACACACCCTACGTTTATTTAATGTAGATTAAATGAATTTTCTGTGCCACCTTGAAATAATTCCCTTTTCACAATACCTATTCACATGGCATTTTATGACAGAAAATGTCTTCTTTCTCCACTTAACTAAAAGAACGTACTGAAAGAACAGCCGTTCCTTAAATGATTTCGAAACCTTAATGTTACCTCTGGTTTATCTTCTACTCTTCCAGAGAATTTCTCGTTCCGATGAACTCCTTTGCATTGTGTTCCTCGGCAGGATCGCCTCTGGAATGCCAATTAAAATTTACCAAGCGTCCATAACTGGAATAAGATAATTGATGATCATGAAATAATAACTGTATTGTTTAAAAAGTTACGAAAGAATCGTTTTTCTGTGGGCCACCCATTATTATCGAAACCACCTGGATTAAACACACAGTAATACGCAGTCTATCGTATGCTTTATGAATTAGGCAATACACAAAACAGTGACTTTAGATCTAATAGAGATGAAAAATATACATGGAAGTGAACTTTTATTCCATCAACACACTTTTTATATTGCTCTAATTTTACAGAAATCAGATAAAACAATTTTGTTCAGAAAAAATTTTTTTATAATATTTTAACTCCATTAAAGGAATTTTAGCTCTGAACATGGATGAATGGATAAAGGTAAAGCAATCCACGCATTTAAGGACTAGATCACAAGAAAACGTTTTTCACGTCCATTTCCTCAAACGCTTCGCACTGTAAGCAACGAATAAAATAAAACTACCACCCCAATTGCCTTTCTCATTACCGAGTTTCAAATAATATATATCTTTTACTGAAGGCACTTAAAGCGAGAAGCCACAGACTCACGCGTAGCTATGTAAGGAGACTAATGGATCAATTGTGCAAAATAAAGGGTTGCTGAAAGTTTTTAAAACGGGATACACGGTCAGAAGGGAGACTAAAGGAATCCCGTCGGAGATTGTGAGAAAGAAAAGGAGAAAATCAAAAATCAGTTACCTACAGAAGCGGAAATGAATTCCGAGCAATCGTTCAAATGGTCAAGGTACCTTTATGAACCCGTGATTAAAAAGGGAAATGCTCCGAAAAATTTTCTTTTACAACCATCGGCACTTAAACCTATCATTTGTTTCGAAAAATAAAACAAACAATCAAAGCGTGCATGGCTGATTGTATATCAAAGTTCTTCATAAAGATACTAGCATTTAAAGCTCATTACAATAAAATATTAATTTAAAACCGAAATTTTATTGTAATTCTGTCCGGCTGTTAATAATTGTTCAGCTATATTTTTTTAGTCATTAGAGAATTAATTACCTAATATGCATTAGTGGCACCATATATGCAACTACCTAAAATGTTTATCATGGAGTGGTGTCGATTGTTATACACAAGGACAACAATCATGGACAATTATGGATAAGTTCCACCGAGCATTAAATTAAATATCTGCACAGAGAGGAAAAAACTGTGTAGGGGATGATATCTTTAATTGATCAGAATATGAACGATAGTCTGCATAAGAAAGGTGGATCGTAGTTGCACGTCAAAACGGTTTGTGGAAGTGATTACGAAGTAACCTGATCCTGCAGTTGAATATGTCAGGCATTTTCAGTGAATCCTTCCAACATTGTGAGCTAAATACTATATTCATTTTTTCGGAATTAATTTACAGGTGAAGAGGAAAGGGCAAAGTTTTGTTTGACAAGATCATCAGCGTTAAGTTATTAATTGATAAATACAAATTATTTCATAAATTTCCAGGAGGAGAATTCTGATATCAAGCTAGCATAGGGGGACCTTTGTATGCTTAAATAACGGCCGATGATTTAATTTAGAAACGTTTGCGGAATGAACGGAAACTGGGATAACCTTAGCGTAATATCACAGCTACAATTTGACAGACCTCTACATTAATCGAAAATCCAATCTGGATAAGGGTCGTGCACACTTCCCCGAAATAATATGTCAGATATTCATCTCAAACACCATTAGTTATGTTTGTCAAACCCTAGAAGTGCTAATTGGAAGTACGGAATTTGACACTGAGGAGTCAAAATCCGATATTTCATTGTCGTTCCCGGCGACCTACCCAAAGGTGCTTTGCCACTGCTTTTAGCGACCAGGAAATTTGTTTTGGATTAAAAGGGTTTCTGTCATTTGTCTCTTTCCGATGCAAAGCTCACTTCTATGAAGCCTCGCTAGGCGAGGGCTTCCAAACCCCGGATTAAGAGTCAAAGATGAATAAGTATGAGAAATTTCCTTTCTGCGAATATACCCTCGCTGAAAACAACCAACAGAAGGTAACGGAAGGAAATCTGTTTACTAGGTATGAAATTTACTGCCTACTAAATTCTATTTGGATCAAAATATTCCTTAGTAAAAGTTTTTTCTCCATAGTGAGGGAATAATAACTGTTATTTCTAATTATTTTTAATGCCCTGGCGAACAACATGTGTAGATCCGTTGCCAATATTTAAAAGAGAAAAATTGAACTTGTGTTGTAAACATAAAGGTTTCACTTGTTTAATTTGGTCATGGAAACCGACCAAGCCGTTGCCTTTTTATAATTCGAGAGTCATAAGTTCGTCCCAGAAGATGTAGTTCAGTGAGTTTGTGATTTCTTTTGTCCTTCCGTTTACACTCCAACTACAAAATCCAATCATTATAGAGATTCAAAGATAGATCAAATATCTTTCTCGAAATGGCATGAACCATAAACCGTTTTAAAGATATAACGATGAAATAATTAAATGAGCAATAATTGGCTTTTTATTCCAGCTTCAAATAAAAACTCACTCGCTGAATACTTTGCTTTGATTCCCTTCAAGGAAAATAAATATTTTGGCCTAATATGTCCACCAACTTCAGAAGCTTTGGAGAGCACATCGTGTATTGGCTGAATTGGCTAATAGCTAAGCAGGGGATTCAAAGAAGAACTTTCATTTTTCTCAATACCAAATTTCCACTAGTACAGCGGCAATAACAAGAATGAGAGTTGGAAATGAATATGAGATGGGATCTAATGATATTGCAGTAAGTTGGGGGAAAAGTAACGGAGTGTCTCATTTGCCCAACTCTTCTCCGGCAGAGTAAAAGACCCCGGACCTGGGACTGACGCAATCAAGCATTTTCCTAATAATATGGAGTCATTTTTTTGGATTAACTACTTTTTAAAGTGCAATGAAAATTTCCACTATTTCAAATTAATTACTTCAAAGGTAACTTTCAACTGACAATAAAGCATTGCAACATATTCAGACGGAAAAACAACATCATTACATACTTCGTTAGTAAGTTCAAATCATGAACTACTGTGTGCTAAATGCAATTATCATGGAATAATTAACAAATTCTAGCTAGAAGCCGTTAATCTAGGAAAGAAAATACTATTTTCCGTGCAAAAGGCAATATATTGGGAATCAAAATAATCTCCATATTACCTCACTGAAGCATAGTATCAAGAGTAGAATGAAAAAAAGAGCACGAGTTTTCAAAATATTGCCATTTTATCTAGATTAGCTCCTTGTATATCGCAAAAAAAATATTCTTACAATTTAAAACATAGCTTCAGCTATCAAGTCTCTCGAAGATTAGAGCAATCTGGCAATAGAGCTTAATAAAAGCTATGAAAGAAATGAAAAGTTAAAAAATTCGTTTGAAAAGCGACTGTTGCGGTATTTTTAAAAATGTAAGTCATTTAACTCAATAGTACCTCAGATCTGCACCGAAAATATAGAGGGGGCACCTGGAAGATTGGAATCCTAGCTCACAACAAGCAAATGAAAATAGTGATATATTTGGGCAAACATTCTGGGAGTGGACAAGGGCAGAAGAGCGTAGTGCAGTGAGTCGCATGCCATAGATTCAGAAAAAGGCCCACTCCAATTAAGTTGGAGAAATTAAGAGAAAAATCACGCAACTATATGAAATGAGATATTTGGAAATCTTCGAATGAGGGCTAATCAACGATTATTAGAAGGACCAAATTTAAAATCATAACATAAGATAGTAGTTGAAAGAATATGTTTTTCTTGGGAAATTGCTTACTATTGATCAGAAAATTCAGAAGCAAAATCCACCTAATGTGCTTTTAACGGCTCACTTCCTTAGAGTGTCACATCAATATAATAAAATGGACTTTAACTCCGTTAATTTTCTCATCAGATTTGGGAGTTAAAGGCTCGATTCATTAAGTTCTCGTGTATACAGTGGGAGTCGATGATTGGCCTAAGTGAATTGTGCTCTATCCAGTTTGAAATATCGTGCCTTTCTAATTAGAAAATTATAGACTGGAGAAATAACAGCACAGTTGTTTCGGGACTGGCCTGAAGTTTCCTCTTTCTTTTTTTAAAAGATAAGAGGACGGCATAAGGCAGGCACTGAAAAGGGAAGAGAAGTTTTCTTAGAGAATTTGAATGGATGTTTACGATAAAAGGGTTAAAATTGCTGCTTCACCACTGTGATGATAGGTACGAAGTATGAATAGGTCGCCTGACACTCGGCTAAAAGCCGTGTTTAACGCAGGTAATGGATTGGCGTCGGGGAGAAGAGCGGGGTTATATCGCGTGCCACTGCAACTGCTTCTACTAACTTCCCCTTGACTCCACATCCAATTTCTCGCTCTAAACCTTGAATTTTCTTTCCTCTTCACACCTTAAATTCCTCAAAATCAAAATAAATAAATATGGGCTGAGCTGGGGACAACACCAGGTGGTCCTTTTAATATCTAATGATTGATGGCCAAGACTACGAAATTCAATCGATCGCAAAGGGCGCTCTCTAAAATTTCCATGATGAATTACATGAGTACAGTATTCTGCTATCGACCTCTTGTTTTATAAATCCAATTAAATATCAAGTATAGGTCCGAGTTAGTGATTGAAACAATCATCCTTCGCCAACGTTTCGGAATTTAATAATTTCCACCTTCAGGGCTACATACAAAGAAAAATGTGAGGGTACAATATATATACACACATAGAGGTCTCTTTATTAGACTTTAGACTATGTTTGGAGAAAAAAATTTGAAAGATAATTTTATGTAATGAACAAAATAAACACTCAGCACTACAAGAGTTCGCCATATATTTCAGAAGAATTTTAGTGATAAAATACAGGATTCGCTTAAAAACTTCTGGCGCACTTACTCGGCATCAATCATCCGTCATTCCTATAACCATTTTATCGTGATGTCTCAAGCTTAATCCTGATGAATAGGAGGAATATTTTAATGAGTATAATGAGACAAGTTATTTTATGTAATAAGAATGAATATACTGGTCAGAAAATTGTGTCTCTTTTTTGTTTTCGAGCTCAAACCCCAATATATAAAAAGATAATCCATATTCATTAGTCAGTCCACTAAGCCCGCACTTCAAAATGTCCTAAGCAAAAGAAATATAGAAAAGGCATGCTAATTAAAGACTAAACTCAACAACAAACACAACACATAAAACAAATTCAACATCTACCGAGGGATTTTTACTCTGAATCCATTTCTAAACTGGGCATTTTTCAAGTAAAATTCTCTTCCACTCGACATTAAATGTCACATAATTAGCGCAAGAATGGGATAAGGAATTCAGTGTGTTAATGTTCATTGCCGAATGACATTATCAGACAGAAAATAATTTTTAGTTGATATCCTGCTTTTATCCTGCTTTCCAAAGTATCGATGTGACAATGACCAGTAGGTTCTTCATGAGACATGCCTTTGGTAGGACGATCATTTATTCAATTTATAACGAGTAAAAGTTTCTGTCAACTGTCTTGGCTTTAGCGTATTTTTATGACCAACTCACGGCACATATTTACGTTAAACATGAAATCATCATGCAAAGTTGACAATTGAGAGGATTACATTCAGTTGTTACTGACTTTTGTGCTCGAGACGAATGAATGTGAAAGAATTCTTCTCTAATATCTGCAGAATATTAAAGAAATTAATGCTGGTCAAAAGAGTCCAGTGAGGGTATGATATCTGTCAGAAGAGTGGTTTTTATGGCACTTTATTCATTGCTAATGCGTGGAATAACCCTTCATCATATCACACATTTTGATGAATTAAAGAAAAAAACAGCAAGAGAGAGAAAAAAATCGGACCGGTTTTTGCCATTTATTTCCGTATACTTTTTAAATTTCGTGCTTATTTGAATGAAATTACTATTTTAAAGACGTTTCCAAAGTGCCAAGTTATTCATCCATTAATTTGTTTTTAACAAAGATAAATATTCAAAACCTTCAAACTACTATTCACAGACGCTCAGGCATTTTAGGCTACTGCATCAAGTCTTTTGTCACCCAGTGAGAAATATGTCGCAAGATGAACGAACAAATATTTCCAAAATTTTTGTTAATTTATTTTAATGTTATCTTTGTTACCAAAGGATGTGTACTCCACTTTCTGAAGTCTGTTTAATGCCTGGGGCACTCAAACGACTCGGTGCATTTCAGACGCCAAAGGCTTCTCACGATACGAAATGCAACGCATGTGAGATTTCTTCCATGGGATAGGGAATTTCTAGGTCTGCACAACGCAAAGAAGCCCGTAATTGAATGCGGTGCTTGAAGCTATGCCTCAACTCACTCACAGATCCAGGATGCAGGTGAATTTTTAATACCATGTTCGGCATCATTTTTCTGTTCGTTCAAACCACATATACATTAAGCCATATCAAGAGTTAGAAAGGTGGGATCTCTCAATTTTTCAAGGGTCAGGTAGACCGGATATGAACGGTTTGTTAGCAATCAATTAGTGCTGACTTAGGATGCATTTGACTTATTTGTGTCTGTTAATAAGACATACTGCTCTGGGCGCAAAAAATGGGGATAAAATTAAGCTTGAAAATTATGAAGCATGTAGTAATTATTAGTGACGAAATCGGAAATATTAACCAGCACTAGAAAGGTGGTTAATCAAGCAAGAGATTTAAAATATTTCGGAATAATATGTAATAAAAATGGCTTCGAGAGCTTTTAGGAGCGAAATTAAACAAATGATTCAAGAAAGTAAGATAAATACATAATCGGCTGGGATGAAAATATATCAACGAAAAAAAAAATTAATATAACAAGCACAAGTACAATCCACTCTGATTTATTGCTACAAAGTCTTTGTGATTGAAAAAGACCTCGACAAAAGGTTGATAGAGATTACCTTATGAGGAGTACCAGGATATTTCACAAACTAAGAGTTACTAAAGATAGCAACGAGACATATGATAGTGGCCGATTATTACCGTATGGACAAAAGTGGAGTGTATAAATTAAAGTGTGAGGACTGTGGTATTTGTTATGTTGGACAGACTGGTAGAAGTTTTAAATACAGAGTGAAGGGACATAGAAGAGGTTTTATACATAATGATGGAAAATCTTGTTTTGCAAATCATTTATGCCGGTGTCATCATTTTAGCAACTTTGACATTGATATTTTACATTGTAATGGCAAAGGGCTTAAATTGGATTTTATGGAAAAATTTGAAATTATCAATAGCCCGGATTAACTTTGCAACGATGTTTTATTCTGTTCTGACTCACCTTTGTTAAAGCTAAGCGTCCCTATAACAAAACCCTGACCTTCACCCACACCCCACTTTGTCTCTGTTTTACGTCATCGACCTTCATATGTTCACCCAAACTGTTCTTTAACCCTCCCACTTTCCTCCTCCCTCCCCCCCCCACGCCTCTTCCATATACCCCCTCCTCCTACCTTGGCTCTGGTCGCTCATGTACAAATACATGTGAGAGTGTCTGCCCCATCACCTTGAAAATGACATAGTAAGTCGAAACCATGGTCGGTGTTGAAGTAGCATATTAAAGTGTGGATATTACTATTGTTGTGTTATATGTTATCATGGATATATCGCATTTACACCAAGTAAAGCTTGAAACGATTTCATACGTATGATAATGGATTGAATTGTGTATTAAAACTGCCATGGTTTGTTAATTAGTTAAGAGTGGCAATAAACTGATAGGCCACGCGATTATTTCAACATAATTCACAAATATGAAACAAATGTGGTTGATCTCGATGGTCGCGGATGAAAGGAATAAGGAAAGCTATAGAAAACAGGGATTTAGAGGAAGAAATATCCCGTATTATAGAGACCTGGAGGAGATTAGACAGGCAGAATTCAATGGATACAACGGGACAAAGAAACTATTCACTATCCAGTCCAACATACATAACTAGACAAAACACACTATCCATCTGTTTGTATAGAGTGCAACAAATCGTTCACGCACGTGTGAATTTAATATATAATAACATGAGCATTCTGAAATGAGCCTTTTATACACGACTTCCATGGCAAACTTCGTATTATGAAACCGCACGTTAAAAGCACAAAAATGTTCGCACGGATGTTGAGTGCAAGTGTATTGATTTGATATAATTAACTCATTAAAATGCCTGTTCTACCGCAATGACACATAAAATGATCGAGTTTCAGCCAAAGCCATAGTAATAGCTATTTTAAGTTTATCAAACTTTAATTATGTATGTTGAAATTATGAGTGGAGCAGCACATGCAATACAACGTTATTGGCTTATGGACCTGAGCCTCGACCGCATTCATCAGCAGCTATTGACAGGAAAGGTTTGATCACTGAAAATGCATTTAGAATTAATTTGAATCGATTCTAAACTTTGAGTACTTACTTTTCCCCAATTTGACAAGACCAAAAACACAGGCTATGCAGTCATTGGGCGAATATTTGCGATGGAAGTTTACACTTATCGGAACTCAAACCTTCATTTCACATTTGCACACGTAAATCAATTGTTTTAATCATGCAGATATCCATAAGTGAATTTCCGGAGCGGTTCATCCGAACTAACTGCAAAGAGAAAGGCTCTTGCCAAATTGCTGTTTCTAAAGTAGTCCAGAGATTTTTCTGTATCTGAATGAGCTGGAATTTTAAGCTTAAATTAAAAACTACAACTTGGTGATGAATTTCTTGTGGTGACCACAATCAATAAACGCAAAAGAGTAAATTGACTCAAAAGCGAGTCATATGAATAAATTTTCTGATTTTGATGTCATCGCGAATTCAACGATGCTTTAAATTCCGTGCTTGATTGCTAATATACGTGGTCCACCAATCAAAAAGCCCTTTAAAAAATGCTCACTTTTGTGCTAAAAATCGAACTGAAAACAGAATGCGTGAAATTGTACCGTGCAAAGTCTGATATCGTATTCGATGAAAGAATCGAATTCGATTATCAGTACTGTAAACATAAATGAACACCATACTTATCATCCACCAATTTTTAAGACTACGGAAAATCATAGACAAGTAGTGGTGGCAAGTGTTTCGAGAGAATATCAGTGGTGGAGCTGGAATCTATCATAGTATTGAGCTCTAGATTATAAAAAATACGGACAGCGTTTTTCCTCGACCGATGCCGACAACATAGGCAAATTGGGAAGATAGGTGGCATCAAAACATAGTAATGTAATCACAAATGCTGGTATCAGATCGCGCAAACTTGCTGAAATGTTGGGGAATAAATTTTTTCCTGTAGATATAAGTTGGTCCACTATCTTCTCCATGTACTGCATAGGTTCAATTTGGTTGAGTTATCCGTTCTATCCCCTCATAAAAAAATCTGCGAAAGTTGCGAGATCTGTAATCGAGAAGATGTGCTCATTGACATATCAGTGGATTACTGGAGCTTGTATATTTTTGGAGAACAATAATTCCCATATGTCCAAATATTATAGGGCATTTTTCTAAGGTTGCAAAGGTCAGAAAATACCCGTACAACACCGCTGCGCACTGAAATTAGCATCGTGTAAATACACATTAGGATTTTCCAATAGAAATTTGTATCACAATGCCATACCGGACTCGGAGTAGACTGTTAAACTCTTAACTAAAACTCAATAACGCCCCGAAATGGAATGCCTAACGTTAAATTCCATCTCACTGTCGTCTAAACACGTGATGCTCCTATCGTAAATGACACGCAAGTAGCAGAAATGGGACTACACCAAGTACACGTTCTGTCCTTGATAAAAATATAAAAAAATACATAAATTAGCAGAATCGAATCAATCGCGCAGAATTTATACGCTCCCGGTCACGTTCCGACAATGAAGAACCAACTCGGGAAGAGAAGCGTTGGGTGTTATCACGCATCGGCAACAAAAGACCACGGCACGCACTCCGACCGTCAGATATTTCCCGACTTCGTCACGATCCGCGCATTTCCATCCCTCCACGTTTTCCAAGGGGAATCTGGGGAAGACAGGAAAATGCAACGCCGACGCCGCCATTAAAGGCCCTCCCATTGGGTCGCGCGGAGGTGAGTTAACAGCCCCAAGGTGGACAAAGACGACGTTCAATAAGCGCGTTGGCAAGTATACTGTCTTCCCACGCAGAGGATCTGGGTTTGATGGCGAAAAAATTCATCCACAATAGCTCCTGCAAATATTCCTCGCGTTGCTCTGTGCGGTGAGGCGGGGAGGTAGAAATGGATGGCATGACAGGGAAGGACGGGAGAGAAGATAGGGAGGCAACCGGAGAAAGAGTGAGGCAGGAGAACAAAATTATCTAATTATGAAACGAATCAAAACGGGACGGCAGATAGTTGCAAGTTATCCCGATTCATATGTTGGCAGCTATTAGAAAGGCTACACCATTGAGGGAGATGGAGAGGGCATTACCGACGTCATCAAACTGCAGCACAAATAAGCTGACATAACATAACTTATCATGTTCATCATCATCATCACCATACCTATGCACGCAGAATATTGTTTTTACCTAATAGGATCAACTGATGGGGGTATTTTGACCCATTTATTGTACGATTAGAGATCAAGCGATTGGGTTTTATTTTTCAGTGGTTAATGTGAATTCCATACAGAAGATAGCAAAAGAATTAGGATTTAGTCAGCAATGAAGCAAGAATCTTTTTAAAACCTAACTTCGCGGTAATTCAAGTTGAAAAGCGTAAAAGATAAAATACGTTGATTGAACTCATTATAAGGAGTGGTTTTGAAAAGGATGAATACTGACCGACGCACACTGGTCCTCGGCCCATGTATTTCTGGGACATGAAAAGATTTTCTCAGATCAAGATGAAATTAGGTGTATATAGGTTTACGGGGTCGCTGAATGCGAATATGATGCCAAAACAATCGAGTTTTTCCATTAAATGTGAAAACTGGCGGATTTCATTTTTTGCAATATTTGTGCGAATAGATTTTATTTAGTGCAAATAGTACCAAATCAACAAATTAAAGTAATATAGGCAAATGTCGGCAGACACTTATGAGTTTTTGTATACTTAGTGATATTAGTTATACTTTCCAATAGATTTTTTAACGGAATCTCATGGAATGAGTGAACTTTTCACTAATTTCCATTATATTTCGCCGATTAAAGTTCTCTAATTTTTATGATTTTCAATTTGAAATCGCATATGATGACGACTTAACAATAAATTTTTACTTAAATAAATAAATAGTACTTACTTTTCGGAGATAAATCTAGTTCTTTGAATTACAATCGATGCAACAGTCTTCTATGTAAGCCACTCCGAAGTTAACGCGCATTTGACTTTCGATTATTAATAGAATGCATACCTTACCTGAGCGTTCTCTTATATTACCTCTAACAGTAAAGGTGCGTGATACCGGCTCAGGATCTTTGAATGATGATGCGTCATCACTTACTCTATCCAAACGTACTGCACAAAAGATTTATCTGAATACTTTATTTTCCTTACCATGTCCCATTTTTCCATATACTGGGACCACTGTGCGACGGCCAGGAAACACTGAATCAGATAAATGATGGAATTGACAAGAAATAATGGAAAATGAAAAGGTTTTTAAAATAGTGATGAAAGGAAGAAAGCAACTGAAAATGACTTAGGTATGACTTAGGCAGTATGGGGGGTGGCGTAGGTAGTTAGAGAGAATGGCCTGTAAGGCAGTGAGAGAGGACAGATAAATACTGGTTCTAGGGATGAAGTTGGCGTTTTTAGCCTATTAGGAAGAGGTTGAATGTATTTACATATTGTGGGCTACATAAATCTTTGGTTCGAGGAAAAAGGCCTTTTTTTTCTATTATTTCTAATGCGCATTTACATTATCTGCGAAAGCAGACATTTTTTAAAACTTCTCCATTCATCCGACTCTTGAATCGGAGATTACCGTAAATAATAACAATACCAGAACTCAAGCAACCATTGGAGTGAATTTTAACTATAAAAATGACCAGCAAACGAAACAATAAAAAAAGGAGATAAATGAGCAATAAAAAAATGCGAATTAAAAAGCATAGCTGAGGAATACATAAATAATAATATGCAACTGAATCAAAATGGAATTCATTCACGTTTTACTGATATCCAAACTCAATCTCAAGTACTCGAAATATGTGTAATTTTAACACCCGAAATCAAACTATAATTTGCGAGGCACGAATTCATTGCCTATTTAATTATACCAGGGGTAAACCTTTAAAGTTTTAACTCAGTTTATTATCCTAACCAATTTGACTTAAGGCTTCAATTTTGTTGAAATGGTAGGAAGATAAAACTTTGCAGCATAAATGTAAGAATGTTAGAAGGTTATAACGCAGAAAAATGACTCATAGGAACCAAACCCAAAAAAACTTAAGCTATAAACCTCTGAGGTGAAAAAGTTTGGAAGAAAATACTTCCTCCACGGAGTACATCTCATTAAGTAGTAGGTCGGGGGATGAAATGATGTCATTACTGTGCCGAAATGAAGGACCACGGGACACTATAGAGGAGAAATGCAAATTTTACGCAATCCTCCTGGAGAAGCATTAGTTCTGAATGAACGATAAACATTATAAAATGTCCCAGTTACCCTAGGTTTATGATCATAGTTTATTCAGCCTTGAAGTTGAAACTTAGAATATGGCGTAATCGATAGATTTTTGCCGGGGTTGCGGTTAAGGAGACATTGCGATTCTTAAATTATGTGAATATGGTCAAACAGAAACAGCTAATGGTACGTACTTTTCACGCGAGTAATTACTTGAAAATGCTTTCATTACAATCTGTGGGCTGGAAATTTCGCTTTATTTTCTAGCTTTGGCATTATGAAGCACCAAACATTGATCCGTTGATTGATTCGTTGAGGAGATCGAAAAATAGGCAGCTTTCCTGTCCTTAACATAAAAATGAATGCTTAGTTGTAATATGCTTATCGTCAATCATCGCATAAAAATAAGCTTTAATTTAAAGTGCAGGAAACCAAAATATATATTCCGGTTTTTTTAATATTACGCTTTAAACTCGAGTTACACAATTTGAAACTGCAAGTGGTTGCCTAATCAATCAAGTAAATACAATTTTTTGCCAAAAAGAAGCTGTTGAGATATTTCTCAAGAATTACACTCCTGTTCAACGAGTGTCATCGGAGGTGATGGGATTAATAAATACGGCTTCATCGAGTTTAAATGAGCTGTGGAAGTCATTGATATATCCCTCGCTGGATATTCTCAATCAGCAAACTCAGCTTATTTCGATCCTTATTTTCAAAGCTGAATATGAATGAAGCCCATGCCTATGTTACTCAACATAGGATGATTTAAAACTAGGAATCGCATTTAAACGACGAAAAATGAGTTTCAAACACCATTTTGCATAAAAATTAACACTGAAAGGCAATATTATATTACCATTCCCTCCCAATCTCCATTTTTCTTTATTTTAGCGCAGAGGTGTCTTTGATATTCCCACTGGACGTAATTCCCATGAGATAATTTTTCTCGAGATTATGATTGGCATAAATCAATTTTCCAGTTTAAAGAAAAAAAATTTATAATTCATATTGACTTAAGTGAGGGAATTACAGCTGAAGAGTATAAAACCGTGATAGTTATATACTCATGTAACTATTTCATAATGCGAAATGGCATACATCTACCCATTTATTGTCAGCGTTTAATTTGGCTAAGAAATAATGGCCACATAGCTCTTGAGTTTTAATATATCATGGCGATTTTCCAGAAGTAATCATTGACAATTGATGGTATATACTACACTGCTTTTGGTGTATACGGATACTTCAATGAAGTACATATATGAATATTTACTGCCAACGAACTCTGAATTATGTTACTCAACTACATATGTAAATAACAAATAAGCCACACTGTTATTCCATAAAAAGCACAGACCGTTCTGGATAGAATTCAAGGTAGCATTAGACACAGTTTTAGGCTTTCGGATCACAGTTCACTTGAACTAAAAACCAAGTTTCAAGAAAATAGATACAGCTCCGTGTTCCCCCAATTAGATGAAATTAGGTGCCAATTGTACTTCCAGATTTATAATTTTAACCACACCCTCGTAAGATGCAAGGGAATGAGTGACATTCGTGTCTGTTACATAATCTACGGAGTCAATCAAGCGTTGCCACAGACCTTGGTAAACGCAGAAAATACGCAAATTAGTCTCGTTAAGAATCCGTCGGAAACGACTCCCTTGCGTGTTTTAAGCCAGCAGTCGCAATCCGAAAATTTCGAGCGATGCCTGGAATACACGCGGCTCCCATACCCATTCCCCAAGCACTACCTCAATTACCCTCAACCCAGCGCTTAAGGCGCGACAGTAATCGCACACGCGCTCTAAACTTTGCGCAGTGCGTAACGCGACTGTTATCCGTCTCTAACAATGAGAGCATTTGCACAATGTAGACATCGCACTCGCCATCCTTGCAATGTACGAGGGTTGGCCAAATAATACTGCTCCACATTTCTCGAAATCTGTTTATTCTACAAAAATGAAATTTACACATAAGAAAGAATGATGTTTCAACTACTCACTCTATTTCTCCTCATTATCTCCTACAAGTTCTATTTCCTTCCAAACAGCCATTCATTAGGGCGAGTTTGCCCTGTCGGTACCTACTAATCCTCACACTGATAATGAAGCCAGGTTTTTACTGCGCTGATCACCTCCTCTTACTCCAAAGTAGTAGTGTAGAGAAGTACTTAGTGTCATTACTCAAAATGGATTAGAAAAGAAGAGGAATTTCTAAGCATTTTGCATTCTCTCACGCCTTTAGTTTCTGCCAGACTGGTATTTGGGAGCATAACCTTGCAGTGTTTCCTCATTCAGAGTCCACAAAATTGGTCAGAGCACTCAGATGTATGATACGGTGGCGTCATGACTATGACCTGATAATGCTTTGCGACGAATGGAGATGCGTACCTCGATGAATATTAAAACGCACTGATTTCTGTCATTAGGGAGTTGTTTTAAACAAAAAGATGAGGGTGAGCTACTTTTTGGGCAATCCTTGCATTACATATGGGGCCACAAATAGTCGATTGTTGCGGCGCGATGTCGCGTCGAACGTGGTAAGATTCGCGGCTTTTACCTAATGGAGTCTCCTTACTCCGAGTAATATCCTGAAAAAATTACTCTCAAAATATATATGTGTATAGGAATACTATTTACGTGATTCAAAACCGAGACGAGAAAGGCAAAACAATATGAATATTTAAAAACATCCTGACTCTAATGCCCGTATTCATAGTCGTATTCCTAGGGGTCACCTGGGTATCCCCCAGCCAGGCAACACCTAGGGGTCCCCTACGCTGAGCTATTCATAAACCTTACCTGGGTAACACCCAGCCAGGGGATGCCTGGGTAAGAGATTTGGCAACAATCCCGCGGAAAAATACATATGAATGGTTCCGATGAAAGGTTCTCGATGTTTTCAGGCTCATTTCTCACCGTAACCAAGCTATAAACAATTATATATTACACTGTTACGCGATGTCAAAGAAAAATGATTGAAGGAACATGAGAGTATGTTTACAATAATACTTAAATATTTATGTAATATGAATGGTGAGGAATACGAGGATGGTTCAATAAGTACCCATGTGTGTAAACAGAAGACGAATACTGTTGCTGTGGAAAGTTGTTGATATTATCGTGTACTGTCACTAGTATAGTAGTATCCATTCGTCCCACGCGTGGGCAGCAGTACTGCGTTAGGGGAGCTTTGGTTAAGCTTCATGCCTTACCCAGGACATCAACGGCCTGGGGGAGGGTTAGGGGACGGCAGTCCCCTGGGTAACGATTATGAATACCATTTCTAAGCCAAGGGGTTCCCCCACACCTGGAGGACACCCGGGTAACGACTATGAATGCGGCCCTTAACCTGTTTCTGCTAAACTCTTGCTAGTTTCTTTGCACTAATCTGATGGTAACCCTTCAATTTTGCGTTTGCACAAAACAGATGATAAGCCAGATTTTTAAGGAAATTTTGAAACTGTTTCAGCTTTTAAAGTGTTTAGAAAAAGTCTTTGAAATGACTTCGTCCCTTCTTCAAATATTCCTGTACCATTATCTCCTAATCATAGACGTCGTATTTATGTTTCCCCAAGGGTATTATACCCTTGAGTGCTAGTCACCAAACCAATCCATCTCCTTTTCCCTATATCCACACCCTTCAACCCAGCTCACATATAGCATTCTATCAATTAGAAGCCACCAGCTCTTGAACTTATATTTCAACATCGAAACTGGTAAATATATTCATGTAGCGCAGAATAATGTAGTAATATTGCATATTAAGTAATACTACGTGAATACTAAGTAATTTTAAATGGCCTCTTTGCTGAGCAAGGTTAAATTGCTGATTGAAAGGAAAGACGTACGGGTTTTCTTTCCAAGTCACGTATTAATGATTTTTGCTGACGAAGATCAAGAATTTTTTTTCCTTTCAATTGCTTAGTGGAACATTGGAAAGGAAGAAAAAACTAGTCAAATAACGACAGTAAACGGAAGCTTATCGGGCTACATCAGCTTCCTTTCCCGGGTCTCATGTCAAGCAAACCGTAGTTGCTGCGTAGACAACTTTCTCTTCTGAGGGTGCTGGTTGCTCATGCATTAGAAATGCAACGTATGCGAAAACGTTTTCGATGCAAAATGGCCTACATACATTCGCTGTTCGAAAATGTTTTTTTTGTAATTTAAGCTAATATTCGACAGGGATGCAAAAACTAACGAACTAAATTATTTATACGTCATTGGGTTCTCAGTCCATGGAAGTGAGGATCAAAGTAAATCTCGGAACCGATCAGAAGCTATTAGTGATTCCTGAGAAAACATTTTTGTTCTAATTAGTTTCAATGCCGATATAGCTATCAAAATTGATAAGGAGATATTTACCATTTATTTAAGCAACCTATTCATTCAATTCTTTCAACATGTCACAATCATTTCCAAATGATGGCCCCGATGAGAGTCCCTATGATAATACGAGAGCATTCATGCAAAATGGAGGCATTGCGATATAAATTGATAAGGAATGTTTGCAGGTCTATACATATATGAGAGGGACGAAAATGAAAAAGATAGAAATGTGTACCACGAAATGTTGTAATAGAAATCTCACATTTATGCCGGGGCCAGACGGAAAAATATAGAATTAAAAGTAACCAGACTGAATGTATTAGTTAAAGCCAACTTGGTAGAAAAGACGGGAATTCTCACGAAAACTATTAGTAGAATATTTCTAATCCTAGAGTTGCGACGCTTGGTTTCTCGGACCGACACTGTAATCTGTAAGTTGACGCACGCGAAGCATCTAATTTTGCAACTTACTCTCTCCAGTGTCTTCCAACTTAACTCTGCTCCAGCGATATACGAGGAAAAAAATCGAGCAACACATACATAGAGCAACTTTCGGTCCCACAGACCGTACGCCACCTACTGCCTTCAAATATTACATAGTTGTCGGAGTAGTGATGCCCAGTCTTATGGACTGAATTAATAACCTTGACATATTATCTGTCAAGTTTGAAATTTAAAAGCTTATATGATGTTGTGTGCTCATATTTCAAGCCTTGGCAGTCTTAAAAGACCAAGCAATTATTCGCGGTAGATGAGAAATTGGAGGCATTTAGAAGTCGCTGAGCGTCTTGTCAATACATTCTTAGAAAACCGACCAAGTATGGAAAAATATACGTCTCTTGCAATGATAAAATGCTAGAACTAAAAAAAAACTAGAACTACCCGAAGGTCCATATTCAGTGTAAACAAGCACCCTTGCCGTGGTTGAACGTATGTGTGAGCCAATTGATTACGCAAAACGTAATGAAACGACAGGCAATTGGTTTACTAGCGTTGAGTTTTTGGCGAGATTTTGCAATAAATATAAGTTAACTTAGGTAGGTAGTATCAAAAAAATGATAGATTTCCTCTAGATTTTGTTGAAGAAAACGGACGTAAATTTTGATCGTAACTACTTGGTTTAAATAAAAAATGCACTTCAGTTTCATTCATTCTAAGAAAAGCAAAAAAATGTTCTCCTGATTTCGATTATTCACAAAAATGGCAAAATAGATGACATAACTAGAAAACCTGTCAAAATTTTGACCTACATTGACACAAAAGGTGGAGTAGCTAAAGTAAATAGGTCGTGTGCTAACTGCATCTGCACTAGACCAAGTAGGCGTAGAATATGGTCGTGTTATATTCTTCATGGAATATATCAGCAACAAACACCCAAGTAATAATGAGCATTAATAAGTCACTGAGCGTCTTGTCAATACATTCTTAGAAAACCGACCAAGTATGGAAAAATATACGTCCCTTGCAATGATAAAATGCATTACACTTCCTAACTAGAACAACCCGAAGGTCCATATTTAGTGTAAACAAGCAACAATTAAACATAAAGCAACATAAAGCAAGATTAATAAGAAAACACTTTATGCCGAAAATTAATCGAAGGTACCGCATTTTCCCTGTTGGAAAATCATCTAAGGAACCGATCAGCTATAGAAAATATTTCACGAACTAAATGTTAAAGGAAAAATAAACTGCCAAACATAGAAAAGTCAGAACCACTTTCTAATCCTACTAAAGAGTCGTACGGTCATTGTAAATATTATGACAGCAAGAGGGATCACAAAACGCAATACGTATGTAAAACATATAAATCCTATCTATGTCTTTCATGTTCTACGTGCATTTATCTGCATTCTTAACTATGTAAAACTGTTTTTTCAACAGAAAAATATCCGTTTTATCTTTACTTCTTTTGAATACAACCACAATATCATTACATAACTAATCATTATAATACAGTATACATCTTTATAATAGCTAATTATTATATAACAATTTTTTCAAATGGAAATAGATATGAATTTGTTCTCACGGAGAAATCCATTTTAGTAAATACATACATTCACAAGAGAAAAGTGAATGACTGAAAGAACATACACACGGCAACCACTCTAACAAAACTAATAGAACACAAACAAGTATAGCATAAATTATTACCGTGGTTCTGTAATTTAATAAATTAGAGAGGTGTGAATTGGAAAATATGAAAACAATATATGTGACTGTTTATGCAATGGATGAGAATCAACTCATGACCATAACTGCTAATCAGTATGATAACATTAATTCTATCAAAAAATGGTTTACCTTATAGGCACCAATGATTGAGAAATAAAAACAACACTCGTGTAAAATACGCTCTTAAGTTTATGCACTCTTTACAATATATTTCAATAACATAACAGCTTTCTTTATATCTGTAAAAGAGTAATCCATTTTTAACGAGTTTTCATGATTCATTACGATTTAAAAACGAATATACTGCAGAGTGATGCGGTAAAATCCTTTAACATTACCTTCAGTTTTTTACGTAAAGTACAGACGGAAAAGAGAAACTCTTGGTGCGTTACGGAGAGCTATTAATCATTTGAGCATATAATATCGAAACGCAGGGAAGCTGCACATAACCATGTCTCATGGCTCAGGTTTATCACCAATTTTTATGTCGCCCACAAAAGGTTCGCGCCATTAATATTTAATCAGTTTAACTCTCTCGCGATTCTCATTACTCACAGAGACGCTCGAATATTATTTCAGTATTTCAAATCGACGTTATTCAATTTTACGCCCGATTAAATACGGCCAGCGCTCACTAATTTAAAATCGATCAAACCTTTCATCATGAAGGATAATATATTCACTCGAACTCGAAAAAAAGATTGAACTGGGTGGCGAGAGCGAAGCCGAGATCTCGGGGATTTCGTCCTTTATCAATGGGCGATTGTGGGCCAAATGGGATCACCTTCCTCATCCGCGGAGCGCCCGAGAAATGATAAGCAAGAGGAGTCAGATTAACGGTTAACGGGGAGCAAGAAACACCGCTAAGGGTCCAGGCAGATTTAAACCATTGGAAAGAACTTTTCCCCATGCCACACACCTTTGAGGTAGCTTGCAGGGTACTATGTTGATGTAGAGGTCTTTTGGTGCTTTTTAATCACGTTTCACCGCTGAACAGGCAGTCCGAGCGAGATAGTTCCCTAGTCATAATAGAGACCATTTTAGAATTATATGTTTTAATTCCACCAGCTGTAGGATACATCAATTAAATATTGCATTATTAATGGTGTAATAATATAGTTTTATATGACAGAAATTGTAGGTAATTAAATTAAAATATCTTACTAAGTCTTTAACTTGACTCATTTTTTTCGCGCGGTGCGTTTGAAACTTCTTCAAAACGGAAGGTTTTTTGTGATACCCATGAGCTTACAGCGGTGATAATACGATTAATTTTCAAATAATGTTGAGAAAACATAAAAACTACACGCTGTTAGTTTTTTTGCAACATCTAAGTATTAGAAATACCTCATTTTGTAAATAATGTCTCTCTGGAGTGCATAAACTTACAATTTCCCATGTAAAAGGGCTGGTATTTTTTTGGCAAATATCAACAAAAGTAATGTGAGTAGGGGTTGAATTTTTGATGTCATTAGAGGGATGAGATACTTTTCTTTAATATTAGAAAAAATTTATGGATTTCTAAGTAAAATGATATTTCGCTCACACTATCTTAATCTGTTTAGCGCAGAGATGTTCCAATGACATTTATGATGTCATCAGCGCTATGCATTTTTGGAACATATCTTCATATTTATTTGCCTTCGTTAGAATGTGCGCAAGTGGACGAAACTTGTGATGGCGAGGAATATGTAAATCTATAAACAGGATATCCCAATTCTAGGCTGATGTAATAAGTACTTGAAAAGAATATTCATCAGAAGTTTTATCTTTTTGGAGATGAGTTTTAACTCTGATTTAATAAAGTTGAATGTGCCGCAATTTCGTAAACACGTCTTCGTATATCGTACCAGTCATTAACTTTTGTGTTCTCATCTGCTACAATGCACACTAATCGGCAAAAGGTGATCAGGAAGCATCTGTTTTTAAGAGGTAATTTGGACTGCAGGATTGTGATGAAAAACTTCTAATTGCTAACGGCAGTTTTTCAAGAGATCCATCTGCAATACACCCCAGGCAATTTTATTTACATGCTCCACCAGCTGGTAAGAAGACAAGTGTTCTTGAGCAGCTAGTGGTACTCAGTTTTTCTAGGGTTGAAAAAGTTTACAAGTCATCATCAGAAGTCATTCTTTTCTCCTCTCTGCCAACACATCATTCAACCGCAATGTGATTCTCCTCTAGGACGTCCTGATTTTCCTAATTAATTTCATTCTTGGTCTTCCTTTGTTCAACTCTTCCCAATAATGTCTCATATCATCATGGTATTCTCCTGTATTGCAAAGTATGCCCAATATGTCTATCACCACATTGTTTTTAGCATGGCATCAAGTTCAGTCACTAGTACACAGCACCTACTGTTGTCCAGGCTTCACTGCCATATAAGAGCATCTACATCTACATAATACCCCGCGAGCCGCCACTTGAGCGTGTGGCAGGGGGTGTTAGGTCACCAGCCGTGTAAAGGTGTTAGTTTTTTGGAGATGAAATGGTGACATGTATAATAGGAGTGTATTTTGTGGAGCTCAATTTTTATTATGGTCGATTATTGTTCGTGGAAAGAACGAGTTTTTGTGCCTATCTATTCGGCAGTGTAACTCTCTTATTTTATCGCATCTGTCAGATCTAAAGATGTAGTGAGGAGTCATGGTTATATTCTCTATGTCGTTCTGAAAAATATAAGTTCCTAATTTATAAAACAAACTAAGCCTAGCGTGTAGCCTCCGAGTCTCTAGGGGCTCCCACCTAAATCCCTCTAAAAGTTGTGAGACACTATACATATGTACGCTCGTAGCAGTTTTTAACGAAGCGTGCCGCTTTCCTTTGTATTTTATTAATTTTTGATTAAATCTATTAAGTAGAAGCATTGTCCAAGTATACGTGTGTATTGAAAACTTCCTTCCTATTTAGGTCTATGTTACTTGTTGTCAGTGGATTGCTCTTGCGGTAGAATGCCTTCTTTGCTTGGGATATCCTACTCTCTGTGCTTTTCTCCTTGTATCGCCGGTGATCCTTCTCGAGGATAAAATTCTTCTACATGCTCAAGATTTCCCTGTCCAAGTTTGATAGGGATCTTCCTTCTTATTTTCTTCCACAAGCCAAATCTTGGTCTAAGTAACATTTTTCTTCAAATTGTACTCATTCGTAGCTTTCCCAAGTAGTTTTAAAATTTCGACATATTTCCATTATCTGCGAGTGCTATGCTACCAATAAAACAGAGCAGACTGATTTTTTTAGTGCGCTATATTTGTTGATATTCATTATTTCTCTTTTAATGTACATATTTAAGATCATAAGTGGCAAAAAAAGTCCTTGATATACTTAACTCCTTACTCTAGCTATCTATGCATTACCGTCACTTTTAATAACATATATCTGTTCTTTATGCTTATACTACTGTCATTAAATGTCGCTCCAATCCGCACAAGTGTAGTCGGTATTCTCTTTCAATCAACATAGTCGAATGATTTCTCTTTTTCGTTGAAGAGAATACAAATCTCGTAGGAAACCTAATGGTTTCCCTGCATAAAATTCTTTCTGGTCACTTCATCATCATTCATCCTCATGCTGGTCATCTTTATGGCAAAACAAACAAAGATTAATACTTTCACAAACAACAAAAGATGGCTTTCAAAATGCAAGCATTGATTTTGCAAAATTAGTTTACCAGCTCTCTTTAAATGAAATTCATGTGCAAGACGATTGGATCAACACCTAGTTCAAAAGAATAGCGATAAAATATCGTCCTCTCAAACTGTCTATTAAGTATCTCTCCACAGTTGTCTTAAACAAAATTTAGTTGAGTGATGTCACAAGTTCACTCCAACCACATAGCTCTCATTTTGCTGAACTCGTTTCACTAGTAAATCTGTGACGCTTCAATTTTTTTGACGCCCACCGTTATAAATTTCCCCATTCACTGGAATGTAAAAATGCCGAAATGAAGTTTCTCGAGTTGATTGGAGCATTGGATTTTGACTGCAGAAGTGGATTCGCTAGCCCAACCTTATCATAAAAATGTCAAAAAATAAAAATCATATCATAACCTTTGAATAGGCTGGAGTAATTTCTAAAGGGATACTTTTACTTATCCATACGGTTTAAGTTCACAATAGCTCATGAATAGCTGTGATTGAATGATATAAATGAAAAAATAGGAAAAATCATGGTTTGGCAAGCAAGTTAAGCATTTAGAAGATAATTGCAGGCATTTAGAAGATATTTGAGAACAATTAACTGTTAAAAGTCTGCATTATAATCCTTGACTGCTGCAAAAAACGGGTTTTTCACCTTATGCTTTTCGTAAATCTTTTTGGATGAGAACAGCTATAGTCTTTACGACTCTAGGTGAACTTTAGCGACTATGTTACAATCGATTTGAATTACCTATATATCCAAAATATATAGGTAATTCAAATCAAGATATATTCAACGTAGCAGAAAGAGAAACTAGCAGGGGTAGCATATTAGAGACAGAATTTGACAGAGACCAGAAAAATGTACTTAACACAGTAAGCTTAGGGGTTAAGGAGTAAATCTCACTGAATTTAGAGTGCCACAAAAATTGTTTCCGAATTTATTCAAAAGTAAAGCTATTTCGACATGTAGTGAGGAAAAATACATGCATAAGAGTATGTAAATGGCATTGTGTGTCTCATAAGTTCCTCATAGGGAACATTAGCCAGGTGTAGGAGAGAAAACAAAACTTTTAAGTTGTCGCACGTACAAAGAGTCTTTTATTGATAGAAATGAAATGGAAATACAAATGAAAAGTTATAATAATCTGCCCATCATATGGCAATAACATTTGTTGGAATCATCTCCTTCGATAAATTGATGATTAGGTTTGGGTGATATTCAGTGGAGTGATGCTCGTTGGCATTAGCAGATTTTAATGAAAGTTGACAATGACCACTTCGCAGTGTGTATGAAAACAGGTGAGATGAAGGATTGATCAAACCCATGTTAGTAGGAGCATAGAGCAATACTTAAGAATCATATACCTTGTAATCTTATAATTGTACACTTGTAATTTCACTTAAAGTGAGATGTAATTGTGTTCCTTAGATTGAAAAGCCAGTTTTCCAGGCTTAGCGACTGCACATTTCTCCTCATTGTTAGAACAAGAATTCCTTTCGTGTTTTCTTAAATTTATATTGTGACTAGCACGCTTGTTAATACTTACACTCTATTTGTCTATACATGACGCTATTTAACTTTCTAAATTAGGTCAATATACAGTTATTCTTTCAATTAAAACGTGTGAGTAGGCTCTTACCCATCTTTTGCTTGACTGTTGTCTCACCTGCATTGAAGTTAGCGTAAAATATTTTTTTCTTCTTCGAAGCGAATAACTCCGCCATGCCTCATAAATCACTGAACTGAGTTGCCCAACTGGACTTTTTAATTTCTTTAGATTGAATAAGTTTGAAAAGCTATTAATTTCGAGGAGCGGGTTACACAAATTATCTTTAAAAATCAAGAAATTATTATCCTTTTTGGTCTGGATTCCAGAATAATTAATGCCTTGATTTTAGACGTGCCATTTGAGTTTGAGAAGTGAAATTATTCGGTAGAATTTGAAAGTAAAAGAAAAATAAAAGTTTTCCATATTCAATCCATAAGTTCAATGAATTAAAGTTAAGAGGGTAATTTTCTCAATAAAAATAAAAATATATTTTATTAAGAATCATGTACCTTGTGCCATGCCCAATTACCATCGAGAGGTATCACGTTCATGAGTGTCATCGAAAAAAACCCTGATGCAAAACGACAACGTACCAAAGAAATACTAAAAATAGAACATTTGCAGTAATGATTATAACTATAGTATTTGGGAATTTAATCTCATTTAACAGTGCTTGGGTGAATCCATAATAATTCTCATTTAGGTCAGGAGAATCACTCACGACAATTTGGTTCAATGGTAATACACACCAAGGGTTGAAATTCGCCATAAAAAAAATCATTTGACTCGACCGGGATTTAAACCCGGATCTCCCAGTTGCCGGTCAAGTCAAATGAGTTTTTCACGGCGAATTTTAATCCTTGGTGTGTATACACCCATGCGACTTATGTCGTGCCATATCTTTTGTAAATGTAATGATTGGAAATGGTCATGCCTTTTTCGATTCGGACTTGTTTGTGTTTTTTGAAACCCATATTGTGACTGGAACGTTAATAGCACCTATTTTATATACTCCATTTTTCTATACACCAAGCTACTCAACTTTCTATAATAGGTCTAAATACGGTTATTCTTTCTATTAAAATGTATTAGACGGTTTTATGTTTTAAGGTTGTTTGATCTTTAATATAAAATTTATGAACACTCGAAGCAAAATTATTATGGCCTTATAGTTACCATATTACTATCTTTTCAAACTGCTGTAAATAAGAAGTATTTAGAGGAAGTTTCGAGTGGGAATACTTGCTTAGCGGTAATAAAATTCTCGGAAGGATATGAAGAGGAGGAGAAGGAAGAAAAATTGATTGACTTAAGTGTATGCCTCCTGCATTAATGCGGCGAAAAGTCGAGGTCAGGTAATATTTTCCCTCCCTCCGAAATCCCGCGGTGGTGCCCGGGAAAAAGTAAAGAGCGGCCTCGCACGAAGCAAACTTCCGTATTTGTAACGAAATGTGACTTACGTGTCATCGCGGTGCTGAAAAAAACGATGTGTACTTCGCAAAATACTTCTTGGCCACCCCTTAATTTATCAAGGCCGAGACATTACGCAAAGTGCAATGTTCAAGAAGACTAACATACATTTTTCATAAAAATTCACAAGTCGAAAACCACGGTAATTCTATTTCCGATGAGTCGGCCCGGAATCATTTAAACCAATCTCACTCAGTAGGAGAAATAAGCTGGAAACAGTGAGGTTAACTGAAATTGTGTTGATGTGAAGAATAAGCGGATGTCCGAGGCTTATTAAACAAAATATCTCAAAGAATATTTAAACAAATCATTTTCGATTGGAATGTGATTCAATACACAAATTTTTTCATTAACTTTATGCATTACACATATGTGGGGCAGACTCCTCGTTAATGAAAACTGAATTGTAAATTATTATTATTATTATATTATAATCAAACAAGTAGGCCATTGGCCTGGTGGTATCACCAAAAACAGATGAGTAAAAAGAATAAAACTTGATATACTTCTAATTCTTTAACCTATTTTTGAAAATAATCAAGAAAGAGAACTGTTTTAATTTTTCCCTTTGTGATCGGCACTTTATCTTGAACTTATGATCAATTTTCTCCACAAAGTTTGGCTAGACTATGTCCTTCCCAAATTCATGCCATACTTTTTCCTCACTCACTATTTTATACATCCCACATAGCCTGCTCCTTTTCCTCCTCACCTGTAAACTCTCCCATCCCAGTACTCTAAGCATTTCTGTAACACTCTCTGTTTTATTGTATTTCCCTAGCACATACCTAGTCGCATTTCTTTGCACCTTCTCCAAAAGTTCATCACCTCTCCTTTCTTGTGTGGGTCCCATACGAGAGATGCGTATTCTTGTGTTGGTCAAACCCGGCTTTCATAGGTCTTCTCTTTAGTGGTTGTGCTGCTCCCTTCGAGGTTTCTCATTACCCAATGTAACATTTTCAAAGCCTTTTTTACAAACGTGTGGTCCATTTTTTAACTCCATCCAAAATTCTTAGTTAAATATACTCCTAAGTATTTAGAGCTATCCGATTTTGGAATTAAATTGGCGGAGAATTTTTTATTTCTATTATGGTCTTTTTTTACCCCTGAAGTTCACATATTTGCATTTCTTTACATTTATATCCTTCCCATTTCTTGATACCCAATTCTTTCATTTGTTCACGTCGTGGCTTCATGATCAATCAGATTTTCATTCTTCCGATAAATAATATAGTCATCCTCGAAAAGTATTACGTAGGAATTTATTTTTTTTCCGGTATATCATTAAATAAACTAAAAACAATTATGATCCAAGGATGCTTCCTTGAGGAACATCCGACGTTACCCTCGTTGTCTCTGATCATTCATCCCTGTGTCCTGCCTTTGAGGAATTCATTGACCCACAAGATCACTCTTCCATCTATTTGCCTTGGAAACTGTCTCATTTTAACTATATAAGCCGTTCGTGATCAAACCTAACTAATGCTTTTAACAGATCAACTATTACTGCATCTAAATCTGGCTGTTTTTGATGAGAACGTCCGAAGTCATTAAAACCAATCTCACTCACTAGAAGGAATAAGCTAGCAACATTGTAGTTTACTGAAAAAGTTAGCCGTAAATGGCTCCAAAAAATTTCATACTTCATAATACCACGCTAATGTATTACACAAATGGGCAATCATTAAATATATTATACTGCACTACATAGATATCACGACTAATGGAACATTATTCGAAATGGTCTTTTCGATCGTGATACCATTCATATTATTAATGATATACTTAGATGTCTACAGAAAGTCACACCTCATTCCAACCTTTTCTCAACGCCATGACGTTTTGCTATAGAGCATAATTCAATTTAAAATGGGTTCACGCAAAATTAATGAACTTCATTATAGTAAATACCTATGTTTTTTCAACGTAAAGATGAATATTTAAGACCACACAATTTCAGCGTCCCCTCTCATAATCTTCACCTTAAATTGATGCGTTCAAAAACAAGTCACTAATAGGCAAAATATTCCCATTGTGGGTTTAGGGGAGGACGCTGAATTCATCGCAAGTATATATTACACTATCTTAGTATTCAGCAGATTTATGCAAAATTTCTCGAGTCATGAGAATAAAACCAGGGGTTAGTAAATTGTGTTATGAGAGCCACATGCAACTGTTTTGTTACACAGATGAGAATTTGAAGTAAAATTAGAACTACTGTACCTTAATCCCTAAATTTTTAACACAGTTTTACTTATAAAATGGCGATTTATCATCATATAAGAATATTGAATTGATACAAAAGCTTGTGTTAATTGTAATATTAGTTAAATTTTCATTGTAGTATGGTATATATTTATGACTCAAATAATTTTAAATTACAGGTAGGGACAGGTCTGCTTAATCCATCTCAAAATATAACTGGCATCAGAAAAAAACATCCGTTATACATGGTATGAATGACGCAGCCGAAATTATGAAAGTTTTTTTCAAACGAACACAAAAAGTCATATAAAACGATATTATAATAGCAACAGTATAGAAAAAACAAAAAAATATGTATACGACATCAATTTAATTAGCACTAAAAAGGATAGCAAACAATCCCACTCTAAGTAATACAAAAGAAGATAAGTTAAGGAACACGAAAAATATAAATTTTTAAATGTCAATGGTCTCCAAGCAATCGAAAAAAAGCAAATTTAATGAAGAGAGTCCGAGAACTTCATATATTTCTTAATTAATTAGCACTTTCCATCAGAAATATAAAAAGTCCTGTATAGAAAATTCCGTTATTTACCGTCTTCAAAACCTTTATTTACTTGTACTGCCTTCATCCCATCTTTCTTGCATGTCTTTAAATAAAGAGAAAAAATATGGTTGAAATATCGAGAATTAATTGTGACTGCAATCGACATTGTTCGTGAGAGACATTAAATAAAACTTATCCAGTGAGAGAAAAACTACTTTGCACATTTAGCATTCAAATTAAGAGGGAAATTTGTTGATGGAATCATATTTGGTTTTCATATACATTCCATGAGCGATTATATTCGCATCATCTTTCTACCTCGATGAATAACTATTACTGAAAGAGATAAGATTTTATGAAAATAAGGCATAATACCAGGATGACTAGAAAGAGTTTCAATGTTATTAAGTCATTATATTCCGAAGAGATTTGGATTCAATTAGTGGTAAGTATAACTCTTGTAATTGTGAAGGTGCCAGAAGGACGACGGACAATGGACAACCGTGCTTTGAAAAATTTTAAAAAATTGTAATACATCGATTAAAGAAATTTAGCTGAATATCTTACAAGGCATAGCTGTTGAATAGAGATTATTTTCTTTATTCTTTGAGTCGATTGAATCACTATCTGATCAATCTTATTTAAGGGATTAGTAAAATAACCGGATAAATAAGAAAATTTGATGTCATATTTCACCACAGTTTTTCACAAAAGAAATCCTTGCGACTTGTATGAGTTCTAGTACGTAGTAGTACGCCATTTTTAGTTTTAGTTCTAGTACGTAGTAGATATTTTTCTTATAAGAGAGTTCTTACGCTACCCTCAAATGTATGTACACGTATTTAGATTTGATTCGTAAAAAAATTGTTTTGGAGTCACTACTGAACGAAAGAGAAAAAATGTTTTCCTACACGACGACCTCCCATGAACAACTATAGCGATATAATAATAATAGCGATATAATAATAGCGATATTTTAATATAAAGATACAAATTACTTACAAAAACGTGGCATTAAAGAGATGACAGCAAAGTAATTCTTTCGTAAGTTAGATCGTGAGCCTTCGAATGAAAAGCTTTCGGATCCACGTAGGTCGCTAATTTCATCAATGCTGTCATAAATAAAAATGATTAGCGAAAGTGATATAGGGATGAAAGATATTTTCTTCAGAATGACCTTCACGAGGTCCCAAGAATTTTAATATTGTGACACAACTCCCTTTCCTTAACTGAACATTAAGTGTCAACTTACAGAGTGAGAAATTTGGAAGAAAAACTTTCAACGCCAAGTAGGGTAATTGAAGCTAATAACGCGATGCAGGTAATAAGTAACAGCGCCTACTAATAACGCCTCTTTAATTTTTAGGAGCTTTTGAGGAAATATTTCTTTAATGGAAGAACCTGTCACGCAAGTAGTGACAAAGAGTGTAACTTTGTCCATCCGTGGAGATTGGAGATGACCATGAAACGTTTTGCTTTTTTAGTACGAGTTTAGCAACCTTCCAAAGAAGGTACAAGCTTTTCAGCCCACGCTTCAGACAGCTGGAATTAATTTTTGGAGATAACACAAGTACCAATAATTGTATAATGCGACATGTTATATGAAATGCTAATTTTTATGCTGTTAACACATTTATTCAGCGTTTTTTGAAAAAAGAGATGTTGAAGATAATCAGTATTTGAAGAAGCATGTTATTTAAATTAAATATGGCGTCTGCAAGTAATAACGCCAGAGTAGCCGAGCTCACACCTACAAGCGACGTGACGTGAAAAGGTGGTTCTGACTCAGTGTGACTTATCAACTTTTGTTTGAAGACCACGGTCTGTAAATGAACACTTTGGAGGGATTGAGTACACTGCTGGGCATAAATTAAGTACCCTAAATTCAATTATTAGGGACGAAGTTGGTTGGTAACTAATTTCGGGATCTGTAGATACATTATAGCTAACCTTAATACACACATTAATTACACATATTAATGCCGTAGAGTGAAAAGATTCATGATAATTACAGTAAAGTCTTTAAACTATTAAAAGACACACGCTTGGGAAAGTTAGAGGGACCCACATCTATTAACTAGCTGAAAATGTGGCGTATTTTACCTTTATTTTCCCATTGCTTATGCTAATAGTGTTTTAATGCATAACTTTGCTAAACGAATGAGTTGAAATATGCTTTCCTTCATGAGAATCTCTCGAGACGCAAAATGGATAAATTTACAATAATACGAAAACTCTTCCTTACCACAACGTGACAGAGAAGAGATGGCAGTAAAATTATTCTTTTACAAGTGTGGTTCTTCGAAAGGAAAACTTTCAGCTCCACGTAGGTTGCTAATATCAATAGTGTTGATAACGGGAGGAATTTATGGTGGAATACGGCAGGGAGTGGCGGATTAACTGGGGTGGGGGGCGAAGACGTGAGGGGAAGGGGACATGAGTAGAATTCAGAATGAGATCGGAGATTAAGTTTTGGAGGGTGTTGCGCTGTGGGAGAGAGGACGTGTAGAAAGGGAGGAAAGCGGGGAAAGAGCTGAGAGGAGGGAGGCTGTGGGGATGTTGTGTGTGCGCTGCGTGGTAAGATAAAAGGAGCAGTTAGATCGACGCACATTCTCATACAATCCCCGCTCGCACCCACTGTGTTCTTCCCCGCAAAAGGCATCGGCTTCTCCCGCAGAGCAGGAAGCTGCTTTGCCCCCTTTGCCCTCCTCTCAGGCGGCCAAATTCCACCTCGGAAAGCAAAAAGGAACGGATATGCTCATCCCTTCTTCTCTTGTAGGGAAAGATACCGATTCCTCTCCAGATCTCTCCTTCCCAACCATTCCTTACCTTCTTCCCTTCCTTTTTCTTTTAGTAGTTACCGTCAGACAAAGGTATGGGTGGGAAGTGGAATTCCTGACCAATACATACGGCCTCAAACACCTTCCCTTACCCCTTTGGAACATATATTTGAAACAAAATGATCTTATATTTCATCTGTGTGCACCCTAACTGCTGGGGAATGTGGGTACAACATTGCAGGTGAGGTTCGTCTCAAAAATACCAAGAAACGGTAAGAATATGTTCGTCCTTGTGTCACATATCTTAAGAAGCAAATTCAATCGCAAAGGGATGCCATACTCACCGAAGCGAAAATGATCGCAAGGCTGCGAGAAGAGTCCAAGGCAATCAAATGCGTACTGCAAACGGTGTACAGGGGAAGCCCTTTGGGGGAATAGGAGACCATCTTCTGCGCAACGCGATCTGTTGCGCAGAGTGCTTCAGCACACGTTTAATAAAATGAGAAGCTGCTTCCCATTTCCTAACATTAAAAGAAAATGATAAAAGAGGAGGAACAAATAGTTCCTAGCAAATAAATTTCTAACGATAGACGATGCCTTTCTTGGGATACCAAATATGGCAGAACGTAAACTTAGTTTACATTTATGTAAAACTATGAAAAAAATTACAATAGCAATGAAATTATGGAACAAACATGCGTCAAAATTAATGATAAACTAATGAATACTTTTACAGTTTACAACGATTAAAATGTTTTATCTATTGAGATACTCCTATAATATTATTTTTAGATACGCAATATATCATTGAAATTTTTCAAAAATATCTAGCTGAAGAGTAAGCAATGTTATTATCATCACTTATAAAGCTTGACTGAGCCAGACGTTACTTCGAGAAAATAATTTACGTTGGTAACCGTGAAGAAGAGAAAAAGTATTTTTCTACCCAGTTATTATTTTTACGACGCGTTTCACCGTTTTATGGCTTCGTCAGGAACAGAAGTTTTATTAAATTTTTGTTTATTTTTGAGATGGTAACGGGGGGGTGTAGAGAAAGTACTAAATTTAAGAAGAGAAGGCAAGGGAAGGTAGATTGAGGTCTGGTGAGGTGGGAAAGGTTATAATTTAACAAAGAAATTTCACAGGTAAGGATTAGGGAGGGCTGCGGAAATAATAGCTCGTTACAAACTTTGATTGTCTGAGCAATACTTTGAAAGAGAAAGCAACTGGGGATAATGCTGTGACGGAATAAATTCAAGATTTTTAATTTTTGTGCATACATTTGTATTTCGAAAACTTCAACCACATTTTTCACAAAAATACGTACCTTCTCATACTTGCTCATTTTTTATTGCTGCTAAATGACTTGGCAACGCTTTTGTAAAAAAAAACTACGATAATTTGTGTTCTATGGTTAATTTGCAAGTCCAATAGTACACTATCAAGCACTTTTTATCACTTACATTCAGGGGACTGATTTAAAGCAAACACCAAAGAATTATAAAGTACCAAATTTCAACAATTAATTTTTTCATAGCCAAGGTATTAAGCCACAAAATACATAAAAAAATGAGTAAACTCGAGGGGGGACATGTTTTTGAGACAAAGGAATTTGAATTTTTCAAAGTTAAATTCACCCACTAAGAAGCAATTTCTTTTATTATCAACATTGGCTCGGAATTATCTGCATAATGCGCCGTGGATTTCTCTTTCAATTGAAAAATTGCGCACTGACATAAGTATCATATGTCCGGAGACACCAAGAACAAATCAAACGCAAACTTACGAGAAGTTCAGTTTTTCATACTACCGTAACTAGGTAACGGATGCATTCATTTCCCAAACAATTGAGTACGAACAGCAATTCAGTAAAAATACATCCTGCAAGTATAGTCGCAATTGGAGAGATCAAAGGCAATTCGTTGTTGGAATTGACGTGAAATGACTCACACGCCTCTCTACTTTTGAATCAAAATATTCTGATGTACTCCGAGAGACCATAGCACTATATTCTGTCATCTACTCGAGAACATCCCAAACAAGAGAGGACTTTCATGATTTCATGCTTATAGTAGTATGACCATGTAAGAGAAGAAATATTTGAACTCCTGTCTTCTTGATCTATCAAAGTATTGTCTCCAAAACTTTAAAACCGAACAAATTCCAATGTTTGGGAAGTCTTTTAGCACTGAAAACCCGGTTGGAACTTCAACCTTAATTTTTTTTTCAAAAATAATAACTTTTACAAGATTCTGCCAAATCTTTGAGAGCCTTACACGAATACTGTTCTAATAAAAGGTCGCAAAGACTGCCTAGTGATCTTCTTCCAAACCTAGTGTTATATCTTTTAAGTTGCTCTCAAGAATCATACCATGTATTGTCCTTATAACTATTATTTTTTCTAAATTAGCTGACCCATTCGAATATTTCGCACAGTATGCAGATTCTTCCTGTTTCTTCCTTCTTTATTCCTGTTCTTCTACCTGTTTCTTCCCATGGACATTTATATGTTATTTATGTTTGCGTTAAACATACATAACGTAAGCGTAAACGGTCACACTGACTGCATGTAGAATGTAAACAATCTAACGAAACGATGTGTTAATAGATGGCGCCTCCTACAGTCTTTTAAGCATGTAACCATAGCCAACATATTAGTTGATATATTGTCAACAGAAGGCACTGTATCATTTTTTTCATAAAACCTTTATTTTAAATTTTTTAACAAAAAATTTAATTTTTAACCATTTGTCTATATTTCGTCAATAGCGGGGAACATAAGATTTCAAACGATGTTTGAGTCATTAATTTTGATGAACAATTATCGGAGTTATGGCCTATCCACAAAAAAACCCCTTTGAGAGATAATATATACGGATGTTTGACTATAAGGTAAAAATGGCAGAAAATTTATCGATAGTGATTACAAAATACTAGTGCAAAAGGAAAACATTACCTTGCAATAACACCTATTAATTACTTGATCTTTTGGTAAAGGAATCACATCGCGACTCTAATAAAAACTGGATTTTTCCTAGCGTTTAACTCGAAATAAAGTGAAGAAGCCATAATTACCGCGATGGTGATTGAAGTGTCTCAAGCCCCACCTAAATTCATGAGCCGTGCTAAAAGATACAAGGTACAATGGAGAGATTTTCTCTCTAGGTGGTGTTTTGACTGAAAATTAATTAATAATTGGCTCCTTGAGGCGTCGAAATTCGCTTATTCCTAAGAAAAAATGCCTTCGATGGTCGCGAAAGCATTCCTTCATCGGATTGCATTACAAAGGGACTGAAATACGAGGTTCAATTTTCACGCTTCGCATTTCTGAGCTTTCGTCTGAGATTCACCTGATTCCTGAAATAAGTTTTCACTTCTTCGTCCAATTTTTTACAGAGAGAAAGGCAAGGATTTCAAAGATCCTTGAGCCGCAGAATACTTGAATTTGACGTAGACTGAAAATATTATGTTGCTTGTAATCCACAATACTGCGCCAAAGCATATGAACCCATCTTAACTGTTTTGCTTTTGTTATTTTTAGACATAATTTTCACAAAAATTCTCAATGAGAAAACTTGCAAATTAAATTAAAATCGATCGTTTAAAATTATAACAGTCCAAGACATGCAAGGAACAAAATAAGGATTTCACTAATTTAATCTTTCGCTCGAGAAATGTTAATGAAAAAGTTATGACTATGTACACTCGACTATTGAGCATGATCAGACTGAGTGTGGAAATAGTGTCGTGTAAAAAAGTGACGAAAAATTGAAATCATGCATTTTAATAATTTTATCTTGAGTTACACACAGGAATAGTATTAAAGTCTATCATCATATAAATAAGTGGATAAGTAAACATTTGTATTGAAAAAGCCATAAAAGAACTTTGAAAGCGTAGTAATTGAAATGCTTGCATTAAAAATAAAATGCATTCTAAATTGTACCATAAGACGTTTTCTCAAAGTAAGACATGCCAAAAAAATCACGAGAAAAATAAGACAGGTATCAGAAAGATGTCAAAATTAAGATTAATGAGAAGGAGCACATATCCTAGATAGTGTCATGTAACATAGTGACGAAAAATTTGAAGCACGCATTTTAATAACTTTATATTGATTTACACACAGGAATAGTATTAAAGTCTACCATCATATAAAATTAAGCAGTCTTAATAAGGAGTGCCGCATTTCGGACAAATGACGCAAAAGGTGTTTCAGGGAATTCTTTGAAGTCAATAAAAGAAGCGAGTGTCATTATTTTTGGACTGGCGTTCCCAAAATAGGTATGCAGATCAAAAATATCTGCCACCTGCGTCGAGGGGAATTAAGTTTTGATCCGGCCTTAATAGGTGGATATTTTGATTGCCAGGATGGAACGCCCACACCAAGATAACTTATCGCAAATCGTTGACCAAGAAGGTTAAAAACACATCTTCAAAAGCGCGGAGGAAAAGGGAAATAAAAAATTTAGGGCAATAAAAAGGCGTCCCACTCAGTACAAAAATTCTCACACTCTTTTTGAACTTACTTTGGCAGAATTTTGAGACAACAAAATTCTGCCAATTTCTTATTAACTTGTATTTTGGCATTACTCATGATCTTTTGGAATGACAATAAATATTTTAAGTTTTACCGGCTCCAGTGGTGGCGGGATAAAGTCTCTGCCGGCCAATCCAAGATTCGCGGGATCGAATCCTGCCTGAGAAGGATTTTCACATTCCTGGGCATGGTTTTGTGTGTTCGTCCACGCATTAAATAGGTAGTAATTGGAGCAAGATTTTATCTATAAATACAATATCATATTATCATATGGGATCTGCACAATAAAGTACACATTTACAACTAGAATACAGAAATAGAACACGGAATAAACTATTAGGCACCGGATTGTATCCTGCGATGGTCTTTTCTATGTCCTACGAGGTAATAACACCTACTAGCATCGAGAATGTGAAGGAAAGATGGTCTTTGGGAAGGATTGATAAACAAGTTGAATTAACAAAGTGCAACACAAGTGATGAAATGCCAGGCATCACAGGGAATGGTGGGGGAAATTTCATGGACATAGAAAAGTAGAAGTAACAGTAACTTGACGATAATAGCCAAACAATAAGAATTTGCAGCAGAAATAGGGTAACTAATAGGGGAGAATAACCTATTAATACGAAGGGTAATAAAATATTTAATGAGAGGTAAGCGAAGAAATAAAGAAAATAGTACAAACTAATAGTATGACCCAGCAAAAAAATTCCTTAGAAATTGTTCTGTAAAGCGTAAGAAATTCTACACAAATTGACTCATTTTCTTCAGAACTAGTTCCTTTTCTAAGGATCTGTACGGAACATGAGAGCCTGACTCTACAGAACATATGCTCTGTCGAGTTATTTTCTACAAAGAAAAGTAACTCCTTACAAGCTGTTCTGTAGAACTTCAGCAACGTTACAGAAATATGGGAGGTTTCCTTGAGCTTGTAAGGAGTTCTACAGAGCGTCAAAGGGCTTCTTCAGAACGATCTAAGGAATTCCGCAGAACGTCCAAAATTATTCTGTAGAGCATCCTAAGGTATTTTGCAGAACGTCGTAGGGAATTCCGTAAAATGGCGTTTCAATGCTTTAAGGAATATCTACAGAACTTTTTAAGAAATTCTGTAGAAGTGTTCATAAGGAAGCTATACAGAATTTTTTAGCAGGGGACACGGATGTCCCCAACAAATTGCTTCAATATTTTTAGAACCCTTTGGGATCTTCCCGCAATTCTCTTTCTAATCACTAGCAAACGGTAAATGCCTCTAATGTGTTAAAAAAGTAAAAACCTCATAAATGCTGCAAAAGAACCATTTTCAGGCGGTTTTGTGGAACAAATTCCATTACCACACGTACATATAGTACTGGTAGCCTCGCTGAAGGCTTTAAAGGCTCCGTTTTATTGATAAAAGATCTCTAGAGGGATCAAAGACCTGTCTCAGGTCTGTCTCAGACAGCCGTAGCTCGAGAGATAAGAGCATGAATGTGAAATGTCGGCCGCAGCTTCATGTCGATCATGCGTACTTCAGCACCAAAAAAATTATCCCACTGAGTTGGAATCCGTAAGGGCTGTATATACATCCAAAAAATATGTAGAAGATCAATAATTTTTATATATTGAAATATAATCACGTTTAAGGGTTTTCTCTAAAAAAACATAGACTTCTATAATATATGAATAACTTTTACCTCCTATGACTCCCATGATACCCCGAGAACAAAAAACATAGAATTTCATTAATAATTAGAAAGACCACTTTATCTCGCTAGAAATCGGCAAGCAAACTACATGGAAGTTTTCATTCAAAAGACAACATGAAAGTTCTCTACCACTGGCGAGAAATGTTCAGCGCTATAGGCTACCGGAAAAATGAAGCATTTAAGTTTTAAGAACTTGCTCACCACTATAAATCGATTTGAGATTCCTTTCCAAGCGATAGTTTTCGGCCTGTTTAATTCCTGCAATAGCTGCGTGTTTTACTTGACTAATACTTGACCCTTAATTTGAAACATCTGAACTTTTTAGTTTGATATCTGCGTATATGTAATCTTTCTGTAGTATGTAACGTAATGTAATATGATAGCTTTCTGCTATAATCTGTTTCCTATATATTCTGCTTCCGTGGGACTCCAAATTAATGCAGCTTAACCAGAAGCACCAGCCTATATGATTTTTCTATATAAAAATCGCAATTTCTCAAATTAAACTATGCAAAGCTAAATAAAAATACTAAATTTCACGCATAATGAAGCATGGACGACATACAGCACTATGAAACAGTTTTTCGCCTATTTCCCTTGTCAGCGGATCTTACAATGCGTGTTTCACTCGAACCATGCAAAAAGGCTCCTGAGTTTGCGAGAGGAATCGATGCGAATCACATCAGCTTCTTATCGACGCCACCAGCAGAGACGGTGCTATCTAAATGGTATCACCTGGAAGAATTTCCCACCCGCCGGCGGCCGTCGCGTCGCACCAAGGCACGAATCGAGGCAAATCGATGGAAGGCCGTCGGGAGCATCGCACGAATGGCCATCGGAATGAAATAACTCTCACGGCTAGACTTAAAATTGGGATATTCAAGGAAGAACCACCTATCGGAATATGCTACGGAAGGACTTGAGTGGAGTAGATTCTAGCTGCTGTCATGGCGTCCTTTCTACTAACTTCCGGAATTATACTTCAGCTGTGTGGAATTCAGAACATTCAAGGCTTCGTAGCCAAATTTGTTAGGTTCCGAGTCTTTCTCAAATTTGACGTTTTCTGCACAAAATTTTGCAATAAATTATCGAGCGGTAAGTACCTCGGAGCAAAAGGTGAAAAGTGACGTAATTTCTATCTGGCATATCAATAGGTCACTGTTTGAGATCCTGCAAAGAAAACTATTTAATTCGCAAACTGTTAAAAATTCTCAGAAAACCGACTTTAAAATCAGAAGCAATGAAATTTAACATTCAAAAGGAAGAAATAAAGCAAACAGAAGCAGCAGATACAGATAACAGCAGATGGTAGGAATAGGATAGATATTTGGAGAGTACACTCTAAGCTTAAGTCAACTGAACAATTTAGATCACGCTTGTTTCCGGGAGGCTCGAATCACATTATTTTACCTTTATATGCAATATATCGAACTTATGGAAGTAAAAAATAAGAGAATTCAATTTTGAACTGATAAGTAAAGCAATTTTCATTCCCTATTGCTATTAGTTACTGCAGCAAGAGCAAATGGAGACATTGAGATTTTGTATAAAAACTATTAAAATCTTGAATAAATTTAATTTCGTCCCTTTCCTTCCCTTCCCGACTCTTTTGCCTAAATCTCTTTCATTTTCATTTCTTAGGTACTCTTCTGTCAGTTTCCGTGTGGAATGTTAATGTAAAATATATCTAAAACATGTTTTCGCGAGAAATTTCAGGAACAGGTTTGATCCGGTGAGATTATCGTCGTCAGGGGTCGCTACACTTCTCGGGGCCAAACATATTGAGAGAGGTAGGATTTTTTCGGGAACATCCCACTTGGAAGGACGAGAAATCTCCATGGTAATTTGCTCTTCTTTGAATACACTCCTCAAACAGGTCATTTTAAAAATACTGAAGCGAATTTCGCTTTGTACCACCCGAAACTTTTCCAGTGGGTTCGTTCCCGCGGACTATAAACTGCTTTCGTGTCGACTCATGAGTCATCCATTCCGTTTATAAGAAATATGAACACGTTAATATATCATAGTCGCCAGGAATGTTCGATGATACAGTTTTTGCGCATCGAAATTTCGTAACTACCAGTTTCCATGTAAAATGATTTCTATCGTACTGTGAGATTAATTACTGCAATAACTAGTTTAAAAAAGTACCTCAAAGAAATTTGCAACTAAATTATTCGTAGGATAATCACGAGTTAATAAACAACTTTTTATACGAATAGTTACTATAAAATTTTCATGTCAAAACTAATTCATTCATAAAAACCTTGTGCTGATGTGAGATTTATACTATTCTATCTCAATGACAAGATAATACAAAATAACCACATTGGTAAAAAGGCAAAAATTTAGAAAATAAAAGACAATATTTCTTCTTCTGGCATTAGGAAATATTTTTGAAGAAATGCTCAGTAAATATAGCCCATGTGCGATGAAACATGAACTATCCACGACAGTGATCCGGACTTCAGTCATTTGATATATCAGCTAATTAAGATAACTAATTAATAAGTTTATGCACGCACATCAAGTGTCTTGAGCTCGACGGGCGTTTAATGTCTTACTTTGAATATTTATTGGTGAATTAATTCTGACGTGAAATCAAACTGGTCTTTAACAAAAAATGAGCTAAGCTGGTGTATCGTTACATGAACACTGGGAAATTAGTTATTTTGTCCGGCGCAATCTCTTATAAATGTTGTAAAATTTGCTCTACCAAGAATTTGCATCTTTGAACAAAATAAGGGAAGCAAGAGCCCTTTATTCAGATTGTACTAGCGTTGGAAAAATAGCTAAAGCCACAGTTTTGTGCGTTTTTCCAACAAACTGTCGGCAGATTCATAGAGTGGCTACAGTAAGGCAATTCAGCAAGCGCGGAAGAAAATTGCTTCTTGTTTCTGGCAGATATCACTAAATATTCATTCGTTGGAATACACTAACCCAGTATTTCAAAAATGCAGATTTCTCATTTTAAAAAACAAGTGACCTCCTACCTAGAAAAAATAAAACGTAGACAAAGGAAAAGAAACACAGCTTTCCCCATGAAAAAATTCCTAACGCAGCTGCCAATTTTTTCCGCCGGTCACGACAAAACGAATTCTACGGTCACGAATGTGATGTAACTTCCACAAAATGTTGCTTATTTCTTTCCGAAAATGTAACTAGAGAATACATCATGCATGAAATATTACATGTCTACTTACGTACTTGCATTTGAGCCTACCTCAGACACTAAAGCTTAATTGTAAATATTATGGCCAACGTAAGTATTCTTCATCTTTGTAAATAAAGTACCTTAAATAATAAACAAACAAATTTAAAACACATAAATTTCTGTGGAATAACAATGTCACTTCATTTACAATGTGAAGTCACGCCTGAGACAACTGATTCTTCCCCTTAGCTGGGACATAAGATTTAGAATTTCCTAGGCTTACGAGGCTTAAAAAGCCTCGTAAGCCTAGGAAATTCTAAATCTTATGTCCCAGACTAAAAAGACTAAACTAGACTAAACTTAACTAGACTAAAAGAGGAGCGAACTGATGAGTGGGATTCGAGTTGTAAAAAAAGGCAAGTGAAATCTCTTATTATCTCTGAATCTCTAGGAAATCTCACCCGAATACCAATACTAATGTGAAACTATACTCCATAACCTATTACAGCTTTCTGTTTTCTTAAATTTAATGATAACTTATAGCAAGTACAGTACAATTTGACAGGTAGTCATACGAATGGTTTTCCTAGCTATTAAATATGCGGTTTTAAAATGTTCTCCATTAATTTCCCAGTTTTAGACTTTGATTTAAGCTCAATACGCCACAAGTATCTAAAATTTATGGCAAAGCACAGGTTTTGCAGCATCTGCATGGAAAGGTGACACTTGACGACGAAACCTTACCCGGAGATGATATAAAACATCAAATCCGTGTCGTGTAATTAAATAAAATTATTTGTGGGTAATAGCACTTCATTCAAATAATTTATCATGGAAAAAATTTCATGCCATATTGCCCGAATCTACGATTGTATATTTGCCGAGATATCAACCAATAATATACCAAGGTCAGTCAATCTTATTTAAGGTTTTCACTTCATTCAATCTATTGGCATTTGATAAGAGGACTTTTGGTTTGGATAAAATATATGTACATACTTATATAACGTAATATGATACGTAGAATATCCAATCCGTAAGGAATTTAGGTAAAAGGATGAAATATTATTTTAAAAATTTATTGATAAAATTATTGAGATATCGTTTAAATATGGTTTAAGAATAAAATTTCATTAAATTAATTGAAAATTTACAATAAATGATTCAAATTTGATTTTATAAACTACAATTATTTTGGAATCCCACAATTAAGGAAAAATGGTACAGCAGGCATTTTAAATAATGAAAAAATGAGAAAATATTTGTGTAATTTTTTAAGCACACCAAAATTGTCATGTAGAATTGATAAATAGGAATATTTTTAGTGTGTTAAGAAATAATAACATAGATATATAATATTTGTAATAGAAAATTGTGCTTCTTTGTACAAAGGATGAAAAGTTTGAATGATAATGGATGGAATTTGAAATAGTTATGCAACAAATACACATTTGTTTTTCCGTACAGGGATATATCATATAGATCATGTTTTAAGTTTTTAGCACTCCTGACCTAAGAGACCGCCGCTGTAGACAGGAAGGGAATGTGGATGAGAGGAAAAATATATAAAATCGGATCGAAAGAATTGATCCAGGCGGGACGGTCAGGGGTAAGGGAGCACGGAGTGGGAGGGAATTGGGGCGCACGATGGAATCTCCTATTCCTAAGCCCAAGGCGGGGGAGGAGGCAAGACGGCTGTGGTGCGTGCGTGGAGAAGGAAAGGATGGCGCAACGGGAGGAGTCGAAATGAGAGTTAAGGGGTCATGTGCAGGGGCTCTCCGCCACACGTACCCTGAAGGGGTCTCAGCCAGCCGCCAAGCTAGGGTAAAAGGGTTCGTGTGCGGGGTCGACGGCCGCTCCCACGCCAGAAACGGATGTGGAGGTAAGGGTGTGGGGAGTATGGCAGAACAGGGGGGGGGAATGAGGCGAAGGGAGAGGCCTGCGCAGTTATCTCCAGGTCAACAAAACGCGGGAAGAGTCCACACAACAGGGGCGAGGGGGGGTGGTGGTTCGGCGAGATCCGTGAGCGTGTTTACGAATGCCGTTCTTACGCACCATTTCAAACACGCCCACGCATTGCGGGGTCGTTTGCGTTGCCCTATGGGAAGGGGGGGGGTTGCAAAACGACCACGCACACTCCTCTTACAAGACCCTTCCCGGAAACGCGAGTCTCCTCCGGCGGAGATGCCTCCCGGAGCGGGTCTGGTCCATTTGCACCCGGAAAACACGTATCCCGCGCCATCGACTGCCCGGCATCGCCGCATCCCATCCCCTTTCTCTTAACTCGTATCGCGACGACCGGGGCCGCATGCATTTCAAAGAGGAGGCAATAGCGTCTCGTAGAAAATCCGGCCGTATTATAAGAACCCTGGGTTTCTTATGATAAGGGGCCAATCAAACACCACGAAAACGTCTAAATACCGACTGCCGCTGCCGATACCGCATGAGAATCGAATACTTAAACGTTGCAGTTTTATTTATTTTTAGAATTTAGAATTTTATTTACTTTCATTTAAGTTACAATAAATTATGAAATATAATAAAAATTTAAAATAGAAATGAAAGCCCTAGGTGGACTCCAAGGTTGAAACCTGAACTGAGCCACCAGCAATTTGTACAATGTTCCCTTCATATTATTTGCAGTGATAAGGTGTAAATACAAATTAGTAATACTAAATCAGTAAATTTCATTAAATATAAATATAAAAACACAACCTTTAAACATTTAAAATTTTCAAGTTGTATTTGCTTGGCTATGAATAACGGACTTTTAAGAGTGAAGAACAAAACACAAAGAACAGCAACAATATTTGAACACATTCAACATTTTCATTAAACAGAGAGGCTATCTTAAACAATAGAAAAGTTTTATAATAATATTTGGAGAAAAATGTAAAATCGCTTTTATCGCTGTGGAGCGGATCAGAAAAGGGCAAGCGGGGGGAATATAAAAGAATTAACATTTGTTTTACTCTGGGACAGGTCCCTTAGAGCAAAAATGCAATAAAACAAAATAGCAGCGGAGTAACATATTATTTAGTTAAAATAAAAAAACAAATAGAGCTTAATAACATACAATGTATAAAGAAAAAGACAAAAACAATTACTCTCGTTGAAAAACAATAACTATACGTATTGATCTGAGCTGATTTTGCACGCGCTTTTAAAAATTTTAAAATTTCCCCGATTTTGTTTTAAATATCGATAGTGTTTTAAATATTGGTTCAATAATATTTTAAATAATTTTAATCCAGGATATTTTGTATGCATTGGCTCTGACGCGAACACTGAATGGATTGGCACTGATGCTCTTTAAACCGATTCCTCGTCCGGAAATAATGCCGATTCAACATACGATGGAATTCGCTTTACGATCGGTCCTCCGGAACGGATTAATATCGTAAAGCAAGGGTCTACTGTATATAGATACATGATACCAGATTAAAGACAAAAACAGACTATGAGGGAAAAAAAACAATTTTTGTCAAATAAAAAAATAGCAATGCGAATTAAAAACTGACCAGGCTAAAGTATTCTGGAAAACATTCATTCAATAAAATTTCATACAATGTAGATTGAAAAATTTCCAACGAGCGAGATTTCCTCACATCAATTGGAATAGAATTGGAATAGTAGGTAACAGCAATCTTCTTCGCGTCGAAGTTTGGTAGCTGAGATGGTGTCAGTCTTCGATAATCACAGACCCAATTTTTGTATTTGAGGTAAATTGAGAAAAGATCTAAAACATGGATGTTAAGCTTCTAATCACTTTATCGTTAATCCCTTTAAAAACACGTACGTATTTTAAAAGAATTCGTACTAGATAAAAAATATAATCACATTTTATTAGTTATCTCGTCTCGATTGTTTTCCCAACAAAAATAACTTAACAGAAGTTACCTTCAAAGAGCTCATTATTGTTTTTCCATGTATTATGGGTTTGAATAGAATGTTTATAACCGTTTTTCATGGTTTAAGCCCTCACCAACTCGAAAATATTCAAACATGGTGGGTGAAATGTTTCTCATGGAAATTTCCTCTCCAACTCGTTCAATCTTTACCTCCCATCTAAATTTCTCTTTCCTTCGTCTATCCTATCTACTACCTGAACATTTAACACCCTGAATCTTCTTACTATTCCCTCCAATCACAATGACAGTTTCCTTGGAAACTACCTCATCGGCTCCATTCCTCTCCTGCTACTTGGAAAACTTCCTCATTTGTTGCTATTTCCACCTTCCACCTTACTCTTTCTCCTCTTCCCAGCCTACGCATCGATACAATCCTCCATCTCGGGGCTGAGTGACATCTGCATGCGGTTTCCGCGGGGATGAGAGAGAGAGAGAAAATTTTGTCGGTCGTCGAACAACCAGAGGGCATCGATCCGTCCCACGCTCCCTGCTTCCATTTCCCTCCGTGGGTGAAGAAGGCACCTCTTTATTTTTATTCCTCGAGTGCAGGTAAACCGAGAGAGGAGAGAACGGATTATAACTGAGGAGGTGGTTTTAGAAAAGAATTAGGTCGAGCCATGTTGCAGGGAGCTTTCCATTCGCACTAGTTTGGTTCTCACATATCAACACGACGACGTAATTCCTTTCCATGCGTTTCAAACCGAGCGCACATCAAGACGGAGTATAGAGAACGGATCGGAAGCAGAGTACATACACACACTTTACGCAATAAATCAGCTTCGGGGTGATTCTATTTCGGAACGGCCAAAAAAGATCAAAATTATCTTTTTTATTCTTAGGTATTCAATCCTTAGATTGGTCTGCATTAGTTCTCCAGTCAGCTCTCTTTTCGGCTCTTCTTTTCATTTCCTGATAGCTGGTGCAGTTCAAATCCTCCAATAACTGCTTCGTATAATCAAGTCGAGGTCTTCTTCAACATCTTTTTCCTTCAGTCATTGCTTCTAGTATCGTCTTTATCATGCTCTCGTTCTTCAGAATGTGCCCCACAAGTCCTGTCCTCCTGTTCCTTATACTTCTCCATATGTCATTCTTTTCTCATATTTTCCGATAAACTTCTTCAGTTATTTAATCTTTCCAACTCATCCTTTTTTAGCACCAGTTTTCAAAGGAATTAAGTCTCCTTTTCTCTTCTTTCCTATTTTCCAGGTTTCACACCCATATAGGGCAACACTCCGCACGTACGCTTTTAATAATCTCTTCCTCGTACACACCTTGATACTGTTTGCAGTAAAGAGGCGTTTATTCTTCTTAAGAGCTATCTTTGCTTGTCTTATTCTACCTCATATCTCTCTTTTACTTCAACTATCTTTAGTTATTATGCTTCCTAGATAAATAGATCCATCTACCTCTTCCAGTGTTTCCCCATTCATTATTCTCGAGTTAAGGGAGTATAAAAACTGAGCTTCTCATAAGTCTGCGTTTTATTTGTCCTCGATATCTCCAGACATATGATATTTATGCCGAAGCACAATTATTCATTTGAAAGAAAAATCAACAGCGCATTATGCTATGAAGTTGATAATAAATAATTTTGTCATTAAATACATAAATGTTGATTTTTAAAACTTCAAACAAATTTTCTTCATAACACGTGCTCCCTCGGCTTTACAAATGTTTTCATATTTCGTTGCTAGTTTTACGATGGAGATATTAATTTGGGAGAGAAAATAGTTTATAAGTGCGATATGATCATTCGTTGCGTCGAAGTTTCATAGCTTGGGGGACGGAGGTTATATCAATGTTCGATAATTGCAGCCGCGATGTTTATTTTTAAGCTAATTTTCAGTAAAAATGTTAAACAAAGATAACGTTTCTATTTACTTTGTGGTTAAACTCTTGCAGTTTTTAGAACACATGTTCAGAAATAATTCGAACTGGCTAAAAATATTCACAAAACCTTCGGCTGTGGACACTGTTAACCTACTGAATTCCACTTATACGCGGGGGGATGGAGAAGGTGATGGGAAAGTTGGCCAAGGAGAGATGGGATTATTTTTTGCTTGAGTTATATATTCTTCGCCTTGTAATCATTTCAAATCGTTTACTTCAATCGGTAGAACTGATAAGATAATAGTGTGCAGCTGAGTGAATAGGAAAAGTATCAATGAAGCGAAAAATGTCGCGTAAATAAGCTACCCATTGGTTAATGAGGTATAGATAAACAATATAGGTTTTACGAGCTCTATGTAAATAATTTCTCTACATGAAAGCCGTTTCGTAACCTAAAACATCCTTAGCTCTCAATTACCAAAAGTTAGCGAAAAATATTTCATCTCGCTATTAATTTTAATAAGAAACATTATAACCGAACCAAACCAAGTTGTTTGATTTATTTTTTCGGTAAGGTATTAGGGGCACAGACGATACAATAGAGCGTCAAAAGGTTAAAATGAAAATAACACGACCCTGCCTTTTTGGAACGAAAAGTTTGCCAGTAGGATTTTTATTAACCATTGTGTCAACCGGAAATAGATAGGGCAACTTAGAGGATGAAAACAGCCGTTGGGGGAGACCGGTCGTCTGGATATTCTAAGTAGAAATTTCGAGTTTGGACGAGGTTAGTGCACTATTTACAACGATGGGGGACGAAGGCAAAGCCTCGCTTGTTCTGTGTGCCAACGCATACGTGAGCACAAGAAGGAGAATGCAAACATATTGCATCCATTTCCTATTTCATAGCTCAACCAACGTCGTCGTAGGATATTCAACTCCTTATATGGAATAATGCCTATAAAACAGAGAAATGCTCATCAAATATACATTCTGATGCATATACCGGAAGTATTTGAATCAATATATCAAATATCAAACCTTGCAGTCATCAGTTAAGCAAAAATATGAGCATATTTTACGAACGAAGGCAGGAATAAGAAAATAACAAGTTTAGTTTTATATTTTTCCTTCTTTCCCAGTGGTGCATAACTCTTTCAGTTGGTGGTAGTTTTCAAAGTGAAACTTATATTTAGTGATTGTTGTTTGCAGTTAATTTGTATTTTAACAGCTATAGTCTCCTCTTGATTGGTAAACACCGCTGCCAAGATCCTAGCGACCGTGGTGGGTACTCTTACAGCTGGTAACCGTTTAAAAAAATTGAAAGTGCTTACTTACGTCATATCGCTCTCCGCCGACGACTCTCGTTTCGATGGAACAGCACTAATCTCCACTCTACTCCCAGTTTACAATTTTTGAAACAAACCCAAAAAGTGCAAGAGGGAAGTTGAGTTTCTCCACGATTGAAACTTTTGAGGAGCATTGATTCTTCGAGAGCATCGTCATCGCAAACAGTCATTTGGAAGCGCGCGCACTTGTAACTTCTGACTTGTTGACTCAAGCAGTCGCGCAGCGTTCCCAAAGCCACGCTCTACGTGCAAAATGACATGCTTGACGATAAACACTCGAGTTCCTCTCGTTCAATGGTTTCGCCGCGCGAAAAGGTTTAATACTCCGTGAACTGATGCTCCTCCCCCTCTCGAGTATCACCCACGAAGGCGGACTCTTTAAAAAAAGAAGCCCTCGACCCCGTTTTCCACAACATTATGAGGACTCGTGTTTCCAAAATGAAAACACCAGAAGGGGGAAAGTTAAGGATTTTGAAGAGTTTTACGCTTCATCATCGAAGTGCGCAACGAGGATATTCGGACTCTGAAACGGGTTGAATAAACTGATAATATATGAGAAAAATGCCTTCAGGCTGAAGAACGCATAAGTTGGGTTGCAATGGCTTTTTCGTGTGTGCAACTTGATTTGATTTTCTGATCGAATCTCATAGTTTCAGATTCTTTTATTTTTCTCGGGAAATCTTTAATCATTACAACATTCATGTAATGTAGTTTATCATCTAAATATTTGAGGCGTTTTACTTAGTTGACTAACTTTTATGCATCTGAACCGTATATGTTGCACAGGTTTATTCACATTTTGTCATTTTGTGCTCAAAATGCAAACTTTTTTGTGAGTTAATAATTTAACTTACAGAATGCAAGGTCATCAAAATGCATCCAATGAAAATTAGTGAAATACAAAGGAAGGCAGCGCGCTTCGTTAAAAACTGCTACAAGCGTACATTTAATGTCTCACAGCTTTTGGCGGGATTGAGGTGGGAGCCCCTAGAGACTCGGAGGCTGCACGCTAGGCTTAGATTGCTTGAGAAATTCAGAACTGGTATGATTCAGAGCGACACAGAGAATATTATCATGACGCCTCACTACACTCTAGGTCTGACAGAAGGGATAACGTCTGAGAGATACACTTCCGAACAGATAGTTAGAGAAACTTGTTTTTTCCGCGCACTCTAAGTAACCACAATAAACATTGAGCTCCAATAAATATACTCCTATTATACATGTCACCATTTCATCTCTCAAAAACTTACATCTTTACACGGCTGGTGACCTAACATCCCCTGCCACATGCCCATATAGATGATGGACATGAAAGCTCCTCTTATTAAACTCTCACAATACACATCACCATTTCTCCTCCAAAAACCCTATACCTTACATCTTTACACGGCTGGTGACCTAACGTCCCCTGCCGCACGCCCATGCTGCGGCTGGCAGGGTTAGATGAAGCTGTAGAAAAATGGTGTCAACTTCCAATAAAAATAAAAATCTTTCTATTATGTCCGAAACATGATGACTTTGGCTCTACCTTGACGTTATAGTTCCGCATCGTCACAGGTCTAATGGTCCCAGAGTGCCGAGGCGAGGGAAGAAGAGAGGAGCTTCGGTCGGCTGTAGAGGTCGTGGACGCGACGAGGTAGGTTGGGACGGGGAGGGGAAGGCACGGCGAACGAGGTTGACCCAAGGGGGGAATGAGGAGCTGGGGGAGGTTATGAAGGATGGGGGGGAGGAATGGAAGGGGGTGTCGGGAAGGGGTGGAGCAGCCATTTCCCGCGCCCGGAAATTTCCAAAGTTTGGAGGAGCACGGAAGCAAAGATTCGCGTGCCCGGGGAAGGCTCGAGGACCGACCGCGCTACCGGCTCCACCCCATGGGGGAGGGGGGCACGACGAGGATAATGCTGCCTAGGAAAAGGAACAGGTACCAGGGGTACTCTTACTCCGAAGGGCCGTGGACTAGGTAGTATTTAGTCTAAATATTCATCTCTATTAGCCTACGTAGTAAAGGATTGGATCGGATATTTGGAGAGACGACCGACGGCTAAAGTCATTTGCGCCATAGGGAATAGGTAAGGGAAGAAGGGCGGATGGAAACCCGGCGTCGGCATTAGCCTACTCTTAACGAAAGGCGCCAAGGGTACCACGGCTTAACGTCTCATCCGACAGACGGAGTACTGCACTTGAAGTGCCCTCCACAAGACACTCAAGTAGGGATCGGGTTCCTCTGAAAAACATCCGCCTCTGCATGGAGTTGAACCCTGGTAGTGTTCGACCTCTACAGGAGTCCGTGTGGTAGGCGAGTACTTTAGCCACCACACCAACCCGATCCCCTTATGTGGTGAAGAGATTGATATGAAGCGTAGCGTTGTCTGGGGCATAAACGTAGACCTTCAGAAAGGAGGACGAGAAGAGGCTGCAGGCATGTGGGTGTGGAGAAGGATGGAGAAGGTTAGGTGGACGGAAAGGAAGACTAACGAGGAAGTGCTTGAGGTGGTGGGCGAGGAAAGGAAACTTCTGAATCCGGGTTAGGCAGGGTAGATGGCTAAATTGTGTTATAAAGAGCAATGGTTTGCTCAAGAGTGTGATAGAGGGAAGGATGTTGGGCAAGCGGGGAAGGGGAAGAAAGAGAATAGGTTTCATGGACGGGATGAAGAAGGGTAGATCGTATGCTGAGGCGAAAAAGGATATTTGAGGACCGGGAGGAGATTCTCTGACATTCAGCAAAACCTACCTCAACCGGGAGAATACTCATAAAAAAATTAGCTCATGTGACACATATTCTAGAAGACAAAGGAGATGAAAGCTTGTGAAAGGGCATACCATAAGCAAAACGAAATCAGGCCTCAGCACAGTCTTTAAACGTTGAAAAAAGACGCAATATTTATCGTAATTACACACAACTGTAAACGATATTATTAGAATAAAGAAAATGAATAAAAATATACAACAGATTCACCAATTGATTAAATAACACAAAACTTTGCCATAAACGTGGAGTAACTACTTACATGTAGCTCATACGAATGCTGCAATCAGTTTCTCAAATACACTTATCACGAAACACATTCCCTCAAATATTTTCACAAATATATTCCAAACAGCAGTTAGAATTTCTTTTCTAAATTATATAACTTCCAAGCATTTTCCAGAAATGTATTAAAAGGGTATTATTCTACTTGAACTACTATTCAATGAGATAACAAATCATAGTCACAAGAAGTGGGACCTAGAATAATCTCCATAAGTTACCTTAACGTTGCTAATTTTATAGAGATTTCTGGAAGAATTCCAAGTGAAAGAGCCCAACCAACCGGAAAGGCGGCGGCGCCGGTTCCATCTTCAATTCAAAGAACTGGAAGTGTCCATACTTCTCCTGCAAATAGATTATTCCTCTTAATGAATAATTAAGTTAGCAAAAGTGCAGATTTTGAAATGGCAAGGAAGAGAACTACCCATTTGCGTAATAAAATCGATTTCGCGATTTTTGAGTGGTTTCAGTCGTTATTTCTGCGCAATAAGACTGCACAATGGTTATTACTTATTCAAATAGCAAAGATTATATTACAATCTTATACCACTATATTCATTACATTCTCCAATGGTATTTACAGGCAAAAATTAAATTATGCTTATTAAAAATCCGTCCGTTCTTAGATCAATTCCGTAAAAAGAAATACAGATAAAGCACAATTATCGACACTTTTCACGCAATGAGGTCCGATTCTCCTTATTTTCAAAAGCTTTAACGTAAAGCGTCTCTCTAATAGATAGAAATCCTTTGCCAACTCAATTTTCCACACATGCGCTAACTGGGGAAAACTTTATAATTTAAAAATGTGTATTTTGTCGATTTCAGATGCTCTCATTTTGTGGACACACGCGGGTCTAAAGAGCAGACCAAGAGTAACCATTTCAATAAAATATCTTATCGTGTACTTGCATTAATTTACCTTCAGAAATCCTGAAACTTCAGCATACATTACAACATTTATCATAGCTTGTATCCCGTAGCTATCTATGATGGTCGGTGAAAAATTGCCGCAAAGTTTTAAATTTATGAACAATAAACTTAGCGCGATACACTTCATATACTACATAGGTATTTTTCACGTTCTCCAGTCAGCTCACCTTCTAGCATATCATCCCAATACTTTTACAGTCAAGAAAGCTTACTCTACGCTTTTTGGAGATAAAATATCGTTCCACTATTACACCCATCGCCTACTCAAGTGTCAAAGATAGCATCCAGTTGGAAAAGCGAGGCCCAGTGGAAGAAATGAATTAGTACCTATTTTGCATTTGCAATGCAATATCTGGCTGTTTTAAATCCATTGGATACCTCGACTCTTTCCTTAGGGACGCATAAAATCCATTCTTGTCCCTACATTTTTAGGTCAAATTTTCTGTAAATTACTGTCTTTGAGATATTAATTTTTTTTGTTATATCAAATATAATTTTTAATACGCGATTAATAATCTGCGAAATAATGGACATGTGAAAAGTATAGAGTAGAATGTGATTTGCGGATTGGTAACGGTTTCATTCTTCCTCTCTGTCTTCAAACAAAGTCGTTGTCATCGAGTTAGACATGCTTTATCTTAAAATATGGCCACTGCATATATTGCAGTACATCAACATCTACGTCAAACCCTGCAAGCCACCTAAAGTGTGTGTGGCAGGGGGTGCTTCCACACCAGGCATGCATTAATTTTACGGCAGAACACCGAAACCACATTGAAACCAGCGTACCACACATACAACGCGCCCATTAAAATCTACTAACCAAGAAGCATTCTATCGTCAATTGTTCCAACATGCAAGGAGCACAAGGACTACTACTACAGATTCAAAATATCATGCATAAATAAGAACATCAATATTTACATCATGCATAAATAAGAACATCAATATTTACATCATGCATAATAAGAACGTAAAAAATATGAAGAAAGAGATCTACAATCTAGCTGATCTCACTATTTGCACTATTCATGACGACGATCACAGCTGTTATGGTAAAGAATTGTACGCGGGAAAAATGACATTTTATACCTCTCGATTCTACAATCTATCTCTCTAATTTTATTGGCGCAATCTAATCTGCCGTACTACGAGGGGGTTAATAGTATGTTCTTCACGTCGTCAGAGAAATGATTTTCCTGAAATTTATTTAGGAGGTTAAGCCTATAATTTAATCTACGCTGTGATAGCGATTCCCATCCCAATTCTTCTAACAATCCAGACACACTGGCAAACTTATCATAGCATCGTTTCTCAAACCTAGCTCCTCTTCGCTGCACGCGATCTAATTCCAATATTAACCCCGCTTCATATGGATCCCATACACTGGCAGCATATTCCAGGTGAGGCCTAACGATTGAAAAATAACAACGTTCTTTCACTTTCTCATCACATTTTCCGAGTACTCTCTTGATAAAGCCTAGCTTCCTGTATGCTTGACCGCATATTTCCCGAATGTGTTTTCCCCAAGATATGTCGTGAGTAATTGTAACTCCTAAGAACTTAACAGATTCGGCGTGAATAACTTCCGTATTATTAATTCTGTAAGCCCTAACTGGCCTATTTTTCTTTTTCCAAAAGCTAACTGCTACGCACTTTTTTATGTTTAGTTCCATCTGCCACTTTTCGCACCAAGCATGAATAGCAAGTAGGTCGACTGTTAAAAAGTCGCTATCTTTGGAATTGGTAATACCCCTATACACAACCGCGTCGTCTGCGAAGTGTCTAAGCTTACTTTTAACGACGTTGCTAATATCATTTATGTATAAGAGAAATAAAAGTGGACCAATGACACTTCCCTTAGGAACACCCGATGTTACGCTGTGTTTGACATGATACCATCTATGACAGCCCTTTGTTCCCTCCCATGTAAGAATTGATTAATCCAACTAATAATTTTTTTATCCATTCCATATGCTTCTAGTTTTGAGAGTAACTTAATGTGAGATACCTTATCGAAACCTTTCTTAAAATCGAGGAATATCGCGTCAACTTGAACATTATTTTCACCCGAGAGTAAGATGTCATGAACGAAGAGGGCCAATTGGGTTTCGCAAGATCTACCCTTTCGAAATCTGTATTGGTTTTTTATTAATAATTCCTCCATATCTAAATGACTCATAATGGAGCTTACGATTATGTGTTCAAATACCTTACACAAAATGGATGTGAGAGAAATAGGCCTACAGTTACTAGGGTCTTCCCTGTCGCCGCTTTTGAATATAGGTGTGACATTTGCTACTCTCCAGTCCTTAGGCACTACGTGATCTACTAAAAATTTGGTAAATATTAATTCTAAGTAAGGCGCTATGCCTGATGCCAATGTTTTATATACGCGAGCAGGTATTTGATCTGGACCAGGGGATTTGTTGGGGTTGATATTTTTTAGCTGATGTTCTATGCCGCAACAAGTTATAATAATTTCAGGCATAAATGTTTGGGAACGAACTGGCTGCGGATCGAAAAGATGTGGTGTATAAATACTGAAAATGCTTTGGAAGAATGAGTTTAACGAATTGGCTTTTTGTAGACTGTTGGTTAGCTTTTCCCCATTGATATTCTTAAGCGTGTGTACTGTTGATTTATTTCCTTGAGTGTCCCTAACATACGACCAAAATGCCTTGGGACTATCGTTCAAGTGTTCTCCCAGTAATTTACTTTTGAAATCAGCTAACGTCCTTCGGCACGCTTTTTTTGCTAAGAGTTTACATATTTTGTAATTTTCGGTGACTGTGTATATTTCTTCGGAGGGTATGTTTATTTTTGCCCTTTTTAGCCTAGCATGACATGTTGTCTGGTGCTTTAATGTTTTCCTAACCTCCGCGTTATACCACCTAGGCTCTGCATTGGCTCTTTTCCATTTACTTAGTATGTATTTGCTAACTACTGATCCTGTAACATTGAGGAAAGTATTCCACAAAACGTCAGTATTACTGTTGATACTTATTTTTTGAAAATTAGTAAATGAACTTTGCAACTCTCGTTTCATACCTTCGTAGTCAGCCTTATCAAAGAAGTAGATTTTTCTTAGTGGATTATGTTTCTTGGTCATGCTCATGGAGAAGTAAGCTTTAACTATCTTGTGGTCACTTATTCCCTTATAAGTACCTATGTTTACAACCATGTGTGGAATATTTGTCGCTAAAAGGTCAAGGGTATTTTTTCCTCTAGTTAGAGCAGTGACTAGTTGATGCAGTGAGTGAGATGTGAATGTATACAGAAGTGACTCACAAAGGTCTTTGTCTTTCCCCCCAGTGATAAAACTGTACGTGTTCCAGTCTAAGGATGGAAGATTGAAATCCCCACCGATTATAGTATGACAGTCGTTTTCTTGAGTGGTTAATTGACTGAGTTGACTTTCTAGTCCTAATATTGAGCTTACATGGGTATCTGGTGGCCTATAATATGCGCACACAGATTTTTTTTTGCTTTAGGATTTTGAATGGAGCACCATACGCTTTCTACCTGGCCGTCGAAAAATGACTCCCTCCTACTAATATAACAATCCTTCACTGCAATAAAAACTCCTCCCCCGGTTCTTTCGACTCTATCTTTTCTATAAACTGAAATTTTTCGGGAATACTTCATTATCTGCGATTTGTTTGCACAACCAACTTTCCTTCCCTATAATTAAGTCTGCGTCAGTAGTTTCAATTAGATGGTAGAAGTCAGCTACTTAATTTCTTAAGCTACGGCAGTTTACTACCACGACAGAAAAGGATTTATCAATCAGCGTATTCCCGGAAAGTGTATTCTCATTACAACTCGCTTTCTTAGGTATATTCCAAGTTACATTACTGCTATTTTTTTAAACTGGCCTCTTACTGTTCTCGTTAGACTTAACACTTTCTTGGATATTTTTTCTATTAATTTTTTTTCGCGATGGTATCCGATTGGACCCACTAGCTGTCCTACTCTCTGCCCTACCCTCTATCCTAAAAAAGATCTACAGTGATCAAATATGCTACTCGCTACACAGCTAGCTGCCTTGGCCGTGTAAGGGACACCAGAACGGTTTAGAGGGTTCCTACATGATCGGATTAACGTACAGTACAAGGCATGCTTTTTATTTCTACGCTTCATTAATGTGCATTACAACTTTTGCTGTCTTGTATGCACTTTCATTTAAGTATGTTTGAAAAAGCACCTTTTGCAAGCAGTATAACCTAAGGGTCACCTGAAGGGTTACCTAATGTTACTTTGGCAGGGGTTACTTCCATCAAATTGTTCAAATCCCAGTAACAGAGGGTGCAACAAAATACCATCGGGACGGTAAAACATGTAAATTAAGTACACTGTTCTACATGTAATTGTGGAGTAATATATATATATATATATATATATATATACACACTTAGGATCACTTAGGTGACGAATATATAAAAGTTTGCCAGAGGAAGGCAGACGACAAACACAGAAAACAAAAAAATGATGAACACACTTACAAAGTTTCTTGATATTTCGGTGCCACTAGCACCTTGGTCGCAAGAGCGAAGACTTTGTAAGTGTGTTCATCATTTTTTTGTTTTCTGTGTTTGTCGTCTGCCTTCCTCTGGCAAACTTTTATATATATATATATATATATATATATATATATATATATATATATATATATTATTATTATATTGAAACCATATTACTACTATCCGTCCTGTTTTTTCTTCATACATAAAACTTATTTTTTGCTTATTTTGAAAAGGGTGATTTTCTTGAAATTTATATTGGCTGTCCACACAAAAGAAAGTTACCAATGGTATTTCTTCTAAATTTCATTCATTCACATTCATTACTTAGGTTTATAGAGAAAAACTCAAGAATTGCTCCTCAGTCATATTTTAACCCACGCTGGGATGGGGTCGGTAATGAGAGGAATTCGCGGATGAGCTCTTCACTGCCACCAAAGTGCCGGGGCTATCGCGATAACGTTTTCTCCGTCGCACAGAATACTCGTAGTCATTCAATCACTCTTGCTCCTCTGCTTTCAGTGGGGATAAAAACAATTTTCCCCATCAGCCATGGAAGAAATCTCTTCCACATGGGAGGAAGTTCTAGGAGATACACGTGGGGCACAGGGTACGGTGCACTATGTGTGGAAATTTCTTGCAATTTTGCACTCAAGTACACCTCTGGCTCTAGAGAACATGTACATGACTTCGTTCTCTCTTTTTGAATAACAAACTTCCCGGGACCGTTCACGGCAACCCTCCTGAATGGTATAACCTCGCAGTTCTCGACCGAGTTCACGGGAGTTAAAGGATACAGCACTAGAGATTTGAGCAGGTCAGTTTACCTGCCCGGAGTATACTTAGGGAAAAATTCTTGGTTTGCTAATGCGAAAACACGAACTTATCAGTCATGATAAAGCAACTCCTTACGGCACGCTGTTGGTGAGGGTGTCTCGTTGCATTAAACTGTATAGCATAGATGAAATGGCTAATTTAGACCGATGATATGAATGATTACCAATTAGAAAATTCAGAAGTATATAGAACTACTTTTAATTCAGAAAAAAATTTTCTACAAGAAGAGAATGTTAATCTGGTATCATCCTTCAACTGATTAATTTTTTGTTAAATTTAATAGTTGGAAAAGTAAAAAATTGAATAAATTTAACAAATCTGAAGAGTTCTGTGCGGAAATCTGGAAGAGCACCCAGTTAACTTAATATTATGAAAATTATTTTCCCGCAATCACGAGGCCAAACGAAACTACGGGTAAAGTACTTTAATCTTTCTTTAGGGAGTAATTATCCAAATGGAATATATATTATCATCACAGAAGGGTTTCTTGCCATAAATGCCATTTATGCAAGCAGATTTGCAATTCATGTGATCATTAATGCTAATTGAATCTCATTATCTTAAATACTTACTTCCATGAAATAAATTCCTCTTCCTAAATGATAATAATCGCCTTCATTCTCAACACCCAAATTGTACAAATCTTCGTCAACATTTCCTCCTTAAGTAATCGTCTTCGTGTGCACCCAAGTTGATCTCACCTCTAATTCTTGAGCATATTCTTTCATTTATTTCCGGCATCGTTGTCCTTTAAGTAGACATAAAAATATCAAAAATTTATAAGAAATAAGTATAAATTTTTATATATTTTGTAAAAATTAACTTTTTTCATTCCGTTACGATATAAAAACAGCCCTTCTTTCATTTATACGGTGAAGAATAGACACTTCCCTTTCTACACGCACTAAAAAGATTTCCTCGTCCTATCTTCGACAAGATGAATGAATGTCTTATTGATATCCACCAATTTTCATATATTTCTCTCAAATAAAATGTCGCAGGAGAAATTTTAAATAAGGGTACAAAATCGACTCATTTTAAAAATGAACACACTCGAAAATCTAAAAAATGTTCATATTGAATGGATATCAATACAATAACTAAGCATAAGTACTATTTGCGTTACTGATAAAGGTTTAATACACCGTGTGAATGTTTCTTAATTTGATTTTCACACAAAATATATGATTCTACTAAATCTTGGGGCGTTTTACTTATTGCAATTCCTCAGATCCAATGTCCAAATAAATAAGTACATCAACTTTTGACCAAGATCTCCTCTCAGATCGTGATCAATATATCCGCTTCTTGATTAGATTTGGATTATGGGGAAGTTTTGAATATCAACCTGTCAACTACACAACTTCTCATCTCCAGTTATTCTAATTAAGCGAGGAATTTTAAAATGGAGGAGGTGCTCAGGGTGGGTTAGTTTTTGATAGCAGATATCATTCGTAATAACTTCATTTTGAGAGGTTTTTTAGGGAAACACTCACTTTTATTTACCAAACTTTGTGCATATATGTCAATATTGACCCCGTAAAAACCCAAGTTGGCTTTCCAATTAGACAAGCTAAAGAAATCGGTAAATTGTTATTGAGATTTTCATTTTCAGTGCTGTTAGGCAAAAATGTTTTCATCTAAATATTTACATGATTCATTGTTCAGTTCAGTAATTTGAGAATTATACGAGATAACTTCTTCAGGTCATCGATAAAAACTAAGAAGGTAAATGTTTTATTCCAACTGCTCATATGTTAAGGATTCTCTTAATTTTTGCATTACGTTCACAAAGCTTATATGGTTAATTTTATGGATTCTTTCATAAAAATTTTACGGCGTACAATCCTCTAAATAGAAAACAAAAGAATTTTCTACCCAGAGGCAATATTATTGAGCATCATGAAACGAACTACTTCTTTTAATTTCAATATTATGGTAATATACCTTCACTGTTTCGCTGGGGGAGTTTATTTTAACGTACTAACTCAGTCATGACCCAGGGATTTGAAGCCACACGCCACCTAAGGAAAAATTACAGGCATGTTATACAATTTCAAATTCGGGAGAAAATATTACGCAACTCTAAACCGAGTTGCATCGCCTAATGCCGGTCATAGTGCCTGCAATAATCATCCAGTGTACGACTGAGCGATTCTCTATTTGAGCAATTTACCTAGTGTGTGCCAAAGTTATTGCTGGAGAAGCAAAACATTCAAGCAGTATCGGGTCCATAATATGCGAATACTGCGCTCTCCATGAGCGACTATCTTTATTGACGCTGCAGGCGAACCAGACGCCATTTTAACCATAAATACAAAAGCAAATACAGCGCACTAGACTCTATCGACCATTCTATCTCACAAAGTAGTGTAATCCAAGAGGATCGTAGCTGTTCTATGACGCCATCAACAAATGCGAGGGAAATTACAAATTTAATTGTTTTAATTACTTACATTTAAATCAAATTATGAGAAGCTGAAAAACATTTTGGATTCCCTTCCTCTGTATGCCTCTTATTTTCTTTCTCTCCCACATTTCTCTTTGCTTTGTGTTCTCTTCTCTTCTTAAGTGTTATTTTCTTTCAGAAACTCTTGAAGTTTTGATTCAATCATCTAACAGCTGTTTTCTCTTGTATTTGGCCTTCATTTATCCCCATCTCTTCGACGACTTCGTTTGACAAATGGTTGCCACCATTAGTGTTTTTAATACGATTAAAAATTCATTCCGTGAGTCTACTGTGGTCAAATATCATTATTTGGCTGAGGAACATAGCTATTCTTTTGCTTATCGTCTCTCGCATTTTTTCTTATTTCATTCTTTAAAAAGTCTCCATGCATGTTTGAACTCTACATTTTCTTTGCTTTCAGAGGTCCCAGGATTTTTCTCAGAATATTTCTTCCCTTTTTCTCTGTGCCTTTGATTTATCTATATTCACAAGAGAATATACATTTGAGGAGCTGATATTTTCTGGCTCAACTGTCTCTTTTTATTATTGATAAAATTTCAAACGCCAAAATCTGTCGCATAACAAGCAATAGGATGTAAATTTATCAATATTAGTTTCTTTTGGAGTATACAAGGTGCCCATTATACCGATTTTTCCTCATGGCGCGAGGAGCATAGTGGTGGATTTGTAAGTTGTAACTGACATCAACAACAGTAACAAATCTAAAGATTGGTATCTTTCAGCTCTGCACTTCATTCTTTTCTCAAATAACCGCTTTATTTCATCAAAGTTCTGAATTCTCTCCAAAATCACCAAAATTATTCCAATTTAGGTCTTCCACGCTAATTGTTCTCATAGGTTTTTTCATTATTGATTTTTGGATGCTATTTTATTCTCGAATGCATCCAAATAGCTTGTATTTTCTACCCCGCGGTATTTTCATGCAACATCTACTCTCCCCGCACCTTCAAAGAACCTTTAAATCGGTGACGATCTCAGTTTATTATATCGTTATCAATTTTTTTAAACTCACAATATTACCTCTATGTTTATGCATTCAATTGCTTTATATTATTCCATCTTCAAATAAATGTTTAAGTATCGCCAAATGGAAGTTGTGATGAAGCACTACCTTACATCATAGCTTTTATTCCTGGTCGCAAGCAGACATTTTCTGATTGAACACCGTCAAGTCTGCCCACTACGTATTTATTACTTCTCCCACTTTTTCCAGCTTCAGCTATGAAATATTAATGGTGTCCTTTTTCTATTTCTCTCTTACTCAAACTTTTTTTCACTCATTTACATTTTACGAAATGTTATAATTCTTTAGTTTTTCCATGAATGAGGTTGAGCATTTTCATCGAATCTTTCTTCCCTGCCAAAGTCAAAGAATCATCAGATTGCATAGCGTACATTTTACCTTGCACGAGAATACCTTTTATAATTTTTCCATTTATTATTTACGGACATTTTAATGTAAATACTGAAAATTATGAGTGAAGAGGAACATCGAATATCCCTACGCTATGTTTTCCGAAATGGACGCATAATTAAGAACTACCAGTTGGTCTTCATAATGTATGCAAATTATTGAACTGCCGTATATTAAAAATCCCAAGCATGTTGGACTGCCTTTATGTATCCTCTTCCCTTTTATGAACTCCAAGTTTGGATTAATTTTCGATCGCTAAGTCTTCCAGGAATAGAATATTTTTCACAAAGTGTTCCCTCCTAAATTTGAGTCATCCTTCTGTAGTCAATGTTCCAGATAAGGGTGCAATGACATTACAGGAGACGAGGGAAAAATACTTCATGTTGTTATGATGAAAATAATACAATGGCCATTTTTATCTCCGTGACGTATTTTAAAACACCGAAAGTGAAATTGTTGAAGGCAACTCCCCAACAAGTAAGGAGTTATATTTGAAAATTCACTTCAAATTAATTTCCTTCTCAGTTGTCATAGTAAAATAATTTTTTGGGATAACCTATCATGCGAATGCGGAGAGGAGAGATTGGTGAGACTGGTTGAACTATTGAAAAGAGAATTAAATAATATCAACGGCACCTCCGACTATGTCAACCTGCGAAGTCAGTAGTTGATGAATATGCCGTCAATTTCGACCATGCCATCCGTTGGGAAGAGACCAAACTAATCGACCAGTCCAAAGGATATTGGGACAGACTAACCAACCAAGCGTTCAACTTAAGTAGGACCTGGAACCCGATCTTGAAAATGGCGGACAAGGAAAAGAGCCTCCGCCAATCACAATCGACCTGACCTGAGAGAGACACTATCTTAATCGGCTCATCGACACCTGGCATCAACGGCCCTGATGAAGATGAATAAGTCATTCATCGAAACAACGGCGTTAGAGAAGATGAAGCATCTTATCCTGACGGAAGCCCGAGAAGAATTCACAGCAGTCATTCGCCGGGAGAAAGTGAAATTCTACGTGTGTCCCAAGTTTGATGGTTAACAAATAAACTCCTGCTTTTTTTCCCTGCCGTAAGACCGAAGATAGAGTAATAAAAGCAGTCATAGTTGCGATTCCACAATGAACATGAAAATTGCATGCACATCCATAAGGTAGAAATCGACTAATTTACTATTTCAACTATTTGGATGGCGGGCCATGGAAATCACATGCCCACTACTCCGATGTGAACTAAATTCTCAAATCTCCACATCAACCTAGTTTTGCCAGGTTTGTCTTGCTGTTCATGTAGGAAATCGAACATTAGAAAGACAAGGAAGGCATTCGCATCCATTTTCCCGCAAACGTGACCAAAAAACTTCCAAAAATCGCTGTAAGTAAGCCCCCAGGCACTCTGAGCAAACGAACCGCGGATTCATTTCTATTCCATTTCCATCGGCTTTGCATTAAATTCCCGTCGTGCACTCCGCCGAAAATCGACCTCAATGGGTTTTATCTCCATCTGCAATAGATATTCCACGTTTCTTTAATTTGACTGGAGGAGAGCAGAGGTGGCTCCACTTGCGCCAGTCTCTTGTCCATGGAAGCACTTAATTAATTTAAAAATGGGAGATTATCCTCCCACTAAATTCTAAGAACTGAAATTTTTTTAGTCCTTATTATATAAGTAGGTATATCATTTACGATTCTCAGTCATTTTTTCGAACAGAAAATTACTCGAATGAATTTTTGCTCTAAAAGCTAAAACAATAATTAAATTTTCCGAATGCTTTTATTCCGTGCAAAAATGTCCAAATAATTCTTTGTCAAATATACTCATGCTGAACAAAATTAATAAGACAAAGCATCAATATGACTGAACGGTAAAAAATAGAAAAACACTATCAAAATAGCCTTCACTTATTGTCAGAGCAGTGGTATGTGAAAAAGAGGCAGAAGGCCAGTTCTTCTTCCACATCCGCTAGCTCTTTGGAATCAATAGGAAGCAGCATTGACCGTAGCACATAAAAATAAATAACCCGGGTGAAAGGTCGAGGTACAGATTCCAAAATGTTATTGGAAATATCACCTATTGCACTGCAGACTTAACTGAACTGAGTTTAGGTAAAAGAGTGAAAGCTGTCTCTCTCAAAAACGTAAATGTAACGTTAAAACAAAAATTAAAACGATGACCTCCATCATTGCAGTACACACAGGTGACGATGTGAGCTAGGTAATTAGAAAGCCACGACGCAAAATATTTTTATTCAAAGTGCCTCTTCTAGTTCATCGCCAAGAGGGGATTTTCTTACAATGAAGCAACAAAATTGTGCACGCATCAATATTCACTCGACTTGTTAATCATCCCAAGGACCCATGTATCATTCGAAATAGAAAGGCTGAAAATGTAAATTCATTATACCAGAGAAGGTAGCCATCAAAATATGATTATCAAACCACGCGTCTCCGCCCGCGAAAATAACTGCGTCAACGCCCGCGCAAATTACTGTACCTCATAAAATATAAAAGAGAAAATATGGCGTCTTGATGTAGGAAAGTAAAGTCCACTTTTTTGCAAAAAAAAGATTCTCCCAACATGGCTATCGCGCGGTTATTCATAAGTTTAATGTATAAATAAGTGCTCTACTGATAATAATTTCCAGCAGAAACTTATGCCTGCAGCTTAAGCAGGTCTTTTCAAACTAGCCACCTCATCGATCATTTAAATAATTTGATCTCAACGGATTCAATCAAATCGAAATCGTCTTCGATATGGGGTACAAACTACCAGCTTCAGACATCCAGACGGCAGTTTATTTACTCTTTCACTACTTTCACTACTCTGCTCACATTTCTGCACTTAAACGTTAGAATTTTTAGCAAGAGAGAGCCAAATTCATACAGGATCTCGTAATCCAGTTACTAATCTTATTGCTGTTTGTTTGATGTAAAATATTCGTCAACTTGAATTAAAATATCGCGCCTCGAGAAACGAGCTGAAAGAGAAAGCATATTTTTCTCCTTAATTTTAAAAACAGGCAAAGAAACGCAGTGAGAGATGAGAACCTTTAGGGGAAATCTTTCTGTTTGATGATTGAAAGAGACAGGATTCGGAATCCAAGTACCTTTATATGAAAACAGATTATAAAATAGCTTTCAGAGAGGCTACTCGTACTCGAGGCTACTCCCGCGTCTTTGGTATTTGGCTTGGAAAATATCAAAGCTCCCGCCTTTTCCAGAGAAATGGGATGCAAAGATCTTTTCTAAATTTCATGAACATAATATTGGTTGTAGCACATCAACGAGATTACCGTATTGCCTTTAGCCTAGCCGAAATGCAAATAAGAGGCTGGGAGGGACCTTTCGTTTCCCTGCCCTTCGGAGAGGAATTTCTGATTGTGCAGAGAAATATTTCTTCCTCTTCAAATCTCCCGATGTGGACTCCTCTCTCTCTCTCAGATATCTTGATGTTACTCTCAGATATCTTGATTTCAAAATACAAAGGAGAGGCCAGCAATGAATCTTATTTTCGCGAGTGAATTTGATAATCCTCTAAGGACAGTTTTTAAGGCGTACTTGGCCTTTAATTCGTCGTGTAGAACATTTGCCATGATCATGATTGTATCAAAAGATATAAAGCGAGAATAGATCAAATAAAAATTGACAAGCTATTGATATCAATACAATTTTGAAGAACTGATTTAGAATGCGAATAATTTACAACTCCTTAACCATGGCCTCCTATGCGATAGCTACCGTTCTGGGTAATTAAATACGCGAAAAATGTATACCGTCAATAATCTAAATATACATATTCCGTATATTCGTTAGATATATAAAATTCATAAAATGCATATAAGTAAATGGCAAGGTCATCAATATTACCCGGTTTTACGACGGCATAGTTGTTCTTGTAGACTCAGAAAAAGATATGAATCACGCACTGGAGACTCTTGGAATATAACTGAATAAATTAAAATTAAATATTAACACTAGAAAGGCGAAAATTATGGCGGTGGACAAGTTAAACAGCATTATACAAGCTAAAATTAAGTTAGCAAACTCAACCATTGACCAAGGAAAAAGAGCTCTGCTACTTGGGAAGTCAATTAACAAATGAAAATACAAGCTTAACAGATGTTTAGAGAAGGATCACCCTGGCCTAACAAGGTTTCCAAAGGAAGCGTAATCTCTTAGTAAACAATCACCTGTCAATTGAAACGAAGAAAAGATTTGTAAAGACGTTCGTGTAGAGTATACTCACCTATGGTTGTGAAACATGGACATTAAATAGGAAACAAAAAGACAGACTCCAGGCAGCCGAAATGTGGTTCTGAAGGAGAATGACTAAAACAAGTTGGATAATAAGGGAAGAAAATGAGCAAGTCTTGAAAGAAGTAGGTGAAAAAAGAATGCTTCTCCAGGCAATTCACTCCACAAAATCAAAATTGGTTGTCACTTAGTAAGATATAATACTTCCTTAACACAGACAAATATTCGTAATGAAGCATGTAAGGAAGAATAAATATTATTATTATTATACAACGAGTTCATCAAAAACATAATTGAAGAAAAAGTGTTGGGAAAAAAGAAGAAAATGACCTGGAATATCCTTACTTCACAGTGTGACGTCAATTATTCACAACTACGGGAAAATAGAAAAAAAACAGCCTTAGAAAGAAACAATTGGCTACAAAGACAGCGGCAAGACCTTGCCTTTTGATAGACGATATAAAATTCTCACTGAATTCTTAAACCCACCAGATACTTTTATCGAAAGTGTGAATAAACATGAAGAAAATTTCAATTTTTAAATTATAATGAGGCAGGTGATAGGAAAAATGATCACATGTTACCAATGTTACACACAGAAATTGAATTTCTTCCAAAGAGAGAAAAGATACCCATGAATTTCAGCCATTGCCATAGAGATTGATTGTAATGAAAGATGATATTCGGCGAGCAGGGGTTCTTACATTTAAAAATTTATTACTGAATGCATAGATAAATTGAGGAATACCTAAAGGAAAATGCTGGACTTTTCCAAGGCACGGTCCGGATGGAAGAATAATTAAACGGTGACATATAAGGTAACCCATCCTGATGAGGTCTAAGGAAAATGAGCGTCAAAAGGCTGTCTATGAGAAATATTTTAGCCACTCATGAACAATAGGGGTAAAAACTTGTAGGGAACGATAAAAAAATATTTTTCGTAGACATCATCGCTTGCATGGGACAAATTTGTTTAAAATTTAATTTGTAAATATAGTTTGGTTTCCAAAATTTCAAGTCCAGCATGATAGCTTGAGTAAATTGAATAACTCTCTTGAGCATAAGGTGAGACAGTAGGCAGATTTTCAGCTCTTCATCTCCTTATTAGTATTTTTTAAATCTTATTTAGAATTAGAAGTATATATTTACAACTCCATATCCATTACTCAGTGACACGAAAAGGTTTGATTTAACGTTAACATAAATAGAGAAAATTATGCGTAAATGAGAAAGCGAGAATAACAGTTCCATACCTTCCCTTCAAGAAGCAATTTTATTACTAAAAATTATCAGCATAAAACTGGTGCGGAGGCTTCCGTGGTGATTTGTTGAGCTCAGTTTTTTCGGGTATTTCCCGCGTTGGTTCATATTAACGGGCAACAGTTGCGCTAACGTTACAGCTAGTGTCGTCAGGTCCTGAATGAGCTGTAGAGATTCTTCTTCCTTTATATATACCTAACGCTTGTGCTAGTCAGGTGCACGTTAATTTGCCGGCTGAGCCGTTGAATTTAATTGTTGGAAAAGATGTTTAAACGTGGAGAAGAGAGGATAGACGTCCCCTGGTGAAATTTTCTGTGTTTTTGGCTATTTCAAACGCCTCTCGTATTAGACGAGGGAAATATTTAGTTTCTCTGGCGATGATCTTTCAATTTTCAAAGTTTATGACGTGGCCGGATTCTGACCAAGCGAGGGCCAATCAACGTGCGCCTGACAAGCTCAAGCGTTAGGTATATATAAAGGAATAAAAATCTCTGCAGCTAATTCAGGACCTGACGACGCTAGCTGTAACGTTGGCGAAACTGTTTTCTGTTAATATGAATCAATGCGGGAAAACCCCAAATAAACTAAACTCAACATAAAACTGGGTTAGGTGGGGAAAGAAAATACTCTCTAGTGTGCCAATAGCAATGATTTGTCAAGAACGTTGGATGTACCATTTCCAATCCGTACTGAGAAATTTTGAGGGAACCGAGATATACCAAGCTATTACCTTTACGGTGTCACCCGCAAGTGCGTAACAGTGCAAAATTCCACAGAAAAAAATTATTTGACTTGAACGGAGCTTGACCCTTGACATCGCGCTAAGTGCATTGGCTAGTTACGGTCAGTTGTGCTAGGCGCACACTTTCGACTGCTCCCAAACATTGTATGTGTTGTGATCTTCATTTATAAGATTTTAAGCTATCCGGGACTAGCCACGGAGTTTCACTTATTACGGAGTCACCCGCAATGCACAACTGTGCGGAATTCGGCAAAGAAAAAAGCCCGGTCAAGGCGGATGGTCTTTACTTATGCGTAGAAGACACCACGAGAAAGAAGGATGACTCGATTGCTTAGGCGAGAAAAGTACTCCGAGAGATATCAAGTGATCCGGGTTTGAGTCCCGATCAATGCAAATGACTTTCACCCTGTGGAATTTTGTGCTACAATAAGAAAATAAATGAAGAAAATTTAGGAAAAATGTACGTAATATATAATAGAGACTATTTAGAAAGCTCTTACGAATATTGAATCAACGAATAAATCTCTGAATTTCATAACAGAAATCAACTCTCCAGGTAGGTACGTTTCTACTTTACGCTCTGTAAATGATTCAAACATTTTCTTTCTCATCCATTGCCTTTAGGCATCTAGTTTACAACTTCATTCAATGTTGTTCTTTTTCCCTTGTGACCTTTCGTGACTTTTTCATGATCTGTATTTCTCCTCAATTTTTCATTCAAGTTCTTCCCCTGGGGTGGGTGATATTGAGATTGTTTATGCCTCCATCTCGGTCCAAAACACCAAATATATTACTTTTGTGGATGCAGCACTCCAGGAGTCGAAGCACATTTACGAATACAGCATTCCAGCAGAGTAAAAGAGAAATTACCTCACCTTTCACAATTTTATATTGTAGAATGACCTGTGATATCAATTTACGTATAATCCGAAACGTCCCTCCCCGTCTGTAGAAGTTCATACCGAAGGTACTCATTTCATACATACATCAGCTTCACGGCAATCAAAGTTCCTTCAGTCGTATCAAAAGAACATTTGCCTATATATTCTCCAGCTATTTCAATCCATAATTCAGAAGCGACCTGAAATCTCTAATTCCAATCAAAAATTGACTTTAATATTTCACAGATGTAATCTCACGGAGGTGCGAGATAGTAATTTCCCTACGGAATACATTACTCAAACTTGTTCTGCCGAATCTCTCGGTAAAATCGATAAAATTGATGACACGGATGAGCCATCCAGCTGCTCTCTGCAGCTGAGCAGCTGCTCACCACCTTCAGTTTACCTGCAGGGTAGCCACCGGCAGCCTACTATAGCGCAACGGTGCTACCCCTCACTTTTTACCCGCCTTAAGGTGGCTCTAGCTTCACTATGCGAGTCAAGACAAAAACTTAGTTACAAATCATTATTTAGTCAGCATAATAACAGCATGATAAATCCTACTTTCAAATGTAAAGGCACAATATATGCAAATTATTCCACAAATATATTTTGAATGGCCACATTTTTCCTGCTATACGAGCCGACTACAGGGCCATTTGCATGGAACTACCGCATTTTGGCTTCAATTACTGCAATAGTTTGTTAATGAATTTGAAGAATTGGGTATTAACATACCTATATTTCATTTTAATTCAATTTCTCCGGATTTATCACTTTTTATCATATACTATTAAACAAGAAATTTTTGTGTATATGTTAATAATACACATATTTATATCGGTATGTAAATATTATCTCGAAAGGTAGGTACCAAAACGATTCTCCTGAAAGTCGGTATACAAGGGTTTTCGGGTGCGAGGAATCCATTGGCTGCAAATGCCCCAAGTAAAATAGAGGCCCAGGCCCCTAAAATGGGCCTCTATTTTACTCGGAATCAATGCAGAGATTTCTTTTTTGCTTTTTTAAATTACTTGCAATCAAGATGTAGGGTTTAAATTTGCACTATCGGATGGAAAAAAATGAAGTATTTAATTCTTGCAATAGATTTTATCATACAATTTGTTTTTACTTAAAAATTACGTAGTCCTAATAATAAGTCCTATGAAGAGCTGGAGAGAAAAGATTGAGCTAACCTTGCAAGACACATTTTGTAACACAACAGCCGATTCAAATAATTTTGGATGGAGAAATAAAGGGGAAAAATTATAAAGGTAGACCGAGAATGAAATACATGAAACAAATAATAAAGGACGTCTCAGTATTTAATTTCGCATTGATTGAGCTGTTGGTGGAGAGGAGAGGGAAGTAGAGAGCTGCAAACCAATCTTCAGATGGATGACTACTGATGATAATAATGACAGAAAAATGCTAAGCACCAAAGAAGAGTGTATGAGCAATAAATTCACGTGGAAAATACTTTTTCCAGACATCAGTACGATACTGAATACGATAGGAGCGTAGGCCAACGTAGAATTAAGAAACAAAAATAGCCTATGATGATCATGCGGAAAGATGATAAAATATAATTATGGAGTGGATTTCAGCATACAGCGAGACGTCAAATAATACCAAACCCTGGGCATCAAGGAGAAAGAAATAAACGTTTCAAGGGAAGGGTATGGAGTAAAAAATACGACATATATAGAGAAAGAGACACGGATAAGTACAAAAATATAGGGAGGAAGTATTTGGCTAATGATGTAAAGATAAAGGGGCGCTACAGGTTAGGTCAGAAATTAAAACGATGGATAAGTGGTAAGAGGATATTTTGGGGCTGGAGAAAGTGAGCTGCCACCTGTTAATTTGAGCTGTAATGACAATTTTCGAATTAAATGAGGTGTCTGTTGGAATTAAGCATCATAGAAATGGCAAAATCGATTTAGCTTTATAAACATCGTATAAATACTGCCATTAAACACCCCAATGACCTACTTTTTTCACTTTTTTCATCTTTGAAACTCATCTTGATGCCACCAAAAATCCCAATTATTACCTCCTGTCTTCCATTTACTTATTACCACCTAGAGAAAATAAATAAACCAATTCGTCTGCACGCCATTGAGGAGGCTTCAAGGGTATAATGGACGACATTTGTAAAGCAGAATTTAGCCACTATGATTGCAGATAGTACAATTATTCATCCATTCATTGCCCCACGCCAATTAGTACCAGTACATGGGTTAGATGGAAGAAGGGACTGCCTTAGTCTCAATCTCGCCCTAATAAATACGCCTTATTATTATTACAGTGGCCGATTCGACAAAAACATACGTTTGGCATCGTACCTGGACTATAATTTCACTAAATGTCAATTTGAGGACATCATTCTTGTACACACTGATTTTATATCAAGTAACACAAAAACAAGGGTAACACATTCAATCTGTCACACAAAGCATGATTAATTTTTAAGTTAAAGATAATTACAAGAGTGACTCTAGATAACATGGATTTAGAAGAGTATGCACACTTAATATTTGTCTCGGGTAAAATAAATTTGTTATCATTGGGTAGTATTATGCGTTAAGTAAGGATATCAAATTATGATGACGATAGAATAATAAGAATGTAACATCATTCTGCAAGAGTACACTCTAGCTTTCGACCATTTTTTGGTTTATTGCTCGCATAAGAAAGTAGAATGGGGCCGTTAAAACCACCTGCGTCAGATTTTTCCTCACCAGAGAGGTGTTTCTTCATCCCGTATTCTTTGCCTCAACTCTCAGACCACTCCCAGAGCTCGACACACTACATCCTCAGCGCGGAGCTTACCTACGCGGAATATTCTTTTTCCAAAGGGAGATAGAACAAACAGAGAGCCCCCAGCAAATATTTTCCACAAGCCTCTATCTCCTTTGCTTACTTTTTCAGCCGTTGTTCCTTAGTTTTTCCTACGCGCGGAAATGTTTGTCCCTATTACGATGACTACCACGCTCTACGTCGAGGAAAGGGGTGGTTTTTTGGACCAGATTGTCTCAGTTTCGCTCCAAATTACATCGCTTGTTTGCCCGTCCGTCCAAATATCTCCATCACTCCTCTATTCCAAGACTAGATATGTTCTTCTCCTCTCCAACCACCTCGGAGATATAGTATTATCGTTAGAGAACAGGATTTTTTCTAGCGCAAATTCTTTCTCTTTCCGCGGAAGAATTCAAACTCTTCATGCAAAATCGGCCTCGCTGATATTCTCTTCTTCTTGCATTTCAAAGCAAAACAGCTCTTTTTCTTCGTCCTTGACGGTGGTGATACCGATTGCAAATAACTTTTTTGAATTTTTGTAAAGCGACTTTTCGTCCCAGATCAACATCGATTTTTCTACACAAAAGTTTAAGCCGCCGGGAAAAAGCGCTGGTACTACATTTTGTGCACGGAATGGAATTAGTAAGTAAGGAGTAATCCTTTAAGCAAAAGAGTCCCGATGGGGGTTTTTTGTCAACATCTGGAATCCAACGTCGCAATTTCTCTTCTTTCCGCTAATTTCAGCAAACATCCGCTCCCTTCCGGAATTCCTCTGCATACGACTCGATAATTCATAGGTCTCGAAAGTTTTTTACCCGTGTTATCATTTATGACTGGATACATTGGTGCTCTAGACTGGTGTTTTACAAAAGGTGTTTATTTTGTACTATTTTAAGGTATCTCAGATCATGCTACAACGAAAAGCGTGCACACTCATCCGAAGTGTTCAGTGATGAAGTAGTTATTGAACAACGGAAGGACTTTGGTCCTCAAATCATAATGATACATGCTATGAAATTCATGATAATAATCATGCGGGGTCGAATCCGCCTTTAAAATAGTTTGTGGTGGGAGGAATTCAAATTTATATTAAACAATATTTTCGGAGTTTTTCAAATGTACGAATTTTTTCCATCAAAGGTATGAAGTATGTAGCTTAATACTATTTTCCTTCCTACTACATCAGATGTATGTAATCTTAAGAAAATTAAGGGCACTAAGCAGGAGATACTATGAGTATGTTATCAGTAAGGTGGTAGTTATTTTCAAAAGTCTGAAATGTGACGGAGTTACCCCTGTCTCATTTTACTTTACTCTTATTGTGACAAGAAAAAAGTTAGAGCCCATCAACTATTGCTGGCGGTCCGATTTTGAAGTTTTGACATATGAGAAACTTCGATCGAATAGAAAAATGCCATAGTTTGATGCTTCTCTGATTGCTTTTGGAGTTGCATCTTACCTTTTCTGCGTTGTTAGGGCCGATTTATCATTTAAACACGCATTACCAATTTTTCTCCCATAAAGGGTAGCAATTAAGCATCAATCACTAGCAATCATAATCCAATCGATCGCGATGGCTCACATACCACTCGGCGTACTTTATTTGTTATTAATTGTCTGATTTCTATCACATATTTACATAATATTGGAGTCATATTCAATATTTTCTTCACAAAATATACATACGCCGCAGAGAAAAAATCTGTACTTGGAATAACGAAGTAGAAGCTCAATTCAGACTCATTTCCCATGCGCAAAGCTACAGAGATGTGAATGACCGAGGGATATATGCAGCTTGAGCCTCTCTTGTGGGATAATATTATAAAGTCCATGTGGTTGTTCCCAAAAGAATAGAATCCTTGGAAAAGTGCTATTAGTTATAGGAAAGAAAGAGGTCGCTTTCGCAGATACACTTCATTCGAGTCTATCTATCTATCGATGAGTCTATCAATAAAACGCATTACGCTAAAAACATTGAAGAAAGAGGCTCTCAATGCAGATTTTTCAATCTCAGGGCGTTATTTGCGGCTATATGTGATCCTATTCAAAGTTATGCAGAAAATTGGCACCTCTATATGCATAAAATTCCATACATCGCGGTAACGGTATTATAAAGCTATTCTTAAGGTCCTTATAACTCGGAGCATCAGAGAACTTGCTTTCCAAGAAGACTGCAAAAAGGAAATCGATCGATACCATAGAGGCAAAGCTAACAAAATTACTCACCAGCTATGAGAACATGGGATAGAATCAGCAAGATTGTCGATAAGGGGTGAATTTTTTCCGCTCTCTTGGTGTTTTTGCTGTGTGACGTTAATGGCAAAAAAGATTTCTAATCTCTTCGAAAATCCATCCCTCCTCTTTTGTATTTTTTTCATCTCTTCTGCTGCTTGATGAGAAAATATAATGCAAAAGTATGGAAATTAATGCTAACTCTCTTTCCACTTTCGGACCAAAAATGGAACTTTTCGCATAATTCTGTAATAAACATATTTCTTGTAGTGTTTTATAAAGTGCTCATTACAAACGCGTTAGTAAAAATCATGAAATCATAAGTGAAAAAAAGAGAAACAATCAAAATTGCCTGGCACCGCAGGGAGGAGACCACTAGGCTAAAAAACGCCTTTTTACACCGTTGAGTCGCCGTCCCTTGATCCTACTCTGCACTCACGTTTTGCTGCGATTAGGCTGCAATGCTGACAAGACAGAGCTGCTAGTTTTTTTCCACCACAAGATACGGTGATGTTTAGTCCGCACGAACACAATAGGGAGTCTAGTTGGAAGAAGAAACGGAGACAATCTAACAATGCTCTTTCCTCATTCGATGCAAAGTGGTTTTTTGCTGTCCTTCCGCCACGCTCTCTTTTTTGCTTCCTAACTTTACAAATGGAGAAACTCCCGAGTCTTTGAGGTTGCCCATCTCTCTGAACCAACATAATTTGTGCTGTTTTTATAAAAAAAATCATCGAGCGTTCCCGTACTGATATTGTAACAGGATAAATCATGCATAAAAATTGCATGCATAATCATCACGTATTTTTCTTTTGGAGCAGGAAACTACATTCTTTCACCATGCCTTATACCCTATTGCCACTCCAGGCACAGTGAAAGGCAAAAGCAATAAGTTACTGTTTGCAATGGAAATTGAAACTAAATTATTTCCTATAAAGTGTTTACTTTCATTGGTACAAGGATTTCACTTATGTATAAATGAATGATGTCATCAATAAAATACATTTTAAGGTCCACAACCACATCGAGTGCAGAATAAGAATTCCATTTTGCCAGCCTACCGAAGTCTGCAAAGTATGCCAAATTTGTTTTTAACGCATAAAGGAACATGTTCTAAGTAAAAATATGGAAAGATTAGCCCTGTAATAACTTTTCTGCAGTTAATTTGTTTAACTCATTTTATTATTAGGAATTATGTTTTTTTTATAGATTTACCGGGAAAGAGCTCTACCCAGGAGTGTATTTAATTCTTTTGTAATACTTGGCGCGAGAATTTTGCTGCAATGTTCTGAACTGTTCCACTAGAGTTTTGGTCGACTCGCCAGATCTTTTGGAATTAGGAAAGGCAACAGCCAATTATGGTGACCTATTGACTGGTAAATTTTCTCGCATAACACAGACTTGATGTTAATTAAGACAGCCAACTATGCTTTGAGTAATTGCATGAAACAATAGTTGCGAACAGTGAACTACTGCAATTACGCAAGTATTTATTAGGGTTTTCAATCGTAAAAGACTGGGTTGGGGTACAATAGGGACAGAGAAAGGCTAAGTGCAGGTAGGCCTTGAGGAAAAGTACTAAAATTTCAGTGTAAATGAGCATTTCAGAGAATCGTCGACCATTGTTATCTTTAAAAGGATTATCTCACCGACATAATAACACAAAATATATTGTTTTCCCAGAGTTTGATTTAATGACACTCAAAGCACTAACGCATGCACATGACTTTGAAACACGCTAGCATACCAAGATGTACCTAATTAACTATAACTATAGGACATTCAGCTTATATGAAATTAACTAAAGATTACACAGACTAGCATGATAGCGATTATAAGTTAGGTGGCCATTAATAAAAATGAAAATTCAAACCTCGATGTAAGAACTTAAAATTTATTTATGTTAAGTAATAGAAGTTTTTTATTTGAAGAAGAAATGATTCGCGAATGTTAACTAAGAGATGATTCAAACAATTTAAATTTATGAGAATGAAAATTGAAATAACTCGAACTTTTTGAGCACCACATATTATAATAGATCACTTTTATTCATTTCATTTCAAAGAATAAGACTTAATTACATTTTCCTCTCTAATATACTTTGATCTTAATAAGGAACTTAAAGTAAGCGGTTTTCTAGATGATAATATAGTAGTTGGTGGTTCCCGGCGATACTTTATGGAATTTACTAAACATTTTGAAAGAATAGAGTAAACTTTGTTTTTCCACAATGAATTTAATAACTTGCAACCATGGTTTCGACGATTAACGTCATCATCAGGTGTCCTGACGCTTCATCAGGTCACCTGATGATGACGTTAATCGTCGAAACCATGGTCACAAGTTATTAAATTCACTGTGAAAAAACAAATTTTACTCTATTCTTTCAAAACTATAATGTAGTATTTTGAATAATAATAATTAAGATAAGATAAATGACAAAAACAAATATTTACAAGAAATGTGACAATCATGCTCAAAAATTTACTCTTCCCCCTCGAATTTAGTACCTTTTGTTGAAAATATATTCATTACATTTCTTGGAAAACACCGTTGTACTTTAGCTGACAGACCATTATAGCGATATATGATTTTTTTTAAAATATGAATGACTAATGAAAGCTATGCATCAAATAAAGGTGTCTAAGCAAAAATGTTGACGAAAGAAGAGCCCCATCTTTGCGTCAAACATTTTAAAACAAAAAGTAAAAACGCTGGGCGTATTTCGCCTTTTTTACAAACCAAAGATTAAATCATAAGCCGTAAGGTCTCATAAAAATGGAAATAATCGCTGTTTTTCGTCATGTGGATGCATAGCAAAAAATACTCACGAGCGTTAAAATCCAGGAAAATCAAAATCCTGAATACAATATCGGATGCGGATCAATTACCTCTCTCAGCAAGCTGATTTTTCAATGAAAAATACTGCCATAAGAGGGGGCTAAGGCAGCTTCAACAAATAAGTGCGCATAGCGACGCGCTCAGTCAAAACAATAATTCCATACTAGATGACCCGTGCGAATATTTCTTAATAGCTTCTTCCTGTTTCTTCCTTCTTTCTTCCTGTTCTTCTACCTGTCAAATATTTCGCACAGTACGCAGCTTCTTCCTGATTTTTCCTTCTTTCTTCCTGTTCTTCTATCTGTTTCTTCTCATAGACAATTAAATATTATTTATGTTTGTGTTAGAGATACATAACGTAAACGTAAACAGTAAATGATCACACATTGCATGTAGAATGTAAACAATCTAACTAAACGATGTGTTAATAGATGGCGCCTCCTACAGTCTTTTAAGCACGTAACCATGGCCAACATAGTAGTTGATTATATTGTCAGCAGATGACGTTGTATCATTTTCTTAACAAAAACTTTTATTTTAAACTATTTGTCTATTTGTCATCAATATCGGGGAACAAGAGCTTCAGAACGATGTTTGAATCATACATTTTTATGAATAATTATGGGAGTTATGGCGTTGCGACAAAAAACACCTTTGAGAAAAAGTATATACGGATATTTCTTTCTCCTTTTTTCGATCCTCCTCTGCCCGACAATTCGTGCGGCACCAGCCTCGTCTCTGTCCATTCCAACACCCAGACCCATTCGGAGCACTATTCCTCGTACATCTCGCACCCCCTTTCCATCTCCCCACACTTATCGCTCGTCCCGTTAACCGATTGCTCCCGGCTGATTGGAAATGCTTCCGGCACAGACTCCGTCCTCTCCTCCCTCCCCCCTTCCCTTTCCACAACCCCTGTCCCTACGTGGGGGCGCCTGGGGAGGGCGTGAATGAGCGGCGGGGACGGAAGGCAGACGGGGGGTCGCAAAGGGGAGTTCGATGGATGAAGGGAGGAGAGAATATTAGCACTTCATGTCGCTCGGTGATGAGCGGGGATCGGGGGATGAATGTCGCCGAGGAAATGTGAGGAGGCACGATTGGGATTAAATGGGGTAATAGGGTGAGGCGGGTAGATGGTTGATCGGCAGGATAATTTTTTTTCTCATTCCACACTCATGCGCTGGGAGGTGTTGAGCAAATGTTGGAGGAAGAATGGACATCGAGCGCAGAATTACTTTTTCTAAATTGGCGAACGTGATGAAAAGACGAGGGATGTGCTCAATGAGAACACTGTCCCGAAACGTTCCAAAGGTTTCCGCGGCGTTTGGCTCACGCGTAGAAGCTTTTAGACATAAATCCATGAGGTTTTTTCGCTTTAAATTGTTTCTACAGCCACCATGATGACGAATTCAGGCCTGATTGCACTATGAAAAAATGAGCAAATTCCACTGCGATAATATTTATAACCGATAATATATATTATCACAGTGGAAGAAGATCATTTTTTTATAGTGCATTTATGTTCCGTTTCAACTCTATTAGGCATGAAACCACATTATGTTCAGACCTGATGATGTCATCAGGTTGGCAGAGGAATATTATGCGAGCAAATGAGACCACGTTGTGCAAAACTCAAATCTGTTCAGCAATATTCTCAAAAAGTAGGGAGGTATAACAGCTTCACTGGGAATCAGTAATTTGATTATGACTTTGTCCGGGCCGGGTGAGTAAAAAGACAGCCTGATAATAAAAAGGCTGCAGGTTTGAAATATTTCTCTAATATTAGCATTGGTATATTACTATAACAAATACTATCAGTCAGCAAAGCTTAAGTTCCACGACAGTCGTCTTCGTTATTTTGGAGAAAGCAAAGTCAGGGAACCAGAAAAGCGAAACTATATCTATATTTTCCCCAATTACCGTCAAAATTGCGTCCTGACTGTTATGTTTGAAATTGCGTTGTTGCGAATAAAGCTACTGCTATGTTATTGTGAAAGAAAAAACTTAAAACTCCATCAAATAGTGCTAATTTCGGGTTCATGGGTACTCATCCGTGTCTGTGGTGAAATATTTTGCTAGTAACGACTGAGTATTCCAAATTATTAGTTCTGCAATGTGCGTCTCTCTCCCTAAAACTTTATCCAGTGATTGTATCTACCATTGAAATGAGGGAGCCTATTAAACTCGTTGCAGCCAGAATCTTACTCGGCTTTCATATTGACAGTCTCTTTTCTCTTAAGAGGAGGGTTTTATGGCTTCTGTTTAAAAAGCTTCTGCTCCAAGACCAGGAGATGCCTTTTTGAGCAGTAACAACTATAGCCAAGAATTAAAGAGAAACTCTAATTTTATTGATGAAAAAGAGAAGGAAAGTCTCCCCTATATGTAATTATTCACTCTATTGGTGATCATCAAAAAATGATCGCTTGTAAATGAGAATAGATTGAGTCTTATGACTTCCTTTTTTCTCTAAGAATTTCCAGTGCGAGAATGTAAGTTCCTCTATGATCAGCATGAACATTGTCTCATGGTAATATCTACAGAACGCAAGAAAACTACTGCAATAAAGAGACCCTAAGGAGAGACATTGAGGAATGTCGTGTTTTATTGAAGTCTACGCAAGAATCATAAGTAATTTAAGAAAATTGATCCTGTCCCTAAAATTATTCCTTTCATAGTCATTTTCAAGCGCATGAAAGATGCCAGGAGATATTGTAAGACACGAAATATACTACATACTTGTCAGAATCAGATAGAAAAACCAAGGTAAGCAGTACAAGAGCGATCCAAGTGCGGATGTAATCGGTGACTACAACCTAGTACAAGCCAGGAAGTAACGGGGGCAAGGTGATGAAATTTTGTGCAATAATAATTCCAAGGAAGATTAAGACACTGTAGGAGTTGATCATTTAAAACATTTATTTCGATTTCTAAGCAACAACATCATAGGTAATGAGGGAAAACGCTATTCGGCATCAGCTAATTGCGCTTTCAAGGGAACTTATCAGGTTCGGATTTCCTTCAGCTAGTGGCACAGCCCTAGAAGATGATGGTAGACGCGCTGGCCTAGAACGCCTTGTCCACGACGTGCTTGCCGGAGTTGCCTATTCTGAATTACATTCGTCTTTTTTCCATTGTCTGGGGGGATCCCGCACTCAAGTAGCTACTGCAAAACATGTCCAATGCCTCCTGACAATATGTAGCCATTATCCACGAAAAAATAAAGGAAAGCACTATCTTCCGAATATTTCAACTTTTTAACAAAATGACCTAATAGAAGTGACACTTGGAAAAACCTCCAGAGCATTTGACAAATATTCAGAAATATGTCTTCGTTAAATTGAGCTCCAAAGGCGAATTTTCTGACCCCAAGCTCATTGAAATCTGAAATAAAGTTTTTAACGATCATCCCTAATATTCATACCTCTTGATTAAGTACAAGATAAGCGCTATCCTCAAGGACACTCAGATATGCAGCCTAAATACAGAGATTTTCACTTCACAAGAGTTAATGACTAAAGTCACCAAAAAAATAACTCCTATAAAGAAAACCCAAATTTTTTCCAGATAAGAGACCAACAATCATCAATTAAACGTCCCAGTGCACGGAAAAAATAAGAGTTCATACTGTATTTTCGGCTTAAAGGACGCACCCTTCCCGGTAGAAACCTTTGGAAAACCCCCTTGCATGTTTGATGGTCAACGATAAGGTCACATTTTGACTTAGCCTCTATTCAAGATCTGCGGGATACGAACCTCAAAATAAGACGCAAGTCTCAGGATTACGTTCCGGACCACGCAGTGTCACCATATTTTTTTCGCATTCGGTAAAAGATCGCATCCCTGTTTCATCGTAGAGAGTATCGAAAGGTAACAGAAAGGAAAATTCATACGAATTTTGGCCAAAAGTAGATTTCATCTTGATTGCCCGTACGTATTATAAGCCAAAGTAACCGCTCTGATTATTACATTCAAATATAAGGATAACGAATGAAAAAATTTCCGCCAACGCCAGTACTTGAACCCGGGACTTCTTGAGGAAAGTGACACATTTCACAATAAGCCATCAAGTATAGATTTACAATGCCGATTATATCTCGAACACTGCAGTCATAAAGTGAATTTTAACGTAAATTTCACATTTAAAAGGCTTAGTAAGTCCGCTTGCAGATTTTGTAAAAGTGTCGGTAAATATCCAGCGGAAGCTTTTTGTTACTAATGCAAACAACAACTATGTGTCTAGGCAATAACTTGTGAATAATTTTTCATCAGAGTAAAATTCCCCGCAAGCCGTTGTAGAATAGTAATTTGCTAGGACTAACTTTTCCTATTAACCCTTTAGGGTTGAATTATGATTAGTATCGGCGGCTCGTAACTGTCGTTCACACAATTTATAGTTCATTTCAGGCGAAACTCTATTGACCTCTGGTCAAGAGTCACTAGAACAACTGACACAGTTAACGCGCCAGCAGCAGTACAGAGCAGTACTCACATTTGGTATCTGTATAGAATGTTAACTAAATTAATGTACCTTACTCTGAATGGAAATGCTGGCAGTATTAGACCAGGAGAACCTCAATTTTCCTTTTAGTTTAGCGCTGCTATTTTCTGCGTCATCCTCCAGTTTTTCAACTGGCATTTCAACCGTAATTTCAACAACCATAACTTCCATTCCACACATTTCAAACACCGGTTCAGTAACTCAAGCTTAGTAAACAAGTTAATTATGGCTGGTGATAACTCGTTTTTAAAAATGAAATTCTTGCTAGCATTCGAGTTACTAGCTTAGAAAGCTGGTATAATGTAGAAGGGGCATTATACGTACCATACACCAAGGTAAAGTCGGTACTGTTTATGAGGGGTTTAAGTTATCCTGTACACACCTTTCTTTTTTCAATGAATTATTTACGAAGGAAACTAAATCTATCAACTAATCGTTTCATGTTTGGATTGGATATTGGTAATACAGCCAATACAAGCACAGGAAAAAGAGTTGACACTGTACCACCTTCCCTCCACGAAGAAGGGTATAGATGGTACACCGTATTTTGTTGGATACGAAGACACTGGCATATCCTTTAACTTCACCCCGTGAGTTTTATGCTCAGATACCTTCTGCTAATCCTGTTCAATTGAATAACGCCTTACCAAACCTCTATATTTAATAGATTATCCATAGCGTACCAAAGCGTTGGCCTTTTTTCGAAGCAAAAACAATCTGCATTGAATATTTTGGTGGCAATTGCCTTTATTGACTCTCAAGGTTTTCTGGAGGATAATCCTTTATCCTCCGGCCATGCGCGTCATTTGAGCATTTTGTTGGGGGTGCAGTGATTATCGGGGGTCCGGGTAGATGGTAGACATTAACGCCTTTTGAGAGCCATTTATGACCGCAGAACGATTGCTAATATTGTCTATTTTCCCCTAAATGTTCTATTTAATTATCTGAATTTCATAACTTCATTGAAATAGTTGATACAAGAGACGCAAAATATACCGGTAAACTTGTATGTATCTTTAAAACCTTTTTCCGAGTTTGTAATTTCACGACCTTTTTTCCCTTAAAAATAATGCAATATAACTGCAATCCCTTACTACACCCGCATAACCTCCGCCTAGGTCTCCAGCCTCCAAGTTTTCTTGGTAAGCCCGAGGCATCCAGAAAAATCCAGTAACTAGAACGACGAACATATGTAACAAACAAAATACTTTGTTGCACCTGATTCACTCCTCTTACTACACTTTTTGGACCTTTTAGAGAAAAAAATTGTACAACACATATTTTAATTTTATCAACGGATTATTATACTCAAATAGTTTTTAAGCATGACAAAATATTTACTCAGCAATATCATAAACTAGAACGGCAAAATAACTGATGTTTTGTAGCGATAACGTGGTAACACAAAGGCGAAGATAATCTAACCAATTGAAGGTGAGACTCATAATAATGGTTGAAGCTATGGCTGGTATCGCCAGATAGTGTCTAATACTACATAATATATCTAATACTATATGATACATTTACATAATACCCCGCAAGCTGCCGCATGGGCGTGTTGCAGGGGGTGTTAGGTCACCAGCCGTGTAAAGGCGTAAGTTTTTTGGAGATGAAATGGTGACATGAATTATAGGAGTGCATTTAGTGGAGCTTAATTTTTATTGTGATCGCTTATTGTTCGCGGAAAGAATGAGTTTTTATATCTATCTGTTTGGCAGAGAATCTCTCTTATTTTATCGCATCTGTCAGACCTAGAGATGTAGTGAGGAGTCATGATAATATTCCCTATGTCGCTCTGAAAAATATCAGTTTTGAATTTATCAAGCAACCTAAGCCTAGCGTGTAGCCTCCGAGTCTCTAAGGGCTCCCACCTTAAACCCTCTAAAAGTTGTGAGACACTACATGATGTACGATGTACGCTCGTAGCAGTTTTTAACGAAGCTCGCTCCTTTCCTTTGTGTTTTATTAATTTTTTTGGTTAAATTTATTTGACCAGAGTGCCAAATTCTCGCGGCGTATTCGAGGTGTGGCCGAACTACAGCGAAGTAGCATCTGTCTTTGTCTTTTCCATCCGAGGACCTTCCTATTATACGTTTAACAAAACTTAGCTTCTTATATTGAATAAACATGTACATAAACCAACCGTCGTCATCTACCTCCATCTTATTTTAGCCTGCAGATTCTTCCTTTAAATCTGGGGATTCCACACTCGACATTTTCGTGTATGTACCGCCTTCACCCCAGTAACTGACTTTACCCCGATTTGCGGTACAGATATTACCCGCCCTGATTTCCCGACATTGAGGGCTCTAACGAAATCAATCAGGCGTGTTCTGGAATTTCCCCAAGGCCAAGGTCCACAAGAGGTGACTCTCGGAAATGAGAACAGCGACGCGACCGTGAGCAGGCGACGACGGACGGAGCTCTTAATATCCCCCGGGTTTTCATTGGGCGTTCACCCGCTCCCCAATTACAGTCGAGGGAAGCGGCTTGCAAACTGCTCGATTCTTGAGACGTCGCTCCTACTACACTACAATGTTTTCGACATAACGCTGTTGTTTTAGGGCATGTAAAGATTCCACTCAAGTTTCAATCGAGCTATTCCCCTTGAAGCTAGGAGAATTGTGCACACTCTATAACAATTGCACCATTTTTGAGCGAATCAAATAAATCTACTTCGCAACCTTAAGAATAAGGGTCGTATTCATAGTCGGTACCTGGGTGTCCCCCAGGTGTGGGGGAACCCCTTGGCTCAGAAATGGTATTCATAGTCGTTAACCAGGGGACTGTTGTCCCCTAACCCTCCCCCAGGCCGTCGATTTCCTGGGTAAGGCATGAAGCTTACCCAAAGCTCCCCTAACGCAGTACTGCTGCCCATGCGTGGGATGAATGGATGCTACTGTACTAATGGCAGTGCACGATAATATCAACAACTTTCCATAGTAACGTTTTCTGTTTAAAATCATACCATTCATATTACATAAATATTTAAGTAATGCTGTAAACATTTTCTCATCCTCCTTCGATAGTTTTTCATCAACATCGTGTAAGAGTATACTATATTATTGTTTATAGCGTGCTTGGTTACGGTGAAAAATGAGCATCGAGAACCATTCAGCGGAACCATTCATAAGTATATTTTCGCGGGATTGTTGCCAAATCTCTTACACAGCCGTCCCCTGTCTGGGTGTTACCCAGGTAAGGTTTAAGAATCGCTCAGCGTTGGGGACCCCTAGGTGTTACCTGGCTAGGGGATACCCAGGTAATCCCTAGGAATACAACTATGAATACGGGAATAAGTGTATAACTCACTCGGAAATTGTAGGTTAATTGGGTGAATAGTAAAAGTAAACCAAGCGCTCGAACATGGGAAATCAGTTTTCACACGCCAAAAACGCGTGACTATATGTTAATAATATTAATTAAAGGTATATACAAGGAGATAAACACTTGATAAATACTTGATGTGCCCTCCACAAGACATTCAAGTAGGGGGGATTGGGTTCCCTCTGAAAAGCATCCGCCTCTGCAGGGATGAGAGACACAAAGTTTTATTTACTACAATGCTCTTCACCTGTTTGTCGCGATGCCCAGGTGTGAGGGACGATAGTACTCCTGAGTGTACGATAGTATTGTAGATGCGTTCCGGGTTACTACGTTGGTACGTAAGATAGTATTCTGAACGAGGCGACACTGAATGGCATCTCTCGATAGCTGTGCGTTGTGTCGTTGGCCACGGCGGGAGGACGAGTCGTAGAGGGAGAAAGTAGAAAGAGTTGAGTGAGTACCACGCAGCCAAGCAAAACGTCGGCATGATATTATAAACACACACACACAGCTCTCGTGGTGGCGAGGGATTAGGTGGCGGCGTGGGGCCCCTGGCCTCTCGGCGCGAGTGCCTGGGCGAGAGAGCGGAGCGTACGTACGGAGGGGAGTGGAAAGAGGGAGAGGGTCAGAGGTTAAAGGGAGGGAAAGGGTGGGGGGGTGACCGCGTGTCGCCGAGTGGGGCGAGAAAATCAATCCTTTGCCTTATTTGGGTCACTCCCGAGCGGCTCAAGAGACGGAGAGAGGGGCGGGCAGCTCTCCCATGCGAGCAAGCACCCTTCCCACGAATTCTGTTTCGCGTGAGAGGAAAAGGTGTCGCATTTTTTTTTGGCAATCGATGTAAAAAAAATGGGGTCTCGAGAGAGGAAATCGTCGGTATAATTCATCAAGCCAAAAGGAGTGCCCCTAGGTCAAAATCACTGGGACGAGCTTACACCTGGGAGCCGGGGTGCATTCATTCGAGCCACGCGGTCGACTGTGTGGAACGGGAATTTATACTAGACCGCCTTGTTGATATATCCATTGACGACACCACAGGAAAGTAACAGTGACAGAGCAAAAGAGATAGGGTATACTGTCGTGAATACTTTTCCGAGAAACTACTTAGGATCAGTACTAGTCCCTTACTCTCAATTATTATCCAAACCTCCCGATGACAGGAGAGAGGCTTATAGAGTTGATAGAATCAGAATTCAATGCAACTTGAAGTATGTAGGATTGCATGGTAACCATGTATTGAAAGAATTGGTTTGAGTCAGGTTTAAACCCAAAAATTAACTCTATAAGAGTCAAAATATCTCCAAGAAAGTCTCAGGAAGTCCAAAGTACTCAGAAGTAAAATATCTGGAAATTTATCACGTGTGCGGAATCAAAGATGAATAAAAATCGTTCACTATAAAGATATGTTTTTGACCAAAGGTCGCAACAGAATAATGTGCGAGTCACTCAGGAAATATATATTCAGGTTTAACGCATTTCAATGAAAATAGCAACTTCTAAATGAAGTCTCAAGAGTTCTGGTACGACAACGACATTCCAAGATATTAATATTTCATGTAGGCAACGGCAGGATACACGACTGTGGCTTCGTGTTCGTGAATTTTTGACAAACCAAAAACGCTGTATGAATTTTTGGCGCCGGATGCCTCATGATATGATGCCGTTAAATATTTTTAAAAGTAATGGCTGGTTTCACCAAGACATTACCGAGTTACAATACAAACTCCCGGCATTCCTCTGTAATTGCGGTAATGCAACTAATTACCATAGTGAGTTCATTGTTCAATCACACCGTAATAATTAACGGACGCACATCCTATCCGGTAGTCTGTAAACTTCGCCAGACCTTTGAGAATAGAGCGGCGTAAAAATTAGAAAACCATATAAAAGAGTCGTAAAATCAAAGCATTCTCAAACTAAATTGTAATAACAGCTTCAACGTCACAACTGTCACGGAGTGTAATGGCTCTCTAAAAGACTAGGTAGTAAATAATTTTCTTTCCAGAAACCATGTACTTTTGCCCGTGTTTGTAGTCAAGAAGTGATTGCATGGCGTCTTCTCTCTCCTCTTTCCAATTTTTGAGAATGGTTATGACTTTTTTTTTACCCCTTTAGGTAGTTATTCTTAGTTCTAAAGCGTGAAGCAGAGTAGATAAAAAGTGTAGATATTTCAGCAAAACTTTGCCAAGAGAGATAAACTAGAAAGAAATGTATCGGCCAGATTTACGTTTAGGCTAAAAAAATGGTATTTTAACACGTAGCCTAAGGGTATATGAGATACTTTACGTAATAATTCGATTTCATATATAGGTACTGATTTTCTTATCAATGTGAAATAATATATTTAATGTGATAAAAATGGCTGCTGACAAATATCAGGGGGTCAGGCTGAGTCCAATAATCGAATAAAACACATTTCTATGTTATTTCTTTCAAATTTTGAAAACCGCCGTGAAATCTCCGATCATGTCATTCTCTGAGAATAAATGTAATTCCTGCATCATTTCCATTACTGTCGGTATGGTGAGTTTCAACACTTAAACATAAGAGCCAAAATGGAGTGTGGTCCAAAAATTATATGTTGACTTACTCAAAAAAGTATTTAAATGTGCACTCAATGACCCTAACCACTGATTCAGCTTCCTTAAGTAATCATTTGAGTAAGCTCGTACGAGAAATCTCTATTGTCACGAGTTGCCGAGGGGGTAAGCCGTAGAAATATGAGTGTTACATCGAAGTTCGACGCCTTCCAAGTTGTAAGAACCATTCAAAAGAGATAGATGAAAACAAACTTCTCGGGATCTCGTAAAACTTTCATTCCTTGCACGCTCTTCAGCACTTGGGAAAACTATGAGAGCTGGTTAAAAATCTCGAGCTTCCTAAATACAAAATAAACGAGACATTTTTCTCAACGAACTAGACTGAGAGCCTTTCTAGGATCGAGAATTGATGAAAGGTTTAATTTCTCCATTGTTAACCTTGATTGACAAAAAACAACTACAAGCTCAACGATAAAACAGAATGATGATGAGACGGAAAAAAGTTTATGAATGGTTATTTTTACTGGAGTAAAATAAAATTGCCCATAGTCACAGAAGAGTCAAATATCTCTTGATAACAGGTACAGATGCACGACATGTATTTGTAGGAGTTCAATAATAAATTACCAGCAAACGAATAAAATAACTCGTAAGAAAAAGCATTCAGCAATTTAAAAGTGTGAAAACAATGATTAAACATGTGGGATAACAATCAGCGTTCTGCTCTCTAACAATTTTCGATTAAAATTCGATGAGTACCACTACAAAACTGTGATCTTCACCCGACATGATAGACCGGCCAGCAGGATGCGGTAGGGAGGTCAATTTTGCACATTTTTTACCAAGACCTTAGGTGAATTATAGTTACTGCACTTAAAATGAAGCTACAAAAACTTGAAACATTAACACAAATTCAATTTGAGAAAGTATACGAAAACAAAGCACTGCAGTTAAGCCAATGTATCAACGATTCAGAGATGAATAGCACACAATATTCTCATAATTCCACATCAGAATGAGAGTCTTACCGAAAAAATATTGAAAATAGAAGAGTAGACAAAACTACAGCATAATAAATGAACTTTTTCCAGCCCATTTTCATCCGTTACCATACCAGTTTTACCTTTTTATATCAACCAGGTAGTACAAAAACAACTAGGATAGGCAACCTTTACATCCATTCTAGTAAGGCATGATATCATCCTTCAGTAGGTCTTACAGACATTGTCCTACAGCGGTGAGGAATACAATGGTGGAAAACAACTTTGCCTCCCTTGAGTACTTTGAGATGGCTATTAATTAAGCAGAGAGGCCCAAGTTATTCCAGAAAGTCTAGTAACAAACATGTTGATAGTCAAAACAGACCAGATAAATGTCTGCGGTGCGAGATTTTTACGGATATACTTAGGTGATGGGGAAAATTAGAGGTTTCGTGAGGTAATCTCCGCTTTTAGCTTTTTATTTCGCAGAAATGAGGATAAAAGCACGAATTGAGCTAAGTAGAATCACTGAAGTAATTAGAGAGCTGAAGGTGAAGTAAGTTCTAGCGCATGATAAAGCTTTGATAAGCAAATTAGTAGGGGTCTATAACAATTTCTGAGATTAAAATTAAAAATGATTTCAGTTTCCAGGGTAAGTTAGATGACTTCAAACCGTCGCCGCTCCAGAGAAACACCATTTCTTACACCACTACCAGGCATTTAACAGAGCTGAAGGGGAATTTTACTGGAATGCAGGAAAGCCACTTTACATGACGTTTAATTCAAAGCTGAAAATCGAAATAAATACAGTACGCTCAAAACCGTTCCTCGCAAAGGATGTTATCGCTCAAAATGAGATGGCAAGCGAAGATCAGGTGTGATGTGGGAAAAATTCAGCATAATGAAGACATAAATGGCCACAGAAATATTGGTTCATTGTAACTAAGGATGATTCGAATCCAAATTTCGATTCTTGATTCCACCGATTCTCAGGATTAGAATCGGTATCGAGAATCGATCGCCTAAAGTCGATTCCGATTCCATCTATTCCAGATGGATAAATATTCAAATCAAATTTCATTTATCACATCCGAAATGTCTCAGTAATTTTGGGTGTAGGCTATCAATTGGTACTTATCTATCTCAATAAGCTGAGGATATATTTGCTATTTGTTAATAAATATACTTTTTGAGCGACTTAATTGTCTTTGTTATTTTATTTTAGCCAATACTTAAATTTAAGTAACAGTCGTAAGCTATTGGTATATCAATATCCCACCTGTTAGTAGGAATAAGAATCGCTGGAATCGGAATCGAGAATCGGAATCGAAATCGAAAAAAGTGGAATCGACTCATCCTTAACTGTAACCAAGGTTTTGATTAACAAAACCATCACCAAGTAAAGAGTTTTAGGTATGAATAAAATTTTACAAAGGGAGGAAGATTACGGAAGATGAGAGCGGGGGAGAGGAGAATGCGGTTTACAAGGCAAGTCAAGGAAGGAAAGGTGAAGGAGGGGCAGAAGGTGTAAGGTTTCATGAGGCTTGCATTAGGGTACTTAACAGTATGGTAATGAATTTGAAAAATTAAAAGTTCACAGGGAAAATGTCCAGCTCCGCGCAGTCATTCTTTCGAGATACCCTGAGAAAATCCAATGAAATGATGTATCGAATCCAATACAGGATCAAATTTTGATTATTAAAACTGGAAACAGAAATACAAACGATTCTGAATTTCCATCCTATTCTTGGATTCAACGACCAATCACAGGCAAGCAGGCGAAAAAAAGGATTTCGAGAAAACACTGGTAGTGTAACTGTAATATATCAAACTAATCCCGCATAATTTGAGGGACATCTTCCACATGCAATCACATGTAAGAAAGTTAGGGCATATTTAAATATTTCTGAAGTCTTTTATTGCTAACTAGCGCCTGAAAAGACAATGGTCGTTATTTCATGGGCGTTTGGATTACAAAAAATTGGGAAAGCCTTGGGCTGGGTGGGTGCGTTGATAGTTACATAACGCGGAATGGCAGAAACGCAGTGAAACAAAATTTGGAATAGCTCAAGTCGGAAAATCATTTATTTAAAAAAAACACCCTGTTTAATGGAAATTTTTCATCAGCAAACTTAGTGTTTTTATCTAAAAAATTTCCTAAATTCCGGAAACTTCATACGATGAAATGCGTGAACTGAAATAGAGAAAATCCGCTCTTGCACTTATCAGGACTGGATAAAAATACCAGGCAGAGATTTTTCATACAATATTGGACCAATACCAAAACAATATGGCGGAATTTTTTTTAGTTTCCGTAGTAGAGCAAATACCTGATCAACCCCACTGCGCACTGAAATGAACATGCATCTGGGTTCGATTTTAAATGAAACTGGCCTATTTAATAGTATTTTAAGTATGTATAATTATTTTTAATTTTGACTCAGCGTTTATATCTAGTACTTTATTATAATACCATAATATTCAGTATATATATATTTTTTATAATTATGACGTGTAGTGGTGCAAAATAACCATGTCGTCGACGCACCCTATCAACCCCACTACTACTACTACTCGATTTCAATTCAGAATTTGGTTCGGAGTTTTAAGGGCTGATTTATGCACTGGTGAGAGTGCGGAAATTATTCTCGGGTGAAACAGCCTTAATATAAGCTAAAATAAGTACTGATGTAGTCATGAAATAGGAAAATAAACCATCCAACGTCGATAGACATAGATTTGATAAGACCTGTGGTCATATATGGTTCAGAAACGTGGACCATGGCTACAAAGGAAGGTGGACAGTAGAAAATACGGAGAAACAGAGAACTCAAGGAACTCCACAAACATTCTAACATAGTGAGAGAAATTAAGAGCAACAGATTAAGGTGGTTAGGACATGTCGAGAGAATGCCTGAGGATAGGATGGCGAAAAATATATTCCGTGGTCATCCTGATGGTATAAGATTGAGAGGGAGACCCCGAAAAAGATGGTAGGATGATGAGGAGGATGATCTGAGAAAGATGGGAATTAGAAGGTGGAGAATACATGCCGGGAATTGTGATGTCTGGGCTAACATCGTCGGAGAGGCCAAGGCCCTACAAGGGCTGTAGCGCCGAGGAGTAAGTAAGTAATGTCGATAGGAAAATCCCTCATTGCACGAATGTTTGGCTCTCAGAGCTTCATATGAAGCCAAGAGGAAGGAGATTTTTGGTTCCGGTGGGAGATTCAGCATCTCCAACTGGAAAGCGTGAGTTTCAAACTTATGGGACATAGTACGAAGTGATATCTGAACTCTTTTTTCAACCATCCGTTTGGCTGTCTACTATTTAGGCACAAAAATGCCTGAAAAATCCACCCAAAAATGAAGGAAAAAAAAGTTGTGTGGAAGTACTTCAGAAGATCTTTCAATACTTTTTCTGGCGAAGAGCAATATTATTGTTTATAATGTAAATTCGTTCAACTTTGAGGACGAAGGTTTAAAATAACTTCGATTAACTCACCAATACCACTTACGCCAGCAAAGTAAAATTGACACCGTTTCCACGAAGGAGTCTGAGGCTTTTTGCACGTCATAATTTTCTGTAACGCGTTATTTTGCTATCGTTGCAATGATTTCCTCCAAAAACCATGGAAATCAAAAGTAAGCAAAGCAAAAATCTCCAACAGAATATCCGAGTATAATATATAGTATTTTGATATAGTTAAAACACCTCGTATTTCCACACGGTATTTTAATACTAGCCAATCGCAATTGCATCGTAAAGGAGTAATTATCTATCGGTTGACTATTATTTATTAAATTATCTATTAAAGTACTATAAATTATTAAGAAAAAGCTAAACGGCTGATGCCACGAGTGTTTAAATTTATCTAAAAGCTAAGAATTTTATGAAGGCATTCAAGTATTTATGAGAGAGTTGATGCAGAAATATGTATTGAGATTGATGAACTTAAAGTAGGTCGATTTGCCGGATCTAATATCCTTGCCAGAATGCTGCGGGCCGTATTTCCGTATGACTAGGACGTAAAATCATGAATGGATTGGAGATCACAAAAAGGATTATTAAAAAATAACTTATAGTCGAAATGGCGTAATTGGTCGAATGAAAGGTAAACATTTGACGAAGCTGAGCAGAGTGGAAAATTGTCGGGAGCGGAAAATGAAATGAAAGGTTATATACGGAGAACGGAAATTTCGACACGATACCCAGCACACAAAAGCCGTGTAAATCACCCGCGGAAGGGAAGTCGTTTTTAGGTCTTATTGCCGGCTGAGAGTAAACGGCCGGAGTAGAGAAAACATTGACGGCGAAGCTTCATGACGTTGACCTTTCCTTGGGAAGGAGTCCCATGGCAACGAGAGACAGAAAAGGAAAACCAAATAAGGCGTAATATCTTCTTGGAGATTAAGCTTTTCTTCACTCCTCAATGAAGCGGCACTGGAGTGCCTATGGCATGGAACCACCTTTCTGTGTTATTAGGCATCTCTAGATTGCCATGATTCCATCTTGAACGCTCACCCTTGACGCTGGCATTCGTCTGCGACGAATATTCCTGTCTAAGGATGCTACCCTTTTGAGTGCACATGATAAATTTTTAGTCACAAAATTAAGACCAGTTGTGATGAAGATTTTGTTATATTTTTGTTACGTACTCTTCATTAAGGAAATGAAAAAACAACTAAAATATTCAGTCTAGTGTCCAGTCCAGTGCTAAGCATATTAATATGCAAATATTAGTGTTTTAATAGAGATGAAACTAAAAATGTTTTACTTAGCCAGTGACTCACATATCATGTCCTTTCCTTTCAGAGTGAGTACAGCCAAAGAACTAATTTATGCATTTATGTGAGGCCTGCAAAATTGGCTCTTCTTTTATAATTGATGAAAGATGTCCTATTCTTGTATACCTCTTTCACATATTTTACCTTTGTGTAATGCAACAAGAAACTGCTCAATAAACCGTGTCACTACGGCGTATTTTTCATAAGACCATACTTAAGATCTAAGTGTTGTCTAAAAATGGTGTGAATCTCCCAGTAAAATGTATTAAATATGATAATATTCCTAATTCAAACACTATACTAAAGATATATATTCAAACTATACTCGATACTATACATCGATATATATTCAAACTATATTCAAACACTATATTCAAACACCATACTTAAGATCTAAGTGTTGTCTAAAAATGGTGTGAATCTCCCAGTAAAATGTATTAATCATTGATGAGCAGTTAATGTAGTAATTCATATTAATGTTCATAGTAATTCAAGTTAATGTAGTAATATTCCTATTTCAAACACTTATTTTTGACAAAAGCTTACAAATAAATTCAATGATTCACATTACACTAGATGAATTTTTTCACATTACACAAGATGAATTGAAAAAGCCAATTTTTTCATTAAAGGCGAGAAACTATCATTGTTGTGTCGTATCCTCTTTTTTGCTTTCCAACGGTGCCAATTCACTTTTAGTGATAAGTTGTGAAAAAACCAACCAGCAGTTTAGAATTCAGCCCTCAAGTACTGAAGCAACGATGAAAAAAATTCTTTGCAAAAGGTCGAAGTGCACTGGCCTAGGGGGATTTCCTGCACATCATAAATAAAAGACTATGAGCGCTCACCTGTTTTACGGGCTGGGGCGGAATTACTGGCAGCGACCTACCAACGGAGCTTTGATAAGTCAAAATATACTAAAATACCGACCAAAGATGAAGATAAGCTTCCACTTTCCTTACCTCTTTGTGCTCCTGAGTAGTCTAATCCACGGGATTTATTTAGTGAGGATAAAGTGTTGGATGGCCTGAAATCAATTTTTCATGGCACTGGAGGGGACTGTGGAGCCATAATCCTCACGAATAGGGTAACTCAGGATAAGAGAAAGGCAGAAGAGAGAAATCGGAAAGACGTGAAAGACAGGAGAAAGAGCCCAAAGGACGACATTGGTCGTGATAAAGAGGTTCTACACTGATATGACTTATTTATGAATCAACCTTACACAATGGATTTTTTACGGAAGAAACAGGGTCAGCAGGTTATTTTAAATAGCCGAGTTTTTCCGTAGTTTGTCCTTCCATGCCAATTATTTCCAAGGAGAATTCATTTTACAGATCTTCATAATTTGTCTCCAAAACAGTGCCAATAATGCTCACTTCTTCATTTTCTTTTCCCAACGAAGAGACATCCTAGTTGAGCTGGACTCCCATGTTTCATGACTATCTTTTCAAATATGAACTTAAAACAATATTCCCAAAAAATTACAGAAAATACTTTCGGCTTTCCGTAGCTAGCCTTTGCTCCAAGCCAATTCCTTTTAACAAGAATTCCTTCCACAACTCTTCATATTTTGTCTCCAAAAGCCAGATCCAAAATACCCCTTTCCTCTATTTATCTCTCTCATTTTCCTAACTAATCTCCGCATAAACTTCTCCTCTTCTCTATATCAGCCTTTTAAGTATCTTCTCCTCCATGACTGACCTTCAAAACCGGCCTGGCGGCTCTAATTCACATTTTCTGGCCCCAGAATTTCTTCGGTGTTATGCTATATCATCACAGATTCCAGAAGTCAAGAAGATCGATTGCCTTCTGCTCCACCCGGATTATTATCTGTAGCCTCACACTGTACACAGGTCCATGCTCCTCTACATTTTGTCATCTATTATTTAAATTATTTTAGGTTATTTCTCATGATTTAATATAATTTAATAACTTTTGTTCATTTTTTCTCTGATTACTCATCATCAAAGACCTTATTCTTTTACCCAGATGTTATTACTTATAAATAACTTTTCCACTTGCTCAGTATTTGACGTTCTACAAACTTTCAATATTTTCTGCAAACTCAAAGCATTTCACGCCTCCTTCATCAATCTTCAAATTTCCTTCGTCAGCTAACCGGCCCAGAAAATATGTAACCCATCGTTAGAGGTTGAAGACGCTTGAGTCTTTTTTTATGAAAAAGATGTATTGATTTACCCTGTTTAGTCCACATTAAATGTCTACACTTAAATATTTTTCATTGGGTCCAAATGATAGCCCAACTTTTGGGGAATGCTAAGTGAATGCCATGACTTCCCTTGCCATTAAGTTTCTGCAAAAAATTGACGTATCCTTTTTTTGTCAGTTTTTCTTGTTCTTGCCCGGCTCCTTTAATCTATGATTATTTTCACGGGAAAACTTAATCTACTTTCCCCTTGCTTGGAGAGAGAAAAGCTAAACACCGCTGCCTCTTTCATGAGTTCGTGATAACGATAAAATTACTTTTTAATTAAGTGGAATAAAACGTGTTTTACAGCAAATATTTATTTATGTCACGGCTTAGTAAGTAGTGTGTTTTGCTGTTCCACTGAACTCAATTACACCGACGCTTACTCACGCAGTGTTATTAACGGTAGAGAAGCAATAAGCAGCTCCAGGAATGGTTCTCTTCCCCAGCATATCCCGACATTTTTCACCCTCACCTCCGAGCTTATTCTAAGTCTTCTTTGGATTCCCCGAACCAATCTTTCCCCATCAACTAAATTTATCATATCCGCCAGTACCTCTCTTCTTCGTAGCTTAACACTTCCATATATCACCAAATCAAGTCTCCAAACTTCTATCCAAACTCATCTTCTTCATCAAGTAAAACGTTGTTCAAGAATCAGAATAATGCTAGCTATCACAAAAAATATAGTTCCATGAGAAATTAAAGTTGAATATAATAAGTAACTATACATGTTGACTATGAAATTATGAAAACTGTGGCAATTTTGAAATTTATGATGTTCGCAATGAAAATGAAGTTTCTGAGAGTCTTAAATTAACATTTCCAGGAAATATGAGTAATGACACAACCTTAAAACCAGTGAAAGATAATATGAAAACGGTGTTAGTGAGCACCCACGAATAAACAGAATAATCAAAAACAGAACATACGGCATAAAATGACGGTTGTGTACTTGCCAAAATTACTTGTCTAAATTCAGGTGTCACACCTGCAAACTCATCACGCTCTTCTCTTTCGCAGTAAACAAAGTCAGAAGAGCTGAATTTTGGGTGTTAGGCCCAAAAAAAATTGCTCTTTTAATTTCTTTCACAATGCCTAATACTGGTTTACCTCTTCCTCTCCGGTTACAATCAATAATTGATCTCTGCTTTTCACAAGACTTTTAATATTCCCTCTATAGTCGGTGGTGTCAGGTGTATACAAATGGAATATGCTAACGTAACAACGATAACGGTAACTTTGTGATTCCACATATCATTACTTGAAACAACCACAGTTTAGACGTTCAACGAATCCTCGGATTCATTACACTAGGAGTAATTTTTACTACACGATCAAGAATTTACGCTTGACATGATCATGATTTTACGTTCGTTGCGTTTGTACTAATAAATCATTGATTTCAAAAATTGAAACAGCTAGATGATGACGTTGAACGTCGAATACACCGCGAGCATTTGGGACCCTGGTCATAAAGATTTAACTAAAAAAATGAACAAAATACAAATAAAAGCAGCACGCTTCGTTAAAAACTGCTACGAACGACCACATAGTGCTACACAACTGTTAGAGGGATTAAGGTGGGAGACCCTAGAGACTCGGAGGCTACACGCTAGGCTTAGGCCGCTTGAGAAATTCAGTACTGGTGTGTTTCAGAGCGACACAGAAAATATTATCATGACGCCTCACTACATTTCTAGGTCTGACAGATGCGATAAAATAAGATAGATACTCTACCGAACAGATAGGTGCAAAAATTCGTTCTTTCCGCGATCCGTAAGCCACCACAGTAAAAACTGAGCTCCTCTAAATACACTCTCATTGTATATGTCACCATTTCACCTCCTAAAATTTTACATCTTTACACGGCTGATGACCTAGCACCCCATGCCACACGCCCATGCGGCGGCTCGTGGGGTAGTATGTAGATGAAATTTGCGTACTTTCAAACGAAAGTATGTGGAACCACAAAGTTATCAATCATCATTATAATATTCCTTCTCTCAAGAGTATATTCCATCACATTCATCCATGATTCTATCCGACCACCTCTTCCAGCCACATCGTTCAACCCTCTTTCACAAATTTGTTTGCTTATTCCGACTATCGCTCCTTCTCTTAACACGACCAATTTTACATAACTCCGTCCTATTATATTTTTTATTACCGGAACATCCATTTGGTACTTTGCCATAACCCAAACATTTCTAGCCCAACGCCTCTTTTCTTTACTGCAAACACTTTTCAAATACCCCATTCTCTCTACATAAAGTCCCATGGCTTTATCCAAGTCCAACGGCCAAATGGTGGGAAATATTACTTTAGTGTACACTGCAATATTTACTTCCTACGCAACATTTATTCCTAGAAACTCTCCATAACTGCCAATGACTTTCCTTCCAGCAGTCAGGTGCTTTTCAATCTTCTCATTTATCCTTGTAACTTTCGCTAGCAAATAACCTATGGCAACAAAATTATCCACCTCCTAAATTTCCGCACAATTCACCCTCATAATATAATATTCTGAGCCGTCAATTTTCCACTGTAAATTACTATGATGTCGTCCCAAAAATTCATCCTAATCTCATTATATTCCTCAAACTGTACATGGACTTCGGGCTAAGTGCAAGAATTGGCAAAGCAGATGAAATACAGGAACTTGTTTGCCAAATAAGAATGAGGTATAATAAAACTTGATAGAAGACGGGACTTCTATTGGGTGGAGACCTCAATTACAGCAAATCGAAGTACTACTACAAACGTATTTAAACGGTTTGTAAAAACATGAGGATATTTAAAATCAAAAGGTCTTTGTCCGTTTGATATAGCGCTGTACTTGGCTCTTGGAGCTAGTAAATATTTTATCTTAAGATAGCATTAATGAGCAACATGCACTTTAATTATCATTTTGCTTATTTTTTCGAAATTATATAAGGCAATTAATAAGCGAAAAGATTAAGATTTACGACATGAGATTCCTTTCCTTTAACAATTGTTATGGCTAACGAATTATTGGTTTCGAAAATCGAAACATCAATCCAAGCATCAACAGGATTTTTTCACAATTAACGGTGCCAATCAAGGCAAGATCGTCGGAGGACTGATGAAATCACAACGAAGCATGACGAAATCCTGTGTTTCGTGTCCTCCATGGAGCCGAGTCTCCTACCATCGAGGTGGAATGACGAAACAACTTTTTTCGCTCATTGCAACACATCACTAGCAGGAGCCAACCTTTTAAAGATATACAATTCCTAGAATTTCAACTTAAGCAAGTCCAAATATAAAAAGACAATGAGAAACTACCAAACGCCAGAAAGACAGGCTTAAGAAAAACACGGGCTCCAAAGGATACGATTTTGGGTTTGATAAGGATTAACACCCACTTACTCCCACCTTCCTTGGAAGTTAGTTATTAATTTGGCAAAGATACTGACAATTGTGAATTTGGCCTTTTGAAGTCGGTTGAGAAAGTTGGTAAGGGAAGGATTATGTGAGGAATAAAAGAGGGGAGGAAATGAAATTTCCTTCTCTTCTTGTAGAGAGAATTAAGTCTGCTTTATTCGAAGCTTATATCAGAAATGAAACTTGAACCGAGTTCAGCGCACTCAGAATTGTTTCGAGTCTGAACGATAAATTTAATGCTTCTGCATTAGACATATATTATTGAATATCATAAAATAAATACTGTAACTTGAGTAACTACTTCAGTTGTTCAAAATCTGAATCAATTCATTGAGAACAATGTGATTTAGTGTTTAGAGAATTGATGCCGCCATTTAGAATAGAATATTCAAAGTACATGGATGTGAATATCAAACGTGAAAGATTGTGGATTTAAAATCTAATATTATTCACAATATTTGTTATTAATTAAATAAACAAAAGCAAAAGTACATTAAGATACTAATGAGCAGAATATTCAGGTTGTGCTAATTTCATCAGAATATTTCAAAACGGACTGCTGAGCAGTTGTTTACTAACACGCATCTAATTTACTGTTTTGGGATACGTTATGAGTATAAGGTCGTTTATTATTCCTTGATCATTATAATTCATTATATTAGGACAATGGTCATGCTCTGATGACTCTTCTTCGTCTGCCATGCTCCGTTTTACCCGGAATAATAAATCATTCCTTAATATCACCCATGGAACTTTGCCTTCTAGTTTCCCAACTGTAATTGCTCTTTAAATAGTCTGGCCGTCGCTAATCTATCGGGATCTTCTCTTGATCAGAGGATTTAATGCTTATCTCCTCTTTATTTCTAATAAACGGCTTCTCGTTTCAAATATTTAATGTTCATCATCTCGTTTGAAAGCTTCAAATCATTTCAGATCTTATTTTCCAAGAGTCGTAATTACTGATCTGTAATGTGCTACTCCCCTCAAAAATTATTTTTCCTATAATACTCATAGTGGTGCTTCTATTTTGTAAATACAATTGTCATTTTTTAAAAGAAAACGATCAACGATTAGTATTCGGAAGGTTGAAATATAGCCAAGTCCACGCAATTAAATGAGACCTCATGCTTAGAGCTTGCCTTAAATGTCACCAATTTTATCTAATGGTATCATAAATACCATAGAAGACAAATCGGATCACCAACGAGTTCCTCACGCCACACATTGAGCCCAGGGTATAGGTCTTAGCATGTAAAATGTTCTCAATCCCTTAAAAAAATAACACAATAAGTCACTCGTATTATTGGAAACTTTTTGTTTATTATTGAAATGGGGAGTCTCAAATTTTCAGTGTCACATATTTTTTCCCAAGGTGAGGCCTATTTCAGAGCTAAAAAATCGGGCTGTAGTTTTTAATGAATTTTCAAGAGAAAAATCAGTCTTTTTTACTTGAGGGATAGAGCTAATTTGAATTTTTGCCGCAGAATAGTATCCATCAGACAATATGCTACTACCAACATAGTCTTTCAACAATTAGCTTTTTCTATTTTTCAAATTTTCAAAATGCCTATGGGTGGATAAGTCGTCTTATTGGGTTTAGTTAATCATGCTAAGTTTCGGGAATATAAAAACATACCCAGTATTGTCTAAATGCCATTTAATGCTAAAATTTTATCAAAAATTAGGTGGAATTCGAATATAAAGTGTATGTCATACACTCCAAGAAGATGCAGCCCTGCATACAAACTCTGTATTACATAATGGTATTCCTCCCGGTAAAATACTACCCGGTAAAAAAAAGAGGTAAAATTGTCCCCCAGTCGGGTCTCCGGATAGGGACTACTGGGAGGGGTACATTAGATAAGAAGGACTATTGCAGGATAGGAACGTGGAACGTGAGATAATTAGGGTGAGCGGGAAGCTGGAGAGCGTGAAGATAGAGATGGTGAGACTAGAAGTAGATATGTTGCGAGTCAGCGAGATCAAGTGGGCAGGGGAAAACGACTACAAGAGTGACGGAAAACGAGTGATATATCAAAAGACAATCAGAGGACTGAAGCTGAAGACATCAGCCTGAAAAAAGAATGGGGCAGGAAAGTGAAGTCAGTCTGGCAGTACAACGAAAGGATTCTGATGGTGAAGTTGGAAGGAGAGCCGACGGACACAGTGATCGTGAAGTTCAACATACCGACATCTAGCCATACGGAGAAGAAATAGAAGAAGTTAACGAGCAAATTAAAGAAGTCCTCGGGGTAGTGTAGGGGAAAGAAAACCCCATCAACATGGGAGACTGGACCACAATGTAATTAGAGGGAAAATGGGGTAATAATATAGAATATTTCGAACTGGGCAAAATAAATGCCAAGGGAGAAAGACTGGCAGAATTCTGTAATGGGAAGAATATAGTAGAAGCTAACACTCTTCGAGCACCATCGGCCTAGGAGTACATGAAAGAAGCCAGAGGATATTGCCGGATACCAAATACACTACATACTTGTCAGAGATACCAGAACCAAGTAAGGCAGTTCATGAGCTATCCTGGCGCGGATATAAATAGTGACCACAACCTTGCAGTAATGGAGAGCCGCCGTCGATACCAGAAAACTAAGTAGAAAAAACATGAACCAAGATGAGACACAAATATACTGGCTGAAGAAGAGAACAGGAAATATTCGCTGCGGTTGTCGACAAGAAACTAGAAAATAAAGGAAAAATAAGCAACAAAGAAATATGAGATCAGCTGAATAGAAAAATCGCAGAAGTAGCAGAAGAGCAACTGTGAGCAATAGAAGAAGCTCGATTCAACTCGAAGAAGCCATGATTAACGTCAGAGACAAGAAAATTCATAGAAGAAAGAAGAAAATACAAAAAACCCATAAAATAAGATGAGACAACCCTCTACAAGGAGCTGAGGCACCAAGTCAATCTAGAATGCAAGATGGTAAGGGAAGATTAGATTGAAAGCTGCTGCGAGAAGGACAACGAAAACATGAAGAAGGGGAACACCGAAATAGGATAAACAGTTTAAATGCATCAACTCTGGTATAGTACAACTTTTACTGACAGTAAAATACTTACTACGCACGATATCACACCCCTTCATGAAGAAAAGGTGTTTGGTCTTAGGTCGGTCAATGGAATATTTTGTTAATTTTGCAAGTGTATTTGACGCTCATTCATATATGCTGTAGCTTTTATATGTGATGTAAATGTCTCTATAGCTTCATCAAAGGCACGGTATCAGAACAGTCAAACTTTCCCTGAATATATTCGGGGCATAATACAAAGTTAGTCCAGACTAAAGCCAGGAGGCTCAGGCGCCATTGTGATAAACTAAAAGAAACCGGACTTGAAAAGGGAATGAAGGCAGCTTAGTGTGAAGCTAATCCAAGGGGATTTACCCACGCCAAAAATTTACGTCCTACATTCGCCTCTCCTGAGGAGAGTGAAGGACTCGGGTGTCGCAATGTTAGCCCGTGCGAGAGGGCAGCAGTTTCGCTCGGGAGGCGCAAAACTGTCTTCGAGCCGCAGGAGGTGGAAGGGGGGGGGGTACGTAATGCCTCCCCAGGGAGAAGGAAAAGAAAAACCCTGGGGCCTTAATGACCTCGGGAAGTCACTGCCATCTCAAGAAGGAGTGATACTTGGATGTGAGAAGAGCCCGGAGATGCCAACCCAGAATTCTCATCAGCCGTAGGTATATGAGAAAGAAGAGAATTTATCCGAGGAATGATCATCACTATGAGCGCGTCGGGTTCACAGGACAAAAACACTCAGCCGCTACTGTCCCCTCATATGGTTAACATAATTTACCAATTATTTTCATCTATACAATAGGTAACGAGAGTAATAGCCCACCCCTTTTCCGCACACATCTTTCCGAAGTGGTGTTTTTTAGTCTGAGGTCTAGGTCATCATTTAGTGGAAATCCTAATGAAAAAAATGATACAATTTTAAGTTTAATTTAAAGTCTTTACCTTGTTTTGATGCTTCATAGTTATTTACGCAGTAGCGCCGGAGTGTGTGTGTGTGTCAACAACTCTAGAGTTTACATCATATCCCTTTCTTCCGCGTAAAATCTTGTTTACGTTCGATCTTTTGAAGCCATTAAAATTAATTAGTTGTTTATAAACAAGAGAGCTATAAATTGAACTAGAGGAGTAATAAGAATGAACTCCCGCTGTAACATATATTATACATCTTCTCAAATTACCATCAACGAGGTCGTATTTTTGAGAGATTTGTTGAATTTTAATTATTGATTTAAGTTTCTCTGAAAATATTGAAAAATTTCCTTTTTGTTCAGAATCTTACAAAGTTATATAATTCACAGTTGGCCCTAAAATCGGCTGTTTCCATTTTATATGAATCTTTATGATTTTGCTGAAAGTAAGGCTCTGCCGGCGACCTTTTAAGACTATTTCGTAGCGTGAAGTGTGTAATAAAGATGCAAAACCTTAGTACTTCCTTCCTCATCCATAGCTTAACGTGGTGCCGTGAGCAGTGGATGCTTAGAGTGTCACGTGAGAGGAACAAAGTGTGGCCTGGCTAAAAATTAATGTATCACTGTTACCCTCAAATTAAAGAAACTGCTGTCAGGTTAACACTTAAATTTGCAGCCTTAAGGCAATCTTTCAACTAAGTTAATGTACCATTAAAAAAAGGATTTCAAAGCGTTACTATTTCATTAAAGGCAATCTTCATCGTAGTTTCTGGGCGTAGTTTTAGCGATGACATTCGTAGTCTGCGATTTTTAGGGAATCGTTAAGTGACTTATTTTCACCGTAATTGCGATATGTGGTAGCTTGTTGCTAATATATTTTAATGAATATTCATCTCCTGCGGACGCATTACTGAGTGATATTATTATATAAAATATGAATGTTAATGTTACTCTAGATATTGCTCCAGGCAGTTCTGTTACTTATATTGTCAGATTGTGAGAGGAAAAGACTCAATTGACATTTTACGCAATCTAGTCAATATAATCATCAGCATGCTCATTTCAATTACTCGGGGAGATGTTGTGATGGAGGCTTAAATGTGAGCTGCTATCATAGTATTTAGAATATTAACTCCGATTGATGCTTCAGAGTGTACAAATTGTTATTTGTTTGAAACTAGAGCTGGAGAGGAAACCTTAGGCTGAACCAGCTTAATATAAACTTTGCTCAGGTAGCCGAACTTTCGGGTAATACTTGCAAATGGTATTGAATTTCTCTAAGAGACGGGGATATCAAATGCATATTAGAAGATATTTTGTTGTGTACAGGATAAATCTAAAAATCTCTTGAGTAATAACTCCATTATTTAACTATAAGTATAGGTGGCGTATTTCTATCTCTAAAATTCAGACCTTATTGTTTTAACCCTCGAGTGAACTCAAGTTTATTCAATCATTTTAAACATTGAAAGGAAGCCACAGTTCAAGGTCGAAGTCAAGGTATTACAAAATGAGCGAGGTTTATGGTAAGCCGGAGGCGTTTTCGTGGAAACGGGCCGTGGGTGATCGACATAGGGCTTCCCAAATGAACCCCTAGAGAAAATATCTCTACGAAGGGTACGTAACATCAGTTTTCGTAGTTTTACATAACAAGCATTAAGCGGTGGTGGTTAAGACCTCTTCCAACCAATACCTTTATATAACCAATTAACGGTTTAAGTAATCCATTATGGAGGTATCTTTCGCGTCATCATTTCTTACAGTACATACTCTCTGGAAAATTAGCAATACCTGGCTGAGAATAACATGCCGCGAGGGACTATAATGCCCATGATGTCTACTTCGTCAAGATGTAAATGTCCTTCATCTTTAACTAACATTTTTTCTTCGGTAGGTTCATTGTACCCAGTATTCATTTAACTAATATACTTTATATTTTTATAATAGACTAATTCTAAAATCATCGCGTACACATCATTCTTTTCCCATTGCCAACTGTTGAACACAACCAGTACATAATACCTACCCTAATTCGAATACGTCTATCAGCCTCTTTTTAACGTTATACTATTTCTCTCTCTTTCTAAGAAAAGGAGTTATCTGCTGCCAAATTTTTGTTATTATACTCCCCAAGTAATGTTATAATTGTGCATATGAAAGTAACAACTATTCCAAAAAAGTCCTCGCATGAACGTATTTATATGTAAACAAACCACACCACGGTCATCATGCCAAAATCCGGTTCAGTCGGTGAGTTCAGAGCTCAATAAGTACTAATAGTGAGGCTACACGACAAGTAGCATTCCTAGAGCCATCAGAAGTTTCTTGATAAGATTTGAAGTGAAATTAGTCGCACAGCTTGGGAACAAAGGGACTTTTTTCCCGGAATTTGAAATCGGGAAGTCCGATCAATGAACAACCACGTCGTCTACCTGACTTGAGACATTTCTCTCTCAAATTTTCAGGCTGTATGGCGGGGCAGTACTCTTCGATATATAGGCATATAAAAAGGACTGTTTTTAGGAGTAGATGAAAACACGGCAAAAAATGCCTCCGCCACCCCTCCATCTACCATAAGCAATCACCTCTGTCAGCGACCAATATTATCGAGAACGGAAAGAATTTCCCGTACGTACAAGCGATTAAAATACTGGCCGCTTAATACAGATTTTACTGCACATAGAAAGCAGCAACAAGCAATTACTGCCCTCTAAATATTTAAATAAACAAAGAATCAATGCATTTTATGCATAATGAATTCAAATTGAAATGGTAATTAAGACCAGCATAGAAGAATATTGCTATGAAGCATTATTTATCAAAGGTAAGAAAATGAAGCTCTTGGGAATTAGTTATTATACTTTGGGACATACACCATGAATTCAAGAGAAACTCGGTAAAAATGATGCGCTATGGAAACTAAAAGAGCGGTAAATCGATTTTCCGTCCTTGAGGAACGTTTTAGCTCCAAAAATTCCAGACTGACATTTCATTTCGGCCATGAAAGCGAACGGGAAAAGTGAAAATATTTAGAAGCCTCCTCCCACATTGATTCTCCCCGAAGCGGCACAGAACTAGGACACGCCATATGAGCAAATAAAAGGCCCACGGAAAGCACATCCCACGCTCAATGCTATTCCATTACGCCCCACTCCTCTATTCCATTTCAACTATCCTGAACATTAGCGCTATTATGAGTGAGGGGACACCAAATGACAGTCCTGTTTTCACGGTTTTCCATACTTGTAACCAAGTATTCATGGCTTTGATCTATAAGCTGTTGCTGGAAGAAACATCTAAATATATAAGTAATAAATGATAAAGAGTTACATGCTTTTAAAACTTTTTTGGTAGAAGTATGAGGTAAAATTAATAGATCCTTCCGATAGGCCATTGATTAATGAATGAAACAATGACTGTATCGATTGATTAATGAATGAATCGATGACTAAATATTTAACTGCCATGAAGTACGAAGAAGCATTTAATGCTGCGGAAGAAATAAAAATTCTGAGTAAGATGCGCTCTACACGAATAAGTCACTTGTTATTCTTACGAATCAACAGTTTCCAAAATAACACTCAAACCATAGAAAAATGCAATATGATAATAGTGCAAATATAATTATGCATTTTTTTCGCGCGAAAACGCAATAATTCATTATCTCTGATATAAAACCTCATAAGTGAATATTCATTCCACATAAATGTTGATAAATACAATCAATTTCTCATAGAAACTGTTCATTTAGCGAGTTCAGCAAATGATTGAACAATCACCTGGTGAGTCGATACGTTGTGCGCTTAAACCTTTCCTCCGGTTACTTGGTTGTGTTAGTATTTGGATTGAGGTATTAGATTGGATGATGGGATATAATCTTAGTAGTCGTAACGCCTAAAAACCCAAAAGAACAAAGACTTTTAGAATAGTTTGACATGCTTATCAACGCATTTGGTTGTTTATAAGTTGTGAAAAAATAACGAAAAACTTGATAAAATATATCAGGAAAAATCCGCACTGAAATCTAGAAACCACGTAAAATGGCAGGCTTTAAGTTTAACTGACAAAAACGACATTGTACCAGGTTTTAAAGGCCACTCACTATCATTGGTCTTTCAGTCCAAAGATTAGCTGAATATCCCTCCTATCTAACCTGCCCTCTACTAGCTCCCTTATAATGTATTCGCTCTTCTTTTTCATACATTTCTTAGTTGACCTATTCATTGGACTCTTGATCATCCTTGCTAGACTTTCCAATCTATAATATCGAAAGATCAAGCTTAAACTAGGTGAAAGGACATCATAATGATCGACAAGACGTTAATAACTTCAAAAATTTATTTCAAAGTCTTCGAACGGTTTTGGCTGTCAAGCAATCATCTTGAAGATGGCTCGAAAGCTGCAACCAGCCGGTAACTTGGAAATAAATTGTGGAAGTCACAAAAGTTTTGTCGATCATTATTTCCAATGTACTTTACCTTCAATTATACTTCTTACAAAGTCATTGTTTCTTATATTGTGGCCGGTCATTGGTTGACTTTTAATAAAAGGAGGACGTTCCAGGGAACAAAGTTCCGTTTGGTACATGACGATAGCCGATCGCGACGATTTCTGTTACCACTAACGCTCATACGAAAACCGCTTTTGGCTGCGTTTCACTTCATTTCTCAACTTGGTGGTCACTGGCTGCTACGTTTGATAGTTGGCTATTGTCAACTGTTGCCGTGTCTAAATCGAAGTCACCCTATATTTAGTAAAGTTGTATTTTGATAACACAATCTTGTTAACTGCATAAATAAATTTAGCAACAATTTATTCAATGAAAGTTGAAACTCATACCATTTTCAACATGTAATGTCTTGTCTTGGGCGAACTTGGATCCTTTCCGCCTATGCAGATGGATGAATGGAGCATCTAAAAACATTATCTACCCTTATCTACTGATTTCTTGAATGGCAGTGGTATCCAAATTCCAAAGAAATATCACATAACTAATGCATTCCCTACTTGCTTGCTAGGGCTTGATGCGACCCAAACGACGTAATAGCGTGCGATCCTAGCGATGTCCAACGATGTACCTCCAATTTGTAAATCTACGATCTGGAATATGCTTTTCTGATAGTTTTCAACATGGTTTTCTCATCTTACGTTCTACTGTAAACTTCCTCGCGTCGGATCCTACACGTCCAATTTGATCTTCACCACCCATCGTCCGCGCCTCATCCAAGTGCCTTTATTTTCTCCTATCCAGATTTTTACCGGTCATAATGCTCAGCTCTGATCCATACAGCTAGCATATTCTCACTCGAATGTCTTCAGGTTAAAGGCAGCTAGACTTCCTATTTTACGATTCGTCCACCGTTATCAGGTTTAAACTTGACTTCATCAGGGTCTGACAACGATGGACGACTCATACATTTAAACGTCGGCCAAGATGGAGAGTTTGACCTGGGAGAAAGCCGAGTAAACTTCAACATCTCACTTTGGACGTTTCTTGCTTGGTGATCCTTCTGCAGGAGAAGAGTAAGCATACTTTTTTGTCTCCCACTTATTTCATATATCTATATGTACTCAGTGGGAACACTACTGCGGCACGGTCGAAAGGTGGAAGGCTACAGATAGGGTCTACATCTACATCTACATAATACCCCGCGAGCCATCGTTTCGGCGTGTGGCAGGGGGTGTTAGGTCACCAGCCGTGTAAATGTGTACAGTCACTTCATAAAGTATCGCGACACTTTATGCTAGCGGTTTGTATAGGTCGGCTTTCGAAGCTAGAAGTACGTTGGCTATCCTGAGCCATCTCTGTTGACTATGAGCATTTCCAGGTACAGTATGATATTTATTGAAAGTCAAGAGGGACATATCCACCAGAGATAGTTCAGGATAGCCAACTTATTTCGAGCTACGACATCCGACCTATACGAACCGCTAGCGTAGTGTTTTGCCATACTTTATGAAGTGACTGTACGTTATTTGGAGATGAAATGACGTGTACTATAGGATTGTATTTAGTGGAGCTTAATTTTTATTATGGTCGCTTATTGTTCGCGGAAAGAACAAGTTTTTCTATCTATCTTTTCCGCAGAGTATCTCTTTTATTTTATCGCATCTGTCAGACCGAGAGATGTAGTAACGAGTCATGATAATATTCTCTATGTTGCTCTGAAAAATATCAGTTCTGAATTTATCAAGCAAAATATGCCTAGCGTGTAGCCTCCGAGTCTCTAGGGGCTCCGACCTTAATTCCTCTAAAATTCGTGAGACACTATATATAGGCTCGTAGCAGTTTTTAACGAAGCGCACTGCTTTCCTTTGTATTTTATTAATTTTTTGGTTAAATCTATTTGACCAGGGTCCCAAATGCTCGTGGTGTATTCGAGGTGTGGCCTAACCAGAGCGAAGTAGTAGAGTCGAGGGGAGAGGTCTAGGATTTCGGAGACGCACCCTGAGGGGTGCTCTTCAAGTCCCGCCATCGTCGCTTGGACACCACCGCCGACTCCTCCGCTCTCCTCGTCTCTTCATCTCCCACCCACGGTTCTCTAAACCCTTCTTTGCCCACTTCCAACCCTCCCGAGGCCCCATGGCCCATCCACTCCTCTCCCACCCCACTCCTCCGCTTTCCTTCAGCCCGCAGGGTCGCTTCCCTTACGACGCAAACAAGGGCCAGTCGCCCTCGCTTAGCAACACAAACCTTACCCTTGCCCCAAACCCTCTCATTCCCTCCATTGTTCCTCCCCACTCGAAAAAACGAAAGAAAAACCTCAACTTTAAATCCAGCGCCCATTACTTTAATTCTCTACGCGCCCTTCAATTCAAATTATTATACACAATTACAGCTTAGTTCCGAGGGCTTGTTTTTCGCTGTCACAAATCACTATTAAGGGAAGAAAAAGACAGGTTAATGGTAAATTAACTGGTTCCAAAGGAGAGGAAAGGACGGCAAAGCAGAGGAATTACACATCCTAAATATTCTTATATTTTGACACTCGCTGAGAAAATTTTCCTGGGCTTAAATATATGAATCATTACGATATTACAGCTGAGAATCTACCACTTTTAAGTTTCCGGCACAGAACTTTTTCAACAACTTCAAACAGGCCAAGTTAAATAATGCCAACTGAAAGACATGACTGCAAAAATTAATCGGATCAAAACTTAAAGAAAAACGGCATAGCATCTCTGATCGGTGGCGCTAGTTAAATGGCATGTCATTCAAAGATTATAGAATAAACGTGAATTGTACACCTCCTCTCTGAAATTGCATGAAAAAGAGAATAAGTGAAAACATTATACATTAACCTAAATCATATCAATTTGTGTTGAGGATGCATGAGGTTAAATTTTGAGTCGATTGCTTACAATCATAAGTCAAGCATAAATGAATAAATGAAGGAATTGCAGTTGAAGAAGTTCCAAACTGCAAGCCTATTTTTATAACGGCGAAGCCGTGGAATTGGGCAGAGTTAGTTACGAAGAATTAAGCCCATGTTTTCTGCACTGCTAGTTTTGCCTTTAACTTCGCAAGTTTACTCAACGTCCATTCTACATTTTTCATTGTCATTTAAAATCTTAAGTGCACTTTCAACTGTTATGATAATTAATTTTTTACCCTTGAAATTGGGCCATATTCATTGCATCGCTCTGAATGCCTCGATGGCTGCACCCCGCAGTTCTGAAAGTCCCATAGTACAAGAGAATGGGAGATGACTCTCAAGAGGGCAAAGAGAGATAAGAGACATCCTATAAAATGGAAGAGAAGAATCGAGTCAGCTCCCGTCCTTGTCCGAAGATTGAAAAGATGTGTGCGTCTCCGCCATGGGACACCAAAAAGGGTCGGGTCGCCGAGATAAAAGCTCTCTCCCCTGGCTCTCATTGCCAGAGGGGCCGGGCGGGAGGAGAGGCATTCTGCACGTGCGGGAAGGGCTATTGACGTAACGCCGGGATGGTGGAGGAGGGAGGGGGGAAGCGTAAGAATAAATAGGGCTGATGATTCTTCCCAAGGTGACGCAATTATTCCTCGCAAAGGATACACCCTCACCGTAAAAATATAATAAACTAGAAGATTTATTGGCTGGTGAAAACTGAAACATTTTGGTAACGGTTATCGAGTCATACCAAACAAAGGATGGGGTTTAGGCGTCTATCATACACATTTTGCATATATTCACGTTAACGTGTTTCACAAGGCCAAGCTGGGCAAGTCATTTATAGGCTCAATCATTACAGAATCGGGTAGATAGTGTCGTGAAAAGAATTTATTGTTATTAAAAAAATAATTCATCAAACAAAGATATTGGCTGTTTTCAGTAGTATTTTAAGCAAATATCGCATCATTTAAATGATTTATTCAGCAATAATTTATCATAGAACCATCACTATGCCGCTGCAGTTTCTCTTGAAGAGCTTTGTTTTTGACGACCCAACGGAATATTGACCGATTGAATATGGTCAATTTCGCATATTAATGTAATAATCATATCCCTGCGCTAACTTCGAATGGTTCTATTAACACCCTTCTTTATTAATGGCAATGAATGGATGGTGGCAGAACGAAGGGGGCTTAAGTTGTTACATTCGCTTATTAGTTCAATTAAATAATCATGCGTAGGCCACTGGAGTTACTACTATGATTTCATCAAAATGCACGTTAAGTATTTATCTAACAGAATTTTAATAGTAAAGACAGAGGAGAAACAGTAGTAAACTTTGTCTCACTCATTTCACCTTTCCCTCCTAAATAAATAAAAACCAGATACCTAAAAATGTAACCGAGAGCTTTTATACTCAAATTTGTCAATATAATCCTCAAATATTTTCAAGCAGAATTTCACGTCTGAGTCGCACAGATATTATGTTGAGTACGTTTAGAATCATCGAATTTAAAGGAACGAAGATTGAAAATTGGGCCAGGATTATTCAAAAACTATCACGGCTACTTAAATACGCGTCTTCAATAGCCGAAAGAAAACAATTACTTGAAAATAACATTGAGGGACATGGGGAATAATATGTGGCTCCATAAAACAAAAATATGAACTCGGGGCTAATATCACTCTCTCTCTCTCTCTATCATTCCAAATGTCCTGTAATTGCTTAAAAGCGGCTTGGGGGCTGGTGGGAGGGTGTACAGCAGGAGAAGGAATGAAGGGAGTAAAGTCTATAAGGCTAGACATGATTAAGTAGAAAAACAGTGACGTCGGGAGATACACCCGGAATGTCTCCAAGGCACCTGCACTCCTCTATACTTCGTAATTTTTTTTTATTCGGTGGCTTGTTGATTTGGATGAAAAGATTGTGGCGACCTCTGCCACGACAAACGATCGAAACACATCAGGAAGTCCCGGAAATTAGTTGAGATGTCCAAGTACTGAACCACGAGGCAAGGTCGAAGTTCACTCGAACATAAAAACGAGCACGGAAGTCGTTACATCCTGGTGCGGGACAGTTCAGACCGGGAACGATAAAAGAAACTATTCTCTTCTGAGTGATTTGCTCGTCTCTTCATTCCATTCTCACTAAAGTTTCCGATCCGAGTCCTCTCACTCAACTCCAATCAAGTCTATTTATCACCGCAGGACAAAGAAAAGCTAATATGATTCAAAAGTTAATTACAGTAATAACTGTTCACGGTTGGAGTTTACAGCATTTCATAAATGTAATTGTGCAATTTCACTTTTATACGGCATTTTAGATAATTTTAGTGTATAAAAAGTACGTACACATCAGTCGTTGACACTCATCTTATTCAAGCAATAACATTTACCCCTCTATTTTAAGGTTCATCACGGAGAAATTACTGCAGTAACATTTTTTTAAATAGAAAAAATATTTATCAACGCTTTTCTTAAGTCAGATAACATTTTTAGCTTAAAATTATTTCATTTGGTGTGAAATAACAGTAATATTAAAAGACAGATATAATATCTTTGAAATACTAAATTCATAGCCTATTTCCATAAAGATAGAAAGCGATTTAAATCTATTTCCGTTCTCATATTGAGCAAAAAAGTTAAATGGGAAAAATATAATATATTGCGGAGAAAAACAGATGTGTTTACTTAGTATACTTACTATAAATCTGAGCATTAATAAAAATATTTCATGGATCTTGGTCCCACAAGTAAGAGGCTTACTTTAAGTGACTACCATTCACAAATCATGCTGAATAATTTATAAGTCCGCATTGTCAACGAACGAACGGAATTTAAAAGCGAAAAACTACTAAAATATAAAGATTATTATATATCGTCACCTCCAATGCACAATTATGGAAAGAGAATTTTGAGAGTTGTAGGCATATAACATTTCGCAGGTAAAATTGTTTTACTTGGGTAAAAAAGGGTATTAAGGGCATAAAAGATAACGCCATCTTTTGAAACATTACTCTTTGGTAATACTTTTATCATCATGTATCGTATTTGCGGTGACGAGTAAGGCCTCTTTTATTTCTTTTGTCTTCATAAATCAAAAGTTGTTGTCTAAGAGGCCTTTATCAATTTTCCGAAACTATTCAGCTTATTTTCATGTAATTTGAACTGATTGTACACCAAGATCAGAGTTTTGTCACCTTTACGTCGGTCGGTCTTTCTTTTTTTCGTTACTGCATTTATTATTATGTTCTTCTCAAATTCCTCTGTCATCTTTCCCACCTATTTTCCCACCTACGTCTATTTCCCACCACCTTGATTTCACTCCTAAAGATACCATGTCCTCGGTCGTCATCTTCTTCCACCTACTCCCTTTTTTCATCAGATGATCCTTAAGCGTGTATGTCCTTAGTAGATATTTTTATGCTTCCTTACCAAAAGTTGTCCGTATCTTCTTAATCTATTAACATCTCTTCGTCGTGATCTCTGATATCATGACACTTTCTTTTTTCTCATAAAGATGACAACCTTATGAACTTATACATATTATCTGTATTTTTCCTTCTCCAGAAATTCATCAATTCCCTCGCAGCAGAATTCAATCTAGATATTCTCAATCTTCCGGTGTTCCTCATGATTTGTTATCATTTGTCATAAATAATTTTTATACTTTCCGGCCTCATATGCGGTTCTTGGATTCTAGTATTTTCTGCTTTCATCGTCACTAAGGTCTCTTATCACCGTCGTGATCCATGGCCATCTTGTGTCCCTTTGATCACTCACCAGTTGCTCTTCTACAACTGACGGAATCATCTTTTCCAATGCATTTCATCTACTCATTGTCACTTCTCTCTTTTTATCAATCCGGTTTGTGATTGTATGTCAAAACAATAAACAAGGGAAGAGAAAAATGGAGTTTCCGAGTTACTATACAAGCCGAATGCATAAAATATAAATACAAAACCTGGATTTACTCTGAGTTAGAGCAAGAATCATTAACAGGAGATAGAAGAAGAGAGCACAGAAACCGACATCATGATAAATCGTATTTGAACGGAACCAATTGATGTAGAAGTACAAATTTACCCACTCCCTTCTGAAAACATTATCCTCCCCTGCTAAAAAATTCTGTATACGATAGTTTCCTTATAAATACTTCTACAGAATTTCTTAAAAAGTTTTGTAGATATTCCTTAAAGTATTGAAACGCCATTTTATGGAACTAACTACGACGTTCTACAGAATACCTTAGGATGTTCTGCAGACTACCTTAGGACGTTCTGTGGTCAACAGTAACCTCACATACTTCTGTAGAGTTTCCGAAGTTCTACAGAACAGCTTGTAAGGAGTTAATTTGCTCTGCAGAAAATAACTCTACAGAACATATGTTCTGAAGAGTCAGGCTCTCATGTTCCGTACAGATCCTTAGAAAAGGAACTAGTTCTGAATAAAAGGAGTCAATTTCTGTAGAATTCCTCAAGTTCTACAGAACAGCTTTCAAGGAATTTTTAGCAGAGCCTTCCCTAGCTATATATTTCACGGATTTTCTACGACAGGGTCCGTCTCCAGCGTCTCCGTCCCCTGTCTCCATTCCATTCTTTGATTCCCATTCTCTTGGGATCTTTGCCCCATCAAACATCTTGCCTCCAACTTATTGCAGGCTTCTCTCTCTCTCACATCACTGTGGGAATCCATTCTAAAATTTGTACCGGCCATCTTATGCTGTTAATCCTTTTCAAATGACCCAGCCATAAGAGTTTCTTCTCGGTTTATTTTTATATCGGTGGTTGTATTCGTATTACGATAAATTATTTCACTTCTGACTTTTCAACATCGTTTAAAGGGGTTCTTATCGGTTGACTAATGCTTAAGTCAATTATTCTCCGTCATATCCCTCCTTTCATCTCTGTATGGGGTAATATTTTGAAGAATAGTTTTATACAATCATTTCTTTTCTCCGCCTCCTACTTGCATACTCTGTGCTACATACTCTTGCACATGAAAAAAATATAAAACCATGGTTTGGAGGCCAAACAGCAACACATCAATCACACAGCGGATCACCACAAATTACGATTCGGATCTTGGCGCCGTTTGACGGCTGAATTCGTCGCTCAAGAGTTCACGTGCAGATCAGGGAGACGAGCGAGCAATACACTTTGAAAGAGGAAGAGGAGAGGGAGAGAGAGAGAGAGAGAGAGAGAGAGAGAGAGAGAGAGAGAGAATGGACCCGTGCAAAAGCGTCAGGACGTGATCTCGTGCGGAAAGGTGTGAACGCGAGGTGACGTGACGCGTTGCGGAGGCGATGGTTTCGCGGGGCAGGGAGGAAAGAAGAGCGGGGGGTTGGGGTGTGTGGGGGGGAGTCGGGAAGAGGAAGGGGAAAGGAAGAAAGGCAGCAGATTCGCGAGAACCCCATTCTCCCTCCCCTTAACCTCGGCTCACTCGAGTTGGCAGTTGGTACACACAGGCACGGATCAATGCAACTCCCAGGCTGGGAGGGAGGTTCGAGGTTAGCGGGCGAAGCGACGTTGGGCCCCCGATGCCGATGACCACCCGCAACGCAGTATCGGCATGCGTGTTGCGTATACACAAGGATATTACGGTACGCATCGACGGTGATGGTACGGCCCAATAAGTCCTTTTTTGTTGGAAAAGTAATAACTACATTTTTAAAATTTATATTTAAATTATTTAAAATAAAAAAGATTGTATATAAATGTATCATTATTTGTCAACAATTTGAAGAATGGCTTGCTGTACACTCCACTCTCCTCTCTTCCAACCGCGGCGTACTAAAATTATTATTTAATTGTAAGTCCTTCATAAGGTAATTGGGTCAGTCAATTAAGTCAGGTTTTATTCTGGACCATTCTCTGTGATTCTTACCATTTGTACATCTTACAATAATTTTTTTCCGTTTCCATTTGGCTGTTGAACACCAAAATGTATACAATAAGTTTGTCTCGTCTTCTTTTAAGTTTTCACTTATATAAATATAAAATAATATAGATACTATTGAATGTATACTCCGTGTATGAGGATTAAGAAGAAACAGTGATTGGAAAGAAAGATGAAAGAGATCTTAGGCGTGGTGGTGGAATAAAGGAAACCCCAGGATGAGATAAGGAGGAGGCAGACTATGAGACTGGAAGAGGTAATAAGGGGAAAGGGTTGCAGGTTGAAGGGAAGTCCATGATTGGGGGAAGGATTTTAGGTAAGCGAGGTTGAGGAAAGATGAGAAAACGTTTTTCGGAAGAGATAAAAAGGGGTCGAACGTCCGTAAAGGTAAATAGAGAAATATTTCTGTTAAATGGGGCCGTATACATGTGATATAGAGTGGATTATTACTGACTTTCATTTGATCCTAATTTAGCTAGTAGAATACTATTAAAAATGAAAAGTATTTTAAAAAAGGAACTATAATTTTTGTCGAAGTAATACCGCAAGATAAACACCATGGTACTGATTTTTCAATTTTAATATGATTTCCTCTTCATAAGAAACTGTAGTTATTTTATTCAACGGGTATCAAATTTATTAGGTTCTATTAGATTAACATATTGACTATGTGTAACAACTAAAATACTTCATTCGGGGAAAGTGGATACGAGAACGTTACAAAATAATTTATGAATACTTGTTTTTCAATATAAAGTAAACTATTTTTTCTTTAACTCCAAGAAGTATTTAAATCATAAATAATTATTCAAATTATATATAAATATTATTTAAATACATAAATAATTTTAATAATGTCAAGTACGTTTGAAGTGAAGGCTTCCGCCGAGATGCCCAGATTGTGAAGATTTTTTTAGGTTTTCTACCATGTAAATTCAAGTTCTTCAAAGAAAATATTGACAGCATACAAGAAAACCTCTTTACGTCTGATGTTAAGAGATCTGAAGAAGCTGGCTTGAACTCTGGTGTGGTAATTGTCGAAGAACATGAATCAACGCGGTGTAAAAGCTGAAAAGCCGTCTCCGTTGCCATGAAGACTCACATTAAGGTGGAAACTCACGTTATAGCCAATATTTACTGGTGAATACCCTTTTACTGCATCAAATTTGAAAAACAATTCTCGATTAAAACATCAGCACCATAGTATCTGACGCACTGAGAAATCAGTAATAGCCTCAGCAATTAGACCAAGGAGAAGAGAATACAGTAAATAAGGCCAAAATCATCCTCTGACCTAGTCAATCGTGAGTTTTTTATTGAACGGAGTTCAGCTGTGAAACATAACGCAATGAATATATACATATATAACTAACCAATGCTATGATGATTATATGGCCAAAAGCTCAAGATTATATTAAGATGAATGAGTTTTTCTCACTGCTTTCTGAGTTTAAGTGCGCAATTAAGCCTACTTTGTTCAACCACGAACAATATGACATCTGTTGAGGTCTTGCTTTAGTTACATATTTAATATAATAATAACAGATTTATGACTACCTTAAAATTATGAAACAAGCGTAGGTATATGAGTGTATTTTACCATTAATTTTTTTGGTGAGTTCTGTTTACAAAATTCAAAAATATTAATACCTTTTCTTTTGTCTTCCAGGTAAGTCTCCATTGTCACTGGAGATCAGTTCTATTTTAGACTTGGATGATTTGCCTTAACTTCGACAAAGGTAAGAAAAATGGTGAACCAGAAAAATTTCCAAACCCCTTTTGACGCAAAAAATCGATGCTATTGCATTTGGGCACGTTTGCTTCTATATGCATTGCATTTTTAATATGTACTGTATTTTTTGTAATTTTATCAACTGTAACTAAAAGCAGTTAGCATGAAAATGACAATGGTTTTTATTGCTTTTGTCACAACGAAGGGTGACTTAAACTGAACTCTGAGAGCAGGAATGTTCCGTGCTTCTGGGTAATTAATTTTACCATTAGGAAATTCAAGAGTCTTCGGAGAGAAGGTATTTGCACGAAAGGCGTAGAGAGTAATTCAATTCTCAAGAAAAAAGAATTGAATCAGCTTTTTTCTTGCCCTCATGTCAGCTATAACTATATTTTCGTTAAATATAAAAAAGTTTTTTTTAACGACAATTTCTATTACCTGGGGTTTCTTCACGATAAAAATTTTAGAAATTGAGCGATGATGATAAAGAAAAATTAAATGGTACATTTTCCGGAATGAGCTATGGCTACAAGTAGTACCTATATGAAGTCAAAAACCGTACTGAAAATATCAGGTTAGCATCAAGGGTATAAACTCACACTCGCTAGATCGAAGGACATGGAAAAATTGCTAGAAATATATAGACCTGATCCTTTTTGAAATGCCCAGAATAGAAACAATATAACTTGCAGTCTAAAATGGAGCAACAGCCGTGAAGAGAGTTGAATATAAATTTATTTTGAATATAATGTTATGAAGCACATTGAATTACTCCTTCAGAATACGTGTTATGTAAATCAAAATTGTTATACTCGTATCTATTTAATTTTCACAAGCCAATACCACAAAAAATTAGTATGAGGAGAAAACTCACTTCTAATCTTGTTAAAAAAAAAGCTGGCATCCTCGTCACGCAATTTACTATCCTTATTTACTATGGAAAATGAAATACGCTCTTTAGTTAGTTATTTTTTCATTTTTTCCAGCTTCCAGCAGCATAACAAGTGTCCTTATATGCGCGAGAAATAGTTCGAGGGTATGCAGTTGGTAGAAAGAGTGCAATAAAGAATATTCATACAAAGAATCATATTTGCAAATGAATATTGAACGCCATGCACTGCTATTAGAAAAAGAGAGCAAATTTAAAGCATGCCAAGAGGCAGAGACAAAAATATTCTTTCCTAAAATTCACTTTAGATCCCCATTCGGTGAAGATTTCACCGATATGGGGTTCTCGGCGTCACAAGAACCCCTCCTCCGTAAATCTCGGGGTTAAAACCGCTTGAGACATTGACTTTTTTTGGCACCGAATTATTGGACTTCCTTTCTCGTCAGAGAGCTTTCTCAAGCCGAGGGAGCGGCACGAGGATTTACACGGGATTAAACGGAAGGAAGGGAAGAGGCAGACCTTGGGACGGGAGAGCGCTCGAGGACCGGGAGGTTAAGGCGAGGCCGAGGGATGGATAGATAAGGCCCCAAGAAGGAGCGTTCACTCTACTCCGCGTCGCCTGAAGTGCTCGCCTTCAGCTCCGAACAAGGCTCGCGATCCAACCTCTGACGCACGCAAAGGCATGGCTTTTATTTTTATTTCAACGCGGACCCTCGGAGGTATAAATTAACAATACTTTTTCAACGAGAACTACGTACGTTTATTGAATTTTATCCTTGACATGTTTCTCCACAGTTATAAGCAACATGACGCGATCAAATTGAAACGATATTTGGGTCTGAATTTGAAGATTTTATCAGCAATTAGAGTATCATCTCTCTAGTGAAAAGGGCCGGTTAAGACTGAGTAATTACGGAAATTTTAGCTTATTGCCAGGGAACTCTTCTTCATAAAATGTTATTTTTCGACGATGACACTTTAAGAGGCCTGACGATATCCAGTGAATTAATTGCAAATGTTGGCATTAACACTGTAGTGATGCACTGACGATCTCTGTTGAGACGAATTAAAGCGGAAAATAAAAGCGGAGTGATTAAAGGAAAAGCTTAGGCTATTAACAACAACAAATCTGCTGAAAGAAAATAATACTTTCCGGAGAACCACCAAGTCACGAAAAATGGAAATAAATACACGGGTAAAAAAAATCCGGTGGAAGTAAAAATAGGCGGAGGAACACGCCCACCGCCAGTTGACTGCCGTGTTCAGAAAAAATCTGATTGGCTGCCGTTGCTCGTAGAGTTTACATTCTGCTCCCAGCAAATTCCCGTATTTTGTATCCAGTTAGGTACACTTCTTTCAGCTAACGTCGATTATATTCCAGTATATTAGATCTAGAGCTATAATGATAAATAATCTTAAAAAATTGTGATACAATAGAAGAAGTGATTTTACGAGAAATATATCGTACGAGATGAGCTAGATCATGTGAAATACCGTTGGCTTTCCTATTATTACACAATGGTTGATTATGGTAATAGGGGAAAATAAGGTCGATTAAACATTTTAAGGAACACGCCGAAGCATCAAGAAACTCAAATAAAGCACTTTATACGCATAAAAATGCGTAAGGTTTTGGATTGATTTTTTTTCTTGCTGCCGGACGATTCTGTTGGCTCGTATGTCCCCGGAATCCCGATAGGCTGCTGAGTCTGTCATCAGGTTTTCCAGGGACCTGACCAACAGAACTTGACATACACCCATGCCCTGGGTGGTTAAAAACCCACCCAGGCGGGACTCAAACCCGCGACCCTCGGTTTAGCAGGTGAGGACTTTACCCCGCCGCCACCGGGGCCGGCGGAGTAAAGTGAGGTACGAAGTAAACATTGATCAGAAGGTATGCAGTCAACATGGTTTTGTGAACAAATCAGGGACCCTCTGATAGATAAAGACGTAAATAAAGCAAGCGTTGAAGGAGGCTGTAAGGAATTAAGCTGGCAGAGATATAAAAAGATACAATCGCATGGAGTTCAATTGATTAAAAGAGAAAAACTATCTTATAGATGTTACTAAGCGTTCCTTGACAGGGACTATGCATTATTGGAGAAAGTACTCCGTGCATATTTTTGAGTTCCACAAGACACAATTTATTAAAACTGTACTACCGGTTACACCGAAGATGGCATCATTTGGTACATACGTATCACAGTTTTGAAAATTGACTCCGATAGATGATGGGTGGAATTTTGCCGACATTGCAGTTTCTGGAGGTAAAGAAATTCCGAATACAATAATTGCAACCAATAATACTACACTAACTTTTCTCCACGAAAGCCAAAGACTTTGCTGAAAGTGAAATAATGAATTCAAATAAATAGAAAATCTACATCTAACCTAAAAGCCCAGTCATGGATTTTATGTCCTTCATGACTAAGTTAGGTAATTTATTTCGAAATCACAAATCTAAGCAAACTCAAGGAAAATAGTTATAGAATGCAAAAAGGTAAGCAATTAATTAAAAAAAACTGAACAATTTCACAAACCCATCACGCTCAGTACTTGAGACTCAATAATTTTTTTTGGGAACATTTAGTGAGAGCATGGAGCGTGAAAATTATTACTAATCTCATTTACAAGTGGAGTGATAACAAGGTTCAGGCATTTCAAGAGGTTCTTGCGAAAGAAACGGACAACGATACAAAGCTGTTGTCTCTGCCTGAACGCGAACTATCGTGGCAAATCAAAATTGCGCGTGTTGGATGAGACGGCGAGACAAATATGAGCAAAAATGTCGAGGTTTATTGGGAAGAGTGAAGAAAGGAATGGAACCGTATTGCTCGCAAAATTGACACACGCTTGGTTGGGGGAAGGATAAGGGAAGAGAGGAGTGCAGGAGAGGGGGGTCCTGGAAGCCATTTTCAAACCAACCTTTTCCATGGCCAAGGCGATCTAATTATTCGGTCCATAGATGGCCTCTGCCGTCGCAGGAGAGGAGCCCTTAAAAGCAAAATAACGCAATTTGAAGGGAGTATCGAGTTACTGTCCTCGGAAACTTCCAACTCCCTCCCACCGCCCCCCCCCCCATCCATCTCCCGGCCATTTCCCACATGGCTCCACGCAGCCTCCCAAACCATCAATTCCCACCCACACTAAACCCAGCGTCGTTCTTACTTACTATCTCCTTACCAAGAAAACCTCCCTGCCCTACGCCCTCGCACTGCTTCCCGTGCCTAGCCACGCCCCAACAAATAAATTCACGATGACTTCAGGGAAAGAGATGAGGAATATGAAGACGGAGAAGGGTCGCAAAGAAAATGAAAAGAATAGAGGAAAGAATATTGGATTCAGTTTCACCTGGGGACGCTCTTATTGAGCTAAGTGTCCTCAGAATTCATCGCTCGCCTCGACTGATTCAACCCCCGCCCCTGTTAATTACGACTCCATAGCGAGCTCTTTCTATGCAAGCCCTATCAAATAATCCAACTCTTCTGTCGAGTTGTGTCTACAGTTATCAATTAATGATGTTAATGATCGGCAGAAGGGTATACGACCCCGATAAGACACTTGACCTCGTGCCGTGAACAGTAATCTTATCTTTCACCAACGCTCCTCCATCGTTTCGATGAACGTATTCAGAGATTGGGTTTGCACTGATATGATCATTACATTGATTTTCCAAACACTACCATCAACAGTCACCAACTGGTAAATTGCTTTATTGCCGCTCCACGCTTATTTCTTATTTTTCAATCAAACAATCTACACCATTTTCCCGATAAATTGATATTACCTTGGTCTTTCATGGTGATCTTTTCATTTACTTTTCTTGATGCTTTTCTCATCCGATTCCTTTTTAATGTGTCCAATTACTTTTTTCTCCGAAAAGAATTAATTAACTCACCTTCGTCGGCGAAACAAAATTGCTTGATGGAAGAAGATATCATTACTTTTCGACTATTAGCTGATTGGCTTCGTTGCTGCATGGGCCCTGTCTTCAACTTGTTATTCATTGTGCTATGTGAGCAAATATTTATCAAGAACATTGATTAACGCATGGAAGTTAGGAATTTGTTTATTTCCTTAGCTAACCGCGATTTTCCAACTATTTACAACCCGAATACTTGCAATTCCTCGGCAAACCGATGTTAAAGAGTATGACGGATGAGATTGCAAGGTTGTTTAATTCACATTCGTCACCATGAAAAATAGGATAAATCTGTATTTATATTATCCCTGAGTTATTCATGACAATTCAGGTTTACTAATCCATAATACCCTACAACTGACTTGCCGCACGAAATATTAAGTGTGCGGGAAAGTTGTTTGGACGGACCAGGGAATTGAAAAATATCTAATGTCTGATATTGCCTTAAGTGTTTTATTTATTATTTACATTAAATAAAGCCCAATATTGAAAGATGGTAGATTTCAGCCCCACTAGCGAAGCCTCATTTTGCAATATCGTATTTTTCCGTCACATTCATTGACATGACAGATGCTGGGGTAATCGGAATAACCCTACTACAAGAGTTCATCCTGCAGAAGGAAGGTTTGGTGAACAAAGTTTTACCGCATGTTTCAAATAACCCAATGCAGTAAATTACCAGGGATATATGTTATTTGGCCTGTATAACTTGAACCTCCCAGCTTCTACAGCACCAACTCAACGCTTAACAATTTAACCACATGGTATCTGATGAATTTTACTGTCCTAATTCACTTTCCTCAACTACAGCTAAATATGATAAGTCCCATTATTTTATTACAAATAAAATAGAAGTGCCATCATCCTACAGGTCTAAAAACCCAGTGTTCTCGGACTGGAGTGGACTACATCACATTAACATTCCAATGTGCGTCACAATGGAATTTTATTTGCTGAAGCTCTTCCAAACGACCTCTAAAAGAGTTTCTAATCGTAAATTAATGAAGGAAGTATACAAATTTCACAAACAGCAGAAAATTATTAAGGATGTTGAATATGATGAACGCTTAAAAGAGCCATGTTTTACTTCTACTGCCAATTGAGTTATAGACAGCGATATTAATTTAAGAATAATATATCAACAGTTCGTTCACTGACATCGATATAAGGCTAGTAAAAAGATAGTAGTGAAGATAAATAAATAATTAACAATGACATGTCCTAAATTCCATTATAGATCAGAAAAACAAAATAACTCGAAAGATAAACAGAAATTCTATTCACATTATATTCTCGATATTAGTTGTTAGGGTTTACTTTTTTATTAAGTTGATAATGCTGAAGCTACTAACTATTCAGTTGATAATGCTGAAGCTACAAACTGTTCAGTTAATAATACTGAAGCTACAAACTATTCAGTTGATAATGCTGAAGCCAGAATACGAAAGCCGCTGTGGGAAAAATCGGCACAAGTTATTAAAACCCCTTAGAGAAAAGTGAGAATGAAGCAGTTCTCTCAAGACTATTGCACATGACATTGTTGTTTCCAAGGCATTTTATGTCAAATTCACGTCTCGCAATGAGCTTAACCTTCCCTTCTCAGATTCTTCATTATGAATGAAATATTTTGTTAGGTTTATATTTAAAGCCACTCACCGCGATCATGTCCCTAAACACATAATGGCTCCTTCCAAAATATGAAATTTTCCAAGGGTGTATTACACAGACGGGGATGAAATAAACTTGAATCACTGGTACTGTATGAGGCTCGAGTGTCTTCGTTGGAACGGGCTGAAAGCGAGAATATCAACGTTATTTTCCTGAAAACCTCTACCTCCAAGCTATCTAGCTTAGGGTCTCCACCCCTTCGAGCCCCGTCCATGTATTTCTCAAAACACTTTTTTTGAGTCTCCCGCGGCCTTCTCTAAGGAATAAGTACTTGAATGTAAGTCATAAAATTTCCTCCACTTTTCCAAATTTACTTAGGACTTCGTATTCTCTCCAAGAACCTTGTGAAGGCGATGAAACAGTAATATACCCTTCCAATAGACAGTGACATTTATGTGTGACAAAAAAGACACAAACAATCAGAAACTCTATAAAAACTAATAGAAGAAGAAATCACCGCTTTTAAGACGCCATGTCGTTGCTGCTAGTATAGTTCCAAGTTATGAAAAGTATATGCCATTGGTTTAAGTACACACTTTTCCCAGCTGCCTCGAGCTAGCGTCATCAAAGAATTTAAAAAGACAATTCAGGTACAATTCGGAGCTCCAAGTATCGCTCACAGAATACGTTTACAAATATATTTTTCGAGAACAGGATATGAAGACCAGTTAGTCTAAAACCTGGTTATTCCATATTTGTATGACTATACCTATTCAAAACAATTTTTTTCCATTCTACGGCGTTTTGGACCTATCAGCCTCGAATGAAATGAATTATAGGATCCAACTGTCATAAGGCAAAGTAGAGGAAAAGGTAATTCGATAAAGGATGAGAGTATTATAATTGCAATCTTAGTTTTCGGGCTTTTTCAGCAATGTTTACTATTACCATCAGTTTTCAGCAGCATAAAGTATTTTTTGAATAAACACCTCGTTTTGTATTTCCTACTAAAAACGTTGTGAAGAGACTTCAGACGTCTCCTAATGACGTTCTCTGTCGGAAATACGAAACAATATGATTACTTAAAAATTACTCTACGCTGCAAAAAACCCAGAAATGGTTGATAGTAATATCATCGCTATACTTACGCATTGTCCTTTTAAGGCTTTGAATACAAAAATTAAGCACAGATGCAAGTGCAATAAGCATAAAAGGATAACTATTTGCTTTACATTTTCAATCATTAAAATGAGTAGAAAGTGATATGAAAAAAATTTATGACGATATGGGTGACGTTTCTCAGATGATAATTGATTCACACTTGTTGACACCAGTGAACCTTGGCTTGAAGAGGTGATATTCTTCTGCTTGAGTAATCATCTTGATTCTTCTTAAGAAATATCACTCATTCTTTTCATTTTGGATAGCTCTCTATGTCATGGATCAAGGCCACTACTGCTGCGTAGCTGAGTAGAATTCTTACATACATATATGCATACATACCCATCACGCCGTTCCCTTCCGGGGTGGGCACAGTCAAAATGTTTCACTTATTAATACGTAATTGTACACCTATCTCTGCTTCAATAATTTCCTCCATACTGACCTATCCTTGTAAACCTCTTTTGCCTCATTTACCCCCATAAACTGTTTTATACACGCCCTCTTGTTTTTAAACTCCCAATATTCCTCCTCCTAAGAATTTCCTTAACCACATTCAACCACAACTTTCTCGGCTTACCTCTCACACAATTCATTCTACTTTTATATGTTTCATATTCTGTTTATATCTGTTTCGTTATTCAACTCTCATCCATTCTCTCAACATGGCAAAACCAAGGAAGCACACTCCTTTCATACACGTCCATTACTGGAGCATTTAACCCACATTCATTCATAACCCACTCATTCCTGACCCTATCCATCCTACTGTTGCCGCAAATACTCCTCAGATAGCTCACACCCACGGCATTTAGTCTACTCTTATGTCTATCCTGACATACCCATATTTCACTACCATATAGCAAAGTGGGAAGAAGTACACTTTTGTACACGGCAATTTTCGCTTCCTTAGACAAGCACTCATTCCTTGATATGTTCCACATGCTACCTACCACTTTCCTTTCAGCATTCGCACGTCTCTTTATCTCCTCATCTATTCTTCCATCTTTCGCATACGTCTTACCTTAGTACACAAAATCATCCACCTGTTCAATTACTTCACCATTTGGGCTCATCAGACAGTTATTCTCCCCATTCTCCTTATCAAAAACTACTAATTTAGTCTTGCACGCATTTACCTTCAATTCCATTCTCTCCGTTGATTCAAAAACTTATCTAGGACCTTCTGTATTCCCTGTCGACTGTCAGAGATCAAAACAGCATCATGACACTAGTAAGGCAAGTGTAAGAGTTAACGGGGTTCTGAGTGATTGGTTTGTAATAAATCGTGGTGTAAAGCAAGGATGCGTTATGTCTCCATGGCTGTTTAATGAAGAATTCTTCTCTTTAGAAATATATTTTGCAACTATTTTTTGGATCAAGTTCATAAATAATGCGAAAAAATATTTTTTAAACAATGGTTCAGCGATCTGAGAGGTTAGTTCTCTTGCTGAAGACAAAATACAATGTTTAAACTGACTTATAACCTAAGATCAGTTTTCCGGTAGCTTTATTGAGTACAAGTTTGGAAATAAAAATGAAATACTTATGGTGCTGAATTTCTGCTTTAAGTTCAAAGTGATTAAATGTAGGAAAGAGTGCCTTTAAGAAAAAAATATACTTGCTAATATAATCATAATAATCACCACTTTTACTTTTTAATATACGGATAAAGAAAATGTAGCCGAGTGACATAGTTAAAAGCCATACAATGTTTTAAAATGTGTTTGCACAGAGGTAACTCCGCCAATAATTGGAAGATGCACTTTTCCGTCCAACTATGCAAGAGCCGAATATAGTCAACAGTGTAGCTGTAGAAACTAGCGATGAAAAATGATTTGGCAAATTTCTTAAGGATGTTGTAGCAAAATCTTTCCCAAGTCATGGCAGAAACTATATTCGAAGATTACATTTTGTTTTAGCAGCTACAGGGGGAATTAAGTAAAGTTTTTATCAATGGTGCAAAGCATTTTTTCATAAGACTGAAATTCCCAAAAGTAAACTAAATATGCATGCGTAAGTCTTTCCTTTGATGCATCTGTTCACGCCGTGCGGGGAATAAGTCTTCACAATGAAAGGTTTTTCTTGCGTTCTTTACAAATTTCTGCGCTGAGCAACTGACTTCTATTTATAAATAGTTGAGAGAAAATACTATATACCGACGTTAACAGCCGGTACTTAGAATGTTAAAGGGTATTACTGATGAGATTCAGGAGCTAAAAATTCCTCAACTCTTAAGTGCAGTCTCTTTGGAGAGCATTAGCGTGCCGTAATCCATGGAAAGAGACAGGTATTTGTTGGAAAATAACTCGAAAAATAGTTCGGATACTTTATTATCTTTAGAAAGGTGAGATAATTATCTTTAAACTGAGAGCATTCTAGGTAAAATGATATCTTGTTCAAACTTCCTTAAGACTTGAGGGTCAATGAGAAGAAATTGCGACGGGGGTATTTTTTTTGGGGCGAGAAAGTGCGTGAGAGGGTGAGTGATGTAAAAAGAGAAATTCCCTTCCAGCCAATCCATACCCCTAAACCTCTAGCTATCCCAGTTTCTCGACCTCCCTCCACCCCTTCACTCCATTTGACGTAAAAAAGTAAGTGGGGAGAAGTGGACCCACTCCTCAGCACAAAACCCCACAAGAGAAATCAACTCGAGTGGATGAGTTCACCCCCCCACCTTCCTCCGCATGGCGATGCTCGTCTTTTTTTATAGTTTGATCGGAGAACAAAAGATGGGGATAGGCTAGGCTCGTCAGTCCCTTTCTTTCCACCCTATCTCTCGCTTTCTCCCTCTTGTTACGGCACCAAATTCCCCTCATGCTCCCACCCATGTCTCCTTCTCCATCATCATCCCCGCTTCTTTTCTTTCTTTTATTTTCGGTCACGAGATTGTTGCTTCCTCTCCTCGCCCGTAGATGGCAGCGTGGGAGGATGCTGGGGGTGGTGGGAGGAGGTGTCGCTAGGACGAAGGGGTGACGGGTGTCGCGGAAATCCGATTCACCAAAAAAAGGGACGTAAAGGCGGTGCGCACTCACCGTAGGTACTCTGGAGTGACTCCCTCAACTAGCAGACCGGCGGCGGCCTTTTTAGGGCTTTCCTCGAACAAAAAGGAAGAAAGGGAACAGTCCTTCACAATTTTCGGAAAGGGCTTCGAAATAAGGGTCGGTTCCTTTTTGTCTTTCCAACTTTCTCTGCTTTATTACGATTTTTAATCCGAACCACCCCCAAAACCCTCTCCTACTAATCCTTTTTATCTTCCTTTACTCTCGGGTAACTAGAGCTCAATAAAATTCAAGGGTCTTCCCCTCACAATCACCATTCCACCTCCATTCAATTTATTTGCCCTTTTTTCAGCCTTTCTGCATTGTCTGCACCTCCTTTGAGCCCTTATATTATGAATACCGCCACCATCCCATATCTTACCCGAGTATCCCCAATATGTAGTAAGAATAGACTTGAGGGGTAAAGATTAAGGTGTCAGATGAAATCAAATACCAGGGAGATGAAGTCACCTTGATTTAGACTTAGCGTGGGGGAGTAGTGCAAAAATTCAAAAAAATTGAGATATTGTATTAAAGTTACTAGAGTTTACCAAGAAAGTAATTGAAAGGTTCTCCGTGCCATGCCTTAGATGCTACTTTCCTCTGGTTAGGCCGCATATAGCATACGCAGCGAGTATTTGGACCCTGCACGGAATGATTTAGTTAGCGAGATAAATAAAGTAGAAAGGAAAGCGGTACGATTCGTTAGAATTTGTAGAAAGTTAACAGAAAATGTTACTTAGATGATGAAAGAACTAAGCTGGGAGCAGTTACAGAGTCGGGTGCTGCACGCTAGGTTTGAATTGCTTGAAAATTTGAGATTGCTGAGGACTTAATACGGACCCGTCACACAACTTTGGGACTGCAATTTCTGAGTTTGATGCATACGACCAAGATGTTAGATGATCCCCATCGATCGACCCAATACGTGTTTCAGCACCAAGAGCACGGCCATAGGCACAATTCTTATTTTAATCCGATGGAATAATGGAGCATAATGGACGTAAGCGGTGTCTATTTGTTGTACTGCAAATCCACCAGGAATGATTCCTATCATATTTGTAAGACGAGAAGTTAATCAGAAAGGGAAAAGCAATGGCAGGTTCCATTCTGATCATCATGAAGGAGTTCCATCATGTTTCGGCTGACACTATTGAATTTAACGAGAAGTTAAATGAAAATCAGGGCGTTGGAATATTTTCAGTGTTTTAAAAGCCATGACAATTACTTTAAGTTGGCAAAGCATTAATTTTAAGTCACGCACGATTGTCATTATATTCATAATATTTCAAAAGTATCTGGAAAAGGTGGAAAACTTTTTTCTAGAACGTTCTGACATCTGTACCCTTGTAAGTAGATTTTACAACAAAATTTAAAAGTACTTTGCACCAATAAACTTACTGGAGGCAGCCAAAAACCCGGAATACTTTCCTCTATCGCCTTTCTTCCTAAAAATTATATAATTCCCAAATTATAAAATCAACCATACTTGATTTTATGCTATCAAACATCAAAAGTGACCTCGTACAATAATGCTACTATGCGTTTTAACAGTCTTTCACTTGCAATTGTCTTGTAATCTAGTATCTGCATGGCGTCATAACGCAAAAGTTACATTGTTATAAAAAATACACAAACAACTCTCGTATGGGTAACATTTTCGCATACAAAATAAACTAAATTACTTTACCCTTTCCTTGATATATGACCATGTGAGTGATTCAACCCCCGAAATTTTACACAATCCACCCAAAGCCCTAAAAATTGACGCTCCTGAGCAAGTGGGATAATCACGACTTCAGTAAACCTTTTAAATGAACTATAATTTCCGCTCTCCTTCCCATTTTTCTATGCCAAAATTTCCAATTTAAATAATAACCTCAGCTCTAGATTTATGTGCTCCCAAAATCAACTACAAAACAATATTATTCTTAAGATTTCCAAGACAATTAACAATTTGCTTTGTGTTGTTTCTGAAATCATCACGTATAGTTAGCTTTTTATTACAACGTTTCGCCTCTCTTCCTCAGGGGGTCAAAAGATAAGCGATTGACAACGAGAATTCTTTACCCGACGATGCTCCAGAAAAATTGTAAAACTCTGTATTTACAATTGTAATAAAAAAAAGCAACCAATACGCTATGGATCCAGGAAGCAATGAAAAGTATATACAACATTAAATGAAAATAAACACAACAATTGATGATGGTGTTAAGTGATAAAACGGGTCCACGTATAAAATACATAAGAGAAGCAAAAAGAGTTTTGCTTTTTATGCAGGCGAACATTATATACTTCAACGAAGTAAAGCATACCAGAGTCAACCTTATGAGTAGAATTTTATTCGATCCACTCCAACTACGCCTCATAGGCTAAAAACGCCGGGTCGTCCACCACCATCGACAAAAATGTTGTCAGCGCCCACTTCTGCTATTCTCTCCCCTATTCCTGCATTTCACCACCATGAAAAATGGGTATGTCAAGATAAACATAAGAGCAGACTAAACGCCGTGGGTATGAGTTATCTGAGGAGTGTTAGCGGCAAAAGTAGGACGGATAGGGTCAGGAGTGAGTGGGTAATAAATGAATGTGGGTTAGATGCTCCATTAATGAACATGTATGAAAGGAGTGCGCTTCGTTGGTTTGGCCATGTTGAGAGAATGGATGAGAGTCGAATAACGAAACAGATGTATAAGAGTGAAATGAATGGTGCGAGAGGTAGAGGTAGGTCGAGAAAGTTGTGGTTGAATGTGGTGGAGCAAATTCTTAGGAGGAGGAATGTTAGGAGTCTTAAAAACAGGAGGGCGTGTATGAAGCAGTGTATGGGGTTAAATGAAGCAAAAGAGGTTTGCAAGGATAGGTCAGTATGGAGGAAATTATTGAATCAGAGCTAGGTGTACAAATATGTATTTATGAGTGAAAATTAGTGACTCTGCCTACTCTGGAAGGGAACGGCGTGATTGGTATGCATGTATGTACGTAAGGAATCCCTGGTCTTGGGGTCATGAATTCCAGTAATTCAGAAAACTTACACGTAACATTTTTTTGAGATCACTGAGATAAAAAATACGAGGAGTTTCGAGGGTAGTATTATTGTAATTCACTCTTAAATTGGAAATGTCCACATGGGCTCTTATAAGAATCGCTCAGATTATAACAGAAAAACGACAATTTCAACGATAAAGCTTAAATATCTTTTAATTAAAAATTGCTAACTAGAAGCGCAATCATCAGCAAAATTGAATTAAAATAAAAAAGGCCACCTATTTTTAACGTTATTAGTACATCACTGCCGTAATTGAAGTAACAATTGGGTTGTCCATACAATTGGAGCAGCAATCGGCTCTCATCGCTGGAAAAATGTGGTCATTAGAAATATCATCATTGGTCGTTCTATCCTAAGTATGGTTGACTGCAGCCTTCCATTCATCCCTATCAAATGTTAGTTCCCTGACTTCCTGGTGGCTCTTCCTATGTACTTTCCTCTTTATTTGGTCCATGAACTTATTCCTGGGTCTTTCTCTGGGGACTTTTCCTTCTATTTTTACCTTCAGTTATATTCCAAACAAAACTATTGTGTCTCAAAGTGTGTCCAATCCATCCGATTCTCCTTTTCTGTAAGGTATTCGGTAAGGCTATGTGGTATTTTTCCCCTTTACTCTTCTGTGAACTTCGTCATTTCTTATTTGTCCATCAATTTAATCTTCAGCATTCTCCTCCAACACAAGGTGTTGAAAGCATCTATTCTGTTCTTGTCAGCTTTTCCAATAGTCCATGCTTCCGATCCATAGAGTGCCACGCTCCACACGAATGTTATCACACACTGTTTCCTGGTTTATAGTTCCATCGTCTTTGAGCACAACAGTTGAATTTTTCCAATGAACGTTTTCTTAGATTGGGCTATTTTTCGCTTAATGTTCATTGCACTTCTTCCGTCCCACGTGATGATACTTTCAAGGCTTTCTTCCAATTGCTCCAATTTCTCTCTTCTCACGGTGACTTCTACATTCAGCTTCTCTTTTCCGCATCCTAGTATTTTAGTCTTCGTCTTATTTATCTTCATGTTGTAATTATAATTGCAAACTGGAAGCAAAATTCTTTGGAAAAGTGAACAAAATTGAAAAGAGGACTCTTGCCACCTATTTCTCAATGTTATAAGTAAATTACTGCCGTATATACATAGTTATTACAAATACCTATGAATTACAAATATATATTTCTGGAATAATCTGCAACATTTTCACCATTTTGGTTTTCAATATGTGGCCCATGTCATGAGCGCTAGGAGGATATTTCAAACGAAATTGATAAAAAGGTATTATATGATGTATATTTTGACTCGTATACGCAAAATTCACCTTAATATCATATTCACAGCAATTCTTCACGAAGCGAAAATGACTTCGGTTACCGGTCACCTTCCCAAATAGCATCCAACCGAATTCTCACCATCCTCTGCGCATTTCCATACTTCCGGGAATGACAGAGGAGACAGAATTCAGGGGTGGGACATGAAAAGATTGCCCACGATCCGCTCCCAAGACCCCAACCCCCTCCCCCCGGCGACTCCCTCATCGGCATGCCAACTCGGCGAAATTGGAAATGAAAGCCGAGAGGAAAATATATTTCCGCGGCGGTTCGGGCAAATCTAGCCGAAGACCGCCACTTCATCAACGTCATGCCTCGTCTCCCGCGAGAAATTATCGCTCATTGGAGACGAGGGGATTAGATGGGGTGGGAGAGGAAAGTGGGATGGGATGCCTTTCCCCGCTCTCCAATCGCTGCTCGTGGCGGAAGTGGGCGGTGAGGTGTGGGAGGAGGGAGGGAGGGGTGAATAGCGGTGGAGGGAACTTATTTGAGACCTTGATAAGTCTAGGGGGTGGGGGCGAGAGGCAAAGAGCGGTGTATTACGAGGAAGCTCTTTCCGAGATTCCTCATTCCAATTTTTAAAAATATTAATATCGGGGGACGTTAATGAAGAAGAGTGCCTCGAAGGACGTCCAGAGCCATCGACGATTCAATTTAACTTTATTTTTCCCTCGACTCCAAGCCAAGAAACGGTGAAATCCTAAATGACGTGTGACGCCAAGAAGTTCTGAGATGGATGTGGTCCTTGGATTTTTGTGTCGTACTCATGCACCCGCATCTTCTCGTGGTCTTGACTTTTCCTGATTCTTGTCTTCATATTTCGCCGTCCACTGAAGGATTGAGCGGTGAGGAATTTTTAAGAAACGGTGAAATTCTAAATGATATGTGTGACGCCAAGAAGTTCTGAGATGGATGTACGTAGTCCTTGGATTTTTGTGTCGTACTCGTGCACCCGCATCTGCTCGTGGTCTCGATTTTACCTGATTCTTGCCTTCATATTTCGCCGTCCACTGAAGGATTGAGCAGTGAGAAAGTTTTAAAAATAAATAAACGACTCAAGCGTACAATTATGTTAAAATGTCCTTAAAATTAGACGCAATGAGATTAGCATAAGATTTATTAACATGATCATTCAAACCCAGAAGCATTTGATAGGAGTTTCCTTTCCAGAAGTATTGTCCTTGATGGAGTCTCTCTTATATTTTATTGCGACGCAAGAGAGGGAAAAAATCTGACAACGAACAATATTGCTCACAGTGTAACTATTCCCAACTCCATTACTGCTTCAAATATAAAAACAGTCTGATTATAAAAAAGACCTTTCTCGTAAAAAAATTTTGTAATTAAGATTAGTCAGCCATAAATCCTAATTCATTTACACTACCCAGAGAATTCTTGTACTTCCTTTACTTTGCCAATCATTAAATCGTTCATGTGATTCCAAAATATGTCGAAGGAAACCATTCACCCAAAATTCGGGCATAGGACAATTTTATATAATGTCATGTTATCTCGAAAGGTTTATAAAACACGCCTTCAAAAACTTTCACATTTTAAAAAAATGTGTTTATCTGATTCATTTGGAAGTATTCTAAAGAGTTCTTTGATTTATTAGTAAAATTGAGGATTTTATGGCAGGAATAAATTATATTGAGAGCGGGTATTGGCATTTTGCAGATGCAATTCAAAATACAATACTTTATCACTGCCTATTACTTATACAATGGAATTTAAATATACTCTATCGTTCAGAAAAACATTTAATGCTCTTTGTTTAAACGGGAAAAATATAAAAAAATTGTCTTTATTGGAATTAATAAGAAATAAGATGGCATGAAAAGCGAGCTTCATGGAGCATCTGAAGGCTATAGCACAGAGAGACAGCTCAGGGAATAGCTTTTGAATGGAAATTATCAAGTTATTTGAGGCTAAAGCTAAGGACTTCCTCCTTGGAATAAAGACAGACAGCTGAGAAAACAAATTTTCGGAGGCATGGAGGGGATAACTAGTTATCCCACCGAATGACGAAAAAATGAAAAGCGAGAACGCTGAGACTAGTCACTTGCTCCCAAAACCCTGGAATGAGTTATTAAATAAAGGATATAGAGCACATTAATGGACAAAATTTTGAAGAGCCGACTCCGGTTGAAGAAAGGGAACAAAAACAAATAGGAACAACACAAATATCCTAGTACACGTAAAACTGCGACGGTGGGACGCTGTAGCGTTATATTATAACGTACTAGGGAAAGAATACATGATATTTATAATCATTAACACTTCTTGAACGCTTAATCAGAGCATGACAGAAAGCCAAAAATTCTAATGCACTCATTCCAAAAAAGGTTTGTTGCGACCTTACAACTGATTTATAAAAGAGATAGTCACACAGAAAACCATTAAACGAGGATATTTGACAAAAGAATGGTGTGAGGCAGCTTTTAAGCATAATGTACAAATCAATTATAATAAAAGAAAGCCGAAAACATGTTTTAATAAAAATGTTGTACCGTGATGTCGGAGGGGGACTCTTTCCATTTAAACTGATGTACAATGAGGCTAAAGCTACTACAATTGCCTATTTGAAACACAAAAATAAAATATGGGATATAGGCTGGATTAAAAAGCATTTGTATGGGGGAGATAAAATTCTACAGAATAAATCACTATTCCAATATTGCCGGTGAAGATAATTTTAACAGCACCAAAAATCTTCAATACCGCTCATTTGAGTAAATATTCGGTACTTTAACCAATATAAACCACAATACGGGTGAGTAAATACAGGAGGCTTTCTTTCAATTCTACTATTATTATTAATTCTCCTTAATACAGCTAAAGAACCCTAACGGCAAAGTCAACGGCCTTTCGGGTCTGAATTTGTGAAACGACGAAGAAGGAAAAAGATTTATGAAAAAGAAAACCAATATTATTTTTCCTGATGTACACAGTGAGAAAATTTTTCCTGATGAACACGCCAATATTATTTTTCCTGACAAACACAGACGTATCCATTCGTACAAACTCTACGCTTCGGGCTTCCAGCATATCTGTAAAAAAGTGAGATTCACCGAATATTATTGCAACCGAATTTCTGGTCATATTTATTCCGGGTGGCAGCAATTTCTTAATTGCGTAAAATATTATTATTGAATTCCATTATGTACTTATAGTAAGCAGAAAACTGGAAGATGAGGTGCTATGATTTCTTTTTCAATAGTATATATCACCACGGAAAAACAACGCCGGTATTAATGCATCACTGATCACCTTCGCGCTGATAATTCAAATCTGAAAGAAATTCAATGATAGATGAAGGTCTCTCGGGCTTTCTTCCGGGTTAGTGGCTTCATTTCCATCCTCAGGAAACCTCTCAAATCATCTGAAAAGCCTAAAAATTCCCTCTCAATGATATTTTAACACGAAAAAGGGAGAAATAAGACCTTAGAATTACATTTGAGATTTTACAGTTACCAGCTAAGACACAACGCTTTCATTCCCAAAGAATAGCATCCGACCTTCCTATTTAAGCAAAGGAATTGCAGAGAAATAAGCCCGACTCTTATTATACAATGAAGAATCAGTTTACCCGCCAAAAACTGAATGAGTCAACAATTTCTTTAATCACGACATAAATTATTTCCACTGTGCTTCCATGGAAGAAATCCCACACGTAGAGAACACCAGTACGTGCAAGCCTTATGACATGAAACTTCTGGATGTTACTATACTAAAAGCTGGCAGTATTAAATCAACATATTTCGATGCATAAATGAATCCAGATTCGACTTAATTAATTCAATGCTACCTCCGGAAGCTATTGAGCCACGTATAGCTCTGAAAAACACGTTGACGCAATGGAGTCATACGGAAAACATTTTTATTTTGGCGTTTCGGTGTGTTTGTCATAAAAACACGAGTCGCGAGCCTTCGCCCTGAAGATGAATAGCAAAATTTTAGAGATATTTGCTGTTTGTGCCAGCACACAATTTTCGGAGTAGCATGCGCATTCAACGAAGGCATTTTTCCAACCAGGGTTATTCTGAAAGAGTTTTTATTTTCCACGTAAGTTCACTCATTCGGCTAACGAAGACAAAACAAGCGAGGAAAAATAAAGAGTTGAACGGGATTCGAGGAAAAATAAAAAAATATTACGCAACACTCTTCATCGTTAAGTTGCCTTGCTCCGGTAATAACCTCTCACTCGGAATTCTCCAGACAGTAGTAATTAAAACTATTTGAGGCAACACGCTGAAGAATACGGCGCGTCTAATTAATATTAATTAACGGCGAGGTATAAGGGCGCGCGTTCTCTACAGTGCCGTTATTTACTGCTGTTGGCGTCAAACACTCGAAGTCAACTAGTGTTTGTTTTTTCTAATGAGAGATTTGCCCTCCAAACTATTGCCTACTCGTCTAAAATAGTATACCTTCTCGTGCATGGGTATTTCTAACGCCGTTTCCTCTTCCATCTCCAAATGCTGCTATTTAAGCTAGATTTCCACGAAAATACAGGTACGTAAGGTGTTCCAGATTTGACTGACATAATGGGCTTATTTTTAAGTACTTTTCCTGTTAAAATCTACCTCAGATCTGAGTTTCACAGTTGCCAACAGCAACAGAATTACATATGTACTACCATGCAGCGTACTTTCAGCACAACTAGGACTCTTCTAATATGGAATTATCATCCCCAAAAGTGCGAAGCTAACTTTAATTTACCGCGGTAGTAGTGAATTGTTTACCTGCGTGATCCATAGGCGCCCGACCTGAGTGGATAGAAATCGAAACGTAATTATGGCAACAGCGCTCCTCACATGACAGAAGGTCTATGATCTCAACTATAGTTAGGTAGCTACATATAAATAAACCTTAAAGTGTAGCAAAACGTTTTGGCGATCGCCTACGCGAAACGTGACGTTAAGGAGGGGAAGATTCACGTGGAAGAAGTTGATTTAGAAGCGGAGGAGAATATAAGCACCCAGTTGGAAACACCAGTGAAATAACTGCATTTAACTTTAGAGGTCGGAACAATGTCCACATTATAATTATGTTTACAATATAAGCAAAAGTGAATAAAATTGTGCTGATATTGTTTCCAACACATTGGAAAAGTCGATATAAAACTGGATTAAGGATCGCAGAAAGCGATAAATCCCAACTCAATAACAGCTGGAGCATTTTGAAGTTGGTTTCGAAGGTGAGCGATCCTGGAACTCTAATAGTGTGACACGTAGACTTCCACAGTCAAGCTTGTAGACAATGAACTCCACTTTCTCAGGCGAGATATCGTAGAACAGCATAATGAGTAATGAAGCTCAAACGATTTTGTACTGTCTACTAATTTTTATTTCACCTCTTGCTACACGTGTTTCGACTGACTAGCAGTCATCATCAGGCAAGACTAATACAACATAAACAGATATAAGCTTAAATACTACGTGAAACACCATATTTACGTCACACTGGGAAAGGATAGAAGGACAAGTGGGAGAAAATGGAAAGGGGGGGGTGTGAGGGGATAGGGTGGTTTGTTGGAGGAGGTAAAGTTATTTAACAATGGAGTGACAAAAAGGAGAATGGCAAAATAATGACCTATTTTTGACTCCATTGTTAAATAACTTTACCTCCTCCAACAAACCACCCTATCCCCTCACACCCCCCCCTTTCCATTTTCTCCCACTTGTCCTTCTATCCTTTCCCAGTGTGACGTAAATATGGTGTTCAACGTATTATATAAGCTCATATCTGTTTATGTTGTATTAGTCTTGCCTGATGATGACTGCTAGTCAGTCGAAACACGTGTAGCAAGAGGTGAAATAAAAATTAGTAGACAGTACGAAATCGTTTGAGCTTCATTACTCTTGTAGACAATGGACGCTTCCACTGAAAAAGGTCATCTACGCCACTGCCACCCTGTTTTTCTAACACCATTTGCGGAGTTTACACGTTTTCCCGTATGACACGTATTTACACAGAGTTAAAATATATCTACCAATGAAATGGAGTTCCTTCAAAGCGATATTCGTGCGCGAAAAGGCAAATTTTTGGATTCAGCACCTTCCTCTTTTCACTCTCCTAACCTCCGCACGCACACACCCCTTTTCACACCAGGGTATATATGTAGATCGCGTATCTGAAACCATGTTTTGTAAAAAAAATATATAACTGGAATCGCCGAAATGCGAGTACTATCTGGCCTTCCGAATCTCGAGAAAGTAATTTACGGCACCACAGTGCCGAAATTATATTTTGCTGGGCATGGCGAGAGCTCGAGACGAGAGAATAGGAGACATCATGCGGAGAGGAGAGAATACCAGAAAGATTTGTGGTGCTTTGCACCGCTCGGATAGCACTACACTCGTTGAGAGTAAAAAAAAACAAGTCGGGGCAGGGCCTGGCATGCACAAACACGTTTTTATTCGACTCGGTCTTCTGTGTGAAACCCCGCTCAATACGTCCAAAGAACAGAGGTTTTAGTTAAAACTACCCACCAAAAGTCATCAAAAATTAGAAAGAAATAATACTGGATATTTTTTCAAGATTAAAGACTATCTAAAAATTTCATCGCTCAAAAAAATTAGGCCATATATTTGGGCAAGAAAACTGTTTAGGGTGGGAAAAACAACATTATCAGTGAAACTTGATTAATATAATTATACATTTTACACATGTTGCGTAGTTAGCCTTATCACTCACTTAAACAGATGTGATTAACAGACTAGGTTTTTTGATCTATGAATGAATTATTATAAGCTACCTTTTCGACAAATTAATTATTTTTTTATTCAATAATATAAATCACATTTTGAGTACTACGAGTGGATGGTGCAGATTTAAAAGTACCCTCTAAATTAAAATGTTAGCAGCCAGAGGAGAACAGGTAATAATATAAAGGAGAGGCTAGTGGGTAGTTATATACGGTAAAAAGACTTGAAAAATGAATGAATGTGGGATCCCAGAAGAAAAGGTAAGAATGCCAGCGTTTGAGATGTGGGTGTTGTGGAGGATTATAAATGTCCGACAGAAAGGAAGGCGGACTAGGAAGTTCTTGTTGTGGTCCTTGAAGAAGTGCTAGCTCTGCATGAGATTAGGAGGAGGCAGAGTAGATAGCTTGCTAATGAAGGGTGAATTATTGCATAGGTCTATGATTGAGGGGAAGATATTATGTAAACGGAATACAGGAAGGAAGGGAAAATGTGTATGTAATGGACGGGATGAAGAAGGATAGGATGTAAGCTGAGATGAAGAAACTGGGGCCCAGCAAATGTAATAAATAGAGGACTTCCATTTAAACCTACTTGAACCGGCAAATTACCCAATTATGATAAAAATGCAAGAATGATTTAAGGCATGTGTTCTCTGGCTGCAACGTTGGCTCCTTTGGAGCTGATTTTTTGATTGGGCACGCTTCAAATAGTACGCATTCAATTACTATCATGCAATACAAGGCTGGGATAGGCGTAGAAGAATGTTTGAATGAGAAAGGGAGAGAGAGTGAAATTGGATCAGAGGGTGAAGGGAAATGGATGACCAATTACTTTTAGGGGTGCGATCAATTTCCCCCTTTACCCTCGGTGCCCATAAGTGGCTTCGTTTGGGGTGGGTAGGATGACAGGAGAGGTGTCAGGGCACCTTGAGAGAAGGAAAATGGCTGAGTGGGGTCTGGAGGAGGCTTCAAGGGACGGAATTTAGGCCCTCTCTTATCTTCTCCCGACACCTGAAGGGAGTTGTGACGGAGAATGCCGGAAATTCCGGAGCAGTGCCCGGGAGCCGATTGGGTTGGCCAAGGAAAAGGCGCACCGTCGCCGCCTTCTCTAACACTCTGTTCATTGATACGTAAATTTTGTGAGAATACAAATACTAGATGCAATCGGACACTTTTTATTAGTGTGACGGCTTCGGTCTCTCTTTGATTGCTGGCAGTAAAATAGAATAGAGTTAGATGTAGGAGGAATGTTAGCAGCCTTAAGAACAACAGAGAACTGTAAGAGGCGTTTGTATTATAAGAGAGAAAGATGAATGCAAAGATAGGGTAATACGAAAAAAATTACTTAAAGAGCCAATTTTCTACCCATGACAACAATAACTTATTTCTTTGATTTTTTACAATCCGAGAGGGGGAGTCATGATGAATATTTAGGACTAAATTGATATTTGTTTAGCTCAGGGTAGTCATTTATTCGATCCGTTTTATATTCCTTGGTGCCCAAAGAGAGGGTATGTTTCGAAAGAAATAGTTACTCACCTCCTTCCTGGTACCGAAATACAAGTTTTTAATGATCAATAAAACGAGTCAGCTATGAGAATTATAGTTCTCTACTTGGAGCTGGGTCGGTATATCAATAGAAAGACTGGGCTTTTTAATGTAGTGCTTCTTCGGAAATCTCAAAGTTTTGAGAGGAAAATAATTTCTGAGTCAATCCCTTCACTTTATTAAGGGGTGAGAACACAGTTCTATCATATTTTTAATAATTTGAGAGACATGAAAATAATGTTTTTAATCATAAATATATGTCTAAGGGCGCAGAAATGTAATATTTTATTGTCGCGCACAGTTGCCGCACAGAAGTGACATCTAACCGTGTACACAAACTTTACAGCGTGCTCGAGCCACACTTTCCTCCGATGGAACAACCCTTAAATACAATTAAAGCTAGTACCTAATGCCAACAATCAATCAACAGTATGGCCAGTGACCACAGTTTACGAACAAAAGACGTGCTGCTGTTGGACATTAATGGAAGCAAGATAGTTCAAAAGTATCGAAATGGACAGAGAGCTTAAAAAGTTATGTGGATGATGTAGTACCGGAAAAAGGCTCAAAATAAAACTATTTGTTGAGAAAGCTTTATAACTATACTTACGTAAGGCAATAGAGCATAGGCTGAATCAGAAGATTTAGGAATCGGCGTAAACCACCCATAGTCATCTATACTACTGCGGCGTACCAGGAGTTAACTTTATGCATCCTTCTCCAAAAATGGCAAAAACAAGTGGAAATAAAATATTTTTTTTCGAACTTAATTGAAATATCCAATTTGTGATGCCTTTTACTATATTTGGAATTATCTCAAAACCAAAGGACACTCTTTTGGTCATTGAATACAGTAATTTAGTGCCATTATCCATTTTGCATTCATTTTCTAACATCGCATTTAACATTCCCAGTTTTCTGCTGCGCTGGCGCAAACCACGGTAGTGTTGAAACTGTTAGGAGCTCTGCGTTACAGCTGCGTATTGCCACAGCGACTGTGGCCAATAGGCGCAAGTACATCGATCTGAATGAATGTAGGTAAAAGGGGTATAAGGACTGAGGAAGATCCAGCTGTGCATGAAACGATTACGCTCGGGAAGAAAATAAAACACTTTTCATCATTGTTAACTGCGGTGTAGATTTTGAGCACAGAGGGTAAAAGTTCAGGGCAGTAATGAACAGAATCACATAGCGGAGGGTATACGAGGATCCTCGGTGTACCCAAGATGATAAAAGTAAAGGAATCACAGAATAGCAAGGACAAAGAAGGGTTCTTCGCTTCCTCCCTGCGGCAAAATAGCCGATATTCGCTCCTTTTGCCCTCTTGCAAAACCCTTCACCCCTTGAATCAGCCGACGGGTGGGACGAGTCTTAACGCTGAAATCGATTTATTGATAACAAGCTGGCGGAAACATTCGGCACATCCTTGTTCCCGGAAAATGGAACTGAGCATCCTTGAAACACCCTAGGAAAATATACACCCTTGCACCATAAACTTCCAGAACAAGTTAACAAATGTCCTCTAACCGTTGTGCTACAGATCTTTTTCTGAGAGATTCACATCATAGCCTGTATCAAGGCCCCTGATAATGGTTCATGTCCATTTTTTTACGACGAATGAAAAGTTATGAGGCGCTCGCTAGAATCCTTAATTTAATGCATGGAGCAGAAAAAAGTGAACGGGTAGCGATGGGTAGCTGCATTGCAGAACGATACACGCAATGCGGCCTAATTATTCTCCACGCGTAAATTCACCATACTTTAGTCGATACTCAATTATCACGAAGGTTATTGGCGGTACTGTTAATCCAGCCAGGCCAATTCAAAATTTATTATGGTATTAGCTAAAGTTAATTTATAGGAGTTAACCACATTTGATCAATATTGCGTTAATATTTCCCGGAAGAGTTTAAAACTATGCATCATTACCTAAATACGTTATTCCTCTCCTATTTAGTACAGCTACCCTTGTTTAGTATACGCTTTGATCAATAAAAAGAATTTTTCTACAGTCAAAGCAAATGAAATAAATGCAATTATGGCAAATCTCTACCAATTTCAGCGCCTAGGGCGCGAAGAAAGTAGAGAATGCCGCATTGCGTATAGGTCGTAACTCAATCAGCCAGGATATATAATTGAAACTCGATGTTAGTTTATATATATCAATCATGGGGCTATGCTCTGATTAGCTCGTGGACATTTATCTAATAAGAGCTGAAACTTATTTTTATACTCTGGAGTGGTGTGATGAGCTCACAGACGATCACGCATTAAACAATCGACGATTTCAAATAAATTAGGATAGTGGCTATCAATAACTTCAGAAAGCTCTATTTTTTGTTACTTGGGTTGAGATAATGGAAGCACATCCCGGATATTTTTAAGAGTATTGTTTTGGCAGTTACTCACGCATAATTAGCGATGAATTGCGCCAACCATGACTTCAAGTAATTCGTAAAACTAACTAAGTGAGGTCAACAGTATAAGGCTTACATGTTAGTCCAAATCCATATTGAAAGTCAGTTTTGTACTATATATAATAGTGTAACGCATGTTGCAGCTATTTGCATCTTCAGATACGTACACAATTGTACTTGAAAATGATACAAGCTGCAAAACGCGCTGTACACCTACAATAAATAACTGTAGAAAAGCACAAAACTTATTTTCAATGTGGATTCGACTATAAAATACTTCCACAAAGTAATAACTGAAGGCTTAGTTGTTAGGTTCGCAGATTTTATTGACCGCAGTAAACAGTGCAAAAGATCACCTTTTGCAGAAATCAAGCAATCAAATTTAAGGGACAAGGTGTAGATTCAAATTTATGAATAAGATATGACAAAATGAATTGAGAAACGGAAACAAGAGCCACAGACTAAGCTCATAGTGGGTCTTTTTAAGTCGAGGAACAACAAAGCAATATGGATACAGGGTGGAGTGACAGAGTAAGCTTCAATGTTTGACCCCATATAAGTCTTTTTGTAAATAGTATCTCCTAATTGTCACAGCCTAAGACCAAAGCTAAAATATTTACACCAAACATAAATGAGCGCGAGTTTTACAATGCCTTCATGAATGTCAATTACGTCACCAACTTGCAAAAATACAGGTGAAGTAAAGTTAACGCATACGGTAAAAGCATTTGAGGAAAGTTTATAAATACCGCATACACTGTACACGAATCACAAAACAAGGAGGTTAAATAAAAAACTAAATATAGGTCAATCAGGCTATGGAAATTTCACATAAATCTTATTACACTCAATATTCTTTGATGACTATTTAATATTGCAAACTGAGAAATATCTCTTAACTCGGAAAGAAATTTCAAGATGAAATTCAACCGCAGGTTATGACGGAAAAAGCGCTATCTAATCCAATTTCCATTCGGTTTCTAAAATTTCTTGTTCTAAGGTCTCTTGCAATGGGAAAATGAAATCATAAAATTGCCAGTCTAAATTATGAGAATTGTATTATCATTTGGAGAAACCACAGCTAAGTGCGAGTCGAAATTTGATTTCTCATATGCAGCCTCACGCAATCATTTAAAAAAGCGCTAATTCGCGGCTCATTATTTCTAATCCGTTCAACAGCGACAGAGGTAAGTCAACTCCATAAGAGCCCTGTAATTTGAACAAAAATAATTCAGGATTACGTGCAAAATTCTCTCGTTACTTTATTCTTCCTATCTAGTTGGAGTTAAGAAAATATCGTCTACCGACGAACAATCTGAATAAGAACAATATTTACCAGACCTATGCGTTATCCGCACTAGCTTTAGGATTTAAAATTCTTTTAATGAGATCTAGTTCCCCTTAATCTAATTTAAGTTAAAAATGAATGCGAAAGATTAGCTCCAAAATATGAATTTTCATACATTCAACCGCAAAATATTAAATGCTGCAGAATTATATAAAGCAAGATATTGCCCAACACATTGTAAATAGAATATAAATGTCCTTCCAGACACTTTGATCAGTAAGTCGGGCATTTGGTATGAAATAATAAAAATACTTTACATTGCTTATGATAGATCAAATAATATGCGTATTTGGAGAAAACTAATGCGTAGTTTATTATTTTATTATTTATATAATTATATAAGTAAATTAAGACATACCTTTGGAAAAATAATTTGATTTTTCAAAACGTTTAACCGATTTTGAAGGGAATGCAAGACAGAAGTAATTTTCAATTTAAAAGTAAGAATTTAATTTAAAAGAAAAGTGAGAAAGTAATTTAAAAGGAAGAAGAGAGAAAATTTTTAGTTGATGTGAAATGTATTTGTTTGATTAACAGAGCTGAAAAATTCATGACATTGGGAGCATGCATAAAAAATTCTAGGCTCATTAAAAAGAAAACATGCATCTATTTCCCCTAGGTGTTCCAAGACTACTTTCCAGTTTGTCACAAACAAAAGGCTATCTCTTAACCATCAAATCTTGTAATCACACTCCCTAAAAATTAGAACCAAAATCTAGATTATCAGCGGTCTATTCCTTGTCGATATCACCTCATTAGATACCCCACAAGTCACAAATTTTATATCTAATAATTTATTATATAATATTAAAAGTGCTTATTTAGCACAGGAAACTCAATAAATATAGAGTGCAAGGCCGTATATTGTACCTTTATTTAAATAAAAAATAAATAATAATCAATTTTGTATAGATAGTAAAGGAAACAATCACAGTGCTGATTCACTAAGTGATATTACTCTGCCAATTAATATTTATTGAGAAACTTAAATTTACAAACATCCTTTGTCACCCTCGGTACTAACAAATTCTAAGCATAAACCCTTAGTATGGTCTTGCATTATCAAAATTAACATTTAGTAGATTATTAACACAATTTTACTCTATTTTATAACTTAATCTGATTAAATTATTTTTAGTAGCAGGGTACTGAGTTGAAAAAAATTGTAGTCCACTATAGAATAAATAGCACTCTGTTGATGCCTTTTTTAACGTGTAGTAGTGAAATTCAATATTATATATGGGAACTAAACAATAAAAACTAGAAATAAACAAAACCCATTTTACTTATATGCATAAATAATAGAATTTACAGAGCATCGTGGTTGAATTTAAAAAAAACGTTCTCTGGTTTATCGTGAATGCAAGTCTTTGTCATGGGGCAATATTGAACGGCCGTTGAGGACTGTCGTTTACAGGAGTCCAGTGGCGACTGTTCGACGTTCTTCAAGCTCTCTTAATATTTATGCCACGGTAAAACCTACCTGAATCTTTTAAGTTTAATTACTGTGAATAAAGAATTATTCCAAAAAATATCGGGATGATTTCATCGGGTAAGCGATAAAAGTTCCGAACCTTACCAACGATGACATGATCTCGAAAAACATTTGTCTTCTACCATTTATCCATAAATAATCAAAACTTTGGTCTTTTTCGTACTTACTTCTGCTTTCATAAATGCGTCCGGTATCATCTTGATATTTTTTGGGAGATTCTAACCGGTATCACCTTGATTCTTTTGGGAGGTTTACACGGACCAGTTACTTCCGTAAGTTTCTCGTCCAAGAGCTTGCGGGTGATTTTACTGCGACGAAAATTATTTCACGAGTATCTGCAGAGTGTTGTTTACATCAATACCGGCCGCAATACATTCTACAAGCGAGACTCTGATTCTTATGAAGTTCTGCAAGCAGTTTTGAAGAGCTTACAAGGTACACAGAAATCCACTGGCTGGAAAGACTTGCGTAATACATTTTCCTCATTAATCCCTCCTTATAGCCCCAAGTGGTGTATAAATACATACAATAATGTGACGAAAATAATTACAGTCTAAGTTTTGTAATTAATTACTAAATTTGGGAACAATTTTGAATTAGATGCTAATCTGTTTTTCTCAGAGTAATTTTAAACATCAAACATGTTTGCGACCATTACAGAAATGTATCGTTGTTATTCAAAACGAAGCTTTCACTTACTGCCCTGAGAATGTTAATCATCATTTGAAACTGGAGACTAAAAGTACCTAGCAAAATGTGATCAATGGGGGTCACGTTTTTGCTCAATTTGCGCAGTTGAAAATTAACAATAACGTGAGCAGAGTACATTACATGTGATCATGCTCCTGTTTTTGAGTGCACTGCATAGTGCGAAGGGTCCGAGACGAAGGGAAACAAATTGAGCTGTTGTGTCATAAGCAGCGTAATATGGCAAACATAAATCTCTAATAATTTCACTTTCAGAAAAATATAATTTTAAATACTGGGTGATCGATAAAGAACCAGTAGTATTTCGGGAGGCGGTAGATACAGTTGTTTCAAACATTTTTTTCTAAGAATAAAAACGGTCACGGCTATTTTGTTTACGAGAAATAGACAGAAAATTATTTCGTAAGTAGAAGTTACCATTAAAGTTACCAGTTAAACAACAAGAAACGCAGAAAATTGGGCAAATCATCAAATAAACCGATCTAAAGGTCCATTTACAATATGTTTAGGTCAGAAATGAATTTAGTTCCGAATTACTGAATTTAGTGCTAAAAGCTGGAATACAAAGTCGAGCTCATTGGCGCTGTGCGGGAATTTGCAGAGCCACGCGATGTTAATTATATGTGCAATTTTGTTTTGGCATAGTTACTGTGTTGTTAACAAAATATTTTCAAGAATTTCAGAAAACCAGTTATAGAAATCTCAAGAATATATTGCTTCGATTATACACAGCTCCTCGGAGGTTTATGTAGACATTCATACACTTCCACCCACAGTGAGTCTCTTTACTAGCCTTGATCTTCACCAACTTTATTCTTTCAAATCGCTCGTCTAGCCTTCAAGCCATGTGATTGGTCGTTGCATCCAAGAACCAGATGGTAAATAAGTATCGTGCTTAATTCTTTTTTCAGGACAGATAAATATATTCAATTTCCTAATCGTATGCGATCACACCCTTTTACGCGGTACAATTTTAACCTTGCCCGGCTTAGTTTGATTCTCAGGCATGAAAGAAGCACCATATTAAACGGCTTAAGTTGTGCATAAGATTTTCACCTTTCTTTTCTGGCTGAATTTATTCTTATCTAAACCTATTTTAAGATTTTACCCATAATGGGCACACAATATCAACTTCGAAAATTTAACTTTTAGAATAACTTTTTTTTTATTTTCAGAGATAGATGCTGAATTCAGTAAAATTTTCGGTTCTGTAATGAGAATTGCATTGCAGTCGGCCTCATCGGAAGTGACAATGCCCCCCGCCGACCTTGGCCTGCTTACGCGAGCGAGCGAACTCGATTATTTGGCGAACTCGGAGCTTAAGTTTAAAGGTTAACGCGCTCGCTTTCATAAATCTCCCGAGGTCTGCGCGGCCTCTCGCCGGGGCTCAGGGCGTGGGCGCGACCGGCGAAAGCCCGCCCGCCCACCGTGGTCGAGGGAGAGAGGCCATCGCACCGAGGCGCCCTCGTTTATTCCCACGGCGCGAAGCTGAACTCGATGAACGGGAAATAGGGAGCCGTGGAGTCCCAGTGAGTGGAGATATCCCAACCCCAATACACACTATACAGTAAAATATCTTGGCATTACCTTAACATTTGATGTATCGTGGGGATTACACATACAGAACATATGTGGCGCAGTTAAAGAAAATAGGTTTTGTTAAGCGTATGATAGAAAGGTTCTCGGATGAAAAAGTCAAAGAGAGATGCTACTTCGCTCGGGTTAGGCCACACCTCGAATACGCCGCGAACATATGGGACCCTGGTCAAATTTATTTATCCAAAAAAAATGAATATAATACAAAGGAAAACAGCGCGATTCGTTAAAAACGGCTACGAGCGTACATTTAGTGTCTCACAACTTTTAGAGTGATTAAGGTGGGAGCCCCTAGAGACTCGGAGTCTACACGCTAGGCTTAGTTTGCTTGAGAAATTCAGATCTGATATTTTTCAGAGAGACATAGATAATATTATCCTGATTCCTCACCACATCTTTAGGTCTGATAGATGCGATAAAATAAGAGAGATACTATGCCGAACGGATAGATACAAAAACTCGTTCTTTCCGTGCACAATAAAAATTAAGCTCCACTAAATACACCCCTATAATACATGCCACTATTTCATCTCCAAGAAACGTACACCTTTACACGGCTGGTGACCTAACACCCGCTGCCACACGCCCAAGCAGCGGCTTGCGGGGTATTATGTAGATGTAGATGTATACGACCCCTAGCTATTTATACATATATACATGCATCACACATACCCATCAGGCCATTTCCTTTCGGGGTCAGAAAATTAGTTATTGTCGTTAACCCCAGTAAACTGGCTCCCTTATATGATTTCCCTCCACTATATCCTATCTTCGCGAATCACTTTTGCACCTCTTATGCTTTATTCAGGCAACAATCATATATACCTGCGTAGGTACGATTGTAGTGTAAATAGGTCACAGCGTTACCGCAATACCACCACACTCCCTCACCATGGAATCGCGACGGATAAGTAATGAGCAAGTAAGCGAAATCAAAAACACAATATTTATGAGGAAATTTTAGGCTTCCAAAATGTACTTTTTTTCTAGAAAATGACAAATTTTAGTGCTTAATTATGAAAGTAACATAATCTGCTTCACCTTAATGACTGTATTTTTCTATTATCATATTCATTATTTACGGTTTATACTCGCGATATGAGCGCTACCACCGTAAAGTGACAACGTTAGAAATCACGGATTTCCATGGTACAAACATGCATTCACATTACGAGTACTGTTGTACGGACGATAGTAGTATACGGAGCATTATACTCTTAAACTTTAATCTACATTTTACACTTTTAAGACTCCTAATATATCTCTCCTTTCAAATGTCTTCCAACCGATTCACCCTATGAATTTAATGGTATACTTCTTCCTCTGACATCATCCACCTTATTATCATATATCTCTCTCAGTTTTCGATTCCCATATTGACTCTCCCATTCTCTTGACATTGCTAAACCAACGAAACACATTATTTCAAACACGTCCATTACAGGAGCACCGCGCCCACATTCCTTCATCATCCCGCTCATTGATTACCCTATCTATTCTACTTTTACCACAAACACTTCTTGTGCACCCAATTTTCACAACATTTAGCCTATTCATAAGTTTATCCTGACATACCTAGGTTTTGGTGCCATACAGTCGGAGAACACTTTAGTGCACAACGATTTTCGCGTCCCTCGACAAGCACCCACTCCGAGATTTTAACAAGTGTGGACAAATTTTATTTGGTCGCCCTTTTCTAAAAAACATTTAACCATTTTGATTTCTTAAGGTGGCTCTCTATTTGTGTGTCACGTCAGCGACGATGAACCGCGATTCCGCGAATGATGTGAACAGAAGGGGTGGTGAGATCTTAAGGCAGAAGCGGGGATAGACGGGCGACGGAATAGTACATCATGGATATCCTCGCTTGACATTCTTCCTGTGGTCAGGCATAAAGAGGGCTATGCTGATGTGAACGACCAAAACGAGCTTTTTCTTACCCTGTTATATAACCCCCTTAATCCACGTGTTAATTTATTCTCTGGTTTTACATATAATGAAATGATTTTCTTAACACTGTGGTTTTCTTTCTCACTAGAAACTTAATTTAATTTCGAAATAGTCTCCAAGCTCACGAAGCAAGCTCACGAGGAAAAGCATTTATGGAGACTATCTACACTGTACCTTCTTTACAATGGGTCAATATCAAGGGTATATATGATATAAAAGAGTGATGTGGTATTTAATTTGCGTGTATGACCAGAGAATTGATGCAGAGAATAGTGAATCCGTAGATTCCATTGCACTCTACGTTGAAGTTAGTTTTGAATTACAGTAACTAGGTACTAAAGAAGGTCATTTTGGATCGAAATGCTTGTTAAAAGAATTGAGTATTTCCGACTTTCATGCTCTGTGATCCCTTTTCACATTCATCAATGAGTCACAGGTTGGGCGCCCCGTCGCCCGACCCACCCCCTCCTGAGGCTTGGCTCACGATTCCCACACCTTCGGCCGATGCGGGCCACACAGCTGAGCCTCCCGGGTTGAAGTACAGTAGTTGATGTGGTACACCCACGCATACAATCTAAGCTCTGGAATGTTCTATCGATCAGCAATTCGCCATAAAGAGCGATACGTCAAGGAAAAGACTCTTAATACCCTTAATGAGGAAAAAATTGAAGCGTCGACGGTCCATTAGTACCGGTTAGTTTCACTTTCTAATTTATGAACATAGAATATTCATTTCAAGGCTTGGGAGAAAAACAAAGGTCCACTTTTGTATGACATCATTATTGCCAGCAGTTATACATCCAAAAATTGGTTTTCTGTAGAGCTCCACTGCAAGTTTTCGTTCCCCATGACTTACTCCACCCAAGACACTTCCTCGCAATTCTTTGCATTAATTTATTTTAGAATAGTTTTCATTCGACAACTGTGTTTCAAAATATGCTGACTTCGTTTTATCTTAACCTCAAAGTTTTTGTAATGCTTCTTTCCTCTTCGCTGGATTATTTTGTTGGTGAATCTCTCAGTCTATTTAATCTTCTTCACAATTCGACAGTACCACATCTTCAGTAACAGATAGAAAGCTGGACAGAAAGGAAAACAAATAAAGAAATCTTTGAAAGAGCTCAAGAGGATAGAAGAATTATAATAAGAATCATTAAAGAAAAAAGAGCTAAACTTATTGGACATTTACTATGGCCCGATACCCAAGTTAAAAGAATAATTGAAGGAAAAATTGAGGGTACAAATTGCAGAGGAAGAACCCAACTAGACAACATGAGCCAAATTATGAAAGAGATACTATGCAGAACACATTACGTCCTGAAATGAAAAGCCGAGAAGAGAGATGAATGGAGGTCTGCCGCCAGCCAACTCAAGGGTTGTAACAGAAGAAAAAAAACCATCTTCTTTGCTTCAAATTCCATTTTTTTTCGGCAGCTGTTATCATCCAGGCTTTATTGCCATATTACAGCATGCTCCAAACACCTGTTTCTTTTGTATCTCTCAAAACATTTCCTGAGATCTAGAGGAATGAGCAAATTAGGGGTGAGGGTAAGAGAGGGGTCAACAAAGCATCAGTCGCATCATTGACCGGGTAAACATTAAGTTGACGGGCAGCAGCATGTGGACTTTCGAAGGCTGCTCATAATGTAGATCTCTAAGTAAGCCGACCATGTGCAAGTGCGACTCTATTCTCCCAGTAGTCCAAGTGCGACTCTATGTCTCCCAGTAGTCTCCACCCGGATATCCCATTGGGTGATTATTTTACTTCCGGAATATTTTACGCGGATAAATGCCATATATAGAATACAAGGCTGTTCCAGGGATGTTAATGTGGATTTCCGTTGCCTTCCAACTCGCAGTACCCCGGTCGATTCGGTGAACTTCACCCTGTTAGCATTCAAGAATATCGCTAAATAACTATCTGCATCGGGCTCAATTTAGTGGCGAAGCCTTAATTTTAATTGAAATACGCAGTAAGCAGCTTTATGGGCAACACATGCAGCCCTAAATTGTTAACATATATCTGCTTCAAAAGGCGATGTGGATTAGGTCACCTCGTAACTCTCTATCTCGAATTTATTTCCCGATCAAGCATCATCATAAATAAGATTAACATCTGAAAAAATCTAAAGTGGAACGGTGGAAATTTCCATTTGACTAAGTAATCTGAATGAGGTTTTATAAAGTAGGACAAGGTTCTCGCTAATTGGATGAACAAGATCGTGGTTGCGTTAGAGTATACAATGCGACCTACAAGTTTAACCACTAATAAAACGTTAGATGGTATTTTTTTACGTTAGTTTAGCAGTGTTTGAGGATCTCGTAGAGAGCGCTGGATAGGTAACATTAGAAAGTCCTATCCCTCACTTTGAAGCGCGATTTTAATGCTGTAGATTAGTAATGAATAACTCTTAAATACATATCTTTTAGATGCAAAGATGAAGTAAATTAATGTATTATTTGAGAATGCCGCTTTCTCGGGTTCATATGATAACTGTGGCTTACTGTTGCAAAATAGTTTTTTCAGCGTTATGGTTGATTATATTAGGTGGAATTTGTTACGATATTGTGGAAAAAATAAATACACTTGTCAGAAAAACCAAATTAAAGAATTTAAAATAAAGAGATAAGATGAATAATTTTGCAAAAAAATGAAAACAAGATAACAAACATCGGCTGTTTAATATGTCCCCACGAGTTTGACCTTTTCTAGAATAAAAACAGCGGGACTCATTTTTATGTCATTTTTACTTTCTGATTCTGGCCCTCTTACCCCCGTTTATTCATGAAAAATACGTCAACGAAATTTTATCTACATGGCCCTGTTGCGGTAGAAAAGTTTCAAAGCTCTGTCAATACGCAGTAGATATTGGATAAAGTCCATCTTCCTACCTTTTGAAGAATTCGAAGTATCATGGAGATATTTTTTGGAAATACTACATGAAGGAATCGATGAATATATTCCATACAAATTCAAATGGGAGAGTAAAGAACCTCGTTGGTATAACCACAAAATAAGGTGGTCGCTCAGGAGGCAAAGTCAACTGCACAATCTTTATAAAATTTTATCAAATTGAGTAAAAAAACCACGGAGCTTGCGGCGAGAGAAATCATCGGTGAATTACTAGATGACACCCCAAGTCATTATGGTCTTATGCGAGGGAGCTCCAGGACGAATTATCAACAGTAGCCTTTATTGGACACACACGGCAAAGTGATCACCAACAGTATCCTCAAAGCCAATTAATTAAACCCCTACTACGAAAGTGTATTCACTAAGGATGATACAATTCACAATTTAGATATTCTTGACTTTAGCGAGCCGATGGCTGGCATAACAATTCGACGTGATGGAATAATTAAACAACTACGTTCGATTAAAAGTAACAAGTGCCCAGATCCAGAAGGAATACCTGCACGCGTGCTCAAGGAGTTAGCTCCACAGATTGCACCATTCATTGAAATTATATTGAACAAATCATTATCCGAAGGCAAGGTGTCCCAAGACTGGAAAATAGCCAACCTCACTCCGATATTTAAAAAAGGAAATAGAAGTGACCCCGGAAATCACCGGCCTATATCGTTAGCATCACTTTTATGCAAGATCTTCGAGCACATTGTCATTAGTAATAGTATGACATTCCTGGATAATCGCAACTTCTTACACAGCAGTCAGCACGGCTTCCGTAAAGGCAGGTCCTGCGAATCACAGGTTGGGGTCTTTCTTCGGGATATCCTAAAATCAGGTGAATCGTAAAAGCAAGTCGACGCGATATTCTCTGATTTCAAGAAGGCATTTGGCTAGGTTAATCACAAAAAACTCATGTAAAAATTTAAATCACGCGGAGTTCATAGAAAAACAATTAATTGGATCAGGAACTTACTCAGTGATCGAAAACAAAGAGTAGTTATTGATGGTTTTAGCTCTGATATGGTCGAAGTCACATCCAGTGTTCCTCAAGGAAGCGTGATCGGCCCTCATATATACTTTATTTATATTAATGACCTAAGTTCTAAAGTTGGCAGTAAATTAAGATTATTTGCAGACGATACAATTATCTACCGTGAAATAAGGGAAGACGCGGACTTTGAAGGTTTGTCATCGAACCTTAACGCATTCGTGGTACCAGAAGTGGGGAGTTAGAATAAAATATCAGCAAATGCACCACAGCTTACGTCCTGTGAAAGTCATCACCCAAATGCCATAGGTATACTGTGGCTGGAGTAAACATAAAATCTTCAAATACAGTGAAATATCTTGGAATTACCTTAACTTCTGATATATCGAAGGGAACACACATAAAAAATATATGCGGCACAGCATTAAAGAAACTAGGTTTTGTTAAGCATACAAAAGGAAGGAACTCGGATGAAAAACTGAAAGAGAGATGCTATTTCACTCTGGTTAGGCCACACCTCGAACACGCCGCGAGCATTTGGGACCCTGGTTATAAAGATTTAACCAAAAAAATTAATAAAATACAAAGAAAAGCAGCGCGCTTCGTTAAAAACTGCTACGAGCGTACATATAGTGTCTCACACCTTTAAGAGGGATTAAAGAGGGAGCCCGAAGAGACTCGTAGGCTATACGCTAGGCTTTTAGGTTGCGTGAGAAATTCAGAACTGATGTTTTTCAGAGAGACACAGATAATATTATCCTGACTCCTTACTGCATCTCTAGGTCTGACAGATGCGATAAAATAAGAAATATACACAGCCGAACATACAGGTACAAAAACTCGTTCTTTCCGCGCACAATAAGCGACCACAATAAAAACTGAGCTTCGCTAAATACACTCATATAATCCATGTAACTAATTCACCTCCCTAAAACATCTTCACACGGCTGGTAACATAACATCCCCTGCCAAACGCCAATGCGGCGGCTCGTGGGGTATAATGTAGATGTAGATGTAAAATTGATGGAGGAAACACCCCCTTTTCTGTGGAGAGAGCCATAAGGTGAGTGGAACAAATCCTGCTTCTCCTGCAAGCAGGCTGATTTATTGCCCTTATATCCGCGCAATCGCAGGCGTGGAACCGCAAGAGTATGACGGCGTTTGAGACCTTTGGGATTTGTGCTCTATCAAAGCCATAACCCGGGCGTAGTCCATAAATATGAGGACATCGCTCAAAGGCGTCGGACGTTCGGATTGCGTCCGGTACACCACCGGGCGTCAGTTCCTGAGAAGTGGCGAGTGCTGAGAGCCGAATAGTCCAACGGATGTCCGCTGGCTTTCACAAAATACTACCTAACTGAAATCATCGCCAAAAGATTTTTCCGATTTGAATTCACTCACCAAGCCAGAGATTGTGGACGCCAGTGGGCCGTACTGAATTTCCTCACATGGCGAGAGGAAATGATTAAACGGAAATATGGTATTTCCCTTGATGAGGAATACCTCCGCACTTGCGTTTTTTCTTAACAAAATTGTAGTTTACATGGCCATAGATTACTAAATACAACTGATACCAAGTGGTAGATCAAGAAAAAGGTTTACAGCTATCACAATTCTGCATTACACTTCAGGTTTTACAAATATAAATTCCGTGATGTGGAAATAATATTCCTAGGGCAAAGTATGTAGCGATTACCATTAGCAACTCTTTCAAATGCTAGGCTGATCTAGATAATCATTTATTCAAACCTAATACGTTATTCCCTCAGCAAAAATTGATACCTTTTTAATGTAAAGTGCTAGTTACACAACACAGATGAATAAAGACAAACAATTCATAACTGCGAAGCAAAATACAAGGTGTCATAGATAAAAAATTTGCAGAGACCATATAATTGTATCTTTAGTTAACAAGGAATTACACTACTTTGGAAAAAATTAAAGTGTTTATGAAGGAAAAAGTAAAAAAAAAATCAAAAATACAAACGAAAGAGAATATTGAGAGTTAAATTTTCTATAATATCAAAATAGTTCGAAAATATCAAAATCGAGCTTCACTGTTCAATGTATTAGAATTTGTGGGAGCTCATTCGTGGGGCAATAGAGAAACTGAAATTGACGCAGCAACAGCAAAACTATCACTAGACGCTTAATCCCATGGTTGATTGGCTGCAGCTCTACCTTCTGTACCGCACCCGGCTAACTCTTTCATGTCGTTTTAGGTCTTCAGTTTCACATTCCAATTTAGTGAACCCTAGTATAGGACGCTTAGTCTTCCAAGAGAGGCACTTCCATCTCATAGTCTTTTTAAAACCCGTTCCGTCACAAATTGTGGCCAATCCATCATGAACATGTTTTTCTAATTATGCTCCCTGATGATTTCTCAGAATATATTTTCTGTACACCCGTATAAAATTTTACAAAATTGTAGCAATATAGATGTCAATGAATCCAAATAGCAATATATTCGCCATGGAATAAGAGAGTCTAATAAAGTCACGGGAAAGGGTATGTTATCTCCAAGTTTTCGATACCGGTTAAGTTACGAAGGATGTTAAAACTCGAAATCGTAACTTCTCCTCCTTGATTTGGTGATAAATGATTGCGTTCTTAGACCAACTAAATTGGAAAAAAAGATAGATTATGAAAGGGATCTTTAAAGAAAATTAATGAATCATTACCTTCTCTTATTTTCCTCTCAAACAATGACACAGGGTATAAAAGTTAACCAGAGTAAAAAATAATATTAGAAGGTCGGTTAGTTCACCGTATAGTTTTTTCGATAGTAAACGCCCAAAGCAAAACCAAGAGACTGTAATAGAGTTTTACTTTGTAGAAGTAAATTCAATTACGGGAGAGAAAATTGCATTCCAAAAGAAGTAGGAAGCTCCCGGTAAGCAGAGCAGGTCATCAGATGCTGAGGAAACTTCCAGAGTTTACCAACCTCGGAGCTATTCGTGACTCGGCGTTTCCTCCGTTGTTTGGAGCGAGACTCTCGGAGAGATAGAGAACATAAAAAAGGAACACTTCGCATCAAATACTCGCAAGCTACCGCCTTATGCACCCACATGTATCGTACGGGGTAATCGCCGGGAAAGCATTCGATCCTCCAACATCTAAGAAGTTCCAGTAGTAAACTCAAGCGGCAAAAATATTCCAAGGAAGCTGTGTTATTAAATGGAGTGCGAGCGAGGCGTAGTACTGGTTCGTTCGCAAAGCGCTCAAAAAAGTCAAGTTATTATATTGTTCCACCTGTGTAGCTAGGTCAATTAAATTGTTCAATTCAGATTTTCTCAAATGCCATTGCTGAAAACTGAAGACTACTCGATAACAACCCAATAATCATTCTCAACCTCAAAAACAAAATACCTAAAAAAAAACGTGAGGGATAATGGAAACAACGGAGACGAGAACTCTTCGCACAATTTCCAGAAGGACTTTACTAGACCATGAAAGAAACCGGGAAATTAGATGACCATGTTAGATTCCAAATATGTTTGACTGGATGAGCCAACTAAAAAATGAATGGAAGAGAAGTAGAAAGAAAATGAGAATGGTCAGAGAAGTAGAATGGAAACGGTGGAAATGTAAAAATTGCTCAAGACAACTTACCAATTGGAGGACTAAATATAAGAACACCAGCACAATGATGAAAGGACAACTTCGAGACAGGGAAGATGAACAGGCCCACGACATAGTAAGATGATGTAAATAATAATGCATCACAATTTTTTCCACCAGACAACACGGGCCTGCGAATGTTTCTTGTATTTGATTTTTCTTGAATACTCATGGTCAACAATATGATTTATCCTGAAGTTTAAAAGCATTGCTATTTTACCTAGTCATTGATAATTCAATGATAATAGAAAAAAATTACATAATGGTAAATATTGCATTGAAATATATAGTAAAATTGAAACATTTATAATAAAGAATGTTAAATAATTAATGAAAGAAGAGTTGAAAGAATATGAATAATATAAAATGTTGTAAATTTTTATATTTTCCCAATACATGAATAGGGAAAACAAAGCTAATTCTTCTTTCAATTTAAAGTAAATAACGTATATTTTTACAACAGTTCATACATGATTCACATTCACAGACTGAATTCTAAATATTTCCACCAAAAATTCTACAAGAAATCGGACTGCTAATATCAAATTAATTTTTCCCATAAAAGAAACCAATCTTAACAGAAACTTAAAGTACTAACAATGTTTTTATATCTATACAGCGGTTGAGAATAAAAGGTAGCCATGCGCCATTTTACCAGAACAAACTCACTAACCTTTAGAAAGACTTTTTGCAAAAGAGTGGGATTACAGCCTGATGGGAAATATATGGCGTAAAACCTAGCTCAAAGAAGGGAAAAAAACAAGAATAATTTCAGATCTTCAAAATGGAGCCCAAAATGTGTATTATCTGAAGGAGATACCAAAACCGTTTCACAGCAAGGGGTCGCTCTCGGGATTCGGCAGTCGGAAAGCATGTGAGGTCGAATTTTTTCCTCTGAGCAATTTAATGTAATATTCATTCGATGGCAGGACGTAAAATCGCGAATGGATGGCATAAATATAGATACGGAAAATGAATACGAAATAAAAGAGGCGAAAAAAGTAGAAAACCCAGGTTAACAAGAAAAATCAGATTAGAAAGAAAAGAACGAATCAAAAATTCACCAGAGCCTAAAGACAACAACTAAACGTTAGGAAAACTATTGAAATATTTTTTGGCGACTAACTCTATTCGCAAATAAATATTTAGGAGGTAATCAGAAAAAAGATAAACCAGAGACAAAAATGGCCAGGATGAGTTATTCGTTGAAGTTATCGAAATAAAATCGACAACTGTATCAATAGTTTAGCCACGTATCTGGTTTGAGAAAACTTACCCCACGGGTAAGTTCTGGAGGTAGTAAAAGCTAGTAGAAGGAGAACCACGTAAGTCTTTATGCCTGTACAGATAGGATAGAGAAAAGATTACAATTCCAACGGAAGAAAATTTCCTACCATAATCAAGTCTTAAGGACTGTATCATTTTTCAGCACAGAAAATATATTTAAAATGTAAGACGGGAATATAAGGTTCACTTACAAAGAATAAGGAAATAATATTTGCGAAGATGTATAGGATAGTAAATCACCATAACTGAGAAATTTTGGGTTAAAAGATAGCAACTCATCAAAGTTGTATTGTTTTTTTTCCTCCTCTAACATTAATTGCAAGTGGGTTTTCTCAGAGTTTCTAAAGGTTTTTTTGGGGTTTGATTTCATATTTAAATTTCCGAGTAACTAAACCCAGCTAGTGACCTCTTGACACTTTTTTCATCACTTGAAACTGATGTGAAATCAGAAGGGTTGCAATATGGCTGCACAAGACAAAGTAGCAAGCCAGCGTGTGTCCTTTTTTCTCATGTGGAATTTATTGGCCAGAAAAATGGCTTTGTCGGGGATCTCTCGGTTGTCAATAACTGTTACTCCATGGCAACGTTTCCGAGTTAAAAGTATTTCACCATCAGAACTATAATATGAGACAGGTGACCAAAAAAACAAAACCTATACATTCAAAAAAATAAAATATATTACTGTCATCAGTTATGATCTTCGAATAAATTGTTAAAAAACTTAATTTTTAAATTGTACACGGTTTCATCGAATATTGCCAAATGTTAAAAAATACAAAACGAGCACCATCAGAGTTGTAATATGAAATAGGTTACGATAAAAACAAAACCTATACATTCAGAAAAAAATATATAACTGTCATCAGTTATTACCTTCGAATAAATTGTTAAAAAACTTTAATTTCAAACTGTACACGGTTTCATCGAATATCGCCGAATGCTGAAAAATACAAAACGTACAAGGAGTTAGTTTGTAGTACTGTTAAATTTTTAATCTATCAGGTGATAGAACGAGCGAATAAGAAAATAATAGGAGCAATTTTCATGACGAATAGTAGTAGATTCTTAAAACAAAGAAATATAAGAGTGACTTGTAAAAGTATCGTGGGAAGGAGTTGTTTTTTCCTCTATTAGGGGTTCGAATGTCACCGAAGAGCCCAGGGCAATCGCATAAATCGGTCACCGTATGTCTAACCGTCCCTAGAAATGGAGGCGGAAATGGAGAAATTCGAAGCAATACACGGAGCACTCTTGCCGTTTCTCGTCCTCCTTCAGTCGCATTCTCGGCTTCCACTCTCAAATCTGCGCGCGTGCTTGTAGGCGGCGGATCGTGAGAGAATTCGAAGAAGCTTTGGAAGGCGTTAAAAATCCGATTCCATCATTCGACACCGAAAATCGCTGAAGGAGACATAGCCACACATGCAGGATGAACGAAATTTGATGGCGTGCGATGGAGGAAGGCGGAGAAGGAGGTTGTCAGGACAAAAAGGACCCCATTTCGTACTGGAGACTTCTTTCTCCCTTTCTCTCACGGCTTGGAGACATATACTCTTTGCTCAAATAAACTGCGACTGGAAAAAAAAACAACGGAGAACTTGCCGAACACTCTCGCGTGTACACAGGGGCTTTATAAATCGAAACAAAAAAATTGAATAAATAAAAACAGATAAAATGCTTTTATAGCAGGGTGGTGGCGACGACATCTGAATATCAAGTGAGGGAATGAAAAAAAACATTGGAGTGTTGAGAGGAAGAATGGTATTGGCGGGTATTATGGAAAATATTGACGGAATGAGTCCAGAAACACACTCAAAAAAGAAAAATGTATAAATTTTCAATGGGTAACAATTAAGTACACGAAAAAGAAAATGAACTAATGACTTATTTTTACCAGTATTTAATCTCTTACTTTACTCTCTAGCTGCCATCTAGAATATAGTGAATTTGAGTGTACATCATAAAAGCGTAATGCCATAATGACTCATAAAGTTATTATTTAGCAGCAAATATCTAATTTTCTAGTCTTAACTTGTTTTTACTTTGTTCAAATTAGAGTAATGGGCTTTTTTATCTACACACTGGTCATTCTGTTTTGAAACATATATTATCATTATGATAAATTCAAAAAAAGGTAATTATTAACAAATACGCAAAAAATATAAATACATAAAATAAAATATTATATACGGAATAACATATTTCCCTTCTGTATGCTGCTACCTACAACTGATACTCCAGTCACTGCTTTTTGATCCCATGAATGATTGCAATGATTGACAATATGCAGTACATTTATTCATGTGTGCCTCAAGTTTAACCTCTTCCTTACCTTTCCCCAGTAATTAATCATCATTAATTTTAGCATTTTGTTTCTTCATATATGTATTATTATCTGTCCACCTATCTGCCGTCTCCGAATTTCCACAACAACATTCTCATTTCACACTCACTACTTATACTTATAAAACAATTTAGTTCTCTTAGTCTACATTTAGTTCACGTTCTCAATTACAGCCAAGCAAATGTTTAAACTACTCTCATTCATCCTCCTCTAGTGTCAATGCTTTGGAAAGTACAAAATATGCTCACTATCACTCTTTGCAAGCCACAGCAAAGTTGTCATATTCTTTTTTGATAAAGCATTTCCCGTATGTTTTTCATTCTCTTCCAATATGCTGCTATAAGACCTCGCCCACTACATTGCTGAATGTTTCTCCCACTATGACTGACGTAGTGAGCAAAAATATTTTCAAACTGCTGAACAGTGCAGATGTGGCACTTTAACTGCCTGAATATTATATTTCAAGTTCGAAATTTTACTTTTGATTCATGCGTCATATTTTCCATGATTTATGTACCCCAACTCATTCAGAATAATCTTACGGTGAGGTCAGCAGTAACTTTGCTCGTAAGAATTACTCAAGAAAGGTAACTTTGATAATGTCTTAATACTGGATGTGGCTTAGTATAAGAAAGAAGAGGCAATAAGGGATGTGTGAGATGAGAAGCACATTAGTAGAGAGATTCTGGCCCTTCAAATTTTTAAACATATCACGATGACAAATGATTAATTGAGACTAGCGGTTGTAAGGTGGTCATGGAGAATAGCGAGTAACAAAAATCTTCGCAGTCAATTTAAATATTTTCGCAGCGATTCAGACATTCACAATGACCGGGGATATCACTTACGTTTACTTGGTAAGGGTACAGAGTTGAAGCAGTAACTGCATATTTTTCACCTTGAAATGACAACATGAAATTAAGTAGAACCATAAACCCAAGAAATAGCAATAAATTACACTTATCTTCGTAATACAAATTAAGACCGCTTAGAGAAGCTATCACAATTTTCAGATTTTATCAGTCATAAAAGTTATAGCACAGGCGGAACATTTTCAGCTAACACAACGGAGTCGGGTTAGAATGGAAAGCTAAATATATATAACAGCTGAGCAGATTGTGCTAAGGGTGTTATTTTTTATGGGAAAACTGGAAAGGGTCATTTCCAAACAGTGGATATTATCAAAATTCCGTGGATTCAGGCTTTGTAGCAGAGGATTCCGAAAACAAATAGTGGAAACTATAAATACTAATTTGATTCCCAAGAGGGCTTGTTTCTGAAAGTTATTCCGCGATAAGGATTGCATTTCATGTATAACGATTCCTTATTCGTTGCATAGGATAAATGAATATACGGATGCATATCGAATGAGTTTTGATAGCGAAATAAAATTTCTGAAACTTCGGTTTGGATATTAATGGAATTAATGGCTTTTCATTGCTCATATTCCATAGCAATCATGTAATCTTTAAGGCCATAGCTTCCAAATGAACTCTTCATACATTGGGTGTTCCCAAACTGGGGTAAGAGTATCCATAAGGAGCTATTTTCGCTCTGCGTCATGCGGTTTGGGACATTTTTGGTGCCCTTTCTCCCCTGCATAAGAGAAAGGCCGATTTCATGAACTGTCTGTCGCTCCCCTCCCAATCTTCATCAGCCTTAATTTGCGGAGGGATAGCTATAACTTTTCGATGAGCGATTGCTTTGAACAATGTCAACTTTCAATGGAAATGACACGTATAAGATATGGAATGCTGCGGCGAAGGAAGCAAATTTTGTCCTTAGCCGATTTGGAACAATTTGGCAACCAAATTAAATCCAAAGATCCTTCTGAAATTGAATGGAATTTGTGCATAATGAAGAAATAAAACGTGTGGAATTCCTCCATATTTCCCTAAAATAAAGTTTGCTTCCGACGCGGATTTCGACATAATAACATCATCGCATGGGGATATAATAACGTAAAGCTCAATTCCTTAAGCGCCATGGCTGATTTAAATCACGTAAGAAGAATTTAATTTTTCATGAGTCTTAACTTCTTGAATTTTGATCTCAATATCAGACTTCAGCGTGACATAGGGTCCTTTTTTCTTAGTCTTGGCCAGTAGGGTCGCACTAATTCTTCAATATTATGAAAATTAGCCAATTTGGTGTGGAAATGAAGGTTGTAGGGGGTTGGGTTTTGCTTGTTAAAAAAAAGACCAGAGTGGACTCTATGAAGAAGTTTTAACACGCGGGTTCAAGTCTCTGGACTCTATACACAAGCAGGCTGTACAAACAATCTCTCACTCCGAGTGCGGGAAAGAGAAATGACATACTACAGGGGCCCTCGGCCGCGGATGTCTTCCCCATTTCGGGCGTAGGTTGACTTCTGCCTGCGCACACCTCGCATAGGATGCCGTTCGAAGTCTGCTGCCGAGATCACTGCTACACGAGCGATGTTACCGCTAGGGGTTGACCTGATGAACTAATGTTGTCTGCTTTGCTCTGCTTGTTCCGCGGCCCTTATATACGGTTGGCCGGGCCCAGGGGAAGGGGGATTGCTTCATCCTTCCGAGAGGGGAGAGGGTCCCTCCCCTTTTCTGGAATGTTCTACTGCGTAGTTCCAGAGGATATGACCGTCTCTTAGAGTGACCACTCTACACCCCTATTTCCGAAGCCACCATACCTGACGTCACACAGGGGAAAATTTCCTCATACGAACCCTTAGCCCGAACAAAGGTTGAGTATTCCGTTTTCCGGGGTTTCCGCCGTGTTGTTTCATCTTGAGGACGATACTTCGCCGACAATCCTTCAGGCTTCCTAAGGTCCAAGTAGCAGAGGATTAAGTCACTTGAATCTGAGGAAGCCTGCAGGATAGCCAGCGAAATATCGTCCTCAAGATGAAAAAACCCTGTAAAAACGGGAAATTCAACCTTCGCCCAAGCTCCGGAAGCCTGAATCACAACTTGGTCTGGAAATATTATTTTTTTCTCATGCCTGTAAACTCTCTCTCCTTACTGAGGACATTGACAGCATAATCAAAATTTATTTTTTCAGCCACACTTTACGTAATCTAATACAACCATCAAATAATGTGCAACTTTTTTCTTCTGTAAGAAGTACGGGAAAAGTGACTGTTAACCACTTCCAAGGTTCTGTATAGTGCTGCGTGAATCAGGGATTTACATTTCAAATTGAACCAAATCGAATCTCCCAAAAGATATTTCGAATCGAATCGAAACGAGCTTTTTTTTAATTTTGGTAGCGAATCAAATCACCCTAAAAAATTTGCTTACGAATCGAATTTGAATCTAAATAAAATGCAAACGCTTACGCGCAGTTAAAGTAGTAAAGATTTTCACAATATTTCAGGGCCTTACATTAGCTTATGTACCTATACTGGCACAAAGAATAGCACAGAATAACATGCGGTCGTTTAAATTTTCGTTTCGCGTGAGGAAAACATCGTCTAACCGGACGGCGCGCCATTTTTTGAATGAGCGCCATGTTTGAATGCTTGCAACAATTCGAAGACGAATCTATCAGATCCGAATACGTATTTCGAATCATTCGGTTTTGAAGCATCCCGATTTGCAGGCGAATCGAATCGAATTAAGCCTGATTCGAGTCGATTCGGTTTGATTTCGAAGCATTCGCACAGCTCTAGTTCTGTCCACATTTAATGTTATTGCTCCGTTGAGTGTAGAACATGGAGAGCGAGTATCGATGGGGATGTCTGCGATGGGCTTTACTGTGACAGCACTACAGGCATGGGAAGCTCGATAAGGGAGTAATGTGGCGGCAGCTCAGGTTACTGGGGAGATATTCAACAGCGCTAAAAGTTGTTGACGTTCCCCACCCAGTGGTCCACACCCTGAGATCTCGGACTACTCTACCCCCGGAACATTTTGCCTGGGAAACGCCATCATGTCATGTGTAGTTCGAATTCTAGGCTATATCTTCTAAAGAGTTGGTGAAGGATTTCCGTTGCCTTCCACATCGCAGTACCTCGGCTGACACCGTGAACTCCCGACCGAACCTGAGGCTGTTGACACCGGACCGATCTTCTCGATTTGCGCTATCGGGTGAGAGTGCTGCCTTTCAGTTGCGGGGCCGGGTTGCTTCAGTGGGGTATAGATAATTATATTTGTCTCGTTATATTTGTCTCTTAGATTTGCATGTGTTTCAGAGCGACACAGAGAATATTATCATGACGCCTCACTACATTTTTAGTACTGACAGATGCGATAAAATAAGAGAGATACCCTGTCGAACTGATAGGTACAAAAACTCGTTCTTTTCGCACACAATAAGCGACCACAATAAAAACTGAGCTCCTCCAAATACACTCCCATAGTACATGTCACCATTTCACCTCCAAAAATTATACATCTTTACACGGCTGGTGACCTACCACTCCCTGCCACACGCCCATGCGGCGACTCGCGGGGTAGTATGTGGATGTTCCAAAACGATGTAACAACTCTGGAAAATATTTCAATTTTTTCCACAAAAAAGTAAAGAACGGGAAGATTTATTATTAAAATGGACACTGAAAAAGTAGAAATAAAATTTTAGCACCAAAAATAATTGCATAATTAATGAAAAATTACTTTGGCGTGATGGGGCAGTGGATCTGCAAGAAGTAGTGTAATCGAACTTTAACACTAACACCTTTATAACCTCACTTTGAAATTTAAAGATATAAAATACGCTATCTGTCTCAAATTTGGAACATAAGTGCCGCCTTGTATGCCAGTCGGAGCATTTCAACGGTTTGAAGAAGGATACAGGCATAGAGTAGGTGGGATAAGGCCTTGATGGTTTGTAAAATCATCCAGCTTCCAGGAGGTCACAGGGTCACTAGAGCTCTGGGTCGGATCCACTAATGGCCATTCAGACGGGGGAAAAATCATCTTTTTCCCTTCCATAGCGTAGTAATAATGCAACGTTCCCCGAGGCTCATTAGGCCAGCCGCGAAAAAATACGTCGCAGAAATAAGGTGGAAAAAGGCCGACGCTCAGGTCCTTACTCGTGACGTATTCCACAAGATTTCGTGCAATGAATGCGATATCGCGGTGTCATCGCGTTTGAGCCCAGATGAACAGGCGTTTTCGCATGCTTCACATGTAGGTTAAGCCCCTAACGACTTAAGATTTTTAGCATTAAGACATGCAGGGTGAGAATATTTCCACGCGGTTAAAAATCTTCCCAGGAGACTCAGTAGAAGTGATCCTCCAAGAGTATGCAAATTCCTGTGAAATAATAGTCCTCATTTTTATGAAAGAGCGATGGTTTTGCAATCAGAATTCTCATCGGCCAAGGTAATTACCAGGACTGAGAAAATACGCGATTGAAAGATTTACTGAACATTTCATGGGAGTCAAGGAACAAGGTTCAAGTGGTTGAACGCCTAATTACATCAATTCTTTCAAGGGAATCGTTATAGTTCACATATAACTATCATAAATGTTAATGCAAAATCTGAATGCAATAGCAAATGGGGTTATAAACAGTAAAATTGAAAATACATTTTTCCTGATTCATATTGGATTAAAGTTGAACTTGAATCAAAAGGCACTCTATCATAATCCAAGTATTTTAAATTATAAATACCTCATTTACAGGAAAAAATAATTACATAGCTTTTCCATGCTTATAGATGCCATCTTTAATAAATTTAAGGAGAATAATTGCATTTGTTATAACCGGTCGGTAAATTCTCGATTCCAGCATTACAAGGGGATAAAGCAAGTTTTATCGTTAAACACCATAGAAACATTCGTTAAAACCGAGTATATTTTTCAAAGTCTACCTCTGAAATATAATTACTGCTTGTTTGTTTTCGTTTCAATAATAATGCAATAATTAACGGTTTCCACGCACCGACTTCAACCATCGCAAATTAACAAAATTATCAGGGAGCCGAAATTATTTCTCCTTCTACTAAGGAAACATTCAAACGATGAACTATTGTGATAATACAATAAATCAAATTATGCAAGAAATTTTCTTTCACAAAAATCACATTATTCGATGAACGAAACGACCTCCGACTTTTTCATCCATTACATCCTCCGCTCTTATACACGCACAGTCCTTAATTGGCAAACATGAAATAATTTTTTTCTCGGATTTACAACACGCGTGTTGATCATAGCACAAAATAGTTTTTTTCAGCGTTTTGGTTGAAATTATCACGTCGATTATGAGACTGTCTTCAATTAGCACAAATAGTGGTAACCCAAGAATACTACAGCCTTAACGATCTGCAAGACGCGAAAGCCTTTCATTCTGAATCTACTTTTATTCAGCAACCCCAGAAGCTTTACTAATTATAGTGAAAAACAAACATTTGCCAACTGAAGGAAGTGAAGTTTCTAAGAAGAATATTTTCCTCCCATAATAACAAAGGCAAATAACTGGATTATTTATAACATGCCTTCAACTACTCATCTTCTAGAATGAAAACACTCCAACTTATATAAACAAATTTACTGAATCTATTAGTTTTTTACTCGCTCGATAAATAATTTAAAAGAATCCAACAAACTTCCACCTGATCATATTTCGTAAACGAGGAGCAAACTCGATTTATAGCAGTTGAAACCCAATATTTTCCCTACCAATAGGCTCATAAGTTTCATATCTAAGATTTATTTACTCGCTTTGCATTGAGCTGCGCGTGAAATTAATACATGAGAAGGCATTTCCTTTCGCTCACGATTTTGAGTTCCTAATCTTAGAAAATCCCAGCTAAAATTCATTGAGTATGCTTGATAGTAAACGCACTCGTTAGCTAATTTGGATACTCACGGTAAATCACAATAATTTAAGAGACTAGATCTTGTTCCGTTCCGTCTCGACAGAACGAGATCCATCCGTCCGTGCATTCCTCGACGGAACAAGATCACGTCGGTGCATTTAACGGCACATAAAATATATTGGGATCAAGTGTTCCAGATATCGAAGAAGGTCGAATGGTTTAGTAGTGGTCGCGAAGTGATTAGATCTGTCGCTTACGACTCGTTGGTTTGGAGTTATCGCGGAGCGAGCAATAAAGAGCTTCCTCAACTCGCGCCATTTCAAACAATAGGCTGATGAATTTATCTCCAAATATCCAGCGTGAAAATTTATAGCTTCACTAGTTATGGTAGTCGCGTGGGAACATGCCCGCTATTGCACGCGGAAATATGGCAGGGAATAAATTGCCGCCAGAAGCATCGAACGAAATAATTACGGCAAAGGGGAGGCCACGTTTTTATCTCGAAACAAAAATGATGGGGGGAATGGTTGAACAGGGTTACAAATTGATATGTTGCCGGCCTTGTGGTCTACTCTGGTGGCTCGAACATAGCAATGGCCAGGCTTTTCATGAATGTAAATCAAGCAGGGGACCAGTATAATTTCAAGAAGTTTCCGGCCCAGTGAAAAACATCTTTTTATCTGGGATATAGCATTATTTCTCAGTAATATCCTACAAATGAAAAAATGTAAAAAAATCCGACGCATGATGTTCCCATTTACTAAAGCAGATATTCACAAAAATTTTGCGTTTATAATTACAGGGTAGCATACTTTGGACTTAATTGACGATATAACAGTGCTAAATAAAAAAATCTAATAAAAAGCCTTACACATTAAAGAATGGCTGATATTTTTCCAGAACACAATAGGCTATGAAAAATTTTCCCACCACTGTAAAAGTTATGACACTTTACCCTAAAATAAAACTTAGGAAAATAAATAAGCTACGACTCCATCGTTGAAAATTGAGATACTCTAATAAAGAGGATAGTCAGTACAGTAATAAAGAGTAAAACTGTACATAGTCAGCTATGATCAAGATAAATCAGTCTCCATTGAGTCATTTGGAAAATTCCTAACAAAGAAAGGTTTTTTTCTCTATTGACCCGAAAAGTTGAGTATCTTTTCCCACTGTGAGAAATGTTCAAAATTTCAAAAATATTACAACACTATCTTAAAAAAGGGCTTGTCGTCATAGTTTTCCATGAGATTGAAAAACCATTGCAAGCGTGCCTTTCACGTATTTAGTTGCTCCATAGTGGTGGTATTACCTTAATCACATCAATCCACAGTTGACCTGAAGTCAGTGCGACTGTTTCAACTTCACGGTTGTAAAGAATAACAGTACAATTTCATTACCAGTGGCTTTCCAAAATAAAGCTAACGTTTACAAAAGGGTACGCCTTGGATTAATATGGTGGTTATCAACGAGACTTCAGTCAGCTTTAGATTCGGAATCCTAAGGTCAGATGATAGAAGAGCGGGCAGTATCCATTAAATATGTTGATACTTGATACCTAAATGATTGAGTCGTCTAAAACGATAAAATAATGTCTTATTGGTAGGGGGTCATAACTTTCAAAATATTTCCCCCAATCCAAAGCTCCCAATTATTTCTTTTTCCCAAAATAAAAAACTCCCAATACATTATAGCTCCTAAACTACGAAACTCCCAAACTATATAAAACGTTTTTTCTCTATGATTTTTTGTATTAGATTATGATTAGATTTATATTATGATTAGATTTAGATTATGATTTTCTCTACGACATGTATCTTCCGTTGCTACGTTCAATGGATTATAGTTTGTTTGTTTATTTATACCATGACCATGGCCAAAATTATTGTTAAATTGCGAGTTACACATTGACGGTTTTTTGTATTTACGACAAAATAAGGGCAGGAATATTGTTTATTGGAGGTGTCGAGAGTATCCCGCATGCAACGCTTGAGTGAACAGAACTTCGGCTGGTCCTGGAGTACAAATTTAAAAGCAACCCTCTGAACACTCACATGCTCCAGATAGAGAAGCAGTTAGTGCTTTCAAAGTAATCGTCTCCATAAAGCGAAAAGCAGAAGAACATCAAGGAGCTCCGCCAGCACAAATTATGAGAACTTTTAAAAATTTCAATCTGGAGTTCTGTCTCAACTTCCTGATAGAGCCAAAATTAGTAAAATTATACAGAGGCAGCGGGATCTTCCTGCCGCACCACGTGCGATAGCAGACTTCGGAGAAATACCAGGAAAATTCAAGACATCCAGTAGAGGTGAAAATTGTGGGATTTCCATTTTTTGGATTATTTTGGGAAATTTTGTTCCTTGGGAATTTTAGTAGTGTGGAGTAAATGATTGGGAATTTTGTATAGGGAGAAATGTTTTCAGAGTTATTACTCCCAATCGTCTTGTTTGGATCATCAAAGCTGTGGGACAATTTGAATCGAGCACTAAAATCTCAGGGCTCTGTTCCCGATTACCATTTAATAGCATTCAACAGCCCAAACCATGACTTTAATCTGTTTAGGCCGGTGTTATTGGCTCATGACGTGCACGTTTAAACTATAGAGCAGTATAAATTTCAGTCATCAAATCACTCTCAGCTGTGCCAAATTTACGAATAAAACTTTTCATCCTCTTTCCTTAAAGTAAAATGGTTTATAATACTATAGACACTATTCCCCATTAGAGCAGTTTTTACTATGGCAGGTAGGTTGCAATTAAATCTCTATTTCAAACCGATATTAACGAATATTCACTAAAATAGTTAAATATAAATTTCCAGCACTGTCCTTGTCCAACAATCTTATAAAACTAAATTTATAAAGTGAAGCCGGAGTTCTGATATCATTGTGACGCATTACATCCTTATACACACAATACTTTACAGCGTCTGATTCAGGCCAAGGCAATATTTTTCCGCGCACCTATAAAAAACAACTTTGCTAACGAAGCTTGATGCCTGCATAAATTTATCCCTCCGTGTATGAATACCTCAACCGACCAGAGGCACTAAGGCTCACGCCAGGGGGGAAAAAAGGACACTCGGGAAAAGTACAAGGAAAATGTTGGCGAGTATGTTCGAAAGCGAGTGAGGCAGAAATTTCCTCGCATGTATGGATTCGTAATATAATGAAGTGTGCACAATTATAAATGCACGGAACGCGCTCACGCCACAATCTTGCCACGAGTAGAATTAGCAGTCCTGGTGGGAGGACCAGAATTCCACTTAACTCCACGAATGCATATAAGAGAACCGGAATGGAAATTGAAGAGACGACCACTGCCTCACCCAAGAATGACACACCAGTGTAAACACACAGCTCCTCCGGAATATTACGCTTTCCTATTCACCAAGGAGAAGCACTCAATGGCCGCGGAGAGCACGTTTGCGCGCTCCGAGGTGGAATAAAAAAAATGGAACATGTATGTATGTATATACCTCCCTCCAGAGTCCGCTTTTTCTCCACTCGGCGCTAGGCGCAACTCTCGTTCGTGAGGGAGAGGTTATAAGGCCACACAAAACACATCGAGTCACGGCACAGGCAGTTATATACGACCGCGTGCATAGCGGGCAACGATTCGGGCAAGAGCTGAGAAACTCTGCGAGTCGAGAACGACCCCAAAGCCGAGAGAACCGAAAGTTGTCTCCCAAAACATCAAGGGATATATATGCTCACAAAGTTTTGCTGCCACTTTTGTTTCGTGGGCTGGTGGGAAATAAAACCACACAGCTCCTGGGCGAATGAAGAGGGCCCTCGAATGCCGTTCCGCTATGCTGTTTATTGCAATTGTATTAGGGGACGATAACCATAACGGAACTGGGAAGCGAAACGATATTAGTCAAAAAAAATCATGAAAATGTTCTCCCGAGTGTTTTACCCTCATGACTACGATGAATTACGATACATTTCCTCTTTGCAGTACACATCTCCAATCCAAAATTGTTGATGCATGCCATGCAACGTCACCGTTTTAACCCGCTCTTTCATTTCTATAAAACTTTTGGGTAAGAAATGTGTTAAAAGACTGAAGCACGGAACAAAAATCAAAGAGAATGGCAAAATTCAAGGTCAACTTCGTGAAAAATATGGAGCACGTAACATTTTCGGTAATAATTGTCGGTGGAAGGTGCTGAATCGTGAAAGGAAAATAGTCTCTTAATGCTTGATGTTTCGTCATGTACCCATGGTCGTATAGTTTTACGCTAAGTTTGGATATAAAATTTCACGAAATGATGGAAGCTTCAGTTAGGTATTCTGGCTTAAAAAAGAGTAAAGGGCTAGAAATTTTTAATTTTTTTGGTACCACGGTAGAATATTGGGTGTGAAGCATACGTGATGGTAACATGTCAGAGGAAAATTTTCCTCGAACTAATTTTTAAGATGACACCAGGCAAAGTACTGTTGATGTTAAACTCGATTGTTTCAGGTTTTACTCGGTGAAAATCCATTCTAAAGAATTCAAAAGAGATATGGTACTTTTTCACAGTTTTTTATTTCAAGTCTGAAATAAATACAAATAAACCTTAAATAAATAAAAAAGTCTCAAATAAATAAAAAAACTGTGAAAAAGTACCATAGCTCTTTTGAATTCCTTAAAGTACTCTTATATAACGGGGTATGATATATTTCCAGGTGTAAACTTTTCCGCACGATTATAACACTTGATAATTTTTTACTATGCCCCTTGGGTTTTAATACTACGCTGATAACTCAGAGCGTTATGATAAAAACAGCGGACCCGAATTTCAGGTCTGGCGATAATTTGAATTTTATCTTTCGGAGTCATTTCCCGTGTATCAAGCATAAAGCTATTGATAAGAACGCCCAATACTCAGACTAGACCAGCGTAGTTTGCGTTCGATTATAGATGCTGTTCAATACGACGTACGCCATTTCCACCGAAGTTAGTGCCACAAAAAACTTTGCTCGTGAGAACATATTCTATAATCTAGTATTTTATGCCATAAGTAGTGTATTTGGGCCAACGCTGGGGTGTTGACAATCAAAGTGATTTTTTGCTCGGCTTGGGGAACCTTAGGGTTGAAGGAACGATGATAAACGTTCATTTATGACACATTAAATCCCAGTCATCTCCAATTTATTTCGCAAAATACTTCTAAAATACACTATGGTACTGTATGCTACCAGCATGTATATTTATCAAGGACATTGAGGTTCCTTCACCATTGAAGAAAGTTGGGGAAAGCTCTTTTTCCTTCCATTGGTTCACATGTTACATTCCATACGCTCCACACATAACCTCAACGGTCATTTTACTAGGATCTCTCTATCTCGTCATCTAAACTTTAACTTAGTGCAAACATTCTAAGAGAACAATATTCTTTTAGAAACATCTCGGGCAATATGTTCCCATTTTCTTCTTTCTGGCGCTCACATGGGCGTTTTTTTTTATTCCAGGTTGTAAGATTGCCATATTCATGGTTCGCTCCATCCGACTTCCCTTCGCCTCCTTCGGCAAAGCCAACCAGCTTCCATCGTCCTACAAGGGACATTTTCTGTTTATCCCACACAATCACGGAAAAGTACATGCTTTCGGCTTAATGCAATTTTCGTTTTGGCTATTCAGGTCACCATGTCTTGCTTGTCTCTTTCATTTTCACAGATTTTGCAACGCACGCTGCAAAGTCCTCGACCGTTTTTTTGCAGTACGTTCGAGGGCACTCCTGGGGTAGCCGCTACCGAAACTTATTCAATGTCAGCCGAATAATATAAGGCGAATCACGTAAATTCTTAACACTTCTTGATCCGGTGCCTTTTAAATTTGACTAGCCCTTGGGGCCGGCCATTTTTTGTATTTTTGTTGGGAAGGTGCATATATACAATTAAATTCACACAACTAATGTATATTTTTAAATGAAACTTTCATTCGTTGCATATTATATAAGAGACCGGACCATTACCGCTGGTGGTGGAAACACGTATTTTTACGTGAGCGGACTATAAGGTGTTAAGATAAAGAAATAAGAAAAGGTTATCGTAAACACCAAAAGAACCTGGGCATGGGTTCACAGCCATATCAGGCAGTTAATTAATTTTTTCAAGTCCACACTCTCACAGTTAACTCCGCCGTCTTTAAGCCCCAAACGGAGAAACTGAAAGAGAAAAAGCATCAGGAAAATAAAGTTACAATCCCTATAATGAGAGTTGGCGGAACACATTTACAAAGCCATTTCAGCCCAATTGCATGAGAGGCGATATTTTATGCAATAAACTAAGGTGTAATTAGCTAAGCTGCAATAAACAAAGACAGTCTCGAAAATGTCTTTCTGAAAATAGGTAAGTCTTTCTTTACAAATTTCATACTTTTATAAGTGTAAGGAAATAAATGCATATTTTATCCTCAAGAAGAATCCCTTTTCCAACATCTTGAACTACAACGTAAGCTATGAAAATAAAACCTAGGAAGCAAATAAAATCCACCGAATTGTCACATATTTGTTCACATAACCCCATAGTTTTCGTGCTGTTAGTAGTACAACATTCCATTACCAAGCGAGCCGCCGCAATCATTGGTGGGCGGGGAGAAGAAGCTTACGTTTCAACCTGTCTGGCTGAGTTTCCTACATTCTTACTTCAATCAACCCCAAATAAAGCGAAATTAATATATTACTCTTTGAACTACTCTTACGCTTATGTAACCTGAATTCTTCTATTAATCTTAGCGTTACAAATCAAGTCTTCAATGGCTTCTAATCTAGTACTTCCAACAGCCGTGTCTCGTCGCTCGTTGCAGCTTTGAACGAATCATGGGACTTTGTTTAGTGTTTTATTTTGCGCATTCAATTCTTGATCCCAAATACTTTCCGGGAACTCGAAATTAATCCTGCCAGTTTTATGCAATTTCTCATCTTCACTTTTTCAAACATGGTTTCGCAAATTTCTTTTCCCCTTCATATGTTTGAAGTTATAGTAATTCCGAGGAACTTCATTTAGCTGCATTTATCTCTATATTTCCGCTTAAAAGGTATGCATATGCGTTTATAGATACTTAGTGAGTTGTTAGAGAATCCACTACGGTAGTATACAAATGTTAGTAGCGGAAAACATTTACTTTAGCTCCAATAAATAAAAAACAATCACGTTTTACGCAAATATTTATTTTTCAGAGCGACATAGAGAATATTATGATGACTCCTAAGTACATCTCTAGGTCTGAGAGATGCGATAAAATAAGAGAGATACAATGCCGAACAGATATGTACAAAAACTCGTTCTTTCCGCGAACAATAAGTGACCACAATAAAAATTGATCTCGACTAAATACACTCGTACAATACAAATGATCATTCATCTCCAAAAAACTTACACCATTAGACAGCTGGTGACCTAAAACATGCCCATGTCCATGCGGCGGCTCGCAGGGTATAATTTAGATGTAGAATAATCTTATAATGGCCCAAAGAGAAGATTCTGAATAATCAGATAGTGATATTCCTACAAAAATACTATCGATTGAAAAAATGAACCACATTTTATTCTCTTTTTATGCAGAGGTTTTCCTGCTAGCTCTTCTTAAATTATACTCAAGTACGATGCAAAAACTTTACTCTATTTAAATTTTTACAATTACCTTTCAAACGTAGGCAGAAAGGTATTCTCCCACGTTACCGATAGTGGAACTTCCGCTGCGAATAGTGTTCATATATATTATTCACCAGCCCTCGAGGCCAAGCATATGAATCGCACGGAACACAGCAATCGGCCTAAGATGGCGTGATAGCGTTGGCCGTACCAGGCTTGATAGAGAGAGAGAGAGAGACGTAGCCATTATGTACGAGTGAGATAGCGACTCATCGTGAGAGGGACAAGGGAGCAGCATATCTAGTGGCATACATCAAAGAGTCGGGTTAGAGCGAGCACCAAGCGAGCGACGCACGTGCGCCTGGACGGTGTACACAGCAGGGCTTAGGGTACTATTTGGGTGGACGATACCGAAGGTACATGCTAGAGGGGCACTCGAGAATAGCTGATCGAACTTGACTCGCCAATCGCTCGTCAGGCGATTCAAGGTTGTGCACCATTATGGGTTCGGTAAACAGTGGTGGAAATGTTGAGGAAAAAATAGGTGAGAGTCCAGAAGGGAAGAGAATGGTAATATAAATCCGTAAATGTTTCACGGGTTTGACACCGGGTGAGATTGTTCAAATACATCAGCGATTCGATGATTGACTCAGGCATCATCATCAGGATAATGAATCGAGCGAGGACGGAGTAACCTTAACTTCTGATATATTGTGGGGAACACATACAAAACATATGCGGCACAGCATTACAGAAACTAGGTTTTATTAAACGTATATTAGGAAGGTCCTCGGATGAAAAAGTAAAAGAGAGATGCTACTTTGCTCTGGTTAGGCATCACCTCGAATACGCCGCGAGCATTTGGGGCCCAGATCAGAAAGATTTAACCAAAAAAATTAATAAAATACAAAGGAAAGCAGCACGCTTCGTTAAAAACTGCTACAATCGTACATATAGTGTCTTACAATTTTTAGAAGGATTAAGGTGGGAGCCTCTAGAGACTTGGAGGCTACACGCTAGGCTTAGGCTGCTTGAGAAATTCAGAACTGGCGTGTTTCAGAGTGACACACAGAATATTATCATGACGCCTCACTACATCTCTAGGTCTGACATTAGCGATAAAATAAGATAGTTAGCGGAACAGATAGGTTCATAAATTTATTCTTTCCGCGCACAATAAGTGACCACAGTAAAAACTGAGTTCCACTAAATATACTCCCAATATATATGTCACCATTTCACCTCCGAAAAACTTACATCTTTACACGGCTGGTGACCTACCACCCCATGCCACACGCCCATGCGGAGGCTCGCGGGGTAGTATGTAGATGTTGATGCTGACGATCCATATAGCCGTAGATGCCCCATTGTTGTGGGAGCCGTTACGAATTCTTTGAATTTCATCAATCACCTGTTTTCAAGTATTACTTAATTTGAAGCCGTTGTCTCTATTGATGTTATTTTGTTCTAACTGTATCAACATGGCTTCTATTGTTATTCTTCCCCAATATTTGGACGTCCGGGACAGTAGCGTAGAATTAGGGAAATCATGACGATGACCAAGGCCAAGGCTGTGCTCTGCTAATGTAGATTTTCCGGTAGGAAAAGCCTAATTCAATGCCCCCTTTCATGTTCTTTGATTTTTTTTCGATAGTCCATCCTGTCTCGCCAATATAAGCCTTGCCACACTCGCATGGTATACGATACACTCCGGTAGTTTTCAGGCCGAGGTTGTCCTTAGAAGGTGACCGGGAAATTTTTTGTTTTAGTATGCGGTTCATGCATCGTTTCCACTCGATGTCATGTTAATATCCTCGATATCTTGTTAGATATGGATGATATATGAGGAAGTCAAGACTTAGCGATGGGTTTTTCTTTCTCTTCCAATATCTCTGCTCCATTGGCGGTGAAAGCTCTTTCTAAAGCCAAATCATATAAATGTTTCACAATACATTAGTTTAATATTCTGTTTTATAATGTGGCTGGGTAAGGTGAGACTTCTCCACCTTCTCATTCTTAAAGTCAAAATATGAAAATTAATAGCACAAGAGTTCAACTACTTAAAGTATCTTCCACTCAAAGTACATCCGCAATCCGTAAATTGGAGCGTGTGCACGTGTTTTCTCGTTATATCAATATATAGCATGCGTAACAACCGTATATATGGCCATAGAGTCGAAAAACCAATTCATCTTTCGTGAAATATTTTCCAATACACAGTCTTCTTCAAAATGTCATAACGACCGGTCAATAAAAGTTATTTCTATTTAACTGGTCCAGAATAGACAAATTAATTTTTTTCAACTAACTTTAAGAATATACAGAACAAATTGAGATACATCGGGGAAAGTTTCTCATTAGGAATGAAATCCTGCGTTTACGCAGCTTCTGAATTGGCTGAATAGACCGCCTTGCTACCGTTGGCTCTGGGACTAAGTTCATGCATGTGTGATGATCTTCGAAGCTCCACTTAAGCCAACCAAGCTGAGATGCTCTTCGGAGCAGAACTTTCTAGAAAACTACAGACGCCCCAGGGAAATGAGATTCTCCCCCCTCCTACCCTCAAAGCCTGAATTTCACACGCAGTTGAGCTAAGTATCAATTAGTGACCTCTACCCTCCCTCCATTCTAACAAACTGACATCCACGGACTGAAGAAGTCTCAGAAAATCAACTAAAAATGAGATTTTATTTTTAACTGGTGACGTTTCTTCTATGTTTGCCAAACTATTATTACATAGTAACCATTCAAGTGACTTTAAATCTGGAATTTTACATATACAGGATAAGGGCTAAAAATTTGATTTCCTCGAACAATATGAAATTATAAATGCCGTCAAACAAAATTCAAATTAAGTAAATGACCTCACATTTGATGTGCATTCACCACTGACATCAATCAGCTTTTAATGTTTGTTTGCGTCATATACTCAACCTTGCCATTGTGTGTTGTTTATCCCCTACCCATCCCCATTGATGTCCTTCTCCTTTCAACCAACCTTTTCTTTCCCTCCCTCCTCCCTTCTTTATCCACCCTCCCTCCCTCGTCTCGTCTCCCCCCTCACCCTCTGTTTGGTATATATGGACAACAAAAATGTTAATTTGTACCTTGATGATGACATAACTTTGTCGAAACATGGTCGGAGAGAATAAAACAGTGTAGAAATTACAAAGCGAGTTCTCTTTTCATAAAAATGATGTAGGCAAAAGAAAACCTTTCCGGACCTTTCCCTTAATATTTGGCCCTTCCCGCGCCATGCGGGGTAGGAGGGAATGAAGCATGAATACATATTATGGACTCGGATGTTTGGCATTGTTGTCTAGGCTACGTGTTGCCTAAATTTCCACTTTTTGTTCACCCAGTTCTTGGCGCCACTTCGATTAGAGTCTTTTCTGTTGTTATTGTAAATAGACGTAGGTAGTTAATTGTTGCTAACGTGAGACTGTAGTGAATATTCAATAACGATCGAGGAGATATGAATTAATTGATGCTTAGAATATATCTAGCTATTTTTCCTATCTAAAATTTACTTTTTAAATGCTAGAGAGGAAATATCTATTACAGGAAATCAGTAAGAGACTAATGAAACGTTTATCGTGTGCCGACTACTTTGTTTGCCAGAATCCGATTATTATTGGAATGCATTAACCCTGTTTTGCCTAAATAAAGAATTCTGAATGCCTTGTTTGAACAGAACTTGCTTCGTACTAGGCTGCAAAACAGGGTATGCGTCTACGAGGATCCAAAATCGGAGACTTGGATTGAAATATAAGAATCCGTTCAAGGCGGCGGTAAGTGCATTCCTTTTTACCTACTATGCAATGATGGCCGTTGGGAATACTCATGAAGTCACCTCGCATTATTATTAAATTTCCGTATAGCGATATTCACGAAGTGCTAAGAAGTTAATTGTGCATTTGTGTAATTAAATTTGGAGAGGTTAAATATATCTGTAGACCGGACGACATTAAAAAAATGTACAATTACGTCCCGCGTGTAGTACTACATTTTTTATCCACTACATTATGATTACTTGTAAGTAAAAACCAATTTCATGGAAAAACAGGTAAGACGTGTTTATTTACAATCTGTCGACTGTATTTACATTTGAGCTTCCGTCTTTCATCAATAACGACACCACTTTCCAAAAAGTTATTTGTTTACGGAATTCTAGACAACATTTTTTGGCAACGAGATCCCAATCCATAATATATATTCATGGAATGAAGTCTGGACTTTCATAACCCAACATCATACACTTGAGGCTTTTAAGGTTTCAACCCTGGGTCGCGAAGGTCTTGACCCACCCACGGAAGCAAGAACATACCCACAATGTCAAGGCTCCCTTCCCAAATTGCACTTCCCGGGGAAACTTCCACGGATTTCGTGGGACGAGAAGACCGGAGTTTGAAGAAAATAAAAAGGGGGCGTAGGCGGCGGCAAATGAAGCGGTCGAACGGACTTTTGGGGAGGGTGGAGGGGAGGGGAAATGGGGGGAGGGTTCTTTTTGCTAATGAACCTCACCACCCCACGCCCGTTCTTTCACCCGAAAGCGCTTCTTCCATACCCCACCATCCTAACGGGGCTATCTCCACCCCCTTCCATTGCGCCCTCGTCCATTCAACCTCGGTAACAGGGGAGGACGACCTTGACTCTTCAGTGACCTAAATCCTCGTGACCCACAAGGGTGATGCCGCCGGAGGAGGTGGAGAAGAAGTGAGGGAGGAATGAGAGAGGGGGGGGGGATTTGAGGATCCTTCGCAACCTCCCCATTCACCCCCGCCCCCCACACCACACTCCCCAGCCGGCTGTCACCGTCTGCTCCCGGAGCTCACACACTTCGTCGCCTCCCTCGGGTAGAGGAAAGCAGATGACACCACAGCCTAGCGCTCACGACTACGAGGCCTCCGACACCCACTCCACAGCCTCCCCCGGGAAGGACAGCGTCATAAACCGTCGTTGCCATTTTAGGAATGATACATTGCCTTTTTTCATGTGCGCTCTATGGTACGTAAGCATTTCTACATCTACATCTACATAATACCCCGCGAGCCACCGCATGGACGTGTGGCAGGGGGTGGTAGGTCACCAGCCGTGTAAAGATGTAAGTTTTTCGGAGTTGAAATGGTGACATATATTAGGAGTGTAATTGGAGGAGCTCAGTTTTTATTGTGGTCGCTTTTTGTGCGCAGAAAGAATAAATTACTGTACCTATCTGTTCCGCAAACTATCTTATTTTATCACGAATGTCAGATGTAGTGAGGCGTAATGATAATATTCTCTGTGTCACTCTGAAACATACCAGTTCTGAATATCTCATGCAGCCTAAGCCTAGCGTATAGCCTCCGAGTCTCTAGGGGCTCCCACCTTAATCCCTCTAAAAGTTGTGAGACACTATATGTTTGCTTGTAGCAGTTTTTAACGAAGCGCGCTGCTTTCCTATATATTTAATTAATGCTTGCAATGTATTCGAGGTGTGGCCTAACCAGAGCGAAGTAGTATCTCTCTTTGACATTCTGGTGTATGTATATGATACATGGGAAGTAGGATCATCAGTAATTGAAGACGCTTCCGGAATTAATTGGTACGAAGATATAGAAGAAGTATATCTGCGCATTTGTGCAGTTGTAAAACATTGACACAAAGTTGTATGTCTTCTAATAAACTAAACTAGTTCAGGCGTGACTTCGTGGAACTGCGTTTTGATAAAAATAAATTTACTTTGTATAGTCCACACAAAAATATTTTTCCGGGTTTCATCTACACTGTAGACATCATCCGGCAGACCGCACGGAGTTTACCCGTATAAGGGAGTAGGGGGATACCTAATCCCAATTTTTTGGGCAACTGGCTCCTCCGGTTCTCATTAGATGTGCGGTAAGTTTCGCGAAAGGGAGACTGACGGGGACTCGTCTTACGTTGCTGGGGGAACCCAACAGATACGAGTACTGCGGGGAGGCGGTGGTCCATTGATGTTCTTTTGACATCGATCCGCCTCATGGTGTCGGCCTCGCAGGGGTTGTGGTTCGCTAATCTTCCCTTCCCATTTTCTTGTCCCACTACTTCCCACTAGGGTATAAGCAAAGGCTTGCAGACCTGGTGGGGGGTTTTTAGACCTTGCGGGGAGACCCGAATCACCCGGTAGATGAAACCCGGGTCGGTGTGTTAAAACTTTTTGTGTGGGCCATACAAAGTTTATTTATTTCCGACTTGCATGACTTCAGTGAGGCGCGTACTAGAGAAATTTTGCCAGCAGACAAGTATGAGCAAGTTTATCCTCATTCATCTGTAGCTACTTTCATTCAATCCTAAGGGTCCTCCACATCAGCTTTCCTTTCTTCTCTTTCCTATGCAAACCTATTTAGGCTCTCGAAGATCTTCTTCTTCATGTTTCGTTTCAGCTGGCCTCTGCAATTATCCGCCAGACCCATCATGGAGATCTCCCATCATTTGCTATCCTTTAAAAATTCTTAATGCTAAATGTATTTTACTTGATTTATTCAAAACTAGTTGCACTACCTTTTAATTCACGCACACTGATATCAAAAGTCCAGCAATATTAGAGAGATTATCATTGTATTTAGATCACTACTTGCGTGCTAGGTATGGAAATAATCAAAGGGCAGTTCTCTTTCAATCAGTAATTAAAGAAGGACGTATCAGCAACTGTGATCTTTCACCGTTTCACCGTTGTGACCATTACTCATCCTTCCAATATTGATAGTTATTTCCTGTACGAGGTTTTCCATTGACTTCACTTATAAAAATATTATCTGTTCTCATCACTTATAAAATTATTTCCAATCATAATAGATATTTTTTATACAGGATTTTAGATTTTCCCGGCGAATTACATTGGTGAAAGTTTCTCGGGTTTCACACCGGGTAAGATAAACTAATACTCTCAATGTTTCGATGTCTGACTCAGCCATCGTCATCAGGATAATGGTCTGCTTGGGGATGCTGGCGGTTATATATATCCGATACCCCATTGTTGTGGGAGCCGTTACGATTCCTTTGAATCTCGTTCATAACTCGGTCTCCAGGTCTTACTTAAATTGAAGCCGTTGTCTCTATCCATGTTATTTTCCTCAATTTGAATTAATATGGCTTCTTTGTATATTCTTTCCCAAATTTTTGCGGTCCGGGAAAGTAGAGAGGTATTAGGGAAATCGATACGGTGACCCAGGTTTATCTTACCCGGTGTGAAACCCGAGAAAGTTTCACCAAATTATTTTTTTTATATTTTTAAATGGACTCCCATATGAACTTCCACAGCGTAGTGCGTATTTGCATTATCTTTTGTACATTTTGTAACAGTTCTTCATGCTACGAAAATACTGCAATCACACTGTCGCATTATAATTGAGATGGGGTCATATAGGTTAGTGCATGTGTTAATGTAGAGAATGAAGTCTACATCTGGACATAACCGTAACATCAGACCCGTTGTGGAGGAAACACATTTGGTGCATACGGGGAACTATATCGGACCCAACAAATGGGTAGTTATGAGGACCTTTGATGAAATAGTATGTACAAGAGGTGTTATGTCACACTTTTCCGTGCACATATTTGGTGTAAAAAGCATCTGGAACTCGGGGCAGATCTGTAACCCTACAAACTTAATAATATTCCAAGGATAGACGAGTGTGTCATTAAAAACTGACAAACTTCGAAAATAGAGTGTGATAAAAACACAGTACATGATAGTACACATCACAAAAATTTTAGGTTAACATGGCTGGTATCGTCTAATCTCTCATTTCAGATCTATAAGACGGAAAAAAGCGACCAACTAAGAGAATTAATTTAAAAATCCGACGGCCGAAAGAATTCTTTTTTTCCGTTTGTCGTTCCCAGTAAGTGATACAAAATTAAAAAGAGATTAACAAACAGTGCCGAGACACACATCTGTCCAAGCAATTTCCATTTCAGTCTATTGTCTCTTCTCATTGTTCAATCCCCACTTTTGACACCTACCCCTTCTATTCCTGGTTGATGTAGAAACAATCCATACCACAAGCTCTAGATACTGTTCGCGAGATAGGATGTAGATTTCTCTCATTTGTATTGTCATTTTCAAGTAAGAGATATCTATATCTACATATGTATCTACATACAACCCCGCGAGCCTCTGCATGGGCGTGAGGCAGGGGGTGGTAGGTCACCAGCCGTGTAAAGAAGTAAAAGTTTTGGAGGTGAAATGGTGACATTTCCTATGAGAGTGTATTTGGAGGAGATCAGTTTCTATTGCGGTCGCTTACTGTGCGCGGAAAGAACGAGTTTGTGTACCGATCTGTTCGGCAGAGTATCTCTCTTATTTAATCGCATCTGTCAGATCTAGAAATGTAGTGAGGCGTCATGATAATATTCTCTGTGTCGCTCTGAAATACACCAGTTCTGAATATCTCAAACAGCCTAAGCCTAGCGTGGAGCCTCTGAGTCTCTAGGGGCTCCCACCTTAATCTCTCTAGCAGTTGTGTAATACTGTATGGTGAGCACGATATCCCTGAAGCCCCCATAAGCTATTGCAAGCCTGAGACTAGGATAAATGAGGCATGCGAATCATCACTACGAGTGCAGTTGATACTGTAAAAGCTCTATGATTGAAAGAACAAAATAAAAGTGACACATTTCTTAATTGATCAGGGGAGAGATTACTCTTTTACACGCACCATCGGTGCCCATAGCAAAACGCGTAGGGTGTATAGGCACGCATAGGAGCGTAACGCGAAGGCCCTGTTCCAATTCACGTCAAAATTAGCTAACCTTGCTTAATTTTCTATAAATTCAGAACGAGATAATTCCAGCCCTTGGATTATCTTAAAGGTTATTAGAGGGGAGAGCGGTATGGGTTAGAAAGAGAAGACGATCACCCACTAGTTGCAGCACCAATCGAACTAATTCATCACGGATTCCACTATGGCGAGGGTCGCAAACTTCATGAGAGAGAAAATTGGGTGCATTTTTAATTACTGTCTTTTTGTAATAGAAGAACTTTTATAAAGATTCGGCGTGACCGCATACAGTTCTCTTTACTCAGTAAAACTTCGTTATTTAGCGCTTTACCTCAATAGACCATTGTAATGGCTGTCGACACACATTTTTAGATGTTTTTCGACCATAAGTACGCATACGTCTAAGTTGTACATTCCGCTTGGTAAATATGGCCCAGGCTCACTCTAAATGCAGAGCATACATAGGCGATATACTACGGGATATACCCGTATTAGAGCACGGCCTTGGACACTCACACTTCAAATGCAGTACACTGTTGTTCTCCCTTTACATTTCCTTTTTTGATTCTCTCTCCTAACAAGAGCAGTGTCATAACATCTCCAAGCCACACGCCTCTACAGCGGATCACAGTATAGCATGCAAATGTATACATTAGGCTCTGCAACTGAATTTTTCGCACTGCTTATATTGGGGATTTTCAACAAACAGTCATATCAAAGAATCATATTCCTTATACTCAATGCAATTACTGCAATTAAGCGGTATATACCGCATCACCGCTTATTTCGGCCGAGTATAACTGCCGTTGCCTTACTCGGCCGGTAGAAAACCCTAAACGTTGCTACGGGATTCTCGTACACTGCATAATCTCGAATCGTCAGCCCGCGTGTTTGTGACGTTTAGCCAGTCTTAATGAAGATATTCCTGTGCAAACCCATTCACGAAATCAGCGGCGGCTTCGCCATGCGTTAACACTCACCCGCCTCGTTTTAATGACGCCGAATCCTCTGCACGGACGGGAATTCGCCACAATTCGGAATTATAATGCGATACTCTGGGCGTGAACGGAAGATGGTCGACCTTCCCGACCCTCCGGTTCCTTTGCCTCATCCGCCTCCGTCGCAAAAAATGTCGCCTTGCATCATGTTTTGTAAATTTTGTACTCAAACATGGATTCCATTGCCCGACGGCGTAAAAATATGACCATACTCGCTATAAACAGCTGCCATCAACTCGTATTTTGGTTTTTCTTCGCTTTTCGTTCTATTCTTTTTCCAGCTTTTCGCTGAAATAATTCAGAATTTCTTTTATTTGTGGCCTTGGTAATTTCCTCCATAAATTCTAATCTTGGTTCCACTTAGCAATGTTTCATACACATTTCTTCTTCCATTATTATCTACAAAAGGCTGCTTATTCTAAAAATGCATCAAATAAGTTAGCCATTTGCTACAATGGCTTCTTCAGCGACTGTATAACTCGAAATTTTCAGGGGTTTTCCCGAGTTCGCTAATCCTTAAAGAGAAGAGTCTCCCCGTATTCCAGGCGGAACATCTAGGTCCAAGCTGAATCAGCTAAGAGTTTTTCTGTAAGCTATACGTTGTAGCTTTTAGCCCCCACTATACAATTAGGGTTTAAGGATAGGATTGGTCCGGGGCGCTCTGTTGGCCGCGGGTTATTGTTAATCCATTTGAAAGTGGAGGATAGGGGGCAGCCAGCTTTCCTGTAAAAATACTCGAGAGTCTTAGCGATTTTGATCAACTTCCGTATTACTCGAGGTAAGTTCGTATTTTCACCGGTGATGATCCCACATTCCTCGTAATTGATAATGTGTCCGGGTGCTAAACAGACAGCGGAATGGCGAAATAGCTTCTTCTCGCATTCCGTATGAAGTATCGTGTGTTAGAGGTTTTCCATTTAACTCATTCTCTCATAAAATGCCTCCTTCACAGACGCCACTCTGATAACAATACCTTTCTTATCTCATCCATTTCCGGAGATACTACTTCCCATATAATAGTATTCTTCCATTTCCTCCACTTCACGCTCCTAATTCCAGACAGAACCACATCTTCTAGATTCTTCCGCTAACAATTATTTTGGAGTTCCTTACACTAATCAACTACACTCTTAAAATTTTATTTCTTATTTTTTTCCATTTGTTTAAGGATTCTCGTCACATCTTCGTTCGTCTAAGCCAAAATTACTACGTATTTAGCGAAGTGCAACACGGTGAATCTTTCCATGTACGCTTTTCCCGTTTTAAATATTTCTATTTTATTGGTAATTCTACATAAAATATTGACTGAATATAATAAATCTTAAAATATTCGTAAAATATTGTAATTGGTGTCTAATTTTAACAATCAATTTTAAAAGCTTCGATGTAACGTCAAATGAGTCAATGAAAAATATCACACGGAATGTACGTAGTTGGCAATTCATAAAACAGCGGACCTTTTCCGCAGTCACGTTAACGGCCTGACCCAAAAATGTTCACACAAATGTGGAAGTTACAGAGAAAAATCATCATCCTTACGGAATTTCGAGAAAATTCTCTAAAATCAATGGGCCCAAATTCCAGCGAAATCCATGCATTTACAATAAATGTACATTATAATTATTACTCTCCCCATCTATCATGGCAGAAGTTGATTAAATATGCAGAAAGATACCAGTCATATCGTTAAGGCCGTATTTTTAGGGCGCAAAAGTTCGTAATTTTGATCCATGGACAATAATGGTTCTCCATGTAAAAAATGTAAAACTCCTTTGATTTGAATACGCTGCATTTTTATTGCTTGTATTGGAAGATATTTAAATCAACAACAATTTCTATCTTTGACAACGCTTTGACAAATGCATAAATCTTATTCACTGGAATAATACAATGATCACGCATGATCAACCTGAGTATAATTCAAGATAGCAAACATCTAACGTAAACAACAATGCATCATAACATTGGTTTTATTTTTCAAAAGTTGGTAATATTCATCACCCTTTTTGTCAATTTGCACATCCCTCTATTTTTTACCACATAGCTACATTTTGGCTGTAAATAAAAATACCTCAGCACAATCATTGACATCTATAAAAGGAAAATGTTAACTATCTTCATCCATTTTGTCAAATCACCTACATTTACGAAAGGGCCAATAAAAATGATTTCATTAAAAAAAACGATGTTAGCGTCAAAGCGCTGATTGCAATTAAACTCTCCGTCATAGGTTGTAAAACGAAACTCTAAATTTTGAAGCACTCATCAACAAAACAAATTAAGCTCGAATCCAGGCGGAAATGCACTCAAATGAGGTGAAATCGAAAGTTCGTTATTGTCTGCGTTATACACGTTAGATTGTGCAATCGCTCGCGTTGCCGTGGGCGTGCGATACCAGCATATTTTCATTAAAAGGAAAAGTCACCGTATTAACAGTAATGGGGAAAAGTTCACAATGCTATAAATAGCCACTGCTCGGGGAAAAATAAAATTTTATCTCCAAAAATTGTTGCTCACTGCAAGCGTTGTCTAGTGCAGGATTTATGCAACAATGAGCTCACAGATATTTCAAATGTACACAGATGTCAGGAAGAACAAAATAAAAGACAATATAGAGGGAAAATTCCCCAGAGTAAGACTCAGGAATAACTTCATGGACCAAATAAAGAGGAAAGTACACAGAGAGAGAGATACCAGGTGGTAAGGGACCTAGCATTAGATAGGGAAGGGTGGAGGGCCGCAGTCAACCAATCTTAGGATTGAAAAACCAATAAGACAGATTTTAGCAAAAGTCACACACATCGTCCATCACATTAGGCTGTTTGAGCCAATTAAGTAATTAATTAACACGCATTAATAAATTTTCGGGAACGGGTTGGCTACGTGTCCAAAGAACTATCCTCACAACCCTGACCATACTTAACTGAATGACTTTGAAAAAACTACAGCATCTCCTAAATTCCTAAGATTACTTGAATATTTACAATATGTCTAGAAAATATCTTCTTGCTTACCAGAAGTAAAACATTTGTATTTCTTTAAGCATATCATTTTGTTCACGAGATTAAGCAATTTAAAATTTCATCATGCTAATATTTTTCCAAGGGGACATCGCATTTGAGACGTCGTGGTGCAAAAGAAGGAGAGTAATATGTACTTGTAAACATTAGGCTCAAATTCTAAATGATAATGCGCTCCAATTGCATTAACGTGAATCATAAAAAAGTCAGGTTGAGAGCTGTAAATGTATTAGTTCCAAGGCAATCATAATATTACAATAAATGAAATATTTTCTTAAAAATCATAAAAATATATCATAGATATTTTGTTTTTATTCTAACCTTGAATTATGAAAGCGTAGGAAAACAGGATATTCAAATATCTATTCCAAATCCCTCATATTGTTACACGGCTGGTGTTTTAATACCCCTTGCCACACGCCCATGCGGTGGCTCGCAGGGTGGTATGTGTATGTAGATGTATATGATAAATTTTCACGGCTTGTCACAGTAACAATTATATGTTTCCTAGATTCGAGTAGAAGACATACTAGAGATCCTGTTGATATTTTGTGAGCAGTTTGTAGCCTAAAGCAAGTGACTGGGATTTTCCAAAGAGCTGCGTTTTTGGGTGCAATGTCATGTTCCTTGGATTTAACATTGGACCTTATATTTAAGTAAATATCTGGCGTCATTCGTTAAAACAGCTAAATTTCCGGTATTTCTTCTCCTTGTCTTCATGTTACCAAACAGTTATCCCTTCCAAACACAACTTTAAAATGTATTTAAAAGGCCTTACTTCCATCATTCTCTTTTTCAGGACCTTGGTGTAGATATAATAATAATTCATTATTCCAAATACAAAAACTGCACCTACTGTTTGACAACAGAAAGGCTAGGTACCCTTGAAAGCTTGTGACCTGAAAAAGAAAGAAAATCGTCGGAGCTTAGGATCCTGCGATAAATTTCCAAACATTGCATTTAACAAATGATATGGTACGAAGTCACTCGCACGGGTGCATATACACTAGGGTGCCTCGTTTTGCCACTTTTTTCTAGGAGCGAATCGTAATACCCGGCAAAAGTTGCGTACCCGGATGAGTATTACAAATATGATTTTTTTTCCAAATCGGTTAATATCTTCTGTTCGCATTTTTGCCTTAAAAATTCGAAATTTTTCACGAAAAATGTTAAGATTGTAAATAATTTAAATTTGGTTTGAGCGAGCACTCTTTTTTTGCAATGGGGTATAACATAGGACTTAAATTGATATTTTAGACCAAATAAGTCAGCTATATTGCTTTTAATTATCGAGAAAATGACCTTTTATGGTGTCCCCGAAAGCACTTTTGTGGGGTAGGCAACCCGCAACACGCCGCCTCCTTTTACGCTATGCATGCAATAAATGACGCGAAAAAGAGATTTTTTTCAGTCCAAAACGTGGAAATCATGTCTGAAAATTTCAAGGGTAGTCACAATGATAGGAGGTTCCCTAAATATGCCATACATTGTCTCCTCGAGGGCAGCAGAAATGGTCAATTTAGTGTAATAGTTTTGTACCTCTTTACATTCTTGTCTTTTGCTTTGTCTGGTGGGTCGTAACAGTAGCGGAACATACAATGTCTTCAGCTCACAGCAATATTGCATTTAAAGTTTACCGACCCCTGAATCATCCACCTACACACTGCAAGTTTCACCCTTCCCCAATTTTCTCAGTCAGCCTTGCATTGTGAGACGAGCTGAATGATTGAAGTTCTTGATTTACCCATTCACATTTATCACTACAGTTCGCTTGCAACTCATTTCGCTTCTTTAGTGTGTCTGTTTTAGTGGATGTTCTGGTGTGCTTCTATTCTAGTTACAAGTGATATTTGACTCGCTCATCTCTTTATTTCCAAATATTTTACTGCATATCCGTCCTGTGTGCTCTGGTTTTGCGCATATTTTCATTCAGTCTGCAGCATGTCTCTTTCGAAGTTCGTTCTACGTGGAGCAAACGTTTGCCCGATTTTTAATGAAAACCCCAAGGATTTTGATGAAACTAAACTCCCGACAAAGAAGGATGTTCTACTTTGTTGTCAAGAAGTTCGGCGGCAAATTGGAATAGAGTCACGGAGTAACAAGGAGCCACCCTATTCTTCCATTGCCCGACAAGTTTCTGTCGTGGTATGTGCCATTAGGAAAAAAACGTATATTCCAGCAGTTACGCAAACCAGAGTAATTCAACTCATCTCACGCTGCCATGATGAATACATTAGGACAAAGAAAATCCTGAAGAGTAAAACGGTAGTTCAAAAAACAAAGAATGACTTGTTGAAGTCTTTTACTGAGGAGGCGACGAAACTATTTGATATAGCCTTCTGCAAATGTGCCAACTTTCCTAAATGTTTCTGTCCCAAGTAAATAAAGGTTCCTATTCTAGAGTACCAGTTTCTTGTGGATCAGAGAGGTCCAAGAATTGGCCGAATTGGGTCTATTGACTTACCTGTGCCAAAAAAATTGCGAGAAAGGGCTGAACGTAATCATATAAATAAGAGGCTTAAACTTGTACCATCTAAATCAACAGTTTCCCCATTGGGGTTTTAGAATGACAGTCATAACTTTGAGGATACTCAAGTTGATGAGAAAAATCACGAGGAATGTTGCGCTAAGGATGTGGCATTCACCAAACCAAAAGAAAGAAAGTCCAAAGTCAAATTAGACTTAACTGAGACTGCCATAATTTCTCAGAGATACAGCGTAAGTGAGAGGGCTGCTGCACACAATACATCCACTGTGCTTCACGTAGCTTTAAAAGCTGGAATTATATCTCAAGAGCAATCTAGCGATATAACGTCTACATTGGTTATAGACAAGAGCAAAATTCGGCGTGCTAAACTTAAAATTTCTCGATATTTGAAGCGCTGTTCTACGGATGATGATGCGATCAAAAGCCTGTACTTTGATGGCCATCTTGACGAGACAAAAACACCCACAGGCACCGTCAGGGAAACAATATTTCCGAACGGTGACGATTCAGATTACATAAACTGGTCTGCATTACTATGGTTGGTTGGTTGGGTAGAGGAGGCGGAGGAGCCCAAGGTGCAGCCACCTCCACGTGATGGGCAATGGATCGCTTGGCTAGCTTCGCTGGCTAGGTGAGCGAGGAGCTGCACATTTGCTTGATCATACTAAATAAAATAAACCCCTTTTCCGACCGCAGAGGAGGTAAATTTGACCCTTGAGGGACATACAACCGGCATATTGAATCCAGAATGATGGTTTCCATTCTCAGTGATATCTTCTTTACCGAAAATAAAGTCAATATAGTCGGCGATGGCATAAAATAGGGTGCTCCCATCTTTGTGCTACCCTTGAAATTTTCAGACATGATTTCCACGTTTTGGACTGAAAAAAATCTCTTTTTCGCGTCATTTATTGCATGCATAGCGTAAAAGGAGGCGGCGTGTTGCGGGTTGCCTACCCCACAAAAGTGCTTTCGGGGACACCATAAAAGGTCATTTTCTCGATAATTAAAAGCAATATAGCTGACTTATTTGGTCTAAAATATCAATTTAAGTCCTATGTTATACCCCATTGCAAAAAAAGAGTGCTCGCTCAAACCAAATTTAAATTATTTACAATCTTAACATTTTTCGTGAAAAATTTCGAATTTTTAAGGCAAAAATGCGAACAGAAGATATTAACCGATTTGGAAAAAAAATCATATTTGTAATACTCATCCGGGTACGCAACTTTTGCCGGGTATTACGATTCGCTCCTAGAAAAAAGTGGCAAAACGAGGCACCCTAATATACACCCGTCATCATCCGTGAACATCTAGTTCGCATAAACCCCCTCGAAATTCGCCTTGAAAGAAAATGGCTTGGTGGTGTAACTGGCTAACACAACTGACCGGCAATTGGGAGATCCGGGTTCGAATCTCGGTCAAGTCAAATGATTTTTCCATAGCGAATTTCAACCCTGGTGTATCCTGCGATATATTGAAATGCATTACAGATATAAATGTATATATGCATTGAAAGTATGATGTAGATATTTTATGAAAAAAGTGGTGCGTAAGGGATAAAAACACTTCAGTTCGTTAGTAACAAATATGTATTTTATAACTATGGTAACCATATAAAGAAAAGAAACCTAATGGAGCAATAGTCAGTATTTTTCCAAGCTAACAATAATTGTTTTATGATATGAGAAAACCATTACAATTTTGTTTAAAACTACAGTGGAAAAATTATTCGCCAGCTCTTTTTCCAATGCAAATTTCACACAATTGTTTGATCACTAGCGGGTGACTCCGTTGAAGTAACTGCGCGGCTAGTTCTTTGAGAAAAACCATTACAATGTATTACTTCTTTTACGATATTTGACAGTTCTTGTATAATTTTGACCCTATGCATAAAGAGGTCTTTAATGCCATGTTATATTTTTTAAGCCATCGATATCAATAGGATATCAATTGGAGATAACTGGAGGGAATTGCGAAATTCGGCGAGTTAAGATGAGTGGAACAGAAAATGCTCAGACGACGACGGAGAGGAACGAAAAGGTGATACTAAATATAGCGCCGAAAGCGCTAAAACGGCGATAGGTGCTGGCAAAAGGTGGTCGTTTGCATGCGATGTTTCCCTAGAAGCTTATTGTCCGCCTCCCGCCCCCTCCCCTTCCCTTATCACCCATTTCTCCGACTCCCCAGTCCCCCGTTCAGGTCGATCAACTCGCTCCGTCTTTCCCTCTGGCCAGGAGTGCTCAACTAGTTGAAGGGGCGGCTGAGGTGGGAGCTGGGAGGAGCGAACGGCCTGGGGGAGGCAGAGGGGAGGGGGAGCGATACTTTTTTCCTTTTTGCGCGGGGCTGGGGGTTCTAATTGGACGGCGATTCCCCCCTTACGGTGGTCCCCCAGAAAGATGAGGTGATGGCGGCTCACTTAGTTTTTATAATTTTAATGAAGCGCTGATGAGAAAATGTGAGTCGACGTTTATATGCTATGTGGGAGGCTATGTGAGATGTACAAAATAGTGAGTGAGGAAGAAGCATGGCATGAATTTGCGAAGGACATAATAAGGCCAAACTTTGTGGGAAAAAATGAACACCAATCCAAGATAAAAGTGCCGATCACAAAGGACAAATGTAATACAGTTCTCCTTCTTGGACAGGACCATACGGGACTGGAACAACCTACCAGCAAAAATATTTGAGCCCTTATAATGTATTTTTAAAAATAATGTATTTTTAAAAATAGGTTAAAGAAGTAGAAGGTTTCAAGGTTTATTCTTTTACTCGGCTGTTTGTAATGTTGCCACCAGGCCAATGGCCTACTTGTAACTGTTTAATTGTAATAAAATGTGATAGAATCAGTTTAAAAACAAAGTAATTTGACTAATGGAAATATCCAAACAACCCAGTGGCGAGGAAAAAGTCTCCGCGTTGCTCTATTTCTTTCAGTGTTCCCAATATTTTAGTCAAATATGTTGTCAGCTACTCGTGGCCAGTAAAGAATTGTAGAATTCGTTTCCGAAAAATAATCCATGTATCTTGAGTAGTACCGAGTAATTTTAGTACCGAAAAGAATATTTTTTAACAGAGAGAATTGGTTTCTACACGCCATTTCACAAATCACAAGGGCAAATAATCTTCAATAGGATATTCCATAATTTTCACCAAAATTATTATATATATTTCGCCATCTAATTTTGGACGAAGTCGGTCACGACATAACATAAATTTAAAACATTTGTGTCTCCACATATATCCTTACGTTATCCTATACATGAGCCTAAAATATATTTTTGCTAATGCATGCAAACTTGGAGAGAGTTACTAAAATCCTCGTGGCGTAATCATATCCGTATTTAACATGAAAATGCATCGATGACTGACAATTGCCACACAAATAAACAGGACAAAAATACCACAATAGGCAGCGTGATGATTTAAGCCGATAGGTCAGAAAGAATGAGTCCCTGCGCTGCAAGCCATAAAACGAAGATGGAAGAAAGAACTCAAGATGCCTCTTTCCCAATAAAAGAGTTTGAGGAAACTATGAAACTTCCACAAACCCCCAGAAATAATCACCCTTTATCACCAAATGCGTGGGAAACTCAGTGAACATTTTCTGTCAAACTTTACTGAGGTCAGGCGGGAGAAAAACAGTAAAGAAGATGGTTTTCCAACGAATTTCCTCTTCTTCACCAAATTCAAAAGAAAAACACCAGGACAACTTCAGCAACTCAGGAACGACCGCGAAACTTTCATATTAAACCTTTCGTGATAGAGCATTTTTAAGATAGCATCGTAAAGAACTTTATAAGTATATTATTTTATAAATGAGGGCAGATTCACACATCACGTTTAGGTTGACCTCGTTACAGTTAAGACTTCACGACAGACGACCACAAGATGACTTCAGACTTTCTAACTTCACTAGACGTTGTCATTTCATGTTTAAAATTTCTACAAAAAATGGAAAGCTAAACACTTCATGAAATAAACACTAAATGAAACACTAATCATGACCGGGCACGACGTAACAAAAGATAATTTGAAACTCGTAATGCATACAAGTAATAACCTATTTGGGTTGTGTGTGTGTGCGTCTGTGTTTGGTCCCTGGCGAGGAAGTAACATTCCCGTAAACCATCATACGGGGGTATTCTTGGTTGAGAGGCTGTGGCTGGTCGCTGCTGTGGTTTCCCAGCACACCAACACAGTAAGTTTGGTGTTTGTTGACGAAGGGTGCCAATTGTTTACGGCTTTTGGAGACTTTCTCTGTTTTAATGTAATGTAGTACCTGAGAGAGTGAAACTATTATTTTTTCTTTACTTTTCTTTATTTTTTGCCATTCTGTTGTTTTTTCATTTGGTAGATTATCCACAGTATTAATGTTCTTAAATTTTTGTAATTGTTTTTCTTAAATTAATTTAAAAGTAACTGGGAGAGTGTGTTTATCTCTAAAAATGTAATTATGTTGAACCTAGAGTCCGAAGGAGTAGGACTTCCTGAAATAAATTCTATTCTATTACAAAAACAGTAAACACTAATATATTTCTTGGAAAGAAAAACAAGAACGAAAGATGGAAAATTTAGCATGAAAAGGTCGCTCATAGTATGACCTAGTTGGATTGAGGGAGAGCGCTGGGACATATTAAAATACTTGACCTTAAGATAATGGCTGAACGGTGGATAAGAAAATCCTGATGAATTTTGTTCTTTAAGAAGCAGCAGGTATGAATAGAAGTGGATATCCCAAGAGGAGAATCCGTGAGATAATGAATGAAACATAAAATGAAGGCGGATTAAGGATATTAGAATTCCAAGGATGCATTAGAACATCTAGCGGATCAAAAGTCATTGGAGAATGCAGACAGTCATTAACAAGATATGTGTACCACTGATGATGATGTGAATCCTGACCAAAAATTGTCATTGTCACATACCATGGTATGGAGTATAATTAAGATAACAGTACAACCATTAAAATATAGACAGCATGTATTTCTTAAGAGGTTTTAACCTAGCCACATAGTTATTTATATGAAAACGTTTTTCATATGAAGAGCCACCCACTAACAACTCTTGCTCATTATCCAAGTATTCTTCTAATGGGAGAGAAGGATGGCAAAAACTTAAGAAAATGGCGTACAACCAAATTTCAGGTTCATTTTTCACATTACTTACAGGGATATGAGCTCATGTTTTCTTTATTTTTATGTTAGAAGGGTGGCGAGAATCTTTATGATGGGAAGGTAAATGGAAAACAATGAGAAAGAAAAAATGACATTACTATTTCACTGATGCCTTTCAAGAGATAATTACAAAAGATACAACGAATAACACAATCCTTGCTTCAAATGAAGCCATCATTTGTGATTCTGAAGCAAAGGTTCCAGGCCTCGCTGTTTCCCCTTCATCCTCGTTGATCGATTCACCCGATCTTTCAATTCTCATTATCTCAAAATATATGAGGAATTTCACTCAATATTATATTCAAAACCCCTCTTTACTGCCATTTTCTACCACAACAATACCTAAAAGCACTAACATTCACATTGTAGAAGGATTTTACATACTGCTTTCCTCTCAGCTGAATTCTCCCAAAACCAATTATACCACGAATATATTGCAGTCCTATTGTCGATGAGGTGAGACAGAAAAACGTATCGTTTAACTATCATTTAATTAGTGACGATAATAGGTACAACAAGCGTCAGCAAATAAGAGCCATCTTTAGGAGGAAGTATACATCTACAATAATTTAATATCAGCGGAAAGATACAACGTTTTACTCCCTCTCTCTAAAAATGAACTTCCACGCAGTTTAGCGAGAAACCTTCGAACTTTTTATTCATGACAAAAACCGAACATACAAGAAGTTAATACCTCAAAGGACTCGAAAAGAAGGCTTTACATGACGACAGCCTCATTATGTTGCAACATAGATTACTAAAAGATAAGGAGGATATAATGATGGCAAGTACTGAAAACATTAGCAATTCTGCTCTTGTGGAAAGACGCGGTCAATATAAGGCAACTACCGGCGAAGAGAGAGAGAGCTCAGTGCTCATGATTCTCCTAGAATGGCTTCCTGTGTAAAGAGAAGCGAGAGGACTGTATTGAGCGCCGGAAGAGCGAGGTGGAATGCCTTCGATCCACGGGTTAAATATACGAGCACAGTGTTGGGTAGAAGTGTTGCGTAGGTGACGCAGTGCACTACCGAGGTAAAGAACGGTCGAGGTCGGGTGTGGTTGAGATGAGGGTGCAGGGGCATGTAGAGGATGGGCAGGAGAAATGAAAAGAGCAGTTAGAACCCGGAATGAAGCTGTGAGAAACTCGTAAGGCTCAGGTCGCAGGCCATAGGGTGTGATCAAGGAGAGAAGAGGTGAGTCGGGTAAAGAACTCTAGCATCAGATCAGGCAAAGGTAATCGAGAGCAGTCTCACAGCTAAATTAAAAGTGATATCTCGGTCGACTCACTCCGGTTGCTATGGGTTTCAACGAACTTATACATCGATGTTCATATATTCATGTATAACCATACGCCCATCGGTGTCTGGGATGATAAATTCAAGGAATTTTACTAATTCCTTTTAGACCTTTGAAAAAGTTCTTTTTTAGTAATTTCCACAACAATACCCTATTCTTGCATATGTACTCCTTTTATTTTCACTATTATTGCACTGTGTGTACTTAGGTAAGATGCTTGCAAAAGATGGACGGATAGATGAGGAGATAAAGAGACGTGCGATTGCTGGAAGAAAAGTGGTAGGTAGCATGTGGAGCATGTCGAAGAATGAGTTCCTGTCTAAGGAAGCAAAAATCGCCGTGTACAAAAGTGTACTTCTCCCCACTTTGTTGTATGGTAGTGAAACATGGATATGTCAGGATAGACATACGAGTAGACTGAACGCCGTGGGTATGAGTAATCTGAGGAGTGTTTGCGGTAAAAGTAGGATGGATGGGGTCAGGAAAGAGTGGGTAATAAATGAATGTGGATTATATGCTCCAGTAATGGACTTATATGAAAGGAGTGTGCTTTGTTGGTTTGGATATGTTGAGAGAATTAATGAGAGTCGAATAACGAAATAGATTTATAAGACTGAAAAAATGGTGCGAGAGGTAGAGGTAGGCCGAGAAAGTTGTGGTCGAGGAAATTCTTTGAAGAAGGAATATTAGGAGTCTCAAAAACAGGAAGGCGTGTATGAAGCAGTTTATGGGAGTAAATGAGGCGAAAGATGTTTGCAAGGATAGGCCAGTATGGAGGAAATTATTGAAGCAGAGTTAGGTGTACAAATATGTATTTACAAGTGAAACTTTGTGACTGTACCTACCCGGGAAGGGAGCGGCGTGACTGGTATGTATGTATGTATTTATACATGCTCTCCTATTCTTGACACAGCTTCTAACATTCTTCCTCTAAAGATTTAATTTCACCAAATTCATCCGTGACTTTCTCAGTCCACCCATTCACTTTCCAAGGTTCGCCCCGCTATTCGATTGGCCCGTTTTGTTACTCGGCTCACATCTCGCTCACACTCCCAAGCACAATAAGTGGCAATAATAAAAACTTCGCTCAAACCACTCCCATAATACACTTCAAAGTTTCACTTCCAAAAAAATTATCCTTCACACGGCTGTTATCCTAGCACCCTGTGTTGTGCTTCTTAAGATTGGACTACCTCCAACCTGTCTTCAGCATGTATCTTTTCCCACACTCTTCTCCAATAATAATAAATACTGTATATAATTACTTCCATTTTTGCATCCAATTGATTATTCATGCCTATTTCATTCGCGAGGCATTTTCAGCATGTTACGAATAATAAAAACATTTCAATGGGAGTATTAAAAAAAAGAGAATTGATATGGAGCCATTTCCACTCAACGGAATACTTATCATTCGAGTCCGCTCAACTTCCTCATGTAATCCTCACAGGAAGACCGCAAAAATTTACATCAGAGGCAGAATTATTCATCTAGCAAATTCCTGTGAGAGTTGTCCGTGGACTTCGAAACCATTTCAGCAAAACGGGAGATGACTTGACTGAGGCTGGGATAAAAATTATTTGATCCACGAAAAGGCCTAGAGACCCCTGCACGCGACGGACTAAGTGGCGTTAAATTATCAAAAATGGAATCCAATTTAACATACGCACGCAGATCAATACCAATTTTTCTTTTGAGAACATTTTGGAATACATTTGGGAGTAACAATAGTCCTATTCTTCGGTCATTGTTTACTGCGAGCTATGCTTTCCAGTAAGTACACAATGGAATGAGAAAAATCATACCATTGATTATTGTAAAACGCTGAGTGCTTCGATTATTCGAGCTGCGATTATTATTCACATTAATGAACATTTTAGCGGCAAAATGTTCTGCACTATTAATTTACATATGCCATAAACATTTAATTATTGAGATTTCACTTGTATCTTTTAATAAAAGACATTCTAGGATGTAAGGTATTAATTAATTTTGATTAGACATTATTCTTAAGATTAAGATACGCATCAGCATTTTAAATCGTAACTGTACGGAATACTGATGTCATATGACGGCTTCCATACGCAAAGGAAATAGAAGCTGCATTTGTAGTTTCATTTGGTCTATGCTTAGTTTTTTTAATCTACGCTATTATTTTAAAACAAAATTTGGTGTATTTTAATACGTGTGTAGCTTAAAGCCATCAATATGTATATTTTCACTTACATTGTAAAAATCCTGTTTTACTGAAAGGCATGCAAGATGCTTTTTCATATATTGTTGTAAACAGCTATTGTTTAGTTGACCGAAGGTCCATAACCGAAGACCCCAAGGGTTACTTCAATTCTTCACACTGCACACCTTATTTATCTTCTTCAAATAATATGATGCAAATAATTAATGAACTACCATCACTATTATCAATATATCATTTTCTCTTTTCATAATACCTTTGTGCATCAAAGATTTTCTCTCCATGAGAGACCTAGAACAAAGAGATTGCTTTCGAAACAACCAGTAAAGCGCACACGTGCGGCAGAGAGTTAAAACTTTGTACATTAATCATAGCTAATAAAGTCTTGGGATAGGTAACTTCGAGAGTCTAAAATGAAGATACTTTCTTCCGGGCGCTCCGAAGTTAGAGAAACATAACTTATATCCTTTAACCTGAGAAACTTAATCGAAGATCTTTACATTTTGGAGTTGCCACAGCGCCGCGGCAGATGAGGAAGTGAATGAAGTCAATAGCAAGTCGTTGAAGATTTTAGGGTAGCATTAAGATGAATGAAAATAAGGCAGTCAAAATATCTTGGCATAAGACAGAAAGGTTGGAACAGGATATTATCAGAAATTTCAGATGAAATTTCCACCGAAAGACAATCGATGCCTTTGATCAAGCCATGATACATTATAATATTACACCGTATGCATGGCTATATGGCTACATAATAATTCTCATGTATTCTTCAATGCCAATAAATTTTTACTCAGGAAAAAGGCATTTGGAGTACTTTTTCGTTAGCCTATATGCATGTTATCCTTCGAGCTTGATTGTGCTACAGTAAGCCAGGTATTATAGAGCGAAAAGTTGAAACTTGAACAGAAAATATGCCCAAAAATTTACTTCGGATATGCAAATTACGAGGACAGATTTTGGACAGGAATGAATGCAGTGAAACATAGGTATGTCAGGGTAGATTTAAGAGGAGACAAAACGCCTTGGGTATGAGTTGTCTGAGGAACATTTGTCACAAGTAGGATGGATAGGGTGTGGAATGAGTGGGTAATAAATGAATGCTCCAGTAATGGACATATATGAAAGGAGTGTGCTTCGTTGGTTTGGCCATGTTGAGAAAAAGGATGAGAGTCGAATAACGAAACAGATATATAAGAGTGAAATGAATGGTGCGAGAGGTAGAGGTAGGCCGAGAAAGTTGTGATTGAGGAAATTCTTAGGAGGAGGAGTATTAGGAGTCGTAAAAACAGGAGGGCGTGTATGAAGCAGTTTATGAGGCCAAATGAAGCAAAAGAGGTTTGCAAGGATAGGTCAGTATGGAGGAAATTATTGAAGCAGAGTTAGGTGTACAAATATGTATTTATGAGTGCAACTTTGTGACTGTGCCTACCCTGGAAGGAAATGGCGTGATTGGTATGTATCAATGTATGTATCAATGCAATGACGTCTGAAAATAGAAAAATGTACGAATACAACAACTTCATGTAAATCTTACGGGCTATTTGAAGCCGTCCTAAGAGTCTCGAATATTTTCTCGATTCTCGACAACTCGATCGTTGTATTTCTACGACCCCTTGAAAATAATGAAATGTAAGAGCTAAGATTAAGAAGAAAAATATAACATCAAGATTTACGCTCTAAATTGAAGGATAATTAGAATTTTCACGAACTGAAAAATTTCATAGTGATTCTCGGCACTATACTTAATTGAGGCCTAGTCTCAAGGAGAGCCTATTTCACGTCAAACGAACAGGACTGGAGTTTTTAGGGAAAATATACAAGCAAGACGCCGTCACAAGTCAAAAAGTCTCTTCTGGATGCAATCTACATCTACATCATATTCCGCGAGCCGCCGCATGGGCGTATGGCAGGGGGTGTTAGGTCACCAGCCGTGTAAAGGTGTAAGTTTTTTGGAGATGAAATGGTGACATAAATTATAAGAGTGTATTTAGTGAGCTTAATTTTTATTGTGATCGCTTATTGCTCGCGGAAAGAACAAGTTCTTGTACCTATCTGTTTGGCTGTATATCTCTCTTATTTTATCGTGTCTGTCAAACCTAGAGATGTAGTGAGGAGTCATGATAATATTTTCTATGTCGCTCTGAAAAATATCAGTTCTGAATTTATCAAGCAACCGAAGCCCAGCGTAAAGCCTCCGAGTCTCTAGGGGCTCCCACCTTAATCCCTCTAAAATTTGTGAGACACTATATGTACGCTCGTAGCAGTTTTTAATGAATCAAGCTGCTTTTCTTTGTATTTTGTTAATTTTTTTGGCTAAATCTATTTGACCATGGTCCCAAATGCTCGCGGCGTATTCGAGGTGTGGCCTAACCAGAGTGAAGTAGTACCTTTCTTTGACTTTTTCATCCAAAGACCTTCCTATTATACGTTTAGCAAAACCTGTTTTCATTAATGCTGCGCCACATTTGTTTTGTATATGTAATCCCCACGATATGCCCAATCGAATCAACATACGTGAGGAATGAACACCTGCCTCGTGCAATTCTGACTTTGCGAGAGAAATCAATCTATTTCCCAATTGTGAATGAATTCCATCAACCCAAATGGAATCTTGATTGATGTGCTAAAATATTCAACTTTGCCTTGTCACCTGGATTCCTCCACACCCTTCAAGATTAAGGCTTGTTGATGACTTGGGGTAGAGGTCACGTGCTCTTTGGATAATAATCTCAATGACGCACAAATTATTATAGAAAGACCCGTGTCTAGTCCTATTGCGCCTTCTGTTTTCCTCGAAGAATAAATGCACAAAAGTAACACCGGTGGTGAAGAATTATTCAGACACCTTTCCATAAGAGACACTTTACAACCTGGCTGTTTCCTCTCATCGATAATTGCCGGTAAGTCACCAAGAAAGAGAAATGGCAGTAAAGGAGGGTGTTTACCATCCATAGCGTTGATTTTGAAATAGTATCGCAGGATTAAACTGGGAACAAAAACTATAAATTGTAAACTTTATACAATACAAAGTTAATATCAATTCTTGACGAGTTCCTTGACGTTCACTTAGTGGAAATCATAAACAGTAAAAAAGATAACTCTCTTTAGTAATAGTTTCTTGATGTAGTGCAATGTAGTTTCTCTCTAAATTTAGCGTAGCATCATAGAGTATGGGAAATCTCAGGTTCATGCTGGCATCAAATCATTTTTTGCCGTGCAGTTAATTGAAAAAAAGCAATCTGATTAAAACTAAAAGTGCCTATTTCATGCGAGCGCAAAATTTTTTAAACTGAGATTTGATAGAAAGTTGTAAAATAATGAGGACTTAGGGGATTTTCAAAAATGATGGTGTCCTAGTAAATGCCCTACCATTTCATTCTGTGCCAGTTTTTCCCCATCCTCAATCACTTATCCATTGCTCTGATTGTTTCCACTTTCGAAGCTTATAATCAGCCGAGTGAATTCCCTCTTCACCTTACCACCAACTCACATCCTTCCTCTTTCCGTCTGGGAATTTACACGTACATTTGGGTAATCAAATGAGTGCTCCTTATTTTTCTGAACACATGATAATGTGGAAGCGTTGAAATCGATGGAGGAAAACAATATACAGATTTATATATTTGAATACATTACCTATCATAGGAGAGATCAAAATAAATTTCATACCGGAATAAATCAGAGCAAACGACTTTGAACTCCTAAGAGACGGAAAATTTTTTCTTTCAACAAACACATCAAATTTCTTTGCATTGTATTCCCTTGAATTTAAATAGTTTGAATATAAAATGATTGAATCTTCGATTTTATCATTTAAAATTTTTAAGTGATGGAGCAAGTATAGCAAACAGGAATCCTTTAGCTCAAAAATCAACATTTGAAATCAAAATTTTGGCTGGACTCGATGACTGTTCACGACATAAGAACATAATGGTAGATAGAGGTATGACTTGAACTGGACATGATTTGAAAGCTTTTCTTGAGCGAAAGCTTGCAGCAACTTCGAAAACTCGGACTAACAAAATATTTTAAGGCCCTGCCATGTTACTTTTCCCGTTATAGTGCGGCTGGTCTTTCGTTTCAACCAAAATGATGACAATCAAGTATTTGTAGATAAAAGTACTAACGAGAATAACAGAGAAATCAACAAAAATGAAGATTTCCCAAGAATATTGAGATATGTACCAAAAAAACTTATCTAAACCTAGTAAAATAATTCAAAGCGAACTTAAGTAACTAAGAACGGAGATGTTCCCGCAGCTCTACATAATCAACTAGTAGTAATTCTGGCGAGCAAAATGATGACGACGTAATCTTTTTTGCAACGACTGTTTTGATAATGTTTGTTTCTCGTGAAAATTTTTACGAGAATATTCTATTCCTATGCTTCGAATCTTTCGCGGTAAAAATTTGTATTTCCTAATTAAGATCGCGCGCACTTAAAAGGCAAGTTAACAACTAGGCAATGGAGCGAGCATGTGCAGTCGTACCATGAGGGTTCCATGCCATTTTACCAGTGCAAAGCGGTCGGGGACTAAAAAGGATCCGCAAGGAAAATTAGGCTACGTGATTCTAGCGTACATCCGACCTCAGAATCCTTTGCGAGCGCCCTTCGCGGGATAGACGACTAGACAGCCCAACCATGCACCAACTCAGTTGCCTAGCAACTAACCACCCCTCTGTAACACCCCTACGCCGTCCCCTGCATTCGGGTCAAGGTGAATGGGATAAAAGGAAGAGGGACAAGCCAGCCAAAGCGCTTGAGTCGCTCGCCCAGCGCACAGCTTCCGGAAGAGGGAGGCGGAGGGGGGGGAGGGAGGGGGATGGTTGAAGAGGTAGGAGTGGCAGGCGTAGAGCCGAATAGAATGGAAAGACTGAAATAGTTTCTGTCGCCCCTGGGTCAATGAGTCCCGTCGCCGGGTCGACGGCGTGCGCATGATAAGTAAGAGTTGTTATCATGTCAAATTACGCCAAGTGCGTAGTTATAAAAACTACTTGACGTAAAAATATCACTATTTGGAATGCCAACAATTCATTATGAATAAGGTAAAACTATCGATGGAAAAGTGTCGATATAAAAATATAATCACGATAATTAATTATAAAGGTAATGTCGCAATAAGCGCCAATGTCGCAACACTGTCGCAATAAATGTAAATGTGGTGCAGCGTTTGTTGGGTAAGCCTTAACCTCGGAAATTTTTAAGAGCAAGGAAAATTCCACAAACTGTACGAAATGAACATTATCATGATCTTTGTTACCATTAAGAAATTAAAATAAGTATCAAACCATTTCATTTAGAATGCAGGAGCGGTTTTCAAAATCCAGACTCAACCTTGAACTAGAAAATATTATAAAGGCATGGCTTCCTTTACCGCATTCAAATTATATTCTTTGGAGCATTGGTGTAGTGCGGACAGCATGACTGAGTAAGATATAAAATAGCCGCGATACCAGAGAAAAAATTCTCAAAACATTCATGCTTGACATGAAATAACGAGTAACTTTAAACAGTAAATGTACTGATGGTATGTATAGATAAATTTTAGCGGAAATAAAATAAAGAGTCACCTAAATTCACTGAAATGTAAACAGTAGTCGATATCTCTGCAGCGTGATACTAAATCCGTAGACTACGCGCCTTGATCGCGTACAAGGTTTACGGCCACATGACATGAGCTAATAAACAGGGAAACAGGGTTAATGGGCAAGGATACATTTGCGGAATATCCCAGAGGTCCTGACACTCCATTTGACGTGTCTCGAGAGTGCCGGTAAACCGGAGAAGTCACGCAGTGCATGTGACGCCAATGCGTACACGTTCCTCTGCATCAATTTGCATGAGGTTTCATTGGGTATCATTTCTCTCGAATTAGAGGTTTTTATCACACAACTGCCTTAATTGTTATGTTTATTGTTAACGGAAACAAATCAAGGTCCTTCTTTCAAATTAACTCAATTTTTTCAACTTTTACCCCCATTTATGTTGGTGTCTTCTTTTTTTAATGTGGTAGTAATAACAATATATACATACTAATACGGCTAGATTCACAGTTCTATTAACTATATAGATCCATGGTAGAAATCATACTATTATTTAACAGCTCCTTTCTTACTGAGACTCTTTTCGACCGATGCTACGCAAGAGAGAGTTCTAGCATACGAGCTCTAGCCTTTTTCAACGAATCAAAAAATGAATGAAATGAACAAAAAACAACGCCAGAGCACGGCTTCCCGCACTAATTGAGCAATCTACTTGATGTTTTTGCATCAATTTCATAAAAACAGATGAAAGAAAGGATTTTGAAAGTATTGAATTGTATGAATAATTGTTCGAAATTGATCGCGCAAGTGACCTCACAATGAGAGGGGTGTCATGCCACTGACTATTTCTATGCAGAGTAAATGAGTAGAAGTTAGTGAATATCCTATGTAACTACATTGTTGTAGAGAAAGATTAATTTGAAGAGGCAAAACCGGATTTTTTCCGGAAAAAAGTATTTGCCTCAACGATGACCATCAAACTTAAAAACATTTTCATTCACCACTAATGGAGTTGAATTCGAAGCAAGTGAAGTACTAGCGTTTGAAGTATCTAGCAAGCTCTATCCAATAACTCACGATGAAGGTTGTCACAAAGGCGCCCAGCAAGTAGGTATCAAAACGTCCATCAGTGAGACAGTCATTATTCTGGACGGGTGGAAGACAGAAAAGAAGTCTCAGTGATGGCAAGTAAAGAAATGCCTCAAATTTTTGAACGCAGACAATTCCTACGTAGGACTTTTCTGTGCTCATGAAGGGAAAGGTTGACAAAGTAGGCTGGTGGCAAGGGGATATATATGAAGTCTACAAGCAAGACAGGTCAGTGAGTTAGGATAACCTTGAGAGATAGTGAAACGAAAGCATCCCCGGTGACATGAACACAGGTTAAGAGAATTCCGAACTGAATAATATATTACTTAGACGGACCAAGTTCTTTTTTTTTGGGTTGCATTAGAAATAGTTGACCAAGATACTCATTTGGAACGAAAATAAATGAGATGATCCTATGTTGAGCTGAGGCTTGAAATATAATAAAAATTTTGGCTCTTCAACTTGGAACGAAATAATATCCGTATCTCTTAATTTTCAAAATACGAGTATTCTCACATTCTTTTCCCTTTTGGTCAGAACTGAAGTCAGTCATTTTTCTCCTCAACAAAACGATACCATTCATTGGAATTCTCTTACAGCAGTAATTTGCCAACACATTTAGTTTGACATGCACTCATAAATTACCCAACCGTTATTTTAATTTGGCACTAATATCCTAAAACATTAGTACTAAAATTAATTTTGACCACTCATGAACAATAAAAATAAAATCGTTTTTGGGACTTTCCCCACGTTCGAATGGAACAGGAAAAAGACGTAGTCGGGGTCAACCTAACGATCGACGGGAAATATATACGAATTGTATGAAAACACTTAACGTTCTGAGTAACATGGACAGAGAACAGCAACATTTGAGCTAAATAAATTTTATTTATTCAGCTTTAATGCTGACCCGGGTTTGAGTCCCGGTCAAGGTGAATGATTTTTCCTCTGTGTAATGTCGCACTTATCTGCACTTATGGGTGACACCTCAAATGATATTACCGTGTCTGTTCCCGTCGTCATAAAATTTGGTAACAAAAATTTTTTCAATAGGTACAATTCATACTTTAATTATTACATAATCTGATTTCGGCATTTACAATGTTGCTGTCGAGCGCATATTTCGTTTAAATCATTTACTAAGTCAACGAAAAACTGTGCAGTCCAAGAAATATTTTTAAATAATTTTTTGACCAGGATTTCGACGGACACAGTCATTATCAAAGCCTTGATAATGACATTGCACGTCTAAACCGTCGTTTTCAAGTCCATTAATAGTTTTTCGTGTTATATATAAAGTTTTTCATTTACTTAGTAAAGGATTAACACCAAGTAAAGCCTGAGAATTTGAGACTTCATGTGTGTTAGCTCCATAAATACATGAGGTTAACCTTCCATTGTTTCCTGCCAATGCGTATTGAGCATTAGGGCCACAAAATAAGGAATGCTGCCTTAAAATATTTTTTTAGTCCCATGAAAAAAATCTTCGTTTGATCTGTAAGAGCATTGTTAGGATAATAGCCTCGCACCAGTCTGAGTGTGATATCTGTATTACGCTCGCGCCATATCATCCGAGTGAATGGCTCCCTGGAGAGGGGTGGAGGATCGTACCCTTGTTACACAGGGGTGGCGGGTGAAGGGCTCCGCGGGTCCGAGTCGCCGTCCAGGCTCTAGTACCGCAGCGTCTCGCGCCACGAGTCAAAACCCATTCAAAATTAGGTTGCATTTGCTACGGCAGCGAGGGCGCGGAGCAGTTGGGGGTTTGAGAGGGTGGGAGGTAAATGGGTAACAGTGTGCCTACTAGTCAAGAAAAGTTGGAAAATCAGGAACGATTTGGTGATTCATAATTTCCGCGAACAACAATGGAAAAAGTCGGGAATTTACTTAACAATCCCTAATAGTCACCAGGAGGATAAGTGATGGATATTTGAAAATCGTCACTAAAAAATTGGACGGGCGGACATAAAATTAAAAAAAAATATTTCTTCTTTTTGTACGAGAAACTTACTTATAAGTGAGGAATGGTATTTAAATAAGTCACAGTGGCAAGTATACAAAATAACTTAGACAGTCTGCAGTAAAATTATGAATAAATGCCAGCATAGTCACAAGTGAAGATATGAAGTCGGCTATTTTTCGATATAATAAAGTAAATTTTGCTGCATCTTGTTCTATATTATTGCATAAAATGTGCGCATTTTCCCAATTATTTTGTGAGTTCAATATACACTCTACAGTTTCAGGCTTCACTTCGTGGAAGTTAATAGTATCCGTATTTAGAGAATACAATTTCGTACTTTCTACAGAATTTTATTTTAAGTTCACAAGTCGGTGAAACGCGTTGTGCCACACAAAATAAAATTCTGTGGAAAAGTACGAAATTTTATTCTCTAAATATGGAGGAGTTTAATATTCTTTTGGCTTAAACCTAGAGAATTTTAGATCAAAATAAAGCTTATAAAAATTGCCTTTTTCGGTGACGCATTTGAAAATTTTTGTCATAAAAAATCGGAAATTTCTCTTTCATAATATAAGTAGATACTATATGTACGCCCGTCGCAGAGAGGCAGGGAGTTTGGAGGAAGATCAGAATTTGGAATCCGGGAAACTGCGGTGTACGCTGTGTCGTCCCTTGCACCCGCACAGCAGCGAGTGAGAGCGATCAAGAAGGGCAAAAGTGAGGACGGTTGCAGGCGCATGCGCCGATCGATTTCATGCGAGATTCGCGAAGAATGCAGCCCTTCCCTCCCCCCAACATCGCATCGGGGTCGGCGTCGCAACACCTGGGGTTTCCATCCACGAGAAGAAGTGCAGCGGTGCAGCACAGAGAGTAAGCTGAGGAGGAGAAGAAGGGGGAGGGGGCTGATGCGGCGGGTCGGAAAGAGGTTGAGGGACAAAAGGGTTGATTGTGGGGAGGAAGGGGAATGACGCCACTGACATGTGGCGAATTGGGGAAGAAAAAGGGAAGGGGAAGAAGGAAGGGAAGTTTCACCTGTTCCGAAATTTCACACCGGAAAATGTGTCATCTTAAGTTTATTTATATATCATGGAATATGTAAACAATCCAAAAATATTAATGAGGGACAAAAGGGGTGATTGTGGGCAGAGGGGAATGACGCCACTGACATGAGGCGAATTGGGTAAGAAAAAGGGAAGGGGAAGTTTTCGTGCAACATCTTGTAAAGACATGCAAACGATTTCCGCTATTGATTAAAATAACAATATAATAGAGTATAAAGAAATAACTTTATCCTGGCATTGCTCTATGGGTTAAATTTCTGAGCATGAATAGCTTCAAATTCTAAATATAAGCAAGCTGAACAAAGGTTCACCTGCTCCGAAATTTCACACCGGAAAATGTGTTATTTAAAGTTTATTAATATATGATGGAAAACGTAAAAAATCCAAAAACTTTGAGATTTAGGAACCTACATTTTTTCCATAAATTTCATTTACTCGTCGTAACAATGAATCTTGACTTTCTTTCACCGTATACCCCCGAACACAGCGACTTTCATTCAGAATGTGAGCACGCAATACCAGGAAAAGGTTTACCATAAACTTTTCTTGTAAATTTTTGCTAACCGGATCCAAGCACTCTTTACAACCGACCGTATATGAGGTAAATGAGTTTTGCGGGAAAGTTCAAATTTATGTACATCGAAAGTAATAAGTATTTAAGTAAACCACTGCAATATTGAGACATCGTGTCTTTCAAGGAGATGCCACGCAGTATTGTTCCTGTGAAATATCACACTTTTTTACGAAAACAATGCTTCTTTTGTGAAAAAAAGTGTTTGTCATGCTCTAGAATGAATTTTTCACTTCCGTAGATTGGTGATTTAGAATAGGTAAGGCGTCAACGAGGCGGTTTTCTCGAAACATCCTAAGGAGGTGAACAAATTCCGTGATAAATTGTGTACTTAAATATATCTACCAATGGCGACACACACAACGACGCATCGACTGTGATATTGGATGACTATGACACCTCTTCGATGCTTAGTTACCGGGATATGTGATTTTTATCCCTTTTCTATATTAGGTAGCACGCAGGATACAGAGCCATACGCTATCACAGCGTAAGATATGGTGATGAGGTTCTAAGATTTACTCAAAACATCATCTTTAGTGTAATATTTATTGTCCTTTTCCATGAAAAATTGCATTTAGATTTAATTGTATTTTACGCCGGAGAATACTCTGCACCGTCTTCTTCAAGCATTAATAGTTACATATATTAATCACATGTTATACAGTATGTATGATTTAAGTGATCAGCTACGACGAGGTGGAATGGTTCCATATACAAGTGCACAAATATTTATATTAATATTCGCGTATATTACATCATTTGCGATGCATTTTACTGTTCAGCATCATAACCACGCACTCATACTAGGTTTAGAGATATGTTTTAGTAAGTATTGTTCGAGGTAAATATAAGCAAGTTTCCGTTTTATTAACCGAGAATTAGAAGAAGAGAAAAATTAAAACAATAAAAGGCGAAAGAAAAGTGTTTGAAAATAAGCTATTGCTGATGTAAGCATTCAGTGAAAATACTTTTAAAAATAAAAAACTGAAGGAATAGGCGTAAATTTACAGAAACACGTACAACAGCATATATAAAACACGTTAGCATTAATACTAGTTATAATATTACGTTAACGATGAATCTATATGAAAAACCATGCAAAGAAAAAAATGATTAAATTGATCAGAAAAGAGCTGGTACCTAGACAAAGAAAATTTATGCAAGCAAATATTAACCATGAAAAAGAAAAATAATCTGTAATCCAAATCAAACTGGGAAAAAGCAGTAAATAAAAATCGCAATTGGTACGATGTAAAGGAAATAAAACTAAGAAAGCATAGGAAATAACTCGGTGGTTTTGATAGGATTCGCTGCTGGTTTAATAGAATGTGTATTGGACATTACACGGTTAGTCTATACAGAAGGGTTGTGCTACAATACATACTGAGAAATCTATAACACGCTTTCCTTTAATGCATATCATTATGAAGTTTCATAAAATTAGGCAAATAGCGAGGAAGAAAGGCATAAAATGAATTCCTGCTCTAGATGATGGCAATAATACTGTGCATATTTTATGTGAAATCTATCGTCATTTGCAACATCGATCGTCTTATCGAAGCTAAGCTAAAATCAAAAGAATAAGTCTTTCTTAAATAAAAATATACAGTAGAAACAAGCGCGAATCTAATTATCTTAGTGATGTGGAGGTGTGATGCCTCTTTTCAATGACGCGTTCCCCGAGAAATAGATTGGACGAAAAGAACCTCTCTTGTGGACGCCTAAACTCACTTCCATGCACAGAGTCAAGCGTTTTGTTATTTGTATTTCTAAGGCAGGATTTAGAAATGCCTGTATTCAACCACTTCATAGTTCTGTGTTACCGAAAAATGGAGCAAGAGGTAGAAAAAGGAGTAAAAGGGAAATACAGAGAGAGAGAGAATTCTTGAAACCGTCGCGAGTATCACGCAAATGTGTTTCGTGAACCTTGAAATTGCTTTTCAGAGAAGAAGGGTGTTCCATCAACATATATAAAGCAAAAAGAAAAAATAAAACTTAACAGACCTAGGATTTAGAATTCGAGACTTGATTGTTTTTCCATAAAAAAATAAGGGCTAAAAAGGTATTAGGTAAGGGCTAAAAAGTTACTTAGTATCCTTGCAAATATTTTTCCAGGATGACAGGAGAAGTAACTCAATGAAATTTTGACATTTCAAAGAACCAACCGTGAGAAAAATTCCACTTCTCAATTCAGTTGATCCCTTGTCATCAAAACCGGTCAGCGTATTCAACATAGTGTCGAATATTATCGAGCAGAGGAACTCTTTCTGAATTGTTTTCCTCTCAGCGGAGCAGCAAAGTATTTTGGATAACTGCGCGATTACCGTAAGACTTTTTTTGGGCAAAGATTGTAACAAAATCTTTTTTTTATACTTGAGCAAAAAATATTCAAAATCTACAGGCGAGTTCATTTTTTATGGAGATTGGGAATTTAACATGGATTTTTGTAAACATGGAATGCAGTTGTAACAGATAAATTATTAAATGGTTTTTAAAAAGAGTTCTTGAATTATTTTTCCCTAAATTTTTGTAAATATTAGGGCATGTATATTTCTCAATGCGCTAATTTAAAAAATTATGTCCATTCAATATACTTACCATATATTGCATATAATAAAGTTCATCCTGATATCTCAAAACGAAGTTCTGTTCCACCCTGGAATATGTCGGAGCATTCGTCGTTGTCCGCCGCCAAAAATCGGAGTTCGGAGGATTCACCTTGAATCATAATGAGGACACCTGACGAATTGAAAGAAAAGGGGATGAACCAATGAATGTTAAAGTTCGGTTATTGGTTAAGTTGCAATGTCTTGAAAGAGACATGAAGCAAAGAAATGCCAGTCCTAAACATTTAACAGCAGTAAAACCAAATTTCATTTCCAATTAAATTGCTTGCAATTTTGCCCACAATTAAAATAATTGCAAATTTAGTAATTTACTGCCCTTCCATTATGTTTGCATAAAATACACGAGTTGGTATATTTTGCGCATGGAAATTTATATGTTAATCAACTGCAGAATTATTAAAAAAACCAAATTCAAAATTATTGTGCTAACTTCCGGCCGAGTCTTTCTTTGCAACCCTTTCATTAAATTGTTTTCGGAAAAGAGCCGTTTTCACTCTCAATATAACGTTTTGCAAAATATCTTTACTTTAATGGAAAAGTTTTTCTGACGCAGTAGAAAAAAAGAGTGGAAATTGTATTGAATATTCCTTCACGCAAAATTTCAGTGGAAATATGGACTTCCAGAAGTTAGTGCGAGCTCAATCTGCTCTCTAAAATTGAAAAACGGAATTCAAATGGGTAGAAGCCATACAGAAGAGGATAAGAACCGAAAAAGGACAAGCTCAGCGCGTAAAAACGTGTCGTGTGGAGTTATGTGCGGCACATGGGAGGCAGTTTGCATTGGTTAAGCGAACTGTAATCCTAAAACGACACTCACGGAACTTGCAAGAGCTATTTAGTCTAAGTATCCTTCTCTCTAAGGCAATTCTAGCAACTGTCACTTAAATGAAGGAGAATGCGAGTCTCAAAGCTCCCATAAAAATGAAAAAATATTGAGTCTATATTATTTTTAAATTTCCCTAAACTTTAGGGCAAAACGGGATTAATAAATGATGCGCCATAATAGAGTCATATTGATAAGCGCATATGCGGCAAAATCTGCCCTCTCATCCGTAGCCAAAACTAAAAAAATTCGTTTAATTAAAGTAATTCACTATATATTCTATCACTAGATATCACTCACAAGACTTCAAAAAGAATCAATTCAAAGCTGAAAAAAGGCCATAGAAATTTTGATGACGGAGAAAATGAAAAAAGTACCAAATAACACTTGGGAGGAAAATTAGCAACAGCATTGAAAAAAACTAATCATACTAACTAAACTAAGATAATTAATAACTGCCATTAGAAGAGAAAATTACCAGTTCCTTACTGATCTGGAACCAAAACACCCGGATTCATTGGATAAGCTTGTGATAGCGGTCCATTATTCGAGGCTACTTTGCTTTTTATTGAGTCATTTCTACTGCTGAAAGGGCAGTAAATTTTCCCATATGGAGCTCATCATTCCAGTTCCATATTCATATTTCATATCTACGACTTAATTAGTAGACCTCCACTATCTGGGAGCATGTCTACGAGGAGTGACCCTGCTAACCTGCACTGCCCCGCGCATCGTACCACTAAATACCACCTATCATTTGTAGTCAGCGCCATCGCAACATGGAACTCTCTACCGAACTATATCAAATGCAGTCAGACTCTTTCTGCTTTTAATGCCAAAATATCTCATTACCTGCTTGCGAAGTAGTTCCGAACTTGTTACTTTGGATTTCTCACTGTTAATACCGAATAAGTTTGTCTCATATTTTTGTACTCTCTTCGTTGTTCTTAATGATTGTTTTATTGTAAATTGTACCCGCTGCGCTATATATAGCTGCAAACTGTTTCACTGACTGACACATTGATACAAATTAGTAGCCCAAACTACTGGGAGCACGATTTTGAGATTTACGCATGTTAAAATAAAAACATTAATCGGGAGGAAAAATCTTCAATCGTCGAAAAGTTTGATAGTTTTCGAGATATATCGATCTACTTTAACATTGGCTCTTATGGGTAAAACGATTATTATCTGTTTTGAAAGACTTCTTCACAAAGCAGGACATGGACAATCAGATACAATTACTTAGATTTTTGGTAATTTTTTGGTGCAGAAAAGATATTTGAAAATCGGAAATATTTCCAGTAATCGTCGATTTGCGATTTTACACGTATCCTTATGTAGTTTCGATTTCGGTTTTGAGGATTTGGATTTTCGGATTCAGGTTGAAAAAACTTTTTAGGCACATCTTTGATCTGCCAATCGAATCCAACATTCGTGTGCTTCTTTAAAAAAATTGTTTTCAAAATTATTCTGCAAAAAAAATTACGGCCATCGCCATTTTTCAGCCAATCAGATGCATTGCTATATCTCCGTTAATATTTGGCTTAGATGAGTGAAATTTTTAGGGAACATACATAGTATAATACGCCATCTTAAGAACTGTTGAACAGTACTATGTTCGGGTTATGTTCAAGATATATTGATCCTGTATTTTTCAGAAAAGTAATAGTCGTTAATAACTCATCGGTAATCGATGATTTGATAGTTAAATTCACCCTGGAAAATAATATGGCCATGTCCATTTGGAAAAATATTAAAGTAGTCGCATCAATTTATTCGTTTTCAAGATATGATCTGATATGATATGATTCTTTTTTCGACAAGTAGCCATTCAATATCATTAATTTATACATTACTATTATAATTATGGCTCCAATTCTCCGTTTTTACCAATTTCTCCGTTTTCGTATTTTTTTCTCCAATTTTGTATTTGCTCTTCAATTATTCTCCAATTTTTCCGTTATTTGAGAACAGTTAGCCCGCGTCGCACCGGCCGTTGTTTCACTTGAACATTACTTCGAGTACATACACAGAAATTTTCTCTATCCCGGCAAGTGTATAAAATATAAATAAGTTCTTTTAGGATACTTCTCATGAACATGCTACCTCTAGTAAGTATTTTTACTGCTTTGTACCATCAGTTTAATACATAGCGTCATTTAACAACGTAACCCAATTGTATGTTGCTTTGGGAAGCTTTGTCGCTCAGTCGAACACATAAAAGTGTTGGTGCCTCAAGAAAGGATATTTTACAATTGCCTTCATATAGCCAACATAGTCTTGGAAGATTTGACAAAGGAATAGATACCCAAGACCGCCCTCCACTAATTCGTTCCCCGCGCTCACGATTGACGGTGTAAGCTACGGTTGTCTAATCCAAATAATCATACTCCCCATCATCATATAGTGCGTAGTTGCCAGCTTGAAGAATTTAAGCGCCAATTTACTCGTTTTTGATAATATTTGTAATGTTCTTAGGGGTAATGTACCCATAGCAAATAAAGTACTCTTATTCCATTCAATGGAGTTTACATTGAGTATTTCCTTATCCTACAAAATGCACGAGTAATTACTTTTCCCAATTTTTTCCGATAAAAAAAGTATTTTGTAACAGCGACCCATCAATTATTTATCTTTTGATTTAACCTGAAAATTAAAAATACTCTGTAATCGAAGCACAGTCAAGAGGACTTTAGCTTCAAAATAACGCAAGGCTACAGCTTCTATTTATTCGTGTCGATTTATAGACATGATGAGAAAACACCACATTTGTAGACATGTTACTTTTCGTTGTGGACATTATCAAATTCTTGTCGAAAAAATGAATGGAAATCCCCAATCATTTAAGTTTACCTCGACTTATATTCATAAGACTGTACCAAATGCATTTGTGTGCGTGATTTTTAGCAAAAGAGTTATTAAATATGACATAAAATATATATTTGATAAAAATATTGATTATTGCTTTTGCTTTTATTACAGGTAAGCAACATTTATCACTGTTGACTATTTCCCATTTCTGAATTGGATGATTAACCAGGACCTGATAAAAGGTAAGAAGATATTTTCAGCCAAAGTGGGTGTATTTTACAAAATGCACGTCAAAATGACGAAGCCATTTGGTCTCTTAGGCATAATTTCATGCAAATGATATGCCACCATTTCTTTATCAAAACGCTCGCGATTCTGTTTTTGTGACGAGTCGTCGAAAAAATTGTATCAGCTTGGTAAAAATTCGGGCATACTAAAACAATGGCGGTCGTGCAGCATAAATTTTTATAATGAACGAGCATTCAGTCTTTATACAATGCCTGAAAATGCTATTCACCGCAGCGAACTTCATGTAAATTCATAGAAGGAAGCACTTGCAATGCTAATGCCATCAATGGGCCCATAAAATAGGAACAGGTTGATTATTTGTAAAAAAAAAATGTTCTTGGAGTGACCTCGAATGCCTAGCTCCACAGCAGCCATGAAATCACCGTGGCAATTAGTGTATAATGTTCGGCGGGGGTGGGGGGGCAGAGAGGATGCTCCAAGGACCAGCAAATGTTCACCTCTTCTGCCTCTCAGCCTCCACTTCTGTCCCATTTACACGAAATGGATCATACGCGATCGACGCGCTTTCAAACGAGCCTAATGGAAATTCCTATCAGTGGGAGCTAATAGCGAGGCAGAATCGATGGATTGATTTTAGAATAAAGGCTCTCGGAGCGATATGCTGCTCTAAGGACACTGTATATACATTTCGGCTACAATGTTTCCAGATCGTTCAAAACTCATCCGAAGTTATTTGATTTTATTCTACATCCTCTCTAAATCAACAGATTTTGGCGAGGTTAATATTTGAGATGAAATCATTGCAGATATCCAGGCTGAATGGAAAAACTGGAAAATGAAAAGTTGTGTTCAACATTCCAAAAACAAACTTTACGTACATACTATTACATATTATCCCATTGTAGTGTCTGAAGACTAAATTTATCGAACTACTTTTTATCCGGAGAAACACTTTGCTTCTATTTACGAGTGCTTATATTCAAATATATATATCTCGTAAAAATTTCCCCTTTTCAAGAACCGTTCGTCAACCGCTGGGAAAAACCCCTTCCCCTACCCCCTCCCCTAACCTACCGCCCCTCCTACCCCTATCCTCACCAGCGCACACGACATTTGTTCCGTGATACGCCTTGAAGACGGACTAGTTCCGAAAGCTAGCGATGTAAGTGTGATCGTCTCTTTTTTTGTGTGTCTATCTCCTCCATCCTATCCACATCGTGTGTTCATCGCCGCATGGCTGACTCCAATCCATCAACGTATTATATATATATATATATATATATATATATATATATATATATATATATATATATATATATATATATATATATATATATATATATATATATATATATATATATATATATATATATACTTTCATCATACTTTTGGGTTACGGGGAGTCATATTTTTCTCACTAACCTTATTATTGCTTCAGTTAAGAGGAACCTACGCTTCGAAGCACTGTTTTCTTGTGATGAAAAACTTTTGCTATAATGAGTAAATTTAGGTTGCGATCGATTTTCTAATTTAAAATAACTATGGAAATAGAAGGGTTGACTGCAGGCCTAGTGTCTAATTAAAAATAATTCTATCACATCCTGGAAACTTTTCCTCATTCTTTCCTGCATAATTTTCCTTCTCATTCATCTCTTTTTTCTCTTCATGAGTTCTCTCTTGTATTTTTTCTTCAATAATACACCAAGAAAAGAGCCCAGGTCTTCATTTTTCTGTCTTAACCGCGTGCCAATATTTACTGAATATAGTCAACGAGCCTAATACAATTGTCAAACTCTAGACTTCTTCTACATTCAATATTTTTGCTTAAAGGGACTCACTTCCTTAGCCATGTGATAACTCGGTTACCCTATGCTCGTTCGCGTAATAGTTTTTGAATGCTAGAGTGCCTGCTAACACTAAGGAGGACTATCTGGGAAGTACTACGGCTTCCCCGGATAATCCAAGTCTACAGAGGAACAGCGCGCATCTCGAGCACGAGGGGGAGTGAGACAGGCTTAGCATAAGCGACGGCTGGAGGCGATCCGCCGGCTGGACCCTTGCTCTTGACTCGAGTGTTTGTGCGGATGAGGATTCTCAATCCGCTAACCGCGTTTACAAGCGCTGCCTGGCGGACTGAAGCTTAAACATCCACTTCAAAGGGAAAGAGGTGGAAGGGGCACTTTCAAATGAGTGGGCCAATCATCTTCTGAGATCGAGACGTGAAAAAGCTATCCCGAGTCATGTTTATGTATACGTAACCCAACAGAGGAGGAAGTTTTTTGCGATTCATCCTATACATGATTGTAAACACTTGCAGCGATGAAGTCAAATGAAAATGAGAAATGAGCTGGTGCATTCAATTCCCAGGAAAATTGTGAGCCAATCTATATTGGAGAAAAAGGGCAATATTCATATAACAGGATAAATAACCATAAATCAGACATATCAAACAAAAAAGTAGCCTGTGCTTATGCTCAGAATTTCATTGATAAAAACATAGCTATGATTTAGAGTGCTGATATTGATGACAACGATTACAATAATAAATAGGCAAATTAAAGAGGATATATACATGGCTAGAAATTCCCGAACACGAAATAAAAAACTGAAGTAGGAAAGCTGAGAAAAGTGTATAGCAATTTAATAAATATATCATAATTGAGGCCATTAAATTGATACAATTTATTACATGCGTATATTTCTATATATCAATGTGTGGCCAGAATTGCATTTTAAATCAATTACATTCATTTTAATTAATTACTACTAAATAGAGTGCGGTATACCTGAAATGGTAGCGTTTTTATTGAGTGTGGCCTAAAAATACACACCCTTTGGAATTAATTCCATAAACGTGTTTCCTAGGTAATTGTTGCGAGAATATAAATGATAGATTAACGGTAGATAAATGAATATTGTTAAGAATGACCTTTATGTTTAGTATGCAAACATACTGGACGTGAAGGACTGGCATATACTGCTCTAGCCCTGAAGATGGAATAAAGTATATTCAGGAACGTTAGGAACGAAAATTTAACTTTTAAAATTTGACATTAACCCCCGAAATAAGGTAATCATAACATAAAAATAACAGGAGATAATAATTTTTAAAAATCTGCTTTATGAAACCGTTTGACTGGCCAAATTTCTGAATGTGCAAAGTTCCAAATATGAAATTATGAAAGTAGTAATGAAATATTGTATAGTCACCTGACTTACGTCGCTATTCCATATTTTATCACTGTATGATGCCAGGAAATTATATTATCACCTGACTTACGTCGCTGTGCATCCTCATTCTATGACGTCGGAAAATGAAATGAAAACAGGTTCCAAGATTTCAGAACACGATTGAACTAATGTGAGTTGAAGAAAAACATGCAAAAATTAATGGCGTCCTTACTGAGTCAAATTAAATACAGCCCGTAAATGTGATCTGTAAAAAAAATAACTCATGAAATAAATGATGTATCACTGAAAATATTACCTTATCCCGTCCTAATACGCATTTATTCAGCAATTACAGGTAGAACATCATTATTATATAGATCAGATTTGACATTAATCTCTGAAAGTTAGGGGCCTTCATTCAAATCTATTATAACTGGGTGGATACACATCACACATCAATCAATTCTGGGGATTAGGCTGGAGAGGCAATCCAAACAACAGATTACAATTCCTAGGGCCCAGATTAGAACTATGTGAGAGGCATATATATACTTTTGGTTATTAGTTGATATTTATATGCTCCAAAGTGTATTCAACATTCTGTTTCAATCAACATTGTCAAAAACTATCTCTAGGTCAGTGAAGCAAATCTATGCGGGTACGTCCTTTGGTATCTTATTCTCTCACAAAAGTGACATTCCGCCTACTGTAAGCAGGTTATACCGGCGTGGATAACCGGAAGAGGCTAGAGTCAATCATTAAGAGTAAGCTTCCACAGCTAAGGGGAAAAATAATTGAGTTTCTGACCAAATTTTGTACATCGGTCACCTATTTCCCTTGTAATTCCATGAGTTGGACCACGTAAGCGTTAGAGGTTACCGGTAGCTGGAAGATAGAGAAAATTGGCCTTTGATGGACTAGCGTTCAAGTAGTAACGCTGAAAGTTTATATTTTTATGACCGAGCGGTCATCTCCGGAGGTGGAGCACGTAAATGATAAGTTAGATACAAGGAGAAGTAATGCTCCCTTTCCGAGGAAAGTGGACCCAAAGACGCTGCCAGTAACTCGAGAGAAACTTTTCAGCCATAAAATGTTGCACGCCCACCAAACCTAAACGATCCCCTACTAGAGCAATGGCTATAAATGCACCATATTTTCTTGCATGACATAAAATTTTATAATCTCACCACTTCCATACACCAGGGTGATACAAGAAATAGAGGAACCAGAGTATGAAATGAGAAAATGGTTCGCAACAGTACTGCCCAGCCAATACCTCAGTTTTCGAGTGAACTTATCAGAAATCTTTAACGGCCACTGATAGCGAAAATTTAAATGTGGAGTCAATATACAATATACTGAAGGTAAACAAACTAATCTATAGAGTGCTTCACTACTTAATTTATTGCCGGGACGAGGTGGATGGCTTTGGGAACAATTTTCGAGTTTTTAAGTTTTCAATATTTTCTTACTAAAAGACAGAGTAAGCTATGATAAATTGCCAGCTGGTACTATCGACGTTCTAGATCGTAAATAACTTTTGACACTTGAAATATCTTACCTTAACGCCCTCTCGCTTAAATTATGTCCAAAATTACGAAGAGAGCTTTACAAAATCTTTCTACAAAAATCATAGTCCTGAAAAAATAGCAATAAGTAGTCGACCTCTCTCAAATGAAGACATACATTTTTTTAAGCAATTACAATTTTTTGGGAAAATCGTATGCTTCATCACATTTTTATCACCGGGATGAGGTGGATGGATCTGGAAATAATTTACGAGTTTTAACTTTTCGTCTGCAACCAATAAAGTATTTTTTTACTAAAAAGCTGCAGCTGAAGAACATAAACAAAGATCATTAATGATTTCTCCATCTTGACAAATTCTTAGCTTAAAATTTCATAACCTGAGACTTTTGTAAACGCTAAATAAGGATAGTAGGGACGTTTTTTACAATAACCTTTGGTATAGAATATTGAACATAAATTAAGAGCAAAATCTGGAGTAGAATTTGCAAAAAGAAGCAAGGATGTAATTTTGTCACTTTAAACAAGCATCTACCATTTTTTAAATTTTCTTTTTAAATACATCTTTTTCAGGGTGCCTTTTGCTATATAGAAACAATGACCTCATGGCAAAGATTTAATTGATATTCATTTTAAATATTCTAATTGATATTTCGGTATTTTTAACGGTCTCTGCTATAAATTACCAATGGCAGCACCTAATTATTCTTTCTCAGTCGTTTATACCCTTCACTTATTCTATCTTAGCTCAATCTTATCTTATCTCCTTGGATTTTCTTCATGTCCTAAACTACATCCTCCATTTTAAATTCTACATGGAACACTTGCAATCTGTAATTATCTCTCAATATATCTTCCATCGGTATATTTTGAACTCGAACAATTTTTCTCCAGCAACCGATTATATCTCCTCCCCAATGTACTTCATAACCTGCGTTTACCATCCAATCCGCTTAGCTCATTCTCCTCTTCCGTCACTACATACTCTACTAGGATTAAATAAGCATTTTAAAAATCGAATCAAATAACGATCAGGAACAGAAACTGAATAGCAAAATCGAATCTACCAGAGTGGTCGTTTTAGAGAGTTTTCAACACGCATGGCGTGATTGCGAGTTTTACGAGTGGGAGAGTGTGTTAGTATTCGAAACGAGGCACAATGAGAAGCAGTCGAGGAAATTTAATGCGAGCATAATTCCACAGTTGTACAGCGCTGCGGATGCGTCCCTTGGGACAGAGAATATGTCTCGTTATTCTACACATTCTAATTAATGCTCTTAGCATGATGAAAGGATGCGAGTGTATAAGATCTCGCTCGAGACCACTGCCTTTTAATTTTGCGAAGAAAAGCTATATTTTAAGGCTTACTTTCCATACCCTGCGTTGACACCTTTTCAAAGTTATACAAATGTCAAGGATTGCAACGAATGGCCGAAAATAAACTCCCAAGGAGTTGGAAAAATGTAATTTTAGAGTAACTTTAGATAAAAGTGTATAGATGTTTACTGAGAACCAGAAAAAACTGAATGGATAACTTCGCGTTTTTTATTTATCCTCACAGTGCCTTTTCCAATACCTAAAAATAATTTTCATATATTTCATTCATTAAAAAAGGTTATTCACCCTTCTAACCACTTCGTTAAACATTTTCAAATGTTCACTGGAAATGGGGAAATAAAATATGACACATGCTCTTTCAAACATGATTTACAAAGTAATGGGCAATATATTATCACATTCACATGGTCATCAAAACTATATATGACGGAGATGCTCTCAAATGAGCCATATTAACGAGGTAAGGAAAACTGTTTTCAGGGCAAATGATAATTTATCTCATTTATTGATTTCCATGGACGTTTTTCTCATTATTAAGCATAAGTTTTGCAAATAAATGAGTAGATAAAGTAGGGGTTTTGCACATTAGTGAGTCTATATATTCCTGATCCAATTTTAATGTTTTGAGTACTTTGAGCTATTCATGTATTTCTGACAATTTCGTTTTTTAGTACTTAAGACTATTGCCATCCATAAAATTTTTGTTTTGCACTCACAAGAGAAACCGAAAAATATTCGGACAGACGGAGCGAGGTACAAATCGCAGTAAAAATCAGCATCAAATTAAGGCGAAACAAGGATGAAAGAAGATACAAGTGAGCAGACAGAGCTCTCTTGGTAACCTTTTTCCGAACGTTGGTACCGAAGCCATTTCTTTCTTCATCACAACGTTCGTTTCAAACGAACAGTTCTTTCCAGGAAACGGGAAATGATACTTCCAAAAGAAATTGGGCTCAATAGTAAATTGACTCCTCCATTCCCGAGTATTTGCCTCAACAATTACCACCTTGGCCTCCGCTTTGTCCGGAGGTAACCACGGAAACGATAAACGAACGAGATCAAATGGAAAATAAATGCACAAAAAATTCTAACTACACAAGCAATCTTAGGTGACTTCATGCAAAGGAAAATTATGGCTGAAAACCTTCTCTCCGCTTTCAATAGAAAGCGTTTTGAAACAAGTTTCTCATTAAGGGGCATAGACCTGTGCAATGCCTAGATGAATAAATTCAAATTTGCTTCTAAATTCACTGCTACTTACAACGCAGTATGCCCATCTCGTTAACCCGACGCGGAATCAGCCACAAATCGAGCCTTAAGATGAATTTTTTGCTATTTTATCGATAAATATTTTACCTAGCGATTCCAAGTATAGTCGAAAGATAATAGTGAAGTAAATTTAGCTAAAGGTATTTAGGAGTACGGAAGAGTTTTTCGCTCTCCAACTCAGCAACCCTGCTTCGTAATTATAAAATTTTCAGCTCACAGTCTGAAGTCTATCATATATCCAACTGATTTTGTCTGCATTGAAACAGGAGTCTAGTAAAGTGAAAACGTATGACATGTAGAAACAAGGATGAAAGACGAGACAAGTGAGTAGACAGAGCTCTCTTGGTAAGCTTTTTCCGCACGTTGGTGCCGTAGCCACTCCTTTCTTCGTCACAACGTAACAAAATAAAAAATGAATAATCAGAATGTAAAAATTTAAAAACTATTACATGAAGAGGGAGCTAAAGAAAAGTTGAGCTAATCCTCCTGTAACGGCTTTGAATGATGACAGTGACTAATTCAGGAGGTGGCAAGTCTTTTTCCTATCTAGAGATGGTAGTAGCTGTAATTAAAGGAGTACAGGAGAATATTGGTGAATATACATATAAAGCTACACATTAGGATTGACTCAAATCAATAGTTCAAACGAATCACTTGATATTGCCAAGAAGTTTTAGAAATGCTCGACTCCGGCGTGTTGGATTAATGCCAAATATGGCACGCAAATCGGGGTACGCTGAATTTTCCCTTTCCAAAAGGAACAAGGTCCATTCGTCACATTTCAAGCAAAATTCATTAAATGTCAAAAGAATTCCACCTTCACGCGCTTTCTTAAAACCGGGCATGGGGAATTGAAAAAAAGTTGCACAACTTCCTCAGCTGAATCGAGAGGAATTCCAGTTTCAGAGGTCATTGAGCCAGTCGAAGCGTAAAGGAGTTTTAATTAGCAGTCCCCAGAATCAAAACGACTACCACTACGTCCCTTTTTCATCATTTACTTCTCTCTCTCCTATTAACCTATCAAATTATCTTCGGTCGACAACGGAAAATCGATTCTCTTCATCATGATGGAAGTGGATTTTTTTCATTATTAATTCTCAATTATCGCGGGTATGTGCGGAGATAGAATTGAAATTACTAATCGCATCGCTGAACGCGTTCGGATCAACTCCCATGGGTCGCCGAGCCATAATTGTTTTTTTATGTAAATTATTTTCTGCAAGGAGCCACAGGTCACGGATACATCCGAGCCTGGTGTGGCTGGGATTTTCTACCTTTCTAGTTTTTTAAACGTTCCAGTACCTCAGCCCTGAGGCCAGGATAGTAAGGGAAGAAGTCAACCCTTTGTGATGTACCTTTGTCATTCACAAAGAGAATCGGTTGAACACTTCCTACATCCCATTTGTACGTATTATATATCTATATATCCGTATCAGCGGCCGGCTTGAATACTGTCACTTAAGTCAAGCACGGCATAAGTGCTGGATAAGGATACAGCCCGTTGGTAGTGGCTTTCTTGAGGCCCTCATCTCCCTTGCGTTGCCATCTAGGATGGACCGCAAGGGCTTAAGACCTAGTTCACATTGTATCAGCCACTACTGTGAAAATGATTTGGAGGCCTGAGTAGCGTAGTGGTCTACGCATTGGCTCAGCAAGCCATAGATCCGCGGTTCAATGCCCAGGCCTGGCTATATCTACGTATTTCACCACCGAATAATGCAGCCACTTAAATCTTCATCCTATGCCAACTGTTAAGGTAGCTTGAGCGAGATAGTTCCCTAATCATACGTGACACGTTTAAAACTTCTTCATACCGGAAGGTTTTTTAGCGATTTTAGAAAAAGTACACGGCGACAATATAATTTATTTTCAAAAATAGTCGAGAAAGCATAAAAAGTATGCACTGGTAATTTTTGTACTAGAGCTAGGAGTTACAAATTCTCCATTTTTTTAAATTAGGTCTCTCTGGAACGCAAATAGGTGCCATTTTCCATGTAAAATGGCTAATATTTTTCGTCAAAATCTCCGACAGTGGTTTGGTAAGGTAAGACTGACATTTTGGAATCTTTGGAAGGGCATATTTTTCTTATATATATTTTAGTGAGACCAGATCAAATGATTTCAAAGCGAAATGATATTTCACTCAAACTGCCTTAAATAATATGAATATCGATGTTATATGTGTTTCACAATATCCAAATTTACGAATAGACATAGAAGGCATGTTCCGAAGTTTGAACTTTTCTAACGTATTTTACACATTGTCAGAGATTAAAAGCCTACCTTTCCATATCCTTTGCTGTACCTGCCTCCCTTTTAAACTTAAGTTAATGAATTTTATGTTAGAGCATTATATTGAAGGGCCAAATGAACATCAAATAGAGATTTTGGTTGCTGCCCGTGGTTATACCAGAAGCGTTGACGTCCTTGCGTGACAATTATTTAAAAATCTACACTCGAGTCTTTAGACCGTGAAACATGCAGCTAAGTAAATTTGGACATCTAAATTGCGTTACGTTGCAGGAAATCTATTCTCAAACGCCGTGAAAACTATTTAATATGGAAAAAACGATACCACCGCATGACAACATATATACTATGCTGTTTGGTTGTTTCATCCCGTCCCCATGAGATAACATTGGCGTGAAAAATGTTAATTGATGGTAAAGCGTGCGATACGACGACGAAACCGCTCGATAATGTTATTATTGATATCTGTCTCAAGACTTATAAAATTGATCTACTTTTTCCAAGACCGGGTTTACATTTTTCAGCCAGCCACTTTGTTTGTAATGAAAGCTATCGCAGATGGATAGCTAAAAAATTTTAATTATGAAACACCTATCAAACATTACGATTGTATTAAGGATTTTATTTCAAGCGATACCTTTAAACAGCTAATCCTTTATAGGTTACCACACTATTTGTAGGCGAGTGACTGGATTCCAATTATCCAAATTTAGTATTATTTCAGAGTAAGTTGTTAAAAAAATTTTATCTTGGAGTCCGCAATGAAATTCTGGGTCGGCTCGTGGCAAGTAAAATGTTATGCATTCGAGTTAACAGCCCATAAAAAACATTAAGGCTAAGATGTGTATTCCGTTTTAATGGAATATACTGATGAGATATTAACGCAGAAGAAATAATAATTCATTCAATACGTGATTTAATATTTTTAATTCCCTAGAATTGGCTATCATGACGTGTTGTAGACGCATTCAGTTATGCATTCCGTTGAGATTTTTCACCCAAACTGTTTTTTTTTTTTGGAAGAAACGAAATCTCTAACGTAGGCATAAGCACTTTTAGACTCAGGTCAGCCATAAAAGCTGAGAACAAATAAAAATAAATGCGTTCAAACCTGATGTGGCCAAAGATTAAAGAGAATGATTATTTCATGTATTACACGAATCTATATGCGATCTTTAAAAAAAATGCTTCACAGTGAATGAAATTAGTTATTTTGTAAAATGATCATGGCATAATACCGATTACGCGTCGTAAGTGATTAGTGACATAGATATTGCACATATATTTATTGAAAGACGACCAAGGTTTCGACGCACGACATTGTGAGGTTTATCATCACCTGATGACGGGCCACGTCGAAACCTTGGTCGTATTTCAATTCATTTATGTGGAATCACTGGATGTCTTATCATTTAAAATGCTAAAAAAATTAAATAAAATAGCAGTAATGACAAAGAAGGGAATCGGCTAGACATTTCATGCCATAGCAAATACAGAATATCAAGCACCACGGCTAAATATCCTGAACAAATTTACTAGCTAGTAATATCAAGGTGGCTTCTGATTTTGATTGGTTTTGATTCCTTCATTTACCCTTAAATTTTTAAATTACTTCTAGGTATATTAAGAGAATGTCCAGTCCAACATTGAAAGTAATAACCATCGTGTCCTCGATCAAGCTTCAAAATACCACGAGCCAATATGGAAGGGAGGCAAAGGGGCAACCGATGAATGCGCTATATGGGAATATGTCGCGCGACGACAGGATAACATTTCCTCGATAGCAATCATTATTAAAAATTCAAATAAAGGTCAAAAAAATATTCCACCAAGAGTAAACACGTACGTCTATGTCGGAAACTTTTTTCCAGTTGCTCGAGAAAGAATTCCATATTACGCGCAAATTAATTTCGAAGCTTTACAGTTTTAATTAATATTCGAAATAAACAATTACCCAATGGTTCAAATATAATCTAATGCAATGAACGGAATGATTAAATTTCCTGTAGTGTATGAGTTAGGCGGCCTTTCTAAATTCATGAGAGTATGACGCAAAATAGCAATTCCTGGAGTATTATTTGAAGGATATCAAATGTTAAACCAAGCCATTTGTTTCCCCACGCCTGGCAACTGCATTTAAAATGAAACGCTTGAACAGAGTAATCAAACAGTGCAAATACTCCACGCATATTTCCATATTTAAAAAAATGTATACTAACATTTGGTTTAAGTTCAATAAGTCCTCCTTTCCATTCCACCAAAATTTTCGATGGTAAAAGGTGATTTTTAAATTTCTTATAACCTAATTATGTGTTAAATAATAAAAATTTAAAGCAAACGAGTCAATTTCTTTTACCTCACCCGATAAAAATGTTCACAAGCATACGCCTTATATGTCTCACATGTATTTGAGCATCCAAGTCTAATCTTTGTCGTTTTTCTTGCGAGGGCTCATTTTGTCGCAAAGAAGACATTTCTCTTGCTTTAGAAGATTTTTTTCGAAAAATTACTCCTTTTTCTATTAGGCGTGTTGATGGATAAATTCTTCAGTCCAACGAGGGGAAACACAGCGGAGAAGAAACAGTCTTGAATAGACACGTGGATGATTGAGTACGTTAACTGTACTTTAACACTTTCAAACATATATAAAAACTCGTAACGTTTATGATGTGGGAATGGGCCAAAAAAGTTCACAATCATAATTAGAGGTAGGCGGTTGCACTACGTGGAATACATTTTAGTATTAGGCGATAATAAACAACGCTATGTATGTTGTAGCAACAGAGGCATTATTACCATTAATATTCGCTGCACGTAAGTATATTGCAAATTTATCGCGCATGTTGTCTATTTAATTCTTTGTGTATATCGTTCACTACGTAAGTGTTCTCTCATATACATGCAGTGCCCTTATGAGAGCTACTTTGAGAATAGACATTGAAGAGTATACTTGTAAATATGCAATGACTTTATCGATTACCCTCCCCACTCCCGAAGCTATATATCATTAGGCCCTTGGGACTCTGGACCCTTCTTATACAGATTTTCTTTCTACGTACTATCATGGGTCGGCAGGAAAACGTGATATTTAAATGCTAGAGGCGTAAATATCCTTTGAAAATCAAATCTCTGATTGTCAAGGAAATTTGCTATTGTTGGTTTTAGAAAAAAATGTGAAATTTTTCAGCTAAAAAAGTGATTTTCAGACAAATACGAAGCGTAAAAGAAACTCAATTGAAAGAATTAGAAACGTAATTTATTAAGCCATTTGATAAAATATCCCAGCCTCTATCTTGAGTGAAAGTACTTTTAAAAATTTGGGGCTTTTTGGGGCTCTGAGGGCTTTATAAATTATCCTATTTTACGACCACATATATTTTATATATCCATGCCAAATTTCAGCTCAGCCAGTTGAGCAGTTTTTGCGTGATGGAGCTACAGGACACCATTACATTTTGATAAATTAGTAAGGTTAAGAATACCAATAAGAGTAGCCAAATTTACGCGGTTCGTGAAATATGTTTCTAATTTTGTCAGCGTGGACGATAGAGCGCTACAAAATTAAACACGATATGTAAATTTGAAGACGCCGCTTTGGGTAAAAGAAAAATGCTTATTCCGAAGATATTCCAAAGATTCCAATATTTTGCCAATCGGCTCAGGTTGATGAGACGGAAACGATATCTACATCTACATCTAAATGCTACCCCGCGAGCCGCCGCATTGGACGCGTGGCAGGGGATGGTAGGTCACCAGCCGTGTAAAAATGTAAAATGTTTGGAGGTGAAGTGATGACATGTACTATGGGAGCGTATTTGGAGGAGCTCAGTTTTTGTCGTCGCTTATTGTGCGCGAAAAGAACGAGTTTTTGTACCTATCTGTTCGACAGAGTATCTCTCTTATTTTATCGCACATGTCACACCTAGAAATGTAGTGAGACGTCATGGTAATGTTCTCTGTGTCGCTCTGAAAAATATCAGTTCTGAATTTATCAAGCAGCCTAAGCCTAGCGTGTAGCCTCCGAGTCTCTAGGGGCTCCGACCTTAATCCCTCTAAATGTTGTGAGACACTATGTACTCACTCGTAGCAGTTTTTACCAAAGCGCGCTGTTTTTCTTTGTATTTTATTAATATTTTTGGTTAAATCTTTATCGCCAAGGTCCCAAATTCTCGCGGCGTATTCGAGGTGTGGCCTAACCAGAGCGAAGTAGCATCTCTCTTTTACTTTTTCATGCAAGGACCTTCCTGTTATACGTTTTACAAAACCTAGTTTCTTTAATGCTGTGCCGCACATGTTTTATACGTGTGCTCCCCACATCTATCTGAAATTAAGGTAATTCCAAGATATTTAACTGTATTTGAAGATTTTATGTTTACTCCACCCACGGTGTAGGTATGGCTTTTGTGTGATGACTTTCGAAGGAAGTAAGCTGTGGTGCATTTACTAATATTTAGGTCTAAACCCCACTCCTGATACCACGAATGAACGTATAATTGCCATTGGATGAATAGTAGTAAATTTTTAAGGAAAATGGGCTTATTACACATATTCTTAATGGGATTTTTGAAATTATTTGGCAGCCGAGGGAGACTGGGAGGTAGGATCTAGGGATGAGCATCGATGGTCGATGTTTCATAAATATCGATGGTCGATGGTTTGCGATCCCATCGATAGTTTTCCAACGATGATATCACACATTCAATGGTTTTAGTAGATGGTTACCATCGATATTTATCTCGAGTGTTTCCATTTAGTGTTGCTAAAATTTCACGATGCCACCAAAGAGTTCATATAGGAGGAACTTTTATAAACTTTCCGATAAAAGCGCGAAGTGTATTCACTTCGGCAAAACCATAAAAACTTCACAACGTATCACCTTAAAATATGATTAGTGGAACATCTGATTTTTTTAGTATTTCTGGCTCACAGACATGGTATCAGCATTTATGAATCTATTCTAAATGATGTGTTAATGGTTAACTTAAATAAAGGTTTTTCGGTGTGAAAGTAGATGGTTTTCATGTGTAATTTAGCACAAAATTGACCACGAAATCAATCTAAGAATATCCTCCATATTATGGATGGTGAATCGGCCGACGGAACCGAAAATGACCGAATAAAACGTTCCGCCAACGAGCCCCTCCCACTTGTTAACCGACAACAGGTCGCCCACTACTCTCACCCCCTTCCACCCGTCCCACTTGCGAAGTTCTCCTTGACCCTAGCGCAACCCTGTCACACTCCCCGCCCCCACACTCCGTCCCCATCCCAAACCCTGCAGGCCGCCCATCCAAACACCCTCACTGCTAACCCATTTATTCTTGACAGCTCATGACACATGTCCGTTTCACTCGAGTGACCCTTCGCCGGGAGCCGAGCCTCGCAGCCGGGACGAAGCGTCACCTCCAGGAGAGTCGGAGAACTTGTGCGCCCTCGGAAAACAGCTAAACAATAGACTGTCGCCGAGCGCGACGCCCATCCTTAAGTTTTTCTCCACTGTGCTCTTCTGGTGGGCCGGTAATCATGGGAGGCAAAAGACAGCTTGAGGTCATTTGCGTCGCTGAGGACTGGGTGGATTGGTGGGGAAATTCGTAATTTTATGAGTGAACAGAAAGGGAGGGAAATCCGGCAACGTAATAAGTCACCTGTGAACGAAATACATCTATGGGTCCACGATTTCACTGTTTTATGACGGGTGTTCCGAATTTAGAAATAACCTCTGGAGTTATCTGAGATCATTAAGTAATAACCATTCAGCCAACTTTGGTAAAAAAATTGTAAATCACCTTCAAGAATACTTGAAACAGTCGCGTGGTGTGTTAATGGTGTTTCTGTAACTGTACATACAAAGGAATTTCTCAAGGGTAAAGGAATTAGGGGGGGAAATTTTATATCGGCAACATAAATTTGGGCCGATAAATGGTAAACATCCTATTCGACATGCGATGATGTACGACGTCTAAGTAATAACACCACTTTATACTTTCACTTTACTTGTTACATTTCGACGACCGGTTTCACCCTCATCAACCATCAGTCCTATCAAGGTCCAAAACGGTCGCATATGCTTATAACGTGCGGAAATGTAGACATTTTCCATATCAAGACGAAAATCAGTTACTTTCACTAAGTCACGCTGGAAAGCATCATGCAGAACTACGCCTTGTGCTGATTAGAGGATTGCAGCCAAATTGGCGATATCGATATAGAATTCAATGGTGTAAGACAAGGCTGTTTCCTTCTCTTATATTTTTAAATATATATCAGGTTGGCTTTTTTCAAAGATGGAAACAAAGATTTTTAATAAGGCATACAGTTAAATCCAATTATGGACTAAATTTTATCTCATAAGCTGGCAATTCAAAAGAGGAGTATTTTTCCCTGAAAATATGGCGTAGGAATGTGGATTGATGGTTTTGCTGTAAAAAAACAAGGGAAAATGGATTCTATGAAAAAAAACGAAAAGGATGTGCCGAATTTTCAGCACAAATTTGGCCATAATTTTGCCGCGGACATTTTTGCTCGCGGACTACGTCGCGAGCCGGACATAACGCGCAATGTTATAAGTGCGGTAGGGAGATTTCAAATCGCGCGTTGTAGGCGATATTGCGCGACAAGAACAAGGTCCTCTACTTTTATAGTGAATTCGCATCTGGCGTCCTCTTTTCGGAACTTTGTGGCAATAGTGCTCCTCTACGCCGCCGTCTCAACCAATGGCTGGACGAACAGTTCCCCCACTACCCCCAACTCCTGCATCGGTAAGCTGACTCCCCTCAATTGCCAGCCGCATCGACACAGCGCGGCCCTCGCCCTCTTGGCATCTGACTGTCACCGAGGAAGGACGTATCTGCTTGGTTCCAGTTGTGACTTGTGTTCATCTAGTATAGACCAAGTTAATGGTATTTAGCCTACTGGCTTCCTTTCTATTGTAATATATGTGGTTATATAAATGCTGTTACTTGAAGTTAATCAAACTGGCTAAGGTTGTTGTCTTTTTCTCTCGTTTCCGCCCACCAATCGCAGTCAATTCACTCGCAACGTCAAGTTTCAGTGGCTTGCGTTGCAAGGATATAAGTCGAAATTAATAAAAAATAATGAGTTTTCATTATCTTGGACGTGATATACACCCTGACACAGAACATACTTAACAGGCTCCAGAATACCTGCGGGAATTATCTTGTGAGCATCACAGGTATAGAACTAAAAAAAGGCCAAGAAACTATAATGGACGATCTCTAAACGAGAGACAAAAATAACAACACATTAGCTGAAATAAATTTCCAAGAATATATAAAGGTTGCACCCTACAAGATAGGATAAGATATGAAATCATAAGATAAAATTAAAAAAATTAATTTTGAAGAAAAAATAAGAATAAAAAAATTTAAGAATAATGTACGCAAACCGTCTTGCGAGAGATACCTTAGAATATAAGCCTGGTTGATTATATGGAGGAGAATGCCGTTGGCTAAGGTGGTGTTTAGTAATAGAAGGAAGCTAATGACGGGGACATTGAGTAAGGATGTGAAGAAGAGGCTGGTGAAGAGCTTGATATGGAGCGTAGCATTGTATAGGGCAGAAACTTGGACCTTCAGAAAAGAGGACGAGGGTAGACTGCAAGGTCATGGCAATGTAGGCCGATCAAGGCTAAGTTGGTTTAAGAAACAGACCATGCATCCGAACACATGAAATGAAGTAGAGTTAGTAGGAATCTGGATTTATCAACTACCAGGAGTAGAAATTGTGATATCGGGGTGGAAAACCAGTAATACCGTATGTTCACCACTCCAACCCGTATCCCTCGCCTACCGTCAGCTCAACTTTTCATCTCCCGTTGATTTAATCTCTATGAGGCTTTCCAGCAAAAATCTCCGTCCGTATTTCCCGGAATTTTCCAGAGGGGAAAAGAAGATTTATGTACAAAAAAATTAAATAGAATAAAATATGGCATATTTAACTTTTCGTGAGGATGTGGACAACCTTACTTTTCCTGCAGTCACTGGGCGCCGCTCCGATGCGAGACATTGGCTCGCGACTCACGGGCAAATGGTGCACGAAGTGGGGAAGTGGGCTCAATTTGCGGCCAACGACGACACTCTCCCGATGATTCAACCAAAAAGGGAAAGGGCGGACTTCAGCCACCTTCATCACTAAGGTATCGCTCAGAATGAAAATTTCAAATACACATGGAAGCCATGTTTGGACTACTACGACGAATATTTCAGGATAAAGTCCACTAAGAGGATTTGATATCTTTAATGTATACTCATGGGATCGATACATCTACTTCAACTTCAGCACCCGAAAATATTGTAGCTGGAATAAAAATATTTTTCATTATAATCGCAAACTATTCATAAAGTGTCACCGCAAGTCTCGTATAAAACATAAGTGTAATTATGACTGTGGAAGGTGACTTTTTAACCTTACAAACACACGAGGAAATTTAAATTTCCGACATTCAAAGTTGTACATTTTTCTCTCAATACAGGTTTATACCCTAGGAGCAGAACTAACTGAATCGCCACACAAACTCAGTTTTTGCTAAAAACTGTATATATTGCGAGGCTATAACTGTTATTAGCAACTATTTCATTCAATTGTTCTCTTAAGTGAAACTTAACTTTATCCGCCGGTAGGGGAAGATTAATATTTGTCACACAGGTAAAAAATGTTATAAATATATTACTCATTTTCTCATATGCAATTATACAGGCTATTTTCAGCCTGATAAAGATGGTAAACGATAGGTAGTGTCATTTTTTAATGGAAATATTTATCGTGGTAAACCCTCTCGAAGGTAATTTTAAATATTATTAGTTCGAAGCATTAGATCACATAAAAGGATATTTCACTTAATCTTTCTCACATTATAAACTGAAGATGAAACTATAGACTAAGTTGAATTTGTAAATTAAATACACTAGAATAAATCCAGCAGAGGGATAATGCAGCATTTTCAATTTCTCTTCAACCACCTTTACGCTAGAGCCATCACAAGTTTCTGCAAATGGTCAAAGGAAAGTTTCTGGAATCTTGATGCGTGTGCGGCGCACCCTGAATATTTTACGCCATTGCAGAAAACAACTTGAGTCATGCAAAAGGGCTAGGCATCAGGAGCAACCTATAAATCGTTGAATGTGACAACCCTGTTAGCCTGAGTGCTTAAAGAGAGTAAATGGTCTCGTTCATTCCTTATAAATTTAAAATACAGTGAAGCAAAGAAACCGTCATTTACACAGTGCGTTGATAAAATTACATTGTTGAATAGGGGTTAAAAATCTGGGATGATTTTTCCTCGGAAATTTTCGGCGAGCATAGTTTTTCTACAGTTGAGCAGTGAGAATTGAACATTAAATGTATCAATCAGCATGAGACTAGCAATCCAAAGCGATATCTGCATAGAGGTTCCAACGCATAAGCGAGGTAGGTTATGCAGCCAAACTCAATCTCCTATGCCGCAAAAACATTTGAACTGGCTCTACTGCATTAGATCTCCATCCGTTTGCCCATTGATTTTTCTTCAAATACTCAAATCCCTATCGTAAAAAATATATCGTATCCAAGCAAAAATTACTTTGGATTATCCATCCAAGATTGTCACCCCTCACGCACTAGTTTCATTCATGGCCGTTAAATCTTAAGTTTGGTTGACTGCAGATCTTCCTCCTTTCCTATCTGATACTAGTTGTTTACTCTCTGGAAGTACGCATATTTTCATGTACTCTCCCCTTTATATTGGCCCTTGGGCTTCCTCTTTGGACTCTTTTTCTCAAATTTTCCTTGGGCTATTTTCCATACAAACCCCTAGTTCCTTAGCCTGTGCCCAATACATATGGTCTTCTTTTCTAAACAGTATTCCTTGTGGTCCTTTCCTCTTCCTCTCCACCATGTGATTCTGTATTTTATCAGTTCATTTGGTTTTCAGAATCTTCCTCCAATACCAAGTTTGGAAGGCTTCTAATTTTTTCTGTTCTACTTTTCCAATTGCCTATGTTTTTGATCCATTGAGCGCCGTGCTGCACACACATATTTTCAGGTACCGTTTCTTCTTGAGTAGCCCTATCATATTTTTTATGCACATCTCAATAATTTTGCAACACTTCTCATATCATTTGACAAAACTGATGACGACATTTTATCCTTAAAAATACTCATCATCAGTTTTGCCTCCTAAAATAATGAATAGATAACTTTTGCTGCCTAGCCCATTGCGTGATTCACGGGATTTGTTGCTCATTCAAAAATTTCTGCACTGGAAATTTCAAAAAAGATTCTGTCTAAGATTTTCAACCAGTGTCGCATAATATGTGTGTTCTTATTAAAATCCTTGTATCTGGGATCAGCTTATAAATTCAGCCAATACAAAGTACTAATAACTCATGGTTCATTTTAAGGAGTGATTTTAGCACAGTGTATGTTTCTAGTTTTTTGCTATCCATTAGTTGAGAGAGGCGCTAATGATCCGAGCTGTCGATGTATTCAAGAACTAAAGGCATCAAAAGTCTCTAATTCTTTCAGGTGGAACAGATCATTCACAAAAGTATTTCAATGACACGACATATTAAATAATTGGAGCTGGAAAAGTAATTTGCTTTAGCATATGGTAAAAAATTACATCAATCTCAAGCAAAGAGGACGCGAGGAAATAAAAGATCATCAAAATTAGAATTTATATTTCGTTTTTAATTTATACAAAGGGTAACTTAAATATGATTTACTTTATCCTCAAAGCCACCAAATTGAGCGGAAGGATTACGATCGGGTGGACGTCGGACACGCGGCAATTCCAAGAGGAGGCGGCCGTGCTCTTTCCGCCAGTCCTTTGTCACCGATCTCAGCCGATCGCTCACCTGTGATCGCCTCTGGCGAGCGGGACGAAGGAGGATGGGGCGACGGACTTTGAAGTGAACGCCCGTGGAAGGGGAAAGATTGATTGGGCGTGGTAGGGAAGGGATACCGAAGGTCGCAGTAAAAGGGTGAAAACATAGCGCTTCACAGCACCTCAATATACACAGAACCCTACAAGGTCACCCAGTCCAACAAACCCAAGGCTGTTTGCGAAGGCAAAATGGCGGGGTTCAAACAGTTCTTTAAAAAAGTAGCATCAAAAAAAGCATGCATCCAAAATGTGCGCGGTACGCTAATTTGTATTACGCAAAGTAAAAATGCTTCTACAACTGCTCACATTTCATGTTAATGTTAGGAAATTCACTAAGATTCCTAAGTTGCTCTAACTTGCATGTAAATTTTTTTCCATCGATTCTCAATCAATAAATTGTTTTAAAAAGTTAAGCGTTTTTCAGCTAATTGAAGGTTTGTGTAAAATAGGATATTTTTGTAAGCATATATATTTAGTGAGGCCTAAAATGACAGGCGTAGCAATGAAGACCGAGAATGATGTCCTAGATGAAGGATCAGGTGTTTTTCCGGCGAAAAAGATAAGTAAATTCTTCTCAGGTATCCAACTGCGTTAGAAGTTCAAATACCGACTTTTTAATAGTTAACTCTAACATCATTTCAGGCTGGGGTTTTAAGGAGTTCGGAAGAGTGGGGGTTTTACATATTCAAGGTCCTAGACCAGCCTCCCTTGAGGACTAAGGCAGAGTTACATATTAACGATAGTATATGCTTAGCATATGGTAGGCAGAATAAAAAGGACTTTATTACAAATGTAAGAAAAGAGACGAACATGAAATTCAATAGCATTACAGCTGCTCTAATTTTGTTGCATGGACCTGAAATCTGGACACTGAAGACTCGTCAAAAAAAGATAAATTGTAGGCAGTAATAAAATTGTAGGCAGAAGTGAGATTTGTAAGAAGCCTTGTAGGCTTTTTTTCACAAATACTGCTTTCCCTTATGAAATAGCTCAGTGACTATAAAACTAAATTGAGAGACAATTAATGCATTTTTACCACAAATAATAATTTTTCAACCCTCAGAGGCAACTTTACCACCATTACTGTTGAGTTAACCCGTTTAAAATCAGTTTTTGCATTAATTAATCACCAAATCAACTTATTTTGTGGAAAATTGCCTTAAATTGATTTCCACATATTTTCGTGGAGACCGGCTTATAAAAATAGTTTTTCTAGATGTAGATAATGTAATAGTTTTCTAGATCTTCATTATATTGAAAAATAGTATCATCACCATATTTCACACATTTCCACTATCAACTCCACGTGGTTTTCAGACCGATTGGTGAAAAAATAGCGTACTATAATAACGTAATATTAGCGTAATAAAATAGCGTAGCGCATTGATTTTGTTGCCAAAGTAATTATCCTTTTTCTATTTGTAGTAATAATTTGTAAAAAACGACAATAATCATGTAAAAAAATAAATAAATACTTTGTCAGCCATTTTAACGGTATTGACTCCAAAATGGGCTTAAATAAGTTGTCATCGCTGGCACGTTAGGCAAATGAAAAGCTACAGAGACCATTGTACCATCCAGTAGTTCTTTGTTTTTGAGCACGTCTGAGGTGATAACTCTACACCATCCTGAAGCTCTTCCCTTTTCTTACCTACCCAAGATGATAACAGATGTTTACCCTGTTTGAACTTAGCACCCTTAATACAGCTGACGCAGAAATGAGAATACGCCTGTATTAAGACGCCACGAGACATTCGACCACATAAACTGGTTAATTTTAACGAGAGTTCGATCGCCGAAACAATTCTCCGTGTGAGAGAACACGCATCAGTGTTTGAGCCGGAAAAACGAGCTTATGACATGCAGAGTTTTCATAGCATCGAAACACAGACCAGTAACTAGAAAAATAGTCAGGCCAGTAACTAGAAAAAGACCCTGAAGCAGAGGTGGGAAACCTTTCTCAGGGCCCGCGCAATCGTCCAAATCTCTGTCACAAAACTTGCCCAAGTTCAAACCAAAATTTTGTTTGAAACATATTATCGAATATCTTGATATTTGAATAGTAAGTGACTTTGTAAATAATGTAAGACTAAAAGAATGAAACAACTATGGCAAAGCTTAACGAAAACTTATTTATGGATATCTGTGTATATCTAAAAGTCTAACTGCGATTGCTACATATATCACACAGTTTTAAGACCCTGAAATTAGCATAAACAATGTGTACAACATTAAAAGTCATTTTATTGATTAGCCACTGTTATTTTTCCCAGATATACATTTTTGACTAATAAACCTCTGTAAAGTGTTATTATACATAACGTTTGATGGTTGTAAAAGCATTAAAAATTGTCAATAAAAATATAATCATTTACATTAAAAACTAAACTCGAGGAACCCTGAACCTATACCACTTTCAAAAACACATCAGATAAAAATAAAACAGCAAACTTTTTATCTCTTTGCCAGTTTCACAAAACAAAATATTAAACTAGAGGCAGAAAACTTGTTAATCGTCATATCTATTGTCAGTGGAACTTCTGAATCACTGATTACAGAAATTTTATCAGGGTGTTTAGGATTCCGGGGCTAGTATTGGCATCCAAATGATATGCCGCTGAATTTTGAGAATTTATATCTTGGTCAGAACGCACGCTAAAATAGTGCACTGTATATAACGTCAAAGGGAATTTTATTGAAATTGCAGATATATTCTTTTTTATGATAAAATCAAAAATGTAGACACTTCAGTTCAATAACTCACTCCGTGCGCCCTCAAACTAGCCGTTTTGTCAACCTCATGAATTATTACAGCCCAAACGCACTTTTTTTAAACGCATATTTTCCTGGAAATTTACGAGAATCTTTTAATATAATCTAGCCCTACAATATTCAAAGTAGAGCGGCACATTCTTTTGATGCCAGTGGCAGCCCCGACATTTCCTTTACTCCACTCGCAAGTGCTCGTAACTGCGAAGTTCACTTTCCAATCATCCACATTGACGGAGACTTCAACCCGGATCCCACGATTTCATTTCGAGTGCTTTAGCCAGTTAAGGCGCATAGGCGTCCTCTTTCCCTGAGGACGCTTGTGGAGTTTTGAAGAAATAAGTAGTTTGAGACTGTCAGACATACAATGTAATTAAGCACTTTCGTGCACTTGCAAGTGGCTCCATTAAGATGTTACTATTGATAGTCTCGGCACCCTCAAAATTTCTCATTACAGATTGTGGATGGTACGTTCCACTTTCCTGACGAACAGTCCAGAGAGTTCGTTAGGCGCCACATTCCGCAATGTTAAAGCCAAACTATGACCGCAATGAGTTGTTTCCTCTTTAAGACACATTTTGAGAATATCGGGATTAAAAACGGCAATGTGTTTACGGAAATAATCGAAAATGCATATAAGTGTGATTTTTTTTAAGACGAACATTTTATGCCAGATTTACATTCAGCGTCCCCTAAACACTATAAATTTTACAAGGACTTGTTTTTCAGGCCAAAAACACGTCATTGGCGTGCCACACCTAGCACTCGTGCCCAGGATTTTCCGCACCTGCCCTAGAGCACGGCCGAGGTGAAATACGGAGCACATACAAGTCGAGGGCGGCACCCATTTGTTACTTTTTTTGGGCTGTCCTTAGCGCCTGGAGGTCCCTCCGAGAAACAATTCGCCGCACCGATTTCCAATCAGCGAATCGAGCTACGGAGCGGTTTCCATTCCCCGTGCGAAAATCATTTCGCGTGGAAGTGGGAGGGGACGCAGTCTGGATCGATGAGAGAGCGTAATTCGGTATTCAGAAAGTGAATTTCCTTTTCCAGAGAAAGAAGGCCCGCTGAAGGGTTTCACAACAACAGCGATGGATGTCCACCATCGCATCGGCATTCATATTTTTTTCCCCTTTGTGTTTCGGAACGAGTCCAAAATAAATTTCGGGCGGGATAGGGTTTTGACGAGCTCCTGCAGCCAAGAATGAAACTAGATACACTACATGATTTTTATGTCGCGAAAATCTACTTTTTCGGGAGAAAGGAAAAGCTTTTCACTTACCTTTATCCACGCAGTTTTATTTCACAAAAACATAGGTTTGAATGAGAAAATGTATTTTGAATGTAAATAAACCAGTAAACAACTGCTAAGGTTTTCTCTACAATTAACTGCAACTGAGTCGGCAAAATTAAAGAGTATTGATCAATATGAACGTGATATTTTTCATTTCCAATGAACATTAATCCTTTTCATAAATTAACCCTCGGACTATTTTTTAGTAACAAAACATGGTTTAGTTGAAGCTTATAAACACAAGTTTAAACACTCTGCTATTTTCCCACATGCTTTACATTTTTTCCTCCTCGGAAAATGTTTTTTACTCTTCAATCCACTCAGATCCTCAAATCGCCTCCAGGATGTTCCTTTCTTAACAATTATTCTGGCGTTTAACGAAAACTTAAACAATTTCTTCTAATCTGCGAATTTGAAACACTGCCCTAAGCATTTTAAAAAGTTCCCATCAAATTCTGACATTGTTAGGCCTTAACATTTCCGTTCACGCGAGAATGATACCCGTTCTTGTGCTTACTCCTTTCTCGCAGACCCAATACCCTCCTCTTTACGGAGTCATTCGACCAAGCATTATGGCTCAACAACACGCAAACTTATATCTTATTCCTTCTGCGTGTTTGAAAAGCCAAAATAATCTTTTCCTTTTCAGTACACAGCACTATTTAGTTGATTTCCATTTAACTAATGGGCGGAATCTAGGGGCGGAATCAAAAGTGTTCTCAACTAAAGTTGTTTCCACTCGAACGAAAAATTTTGAAATTTAAGTATCGAAATTCCATGAGAAAATAAGAAATAATAATTGAGGTTAATCATTATTATTTATTCATATACGCAATACCCTTATCTATAAATGAACAAATTTTCTCTCTGGATTCGGTAAAATTTCCAAATTTGAAAAATTACAGCATTCCTGGATTCCTCTATCCCAACTGACTGACACAAGTTTGCGGTAAAACATTCCTCCATCTGCTATGCCTGTCATACTGAGATCCTCTCCTTTTCTCTCTCTATACAAAGGCATTACATTACAACTTAAATCATAATTATTTCCTTCCCTTTCTCTTCTAACATGTTTGAGGGATATTGCTTATATCTTTCTTCATGTATTCTAAAGATGTGTATTTTACTGAAAATAGCTATATGCCTAAAATAAATAAGAAAACTGATCATAACCAAGACATAAAATAATCAGAGTTATAATGGAAAGATTATAGTTTAAAGCCTAGTAATGTAGGGCGGAATTATCCATATTCTCTAGAAAAATCTTTGAAAGCCAGGATTTATTTTTTTGGCTGAAAACAGGGAGAAAATGAAGATAAACTAATATGAAAACAGTTTCATCTCTTCATAAAAGCACTCAGAACAAATTAGAACGTTATCCCTTCAAATTTATCTGTTCAAAATGAATGCAATAACTGACACTTTATAAAAAGCACCTTCAGCTCACCAAGACTCTGAGGTTGAAACAACACATATTTACTAAGCCGATGCTGATATTTCGAAATGCTAGTTTAAAAAAATAAAAATATTTAACAACAATGAATAAAGACCAATCTTCCTTGAAACTCCTTTCTATTATAAAAATGAAGAGTAGTAAAAGAAGAAATTATTAACGACTTTCCGAAAATTTAAAAGGACATGAATCACAAATTTTACGAATGTGCAGAAGTAATGCAATTTCCCAGAATGTGCGAAAAATATAGAAATATATAGCATCACATTAATAGTATGGGAAAATAAAAATAATTTAGCATAAAAAAGGATTAAATAATTGGAGTATAATGGAAGAACTGACTAAGCGTAAAATAAATGATGCTGGAATCCATATAGCTGATTGATCTCATTCAATGCAAGGTCAATCCTATTCGATGCATCTTTGATAATTGCCTTCAAATCTATTTTCACGAAAGGCACATTTCTTGTTCTCGACATTTTAGACCCCTATTATAAGTAATAATTGAACATAAGACTGCAAAGCAAACAAAAAATAGAGCGAGTATATTATGCAATATGTAAACATGAAAATTTTCTTTGTTGACGCATTTAAGTAACTAAGTATGGTCCAACGCAATCACTGCTGCATTCTCGTTAATAGTAAATGCGAGTTAAATGAAAAACTTCCAAAAATGAACTGCAACTCAACTCCTATAAAGAACTGTTTACATTCATTATGGAAAATCTAATAACAGATGCAATTTTAGAGATGATGAACACACCAATGTATTTGAAACAATAGGGTTTAAAAACTTAAAAACCGCTTCGAGGAAACATAGGCTACATTCCTTTCGCTAGCTGCCATCTGCCTCACAAAAAATTGCTTCATTAATATTTGATCAAAGCATTTTTCCTGAGAGAGCAGTCAAAGATACATCCATTACAATGATGAGGTGAACTCTTACGGCTGGACGAATAACAAAATAAAGGGAATCTCCAATAGCCGTAAAAAATTTGCACCACTAGTCAAAAATCACCAACCTAGCTGTGTTGGTTTGCCGGGATGAGAATTCCACAGCAGAGACCAACCCCAGCCTCTCCATCAGAGTACCCTCCTGCGGTGGTTTTTGGGAAGGTTACTTCCTCGCCAGTAACCAACACAGACACACACACACAACCCAGATAGGATGCATCACAAGGGCTAATGGGACCCCGCTAAGAATGCATTGGGTTATAACCTGGGATCCCTCGCAGGGCTCATGTGACTCTACTAAGGATGCCTGGTAATTAACACAAACACACTCACAAGCACTCAAAATCACTCACACACACAAAAATGGGCGCAACTTCTGGGAGAAAGTGCTCCAAAGGAGTTTGGTAAAATCTTCACAAAAGAACGGACGAGGGTGAGGGTCAAATACCCGTATTTCGACTACCAAGTATCCGATTCAGCGATCCGAAGGAATAGCGTCACGTCAACGCAAGGTTGAAGTGAGGACTCACATGAGCCGATTTATGCTTACATTCAAGCATTAATGCACCGAATTGAATGCAAAAGACTTCGCTGAAACACATAATGGGGCATTTTTACTCATCAAATTGTTAACTATCTTCTACCAGCCATCTTACTACCTTTAGAATTTTTTGCTTTTACCCTAGTATAAATAGCGCCGGAACAATTTTTCTCATCGATCAATTGACTTCCCATTACTTGCTAGCATAATACAGAACTCCTCAACAGATGTGACAAAGTCTACTGATAGCAATAAATTTAGTCATGCCGAGTTTTATTCAAAAATTACACAATTTTAGGGAAATTTCACCAAATTTCCATAAGAAGCCACAAATCTATTCACTTATGCTCTCGAAACACCTAAAAATCTTTGTGGCGTACACATTCTTTGTACATCCTTAATCAGTGGCGGGAATCCCGCTTAAAAATAGTTTTTTTCTAAAACTGCTCCGGAAAAAATGTCAATGCCATAAATTAGATTTGATAATATTTATGTTATTCCGGCTAAAGCTTAATTCACTGATACAATGTGTAATGTTATGGTAGTAACTCAAGGATAGTGCCTCACTGTGCGCAACGAAAGAGCGGTTTCAATTGACTCACGAAAAAACGTCTTATGAATAGGAAAATGAAATATTGGCCATTGGCTATCCTAGTCATGAAGGTGAATGCGATAAATTCCTTGGAAAGTATTGAATTGTTCACGGAGAAAGGCTATTATGGGCGTATCTATGATGGCTACACAGACTGGCGAGATATATTAGCTCTAGATACCCTATCTGCGAGTAGAACGAATAATATTCTTAAGGTTGGTGGTCTACTCATCGGCTAGGCCATAGCATCGATGGCTTTATTCCCGGAAACATAAATGTACTTCCTACGGCATTTTTCAGCAAGCTTTTCACCGTTCACAGTGGCAGAAAAGGTATCTGGATTTATTTGCCGGTCACATACTCTAATAGATTATTGGTTTTAACCACAAGGACAAGCGATTCCTTGAAGCATGGTTCTGCTTTACTGGGAATCTCAGTGGATAAACCTAATGATTTGCAATATATTTACTCCCGAAACATGCTTTTTGAAAATATCACGGCAATATAAATCACCAAAAGGCTTTGAAATTTTGCGTCAAACCAGGAGTTGGAGGTAAAGGAAGAACAAGAAAAACTCAGAGAAGAAGATGAGACAAACTAATTCGACCATTTTGCGAAAAAATTGTACACTGAGAATGATGAAAAGAGAAATGAATCGGAATAATTACTGAGGAAGAACAAGAAAGAAAAACATTAGGCGATTGATGATGTCTACTGATGACTGGAAAGTCAGAGATTTCAGAGCTGATTCCTAACTCAGGAAACCTACATTCAGTACCAGTTTGAAATGCAGTAACCATTGTTAAAATAATAGGTCGATTCAAGTGATGAGAAACAATAAAATGGATCTAAAAAGGCAATCCAATTTGCCAAATGGCTTTGAGATTTTACATCAAAGCAGGAGTTTGAGGTAAAGGAAGAACAATAAAAACTCAGAGAAGAAGAGGAGACAACTGATTCGACCATTTTGAGACAAAAATATACGATGAGAATGATAGAAAGAGAAATGAATCGGAAGAATTACAGAGGAAGAACATGAAATGAAAACATTAGGCGATCGATGATGTCTGCTGATGACTGGGAAGTCAGAGGTTTGAGAGTTGACTCCTGACTCAGGAAACCTACATTCAGTACCAGTCTGAAATGCAGTAACCATTGTTAAAATAATAGGTCGATTCAAGTGATGAGAAACAATAAAATGGATTCAAGGGAGAAGGAATTTTACGAGCGGGTATGAGTTGACTGAGGAGTTTTGGAAGTGAGCGAAAGGGGGTTATCGAAGCTGAGAGCTGCAGACGAAGGAACCTTGACGGAGCAAATCTCCTTCGCCCTCCCAATCGTCCTCCTCTCTCTTGCTCCCCCCTCCCTCTCCCATAGCCTCCCCTCCCACCTCCCCGTATATCCTCACATCCCCGCCCGGCGATCTGAAGCGTGCTCGGATTTCAAGAGCGAGAAAGAGTCAGAAGGGAAAGAAAAGAAAGGCAGAAAGAGAAAGAGATGACACGGGAGAGTCGGCCATGGCGTATGAATCTCCCGAGCAACTCCAAAGCGAGGCAGCTTTCCCTCCACGGGGGTTCATGGAGAATAAAAATCGAATAAAAACATTTACGGCACTCTACTCCTTAAATTTGAAGTTCTGCGTCTCCGCCCGTCCCTTCCCCTTACTTTAGATCCCTCTAGACTGGCTCAGAGGTAGCAAATACTGTTACGTTTTCTAAATTGACATCATTTCATCTACAGTTCCAAGCGCAGATTTACAGGTACTCTCGGCAAAACGAATATCTATCGATCGCATTCACAATTGGATCTCGTTTTTATTTTAGATGAAACTCGGGACAAAATTCTCAGTCAATAAGAAAGTCAGGGCTTTATATAGGCTGCGTCAGTGGACAAGCCTCACATGTAACCCGACTAGAGAGCCAAATACATTTGAACAAAGAATGATGAAATTTACTGCTCAAAATTTTAGGTTTTTGCTAACTTCATTCAATGACGACAATAAAGATGTTATAATTGAAAGTTCTGCTGAACTAAATACATACAAGTCCCACACATTGGATACGAAGTTAGCAAACAAAAGGAACACATTCAACATGCTAAATTACATCTACATCTGCATAATACCCCGCGAGCCGCTGCATGGGCGTGTGGCAGGGGGTCTTAGGTCACCAGCCGTGAAAATGTAAGTTTTTGGGAGGTGAAATGGTGACATGAATTATAGGAGTGTATTAAGTGAGCTTGATTTTTATTGTGATCGCTTATTGTTCGTGGAAAGAACGAGTTCTTGTACCTATCTTTACGGCAGTGTATCTCTCTTATTTTATCGCATCTATTAGGCCTAGAGATTGTGTGAGGAGTCATGATAATATTCTCTATGTCGCTCTGAAATATATCAGTTCTGAATTTCTCAAGCAGCCTAAGCCTATCGTGTAGCCTCCGAGTCTCTAGGGGCTCCCATCTTAATCCCTCTAAATGTTGTGAGACACTGTGCACACTCGTAGAAGTTTTTAACGAAGAGCGCTGTTTTTCTTTGCATTTTATTAAAATTTTTCGTTAAATCTTTATGGCCAGGGTCCCAAATGCTCGCGGCGTATTCGAGGTGTGGCCTAACCAGAGCGAAGTAGCATCTCTCTATTACTTTTTCATCCGAGGACCTTCCTATTATACGTTTAACAAAACCTAGTTTCTTTAATGCTGCGCCATATATGTTTTGTATGAGTAATCCCCACGATATATCAGATGTTAAGGCAATTCCAAGATATTTTACTGTATCTGAAGATTTTATGTTTACCCACATTATATGTATGGCATTTTTGCGATGACTTTCTCAGGATGGTGACAGCACCAAGTGTTCGAACGTGCAACAATACCATATTGTGTCACGTTCAAAATTTCATTCGTTTTCATAGCTTTTCACTTAAATTCTCAATTAGAGACATCAATTTTGGGCAGGAATGATAATTGCATTGTATGCATGAGGTATTCAAAGTTCTCCCAGGTTTCCGTCCGGGTGAGTGGGTCTATGATGGCTGATATATCGACACTCGACTCGAGCATCGTCCTCAGGGCAGACGTGAGCCCTATGACTACGGATGAGCCGCCTATTTATCTCAAGGGGCAGGTCAGAGGTCAGATGCGAGGTCGTCGGCGTGAAGGTTTTGGCACTAGGACTAAATTTTATTAAAATGGGCTTCCAAAGATTACTCAGGTTGATTCCCAAGTCACGATTAACATCATTCATCCGCATTCAAATTTCGATGGCCTTTTTGATGATGCAATTCCAGTATCCAAGAGAGCTATCAATCAATTTGGTTAGTCAAACTTGATTTGTCACAATGTCGTGCTCGGCGATGGAAAATTTTTCATGTTGACCAAGCCGCAGGTATCCTCATGCTCCTCGATACTGGTCTCGGTTGTTGCAACCGATCTGTCTCACGTGCACTTCTCCGTATTCACAAGGAGTCTGATTATCTCCTGGAGTCTTCTGACCAACCGGGTCCATGGCTTTTGCTAACAGTTCGTTAAATTTGGCAGGCGGTCAGTGGATCTTTTTAATATTGTGCCTGGCCTAAATTCTTACCGGAATCTGAATCAACGAACGGCCATTTACTCAGACGAAAACCCAAGAGAACTTTGAGAAGCTCATACGCCGGGAAAGCACCACGCCCTACTTCATAACTCAGATCGATATGAACTTGGACCGATCTGAGGATTCTAAGCCAGCCGACTCGAATCGCCTGGTTTACCAATGCGAAATCGATTGAAATATCGATTTGTATCAGTTCATATCGATTCGAAACCTCAAACTGGCAGAGAGAGCGGTCCGAGTTAGCTCGCCTCTCATATCGATCCCACAAGCCAGTTGCGTTTACCATACCGAGCTGAAACGGCCAAATCGATCTGAGTTCGATTGATAAACGTAGTGTATGGGGTAGTTCACGGCCCGTCAATACAATTCAACAATACAAGATTGCATTCAATAGCACCGGATTCGATTTCTACAAAAGTAGCCTGATGAAGCTCAAATCTATCGCGCTATCTCAGACAATTACTATGTCATACACATATTAAGTAAGGGCAGCTCTTCAAATTCTTGGTTTTACATACGCGCCTATATTTCTGTCTTTAAATACAAATAAATTATTCCATATTACTAATTGGCCAATAACTGTCGGCAAATACGCGACTAATTTAAGTGCCCATCTTGGAGCATGTTTCTGCCAGACGGACCCTAAATTACTGCCAAATAATTGCCAAAGATTATGTCCTTTTAATATTATCACCATCATCATCACTTATAATACTGACATGCCACAACACTCGACTCAGTTTTCCTATAGCATAATTGCGTGGAACCAATACAATTCCTCATAATGTCTCATTTATTCCATCGTCTGCCTTCCCTTCTGATCCTCCCCGTTTATTTTCTCCTGACATCATTGATTTCAGATGCCTATTAGTCCTCAAAAAGAGCGCAATAAGTTTGTCTCAACTACCCCATTAATCTTACTTCCTAAATTTTGCCTGCATAGTTCCTATGCAGGCACTCACAGAGCGTATCCATAGTTGACTATCCATTCATCTCCACATATATTCTGCGCGAATTTTCATTGAAGTCCGAGGGATCATTCCAACGGGGAAATCACCCCGCTCCCTTAGTGTATCTCCCACAGAGAGCAAAACGAAGCGTGTTTTCCGAGAAGTGGTCCACTTACCCGCTGAAACTGTTTCCCGGAATCTCTCTCCCATGGCAGGACACACGAGGAAGCGAGAAAGGGGGACATGTTTTTCGAGTGCCCCTCCTCAGCTCGGCAGATGCAAGCAACGCAACGACGACTGCAGAGGGCACGCGAGTAGAAGCCGACTCGTGGCAATAGGATAACGGGCGGGTAATAACGTTGAGAGAAAATAGTGAGAGGGGATCTGCTATTGGCATAGAGTTCAACTATGCTCTCACACAACCGCGTTTAGCGCCGTATTTAGCGCTTATGTTGCGCGCCTCCAAAGTATCTCGCTTTCCTGGCGGCGACAGTATTGGTTGAAGCAGAATACGGAAAGCCGTGATGCGTCAAACCTCCCTAATTATTTTTATGCTATTCTCTCAACTCAAGCATTCTAAAGACCACGTAAAGTAAACACACCCATTTTGTTTTTTTTTATATTAACACATTTTAAAAAATGTCCATTCTTTTTTCTTTTCCTCTTTCCGTGCGAGTATCATTTCCTTTCTAGTTTTTCCCATCCTGGAAACTCGAGACGTCTCGTATTTGCCTTCAAAATTTAGTTTTATCCTGTATAATTGCTTCCATTTTCCCCGTCTTCTTGTTCTATGTCCAATTAAATAGTTGAAGTTTTTACCAGGTGGAAGGATGACATGGTAATAAGGCAAACTTTGTTACTTTCAGTGTTTATTTTAGTACGTACAGCCGGTTTCGGAGGTCACGCCATCTTCAGGTACACTTCTGAAGCGGACTTAGCATTCGAAATCGGTTATACATAATAAAATAAGCTTTTAAAGTTACAAAGGTCGTCTTATTACTTTCTTCCCATTCTGAGATTGGATTCTCCCAAGACCCATTGGTTACTTTTTTTACTCACATATGATTGCCAATTCGTTTTTTGTATTCTTTTTTCTTTTGGTGTCCATCCTCACTACATGTCCGAACAACGCAACTCTACTTTTCTATAACATCTTCTGGATTATTTTCACTTTTTTCATTCTCGTGGAAGCCATTTTTCCTTTTCCTGAACTGGCTTTTGACTGTTTTTTGGCGACTCCAGGATTTTTCTGAGAGCCTTTTTTATTCCTTATTTCGTAGAAAACATTCAATCGATGGCAAAGAGACTTCATTATATTTCTTAGTTATGGTAGAGATATAATGTTTTCCACGAGGTACCTGAAGAAAATTGTATATTCACCAGGAGTATTGACGATGTACTGCTTTAAATAAGTTCGACTTAACTCAAGCTACTGAAGATGACCCACAATTCCTCGGGAAAGTGTTACGCGAACAAATGACTGTCAGACAGCGTCAGCCATGACTCTCTACAACAAATACAGCCACGTAGGCTGCGTCATACGGTGAAAGATGGGGAACATCAAAAGCAACTTACTCCGTGCCCGAGATTTCAATTTTGATTGGCTACGCAGTGTCGGGCAACGCAAAAACGGCTGCATGAAAACGCTCTTTCAAGCATTAAGCAACGGTTTAATGGGGAGAGGATGGTCTGCAGGGTATGTCAAATGGGTCGGCATGAGTGGTCATGTGGATGGAATGAGATAGGTTGACTATTGAAGGAGGTCTGGAAGGCTAAAGATTGCGTTGGAAGTATGGCTGTTTGAGAGCAGATAAAGGAGAAGAAATAGAGGATGCGGTGAGGTGCAACGGAGCCAATGAAACCATAAGTTCAGAAGCGCTTTCACCCCAGAAGAAAGCGATGATGAAGGGGAGGGCAATCCCGCTGGAAAGGTAAAGACGGGTCGCGAGGTCTAAACGGCGTTTATAATTTACGACTCCGCTTGGTGTCGCCTTTCGACTTCGAGATACACATTTCATTCATTTAGCGTCTCATAAATTGTGACTCCGGAAAAGGAGAGTGGGTGGAAAAAGCGAAGCACACATTTTCCATAAGATAGACCTCCTTTCAACCGAAACTCGAGAAAAATGGATGAGATACAAGCCCCACAAGTGCCTCACGATAAGTTTTTGCTCAAAACGTGATGTGTGTTCTAATTTTCACTCAGCTTACTTGGGAAACGAAGGAGATTTAACGCCGTCTATTATGAATCAACTTAATTCATAGCCAAAATATCAAACCTTTAAATATACAGCAGGTCACGCAAAGGTAACTCAAAAAATAAGTGCATACCTGTAAAAGAACGATATTTAAAAAAAATACTCTCCTCCACAAATCATCTATTTTAAGTTAATGACAATTCGTAGGTATAAGTTGCAAAAGGTGCAGCATTATTAAGAATACGTTAAAAGATACTAGAAAAACATCTATCTATATTAGCTCATTCCATTATGATTCATGTACAGCGCAAATAAAAATGATACGTCTATTGAATGGCCCTTAAATCTCATTGAAGCATCAATAAAAACTGACACACTTTGTGAGTTTCACAGACTTGTTATTGACAGACGACCGGTTTCGGCTGTTAAGCCATCTTCAGGTACAAATAATCTCTATACAGCCAGTATATATAGTCCAGACTTCCTTGCAAGTGCATCTAAATGGCATCTCAATGACATCACCTTCTCCAACCTATCCCCCCCCCCTATTACTCATCACACTACCCCCTCCCCCGCCTTCCACTTACCCCTCTCCCCTAAAAAGTCTGGACTATATATGCTGGCTGTATAGAGATTATTTGTACCTGAAGATGGCTTAACAGCCGAAACCGGTCGTCTGTCAATAAAAAAGTCTGTGGAAGTCATAAAGTGTGTCAGTTGTTATTAATCATGGCAGCCTTCCAAAAAATAAAGCTTCTTCTTACGATTTGACTCATTGAAGAAAATGCAGCCCTTAATTATTTCATTAATGGATACATATGATAACTTCATTTTAATACATAACGAACGGAACCCAGAAGTTAAGTCAAACTAAAATTGGCCATTGGCTAGCCTAGTCGTTAAAGACTTCTCAAATCTGATCCAAAACGCAGAGATGCGATATTATTGGAGTTGTTTTCGCTAAAATGAAATGAAACTTCATACCCAATGCTGCGTAGTTTGAAACATTCTTGCATCAAACCTCGCAAAAAGCATGTTTTTTGATAATATATGACAAAGATTATTTAATTTACGATAAAATTATAGATATTTTGTGGTTCAGCATTCAAATTTGTTAAACTGTAACAAAAAGGCACTACAAAAACTGAAATACGGGATAAACTATCGTGGTATTAATCAGAATACTCAAGATGTCCACCAAAAATCACACTATTGCCATTTAAGATCTCTCAACGTGGGTCCTACAAAATGAAGATCTGACAGTGCGAAGAAAGTTTTAGTAGTACTCCTATACGTTCTTAGTTTAAAAGTGTTCATATTAAAAAGGCAATTACTTAAAACATAAAACTACACACGAGGAAAGAGTAAGCAAAATAATTCATATTGAGCATTGCTTTCCAAGGATCGGCAATATAAACCATTGGAAAAATTCACCAGGAGACATTAAGAGCATTCAAAAACTGATGTTCGAGTTAGATGAAAAACCAAATGAACTGACAAAATAATTAATGAGTAAGCATACAGAAAAATACCAGCTGGATTGGGTACACAACTAAAGGGTTACAAAGTGAGACACAAGGGGTTTGTAAGTGGTGCCATCGAAGGAAAAAATATTAGTCAGTTGAGTGAGAAAACGGTTTAAAATTTTAGACCAAATAAAGAGGAAAGATAAATCAGAAGTATGCACCGTTATAAAAGCAGACATAAAATACTAGAAACCTAAGATAACCGGTGCTAAAGGAGAATACTGAAGATCAAATGGACGGACAAAGTTAGAAATGATAAAGTTTACAGAAAAGTGGTAGAAGAAAGAACAATATAGAACACTATAAAGAAAATAATTGCCAGATGAATTGAACATACTATGAGGTACAATGGGTTTGTGAAGAGCATAATTGAGGGTAAAATAGTCTCAACAGGGAGACCCAGGAATAAGTTCGTGGTGGAATAATAGAGTGGAAAGTACATAAAAAAAGGACCAAGAAGTAAGGGAACTTGCATTAGATAGAATAAGTATAGAATAGAATAAGTTTTTTATGCTCTGAGTTTCCCCATAAGAGCAAAAAAAAGAAAATACATATCGAATTCTGCTTTGAACGAAAAACTGCCAAAAAATATATACACCTGCCCAACATCTCACAGTGATGGAAAACAAAAAAATTCCGTCACAGATAATTAACACTAAATACAATGGAAAATATAATATATAAAAATGGAAAATATAATAACAATCACAGAGAGATAACAAACAAACAATAGTTTCTCGGATCATTTCGGAAACATACAATTCTATAACAGGATACAAATTTCAATTATTGGCATATAAAAGATAGGGAATGGTCGAGAGCTGAAGTCAACCAATCTTAGGATTTAACAACCAATAATGATGAATGAGGAAGGAGGAGAAGTAAAAATACCAAGGAGTCAAGGAACAAGCATCAGCTGAGGCAAAATGGAGGGCTGGAGTCATCCTACCTCAGGATTGAAAGACCAATGGATGACTGAATCTTATTCCCTGGCTGTGATGCAAAATCCTCAACTTGATTTAATGCACATGTACAGATTTAAGCGCGAAGAATGACGGCAGGCATTGATGGCGAGAATCACGACTGCGTAGATCTTAAGTCATGCGGAGCGAGAAAGGGCCAAGGCAGGTCCCATTTGCGTTGGGCGCCTGTAAACTACGCCATCCACCAATCACAAAAGCAACGCGTGTCATCTAATCATTAAGGAAGCCCATTGGTTCCACGGCTTCATGGATACTTGATGGATTCCCGTCCATGCGTATTAATGAACACGAGCACGGCCCGGTGAGAGACAGCCGATGGGTCGTCAGATAAAATGGAAAATCAAAATTACATCCTACACTCCTCATTCGCCGTTCTACGCTCATAAACCATTTTGTGTTAAATCAGGCTGCAATCTCGGTCGCTCCATCTAATCCGATGCCGAAAAGGATTGCTTTGAAACATGGACTCATAAAAAGGTCGCCATAGCTCGGATGGTCGAGCATGAACAAACGTAAAATGAGATAAAAACAGAGCAGCATGAAATCTCTCACCCTAAAAAGCTGTCATCAGCAAGGTGAACACCATCTTTTGGTTTCTTGATTAAAGGAAGAAGTAAACAGACAATGAACGTGCTGAAAAAACTCAACACTCGCGGCACAGGGAAATTTTTCACCAAAAAAGTATAAAAATTGGAGAAAATAAAAAGATTCAGAAATTTTTCAATGGATTGACGCGGTTCTTAGAGTCCAGAATCACGATGGTAAGTACTTTAATACAAGACAATCGTGAGACTACTCCAGAATAACTAAAACCCTCTCCAGAATTGTTACAAATTTATTTCAAGTGTCATGATTAAATTTTTGGTCCCGAAAAGTCACTCCCATCATGTTCTCAAAGAAAGAAACACCAAGTTTTTTAATGAAGTTGAGAATAATCAATAAAGCTTTGAAAAATCAAGGTTTTTTAGTTGTACAAAGAAATTTTCTCAGGAGGTGATTCCACTTCACATATAGTTGAGTGGTATATCCTTCAGTAATTGATAATAATGACCAGTTAAATATATTGCTTCTTCATAATTGAATTCATCGTTACAGATAAATAATTATGGCAATATATCAAATAGGAGGAGGGCAAAAGGATCTCGTGCCAATTACAGTAATTAGAATGGATGACAACGTTGCTGTTTTTAGAAAATCACTTTCACACATTGCGTTCAAAAATGTGATCGACTCTTATTCATTATATATATCCACAGTTATCCATTTAATGTTTGACTTCTGAAGCTTCTTAACAAAAAAATAAGCTATGTTTTCTACTTTGTTACTTGCACATTAATAAAGGACTATCTAACCTCATGTATTTAAACTTAATAATTTTAAACTCTCATATTTTACCAGAATTCAGTCACAAATTTTAACTATATGAGTGACTTTTAAGGAAGGACAGAAAATCTTGTCATATTCTGAGGTAGAGATGCACAGAGAGTATCCCATGGAGAGAAATATAATGTAGTGCCAAGGAGACCCACGACAGTTTAATCTTAACCGTCATGCCCCATTCCCACCAGTCTTGCCTTGAGTGACGTCATACGGAGGAAGCTCCCATTAAGAGTAAGTACGCTCGGCACTTTCAAATTCAAAGTTCACGAAGAAAAGGCAACACAATAGCATGGGCGCACCAAGTCTGCTTATGTCGAATGAATTACCATTTACGACAAAACCTCGACCTTTCTCGTGCGACATGCCTTCTCCCTCGAGTCGAGGAAAAGGATAGAAAAGCCGGGCAAAAAACTTATGAAACGACAAAAGGAGGAGAAAGACAGTGTGGCACACTAAATGGGACCACCCATGTTGATTATTCAAGATTTTTTCTTTCTTTCCTTAAGTTCCAAGCCCGCACAAAGACAAAATTATGCTTCTTGCTCTATAAGCGCCTTCTTTAGTGCTTGAGGAATGGAAACTTCTTTTCCTCAAAACCAGAAGGACCCTCGTGGGGAACCTTATCCTCTTAACGGCTCTAAATACGTTTGCCCCACATCCTGAAACGTTTCTTGAAAAATTAAAAGAGGCGTAGGGAAATAAAAGTAGAAGGTCGAATATTAGACGGGGGAAAAAGCTCCAGTGGTAGAATGACAGTTGAAAAACTGTCAACTAAGTTTCATTAAACATATATAGGAATTTTCTAAGAGTTACTTTTTCTCTAGTAATACAGCATGATTATTATATAATAAAATGTAATAGAATAATAATGTAATACAATGGCGAAATACACCGAGAGAAGTCATAATCGAGAGATAAATTCAAATATAATGGCGGAATGAACAAAACGAGAAATTGTTTCACGTGCCAAGTTTTCAAAAAATTAAGCCAGAAACTTAAGATTTTATTTGCAACTATTGGAAACCACATCCAATGTGATGATATTACATGGCCGGATCAGGAAGTGTAAATTAAGCCATGAAAAAATAAGAACAAGAAAACAGAAAAAGTGCAACAGGACCGGGGAAGTATCTCGCAGTACGCGATAAAAATCATCTCATGAAAATATACCCATCGATTGTCCAAATGTAGAATTTATCTGACAGATCAGCGTTCCCTTCTTTTAAAAAATTATCAAATTACGTGCATCAAAAAACAATTACTTTTATAATTGTTCCATATTTTCTTGCCTGCAAGTGGGAAAATCTTACAGAAAGATTTTGCATACTGTACGTATTTATTTAAACATTAATTGTTAAATTTATTTGCCACTTTATTTCCATAAGCAAATATTTCAATTGGGCAATATTTTTCTTCCTAGGGTCAAATCAATATCACTCCTAGGAATCCGAATTAATTTTATTAATTTTTTATACCTGTAATAAGAAATTCTTTTGCATTTTGCTTCTGCAACTTTTCAATGCAAAGATAACATCATTCTTTGCCAAATTTCGTCAATATTAAATAAATGTATTTTAATATGGGAGAATGAGATGATAGAACCTCTATAAAAGTTTAATTTACCACAAACAAACCTTAAATATAACAATAAGTGTCCGCATAGAACTTCAAAGGACTCGAACAAAAGCTGCGCAAATAGGAAATTACAAGCAGTGGTTTCAGAAAAAATTCCAAAAAACGATGATATACTTTCCTTTGAGGAAAGGCATCATCAATGAGAAGCAATGCCCGAGCAGGAAGGCAAAATCTTAATTGATAAAAGGATTCAGTCATCAATTGTTACTTCAAAAAAAAGGGAATTAGGATCAAAACTTTTGAATAACTTGGAGTATTGGATTTTGTACCTGGTTGGATGGCTGAGAAATGGGCATCTTTTTGAGCTCAAACGTAAATAAATGTAATGCGTAACATTTTAAAGTAATTCTTCAACAAAAATTGGTTAAAATAATAAACTTGAAATACACAGTGAAAACAATTAACAATAAGAAGAGTACTGCAATAAAAGGTTGATATTATTGGCAGAAAATTTTTGTCGATCTGGCCACAAAAGGAAAGGACTTATTTAATAGCCTCCTTCGTTTTGATTTAGTTTTATCTTATTCAGGGCAAATATTTCAAAAAAAGCTGATTTTTCAGGTAAAATAGCATAGAAAAAATTTGGAACTTCTGAAGGTTAAAGAGGGTAAATATTGAGATAACATATACGTTTTGGAATGTGATTTTAATTCCAGCAGCTATATTCGATTTTAATGCAAGTTAATAGAATTACATGGAGATTTACGAATAAATGAACTTTGGCAGTAGATAGTAATATGTCCGCTGTATGCATAAAAAGTAATATGCCTAATGCAAAAGCGTTATATATCAATTACTTATCCATTTCTATCAATGACTTTGGCCAGAATAATTGAAAAATCAATACTTTCCTAGACATAATACATAAAAGCCATATTCTTTGTTTGTTTCATAACTCACGCGATGTATTTAATTCTGGTACCGACAAAAAGGCGGAGCACGAAAAAAATTGAACTGGCTTCAAGTTAGTAAGTTTAAACGGAAAAAAGCAATCCATTACAAAACAATCACTACCAAAACATCAAAATATTCAAAAAGGAAGACTGTATGGTATTGTTCGCTTATAATATTAAATAATTTTTAGATCTCCAAAATGCGAGCTACTCTTCGCCATTCTCGCTGATACACCACTAAGTTAAGAAAAAAACTACACCATTGTTTTACGTGAACGTCAAACCCTCGCGCTTTCTGAAAGCTGGAACACATTATCGTAAAAACTGCTCTTTTTCTGGCATTGAATTTCGAATAATACATCTGTGAGGGATATCAAAATATTTTTAAAATTTAGTGATTTTCAAAACTATATTCATTCATCACCTATCCATAACAATTATATTTGTGAATGTAGCGCTTCTAGAGTGAAATCAAGGGTCATTAAGTTGATACACGAGCCCTCATGGATGAGATGAAGTCCCTCCCGCCGACGATGCGGAGTTCCAAAATGGGCTCCGATCGGGTTGACCCACATTCACATTGAGGAGGATGTGGTTGGAAAGCGGAGGACAAAATGGAGGTCAAATCTCCTCTTTGAAAAGGTCGTTGAACCCCGCTACGCTGTCTGCAACAACATGCTGCACAAAAGAAGTAGGCATAGACAAAGATCAAAGGTACATCCGCAGGACAGTGTAACAGTGTGAGCAAAAAACAATGCTTGGCGGAAAAAATTATTTCCCACTACGTACTGAATGCCGGTAAAATTAAACTAGTTCTTACAAAATTGGACGCATTCTTTTAAAATTTGTTTTTTTTAACTGAATAGATGCGTGGAGGGAGAGAAGATATCTGTAAATATATTTCATTTCATTGATCCTAATGCTATCCTACTGCTCAACTATAGTATGTGCATCTATCAAAGAATTTAATCACTATATAGGTTAAAGCAAAATCCAGTAAAATCGATTGTAAATGCATTAACTTAAATCCCCAATGAGGAAAGATTAAAGGCAAAAACATTTGTTTATTAAAATTGGTATGAAAATATCACTAACAATAAGATGCCATAAATCCCCATATTCCCTCTGATGGCGCTTTTAGAGATCAAATCGCAACGGGTAAAAAACAACTAAAGAAAGGAATCGACCTCAGATTGTTAATAGATACATCAGTAGAATATGTGGAAATTATGAAAACAAATAAAATAAATAAGCACATTGATTTAACACTCTCATAAATGACCTCTATATCAGAAATAATATCGCAGGACTGGTAAACATACATCTGAGAGTATAAACAATTGCTTGAGAGAATGATGGTAGACCATAATAGTCACGGGGAAATACATCGGATGAGACTATTGAGAGATCAAATATTAGGAGTCTCAAGAGTAAAAGAGTTTGAATGAAGCTATGTATGATTTTAATAGAAGCGAAATAGGAGTGCAAGGATAGGGGACTTAGCAGGAAATCGTTCAAAAAAGAGCCAATTTTTATCATTAAAAAATTTCAACAGCAGTAAAGTAATTTTAAATTCCTCACTCCGTAATAAAAATGCGTGATGAATACGTATGTATGCATATTAGAGCATTCCACAGTGGCTACCTAGTAAGGTCACGGCGGTTTTTCTCTCAGCATAGCGTCATTGGTCATGATAACACTGAGGAAAAGTAGGCCACAAACGCGGATTGAGCGTGTGTAATTTAGATCCTCTCTGCGTTAGGCTCTTTTTGGTGATCGAAAACGTTTTAGATTCGAATTGAAACACGTATTATGCATCAAAAAGCCGCTTCTCCAAGAGGGAAGCAGATGAACAAGAGGCTTCGCGAGGATATTCCGAAATGAAAAGATATTCTAAAAAGCAGGCCAAATAGTACTCCGTAGGGGATGTGTTTACTCACATTCAAAGCATTCATGCCGAAGAAAGTGATTGATGGCGAAGAAAAAAAACTTAAAACAAAAAAAACAAGAACCAAATCCAGCTATTTGCTGGCGCGGGAATACATAATGGGAAACAGGAGATGCGTAGTAAACCGAAAGAGGCGGGGCGATGAGAAAGCGGTCGAAGGAAAGGAGGCGAAGGATACGTCGGTGTCGGGCTTAAAGGTGAAGCACTCGGCTCTTCCATCTGCTCCGTCAGGGGGGAGGACAGGTTTAGTGCCGCAATTTGAATACCAAAATACACCGGGCACGATGCAATAATGAATTATCAATTTTCGTTCAATCCCAAGTTTGGCTAAATTTCAAAGTACCAGATGACAATTTAGTGGGATTGGATGACTCTTACCATTACCACAAAAAATACAAAGTAATTTTCCACGAAGATTTAATTTCACAAGACCTGGGCTTTGGCAAGTATTTGTCACATTACCACAAAAAATACAAATTAATTTTCCCGGTAGAGTTCATTTCACAAAACCTGGACTTTGGCAAGTATTTGTCAAGGCCTTATTCATCATTGGTCGTGCAATCCTAAGATTGGTTGACTGAAGCCCTCCACCCTTCCCTATCTATGCTAGATCCCTTTCTTCCTGGTAGCACTTCCTAGGTATTTTCCTCATTATTTGGTCCACGAACTTATTCCTATGTCTCTCTGTGGAGACTTTTCCCTCTATTTTACCTTCAATTACGTTCTTCACAAACTCATAGTGCCTCAAAGTGTATCCAATCCATCTGGTTCTTCTTTATGTTTCGTGGGTCTATAGATTTCTTTCATCTGCTACTCTTCTGTAAACTTCATCATTTCTTATTTTATCCGTCCATTTATCTTAATTATCCTCCTCCAGCTCTAGGTTTGGAAGGCTTTTAGTAATTCATTCTAGTATCTAACGCTGACAACTATGTATTCTATTTGCTACCTGTCAATATCCCCTGGCATCTCCATGCACACCTCCAAAGCCGATGATGACTAAAGAGGGTGTTAGGGTGTCATTCTTTCCCTCTCCTATCACTGCATTCAAATATCCCATCATGATTTGTTTCTCTCTCCCCATTACTACTCTGAGAGCTCCTTCATTTTGCACTCCTTTGCAATTTTGTACACTCCTTCCATTTCTTCTTCCGTATGGCTAGACGTTGGCATGTAGACCATCACGATCATTTTTTCCGTTGGCTCTCCTTCCAGCTTCACCATCAGAATCCTTTCGTTATATTGACTTCACTCTCCTGCCCTATTCTTCAGTAGTATAATGCCTACACCTGCAATCCAATGGTCGTCTCCAGAATGTATCATTCGATATCCGCCACTTCAGTTGTCATCTGTCCCCGCCCACTAGATCTCGCCGACTCCCAATATATCCACCCCTCGTCCCTCCATATCTGTCTTAACGTTCTTCAGTTTCCCGTTCACCCCTAAAGATCTCACATTCCATGTTCCTATCCTGAGCTTGTCTATCGTAACCAATTACCGCTATCAGTGAACCCCACCCGGAAATGGGGACTATATTACCTCCGGAATATTTTACCGGGAGGAATTCTATCATGCCATACAGAAAGCAGGGTGGTGTGATTTCCCCTTTGCCTTATGCATCGCAGTAATCCGGAAATTCCGTGAACTTTACTCTCATCCCGTGCTGTTGTTGACACCAATGTGCCAATGTAGTGGTGTTGGTCCTATTATCTTATTAACTTATCACTATACATTTCGAGTAATTTATCTAAATATGCCAACCATTTTCCTTGGAAAGGCGATGGTATTGCTATGCACTCCGGTGAAACTATTTGAAAACGTGAGTAATTTCTAACTCATGGATCTCGTCAGAAGCTGATCCGCGGGTGGTTCTTTTTCTTTTTTTTTAAATCAGTTACTCACCGAAGTTACATTTTCAGAATCACAAAAAATCTTCGGTTTCGAAAAACCTTTAATCACATGACGTGAAAACAACGGCTCTTGTTAAAGATTTATGTATGCACATCTAGTAAATTATAAATAATTTCAGGGGCATAAAACAATATTTATTATTTATTAATATAAATTATTTATTAATATAAATAACATAAAACAATGAGACACTACGTTACAGTGTTCAGCTTATGCTTCTTACAGCTGCTGGAATTAATAATTAAATTTGGATATAGCGTTTGATACGACCAACACAAAAATCTCGCAAAAACAACCTTAGGAGAGATGATAAGAGAGATGAAATCTTTCCATGGAGGGAGGATCCACAAGGCTCTCGAACTCATTTCCGCGTGCCTCCTTCGAGCACAAGAGCAGAATGAGTGAGGGGAGGTGGCTCCTCTCGGCGTCAGTCAAATGCAGAGGTGAGGGAAATCATCGCGTGACGAGCCCACTAGAACAGGTTCCGTTGCTACAGCCGATACGCCGCGCCGAGAGGGGCCGGTTGAGATGAGAGGAAAACGTGTGCGCTAAAAATCAGTCTCATCAACCCCGTCATTAAACTTAAAATTAGTCGAAGAAGGACTCTTTCTGAACTAAAACACAGTCATTATAGCTCTCAAATGCCTCGAAAGAATAAAATATTGCTAGGACTCGACAGAGAACCTCAACAGGATTGGATGGCAAATTAAGTCACTTAGCCTCTTCTCCCATCTCAAGGAGGAATGCAACTGAAAAAGATTTAATTCGAAAATGCGAAGAAGAAAAATTATAGATATGAGGAATAATCTTAAGATTACTTCTTCCATTCACAGTTGTAAATACTATGAAAACACAAACACCTTGAATATCTTCCTGCTTCCTTAAGTTTTCTGTAAATTTCAAAAGGCGCGTCAATTTATCTGAGGCTTGAAATATTGTTACACTCTTTTCAAGCCCGGAGTTGAGTAAACGTCAATGATTTTTAAATAATACTTAAACAATCAAAATGAAAGTAACTTATTCATACATCTACGTCGTATCCTTTATTAACATTTGTTGGATTTCCTTTTTCGTTAAAAAAATTAAATACGTCAAAATATATTATCTCTTTCTAATAAACAGTCACCTCAAAAGGTTACATAAAAGAAGCTATAACAAAATTTTGAAATCCACAACAATTTCTACGATTTGAAATACTCATAGACAGAGGAATTATTTTATGCATTTTTCTCGTGTTTGCAGGTAACCGCCTTATTTTGGTTAGCCTTATTTTATCCTCTGAAGCAGAAAATATTTCAAAAAATATTCTGGCCCAGAAAAATGAGTGATTTTTCAAAAACACGTCTATTCAAATATTTTCATCTTCAAGTTTCAATCTATGATTCAAGTAGTGATAGGTATACCATAAGTCTAATCGGGTAAAAGTTGAATCAAGTCAAAAATCAGTCTGCATCAGAAGTTAGAAAATAAACTTTCCAAATCTTACACTTCTTGTTCAGGTGATTAAGTAAAATAAATTTGGGGAGGTAGAAGCTTGGATGTAAACTTTGACGTAGCAAAAACATCTTTCTCATGCAAGAGCATGGAGTAATACACAGAACTGAAATCATTATCTATCAATAGAACGGTAGAGTATTTATTGATATCTATGCAAGTTGGATATTCATTTTTAAGTGACTGAAAATGAAATTATGAAGTCGATGAACCAATTAAGGGCATTTGAAATACAACTGATAATTAAGTTGCATGTTTCAACAAGCAACTATCATTTGTCTATAAATGCAGGCGACTTGGTCAAGAAAAATGGATGAAAATATCGGAAATATATAGACATGGAACGAAACACGAGATTCAAATGTATAAAAATCATAAAAATCTCGTAAAAATTTTCAAATTTTATCGTCACGGAGAGTAACGAATCCGAAAACGATCCAAAACATATATCTATATTGCAAAGCTTCAACTCCTCTCTAACTTTCCCTCAACCTCACGAGTGACTGGGTGCTTTGTAATACCAATGAATCCTCCATTGGAATTTATAGTCAATAGAAAACGACATTAATATGCACTCATCGCATTAATCACAATAGACGGCGAGTATAACTGCCAGAGAAAATTTTAAAAATAAAATGTGTATTATTGAGCAAATTTTCTCAAAATGCACAAATTTCTCGAAAGAAATCAAATGGAGAGGGTGGGAATGGCAGGGGGTGGAGACGCATCGAAAGGGTCATTATTTTATGCAATGGGATGAGTTAGACTTCCCAGCCTGTCATCAACCATTACCTCAATCTTCATGGTAGATAAAGATTCATATACTCATATAGTGATTGTAGAACGTGAATCAGCGAAAAGCTAAACGGTTGAAAAAAGTAAAAAATTGTGTCGAGTAGCCGATATTTTGGAAGTCAAAATATTTCCATTCTGGTAAGAATAATGTTACAAATTTAACGTACTTTTGGCGAAAAAACACTCGGTAAAGTTCATTATCTTTTTAGTGCCACAGAAAGTTTAAAAACAAAATATATGCGGTTGAGCAAATTTCCACTAAATACACAGAAGTCGGACATTTGGTGGATACCATCCATGACTTAAAAATGAGCCCATTTAAATATTCAAAGCTTAATTCAGCTGCTGTCACCATATAGTTTCTCATAATGGTTTCCAAAACTATCAAATCGATCATTTTTTATTTCGAGATGGTTTTCAACAAATGAGACCATTTGTACTATTGAGGGCAGGTGGGTGGGTTGGGTTATGTGCGGTTACCAGGAAAATGGGCAGATTAAGAATGAAAAAACCCTATTACTCAAGGTAATGCATCAATCCGATCTTCACTAACGATTAATGTAAAAGCGATCAATAATTTTAAGTCAATTTCTACGTAGGAAAAATTAACTTCGGCACCAGCGCTAACAATTCGTAGGAGACACCATTTCTGCACGGTTTCAGGAACGAGAAAATCATTTGTATGGGCCGGGTCTGAATGCCGGGAAAATTTGTCATGGTTCCGAATTTGAGCCCAGAAAATACTCTTGGGCCAATTAATCAAAAGCTTGCGAAAAAATGGGGACTTAAAGACAGAAAATTTTATTTTACAACTCCAAAATCTGATAAAATACATTAAAAACAGTGAGACTTCGACGTGCAGGGAAGAAAGCAATTGAGGAAAGAGCAAAAAATTCATAAATTCGCTCAATAGAAAAATTAAAATTCCACTGAGGATCGATATCCAGGTATTGGTAACACCTATGACACAAAACCTTTGTTCACATGGCTGAGCTATGTTCACCAAAGACCATTATCATGGGGGTAACGTCCTCGCCTGCCGGCCCGTAGATCGAGGGTTTGTAACCCACCTGAGTGGTTTTTTCTCCACTAGGGTATGAATGTTTTGTAACACTGCAGGAGTTAAATGCAAGAAAGGACCCCGTAGTCCAAAGTTTGCTCGAAATATTGTAACATTCGATTTATTCCTTTGTAATGTCACACTCGTTTTTCTCCCTCCTTTTTATATATATATAGTAAAACACACTTCCTTTTACATCATCTCACATTCAACTCACACAACACTGTATCAAACTTCCTTTTCCTTCCACGCAATTTCACTCATCCACACTTTTTACCTCCTGGCTCGGCACTGTCTCCCACGCGCGTTCCCCTTTTTCAACATACTCCCCGTTCCCATGGCATTGTTTACACTGCAAATGCTGCCAACCCAAGAGTGAGGGATATGATACCCATTACAATATGATAGTTATTATTGTTATTGTAATCAGTGTCTAAAAGTCATTTACGAACATAGGTGTACCATTCGATTTTATAGAAAATATAATAAAGAATTATGCTTGTTTGTTGAAAGAGACGGCAAAACATACGAACCAGACAACGTAACATTTATTAACTTTTGTATAGGTGATACGTAAACATGTTCTCATTGTCATCTCAACATCTCAACACGATATAGTTGGTGCTGTCGGCCGTTACTCGGTGGAAATGATTCATCATAATATCATCGAATACACTTGATTTTTCCTCAATTTTTATGTTTCCTCCACTACCTAGGTTTCGACACTCAGGTCACCTGAGTCACCTGATGATGACCTGAATGTCAAAAAATAGGCAGGAGAGGAAAAATAAAAATTGTGGAAAAATCAAGCGTATTCATTGATACGTTCCATACTTTGAGGTACAACTATGTGGGAGTTGAAATTCACAAATGAAAAAGTAACTTTGTTTTCTTCCAGGAAAATAAATCTGTGGAAGGAAAAAAAGTTACTTTTTCGATTGTATTGGATATTTAAGGATGCGACCGACAGCTGAGGTCATTTGCGCCATAGGAGATACGTAAAGGAGGAAGGGTGGATAGAAACCCGGTGTAGGCATTAGCCTGCTCTTAACGAAAGGCGCCAAGGGGACCACAGTTTAACGTCTCATCCGACAGACGGAATACTGTGCTTGAAGTGCCCTCCACAAGACACTCAAGTAGGAATCGGGTTTCCTCTGAAAAACATCCACCTCTGCAGGGATTTGAACCCTGGCCGCCCGTGTGGTAGGCAAGTAGTGTAGCCACCACACCAACCCGATCCCCCAGTTTACTTTTTCATTTGTGTATTTATTGATATTATAATCTCAACACGACGTAGAAGCGAGGCGGATGAAAGAGGAAGAAAGAGAGAAATACGTCGGAACGGGAGAAAGGGAAGGAAAGTAAAGAAAGAGCAGGTAGCACGTGGTGTGTGATTCGGAGAGAGGGAGATGGAGGGAGAGAGAGGGGGAGGTGTGTTATGAGGAGAGAGGGAGGAAGGAGAGAGAGAGAGGGAGAGTCGGCGGACAGTTTTTGGTGTAGAGCGGTTGGGGGAGGGGCAGAGGGGGGAGAGCCACTATTGATCCGGTCTCAGACAGAAGGCGATCTCACTCCGGCGGCGAAGGGGTATACGGTGGAGGCGAGGAGGAGAAGAGAGATGGGAAGAAGGGACACATTCGCTCGAGAGGAGGGAGTGTTAGGGGCTCGAGGCGGGGAGGCGGAGAGCAGCAAGCGAGAGGGCTTTTCGAGAAGAAGGAACATCGGAGACTGACTCGCGCGCGATAGAGATTACGTCGCCTTGGCAACGGCGGCAAAAGGGTTTCTTTTCGAAGATAGTCGGAGCGTTTTTTATTTTGCTTATGAACAGCTACACGTGAAACTTTGAATACAATAGCTTGATGGCAATACGTGCAAATAAAAGTGAAAAAGACCGTGCTACTTGTGCTATTGTAACACGGAGACTCGTGGCAATTGAAACATGTTTCACAAAAATTCGTATCTAAGTACAGATATCCCCTAATACACGAAATAATACTTTTTATATTGTTATAATGATTACAAACAAAAATCGAGGTTAAAAAATCAAAAATTAACGCACGATTTTCCAATTGTAACACGAAGACTCGTGGCAATTGAAACATATTTCAAAACAATTCGTTTGTATATGTACAGATATCGCCTTAAACACAAAATAATACTTTTTATATCGTTATAATGTTACAAACAAAATAGAAGGGTAAAAAAAATCATGAATTAACGCATGATGTTCACTTAAATGTCGATTTCAGCGCAATAAACCGAAGCCATTACTTCAATCAATACAAAACTTTCTAATTAGTAAATTTTATGCAGATTTTATATAATCACATTAATTTTTACTTCCAAAGAACATTAAAATGAATTTAAGTGACGAGAGGTCCAAGAAATTATTCAACTCACTTGAAGAGTTATTTAAATGTTCACTCAATGAATCACGTTAACTGCTACAGCCACCTTAAATAGGCAGCGCGGGCGGTTCGGGATGGTGGAGGTCAAAAGGTGCACCATTCCCCCCATTCAGCTCTAAATAGGGCAATAAAGGAGGATGAACTCTGAGTGGGTAGGGGACGATGTGCATTCCAGTGGTATGCGGCGGGAGGATGAAGACCTTTCTGAGGGATGATTTGCTGAGTAAGGGGCGACTACAAAGAATGTTCACGCTTAAGTGGAGGGCAATTCATTAATGACGCCAGATTTTAACAAAATAACTCATTTAATAATTATTACACACACATACACATTAATATACATCAAATAGGGTGAAATTTGGCGTGAAAGAAATTATTTGACTTGACCCAGACCAACACCGGGTCATTAAAATCTTATCACATTTTGGTTTCACAATACATCTCTCATCCATTCTCCCAGCATGGATAAACCAACGAAGCAGTCATTTCATAAATATTCATTATTGGACCACCCGACCTACAACCTCACAACATTTACTCATTCCTTACCCTATTCTTTCTACTTTTACGGAAAACATTTCTCAAGTGCCCCTTTTTCACGGCCTCTAGCCCAAAATTCTCCTTATCCTAGTGCACCCAAGTTTCATCGCAATACAATAAAGCTAACAAGAGAACACTTTTGAACCCTTTAATTTCCGCTTTTCTAGTCATGAACTTATCCCATATGCTCCAGATACTACCCACGGCTTTCCTTCCACTATCCACGCTAAAAGTTAATCATCTAAAATTTTTCACTTCCCCAAATTCTCTATTTTTCTCTTTTCATCATTACTTTATGTTTACCAAAATTTTTCTGAACGGATATACGGATGATAATTCTATCTATGCATAGAGTGTGAAATCGCCTCGTCCTCCGCTCCGTAATATAGCCCCTGGCAACAGCCAGCCCCGCCACGTATTAGGTACACCAGTGATACCAAATCAAGTATTTTCTATGATTTGAGATCCTCAATTCTCCACCACGAATCATTTAAAACTCTCAAATCATACCCCCTTTTAAAAAAGATAATAAATTAACGGAAAGGATAGGGTTAATAATATGAATATCGGAAGGTGATAAATACATATTTATCGGCTTCCGATGAGTACAAGAAATGCGTACGAACTAGTGTTATTCAGAAACGTAACAAAAAAACGTGAAAAACAAGTCTGTAAAAGACTGAATATAAGATTAAAAAAGTATTTACAAGATAAATATGATTTGATGCCGATAGAAAATAAAGTTAGCTCATCAGATGTATTATATTTTAGACCGTGAAAAAATGTTGATGTTAACGAGGCATGCCGTTCACCGAGCAGGTCATTAAACTGTGCACTCCACGGCTCTGTTAGCTGCAGGATTAGTCCCTATCAATATCACTGCTTGCACTAAATCGTGCATCAAATTACTTCCTTGTTTATAATAATATGAAAGCGCACTTAATCCCATTAATTTACTAACAATAGGTGAGTAAATAGTAAGTTAATCTATCTAAAACCCTGAGCACAGAAATTTCGCGCCGGCTACACAAAAAATGTTCATCATGTAGAGAGTTGAGTGCCAATATTCTATACTGAATAAAACTTCTTATAAATAAATATAACCGATTACTATACAACCCATTTGTCTTGAATTTCAGTCTCGTCAGCTTTTTAACCTCAAAACCCTTAAGTTTCCTTTTCTTCTATTTTAACAACCCTTTCACCACCAATCAATGAGTGTATACGTAAAAAAGGTCAAATCAAAATACATACACGAATTTTGTGATCCATGAAGTGGGACTGTCATAAGTTTACGAGGATTAAAATAAAATATTTAAGCAACCCTAAGTTACAACTTAAGAACTTAAGTTCGTTAAATAAACTGACTTAACATGTTGAATTTGAGCGCAAATGAGCGCTTATTTTTAAGCATTATGGAGTTCCACAACCTTGAATGAAATAATGCATAGTATGGATATGAACAGCAATAGAATATTGAAAAATAATTACTAAGATTGACTGACTGGAAATGAACCAAGCATTTTCCATAATACATTGAATTATTTGCGACAAAGGGTTAAACCAAACAACCTTAATGGATCACCCATTAATTAATTAGAAATTCCAATCCATCAAATATGCAGAAAACGAGAAAATATAGATAATAATCGTAAAAACAAGAATAACCGGTATTAGAGATAATGCAATCCTATCTATCAGCTCCCAAACCAGTTTTTAAAATTTTTAGTTTAATAGCTCGCCTTCAAGCAAGGCTTGGTACAGATATTTTCAGCGCAAAATTGTACCATCCTTAAACGTGTGAAAAATAACCATAAATTCACATAATATTAGTTAATTAATTATATTTCAGCTACTTTTATTGCATAACTACTACTAATTAGTATAATTCACACAATATTAGTCACCATTATAATTTTAATCTTGAAAGCTTTAAAAATGACTCTTTCTGTACTGCTACTCTTAAACTTGAAATGAAAGAAAACATTAGGACATTCATAGCACAGCAAGTGCCTCCAATACAAATTTAAAGAATACATCAAGCAATGGGCCAAATGAACTGAATAAATCGCCACAATAGCGCTTTGTAAATTAAAATAGATTAAATCTTCAAAATTGGAATAAACAATCAAATTCTGCGAGACCTTAGCAAAGATATACATAAAAAATAGAGAATAAGACGGAAGTAATCATTTAAATGGTAAATTAGATTATTTATCAACGAAAAATGTATTTCACAAAACTGACATCATTATCACAATACCTGAGTCAACCTGTTATCTCTAGTATCGCTGGCAATTGAAATAAAACCGCTTTCAATTAAATGTGACCATAAATAAAATTTATATCTCGTGAATAATTTCTCTCTTCTATTCTACCAAGTCACACGAACTTATAAGCACCCTTTTTGATTTTATTACGTCGTAACACCTCATGTTTACCCACTACAACAGTAATGCTCTTCATTACGCACGCCTTCTTCCACAATTACAAACTCTACTCAGCTTGAACTAATTATGAGCGGTATGAGTTTAGATGCACCCTGGGAAGAGAGGAAGTAGGCTCATCAGAATCGTTTAGTTTAGAGGAAGAAATATACCCTAAAATAACTTGAGGCAACCAGTGCAAACTGCTTTGAAGCGTCAGAGTCCATCAAAATAAGAATATTAGACCCGCGAAATATTGCAGCAATATTTAGCAGAAAAATCTCTTATTTTTTATAATCGCACAACTATAATATAAAAGTTGTTCATCATGGTTTATGTAATTTATGAAAGCAAGCAATGTAAAGGAGACAGAAATTGTAAAACATCGATAAAAAGCTCAATATGGATCATGCAATATCATAGACGCAGTATAATTCAGTTACCCAATCATTTGGGACCATTATTGAGGAAAAATGCTTTCGATAAGGTATTCAATGAATTTTCAATACATATAAGGGTAACATGAGTCAAATACCGCAGTCATCGGATAATGGGATGATATAAGCTCATTGCAATGTCATGGATCAACAAGATTTGTGAAACACATCGCTCTTTCCAAATAAATGAATGTAAGAAAAGAAATTCATCCCAAGATGAATAATTCATGTGACAAGGAAAATATTTTTTTGGATAACCAGAGTTGACAGAGCCTCACATCTAAGCAATGCATGTATAAGCCACAGAAGATGTATGAGAATTCGGTAGCGCTCTGTAAAGGGCAGCAAGATTGCTCTCGTCTCTCGCTTTTTAGGTCATTACTCAGACGAAAAAAAAGAATCTCAATTCTCAGCTGTCATAAGTTTTTTCTGTCCCTTCGAAAAAGCATTGCATGACCATTCGGATGATAATGCAACATCACACTAAAATATCAAACATTTAGCTAAAAAGTTACAAAAGTTATTCTAAGTAGACGGAAAGCGTGAAGAAGAGGAAAATCCTGGGGGATGAATTAGGAAACTAAGGTCTGAAAGTCAGTATAAAAAGTACTGGACATCCATGGTTTAGAGGAAAATTTGTGGAAGGAGTTCAGCAGCTATATTATAAGTTACACAGAGAGTAGAACTTTAAATTCAAAAACCTAGAGCAATAAATGCGATGCAAAACCGCATACAGGCTGAATGGTGAAATAAGGAACAGGTTTCCGGAATTCTGAACGACAGAAGTGTGAGTGGGCGAGTCAGCATTTAGACCTGCGTTGTTTTATGGCTCGAAAACCAGCCTCATGGTTTTTTTTCAAGAAAAAAAGATGGAAAACGAGAAATATGAGAGATTTCGCGAGCTTAGCTCGACAGAGGAGTGAGAGAACGATCCAAGAGAAACAAACTTGTAAACTACAGAAAGATATGTGTTGCCTCAAGGTTTGGGAACCTGGCCCACGAAATAGTCCCAGGAAAGAAAAGATAAAGAGGTAGAAATTAGAACGGTACGGTTGATGCTTGGAAAAACGAGGAAGGATGAGATCCGAAATGAATTACTGAGAGAAGCAACCACACACCCAAAAAAATCGAATGAAGCCCGACACAGCCCTTTAAAATACTGTGTAATAGAAGTGAGAAGAGCTGACAATTACGGCTGTGAAGTGAAACCGAATATAAATGTAGAAGGCTAGTAAAGCCGTGGGTTAACTACAGCAAGGGCAAGAGACTTTTTTTAAAGAACTTCTTCAATAGCAAAGGCCTAACGGGTGGGTGAATGAGAGGAGTGGAGTAAACATGTCAGAAACAGCAAGATGAGATAGAATAAGAATAACACAACTCATTCGAGCATACCTACAGTATTTTTAAGGCATATATACCTGTATTAGGCATAAAAACGTGAGTTGTTCTCACTGTCTTTCTAGATGAAATGTCGGCCAATTCCACAAAGCAGCCATTCCTTTTATGCTAAATTTGCACCATAATAAGGATAACTAGAAACAGTGACATCAAAACACAGGTCACTTCAAATAAAGATGTATGGTATCACAAAGATATCATTACCAGAGTTAGCAGATATCATTGCTATGCTAACAAATTCTATAAAGTTACGCCTGAAACCACCAATTAAATACGCACCATTTATACAATTTGACTAAACTTCCGCTATCCTTTCACAGTCCTATTTTCCACAGGAACCTATTATCCCTCACCTCAATCCGACCATCTCACGGGTGAATAGGAATGCTAACACGCCCAGGTAGAGCTTTTACAAGGGCAAAAGGGACGTCAAAAGATAATATATTGATCTCTAAAGTAAAAGGAAAGCCTCGATCAGTACATTGTCCTCGGAATATTTGACAGGTGAAAAAAATGTATTAAAAAAATTCAGGATTTCGTCCGATCTTCAATTTTCCGCCCTGTCCCCGGGGATATTTTCGGCAAAGCACAACAGACAGGGGAGCATAAGCCTCAATGAGACGAGGAGAGCCGAATGCTTTTGACGTCACACGCATCCGGTGCTTGCGTCGGTCACGACATCCCGAGGCTTGCCCAGAAAAGACCAGCAACATCCTTTCCTTTCCTTCGCCCACGGAGGACCACAAGGCAATCACGGGTGACGTAATAGTCAAGCACAAGAGAAGTACGTTAACAATCCGCTGCTTCCACTTCCACGTTACAAGAGCAGACCGCTTGTAGTAATAGAAAAAAATTCTTCCCAAAAGTAATCCCTTCCTTATTTCTCGGGAAAATATTTCTTAAACCAGGAATGGTTACGAAACTTACAGAAGAAAATCTACTGTCATTTGTCAACATTTGTCTCAGTTGCAAAAGGTAATTATAGCGTTTTAGTGGCGAGTCAGGTTCACCACACTGGAGTTTTAAAAAATTGTGAGTGATAAGGTAAAAACCAATTACATTTTCTTTTTATTTTTTTTTTCGATCGATATGCATTCAAACTAGGATTGATAGCTGATTAATGCGTTAAAACGCCAGATTAAAAAATTTAAACCCCATTGTCACAGTGTTTTGCATAGTTATTCAGAGTCATAAACGTGAGATTAAAAAATTGAGATGCATTAACGGATCTGAAAAGGGTTATGTTTATTACTCGACGCATAACTATCATTAATACGCCACTATTATCTTCGTCAGGTATGAGCACTTGCAAATATAAAGGTTTGCTTTAGAGCTTTTTCATTTATTGATGTTCAATATTTATTTCTGAATTTGTCAACAATTTTCCTGTGACTTGTAAACGATATTTAATATTTAATTTTGGCTTCTAATACGGTTATGTCTATACTATTGTTTTCCTCCACTTATATTAAACCTCATTTCTTCCATTTCTAAATTCTTCATAGTTTTGTCAATAGATTCAATGTTCAGCATTTACGCTTAATCTTCTTTCTTCTCTACCAGAACTTCTGTGTAATAAGTTTCAATAAAATGAGTATAGCAGATTTTGAGTTTCAAGTGCATGTGCACATATAGCTTCTATAAGCGTTCAAAATCACATATTTAAAAAGAATACTTATCATATAAGTGTAAACGCAACACTTGAGCCCAGCCCACAAAAGTGGGAGTCCCAAAAAAATAGTTCTATAACAGTTCCTACCATAAGAATATCAATGTCATAAAATTCAAGGACAGCAACCTGAGATGAAATTTATCGTTGAAATATTCTGATGCAGAGTCTAACCTCAAAATGTTTAATGCAAAATGAAGCTTCGGAGTGTATTCTGTCAACTTTGATGCTCATAACCACCGAAAACCAATCTAATCTTACCTAAACCAGTTTAATCTTACCTAACTTATCTACACATATCATGACTTAAAACGTTAATAATTGTATTACGCTCTGTTCAAATAATAAATTACGAGTTCTCCAGCTTTGGTAAGGCAAATTCAATAGAAAACGACCGCAGAGTAAGGTCTAAATACAAAGTTGCTCTTAAGTTTTAAACGACCATTTATTACTGTTGAAGAAGCAACAAAAATATGAGGAAATAAACGCCATCTGTATAGGTTTTAACAAAACCGTCGCTTTAAGAGTTTTTTCTATTTTTTTTTCAAATCAGCCGCCCGTTCACTTGCATAATTCTCCTAGAAACTGAACCCCTGTTGAACCACCACCCCTCTTAATGACAATTTTTCGACGGAACCGTCGGCGGTCGTTTAATACAGGTTTCACTGTATCTATAAAAGAGAAAGACGGTAAGCAAGGATTTTTATCAATTTCTTTAGGAGTTTCTGCTTCTAATACACAATATTCCGAGAAATTGGTATTTACATCAGACAGAAAACTGCCAATTTCACTTATGTTCCTCACATTGGCGCATATTATGTTATGAAATTTCTCGTCCAATATGCGAGAAAAATAAGGAGAAAAAGTGAAGTTTTGTGGTTTGTACCAGATGTAATTCCTTAAGTATCCAGAAAATTAATATAATGGCATGCTCTTATACAGTAACACTACCTTAACCCAGTAAATTGGTATTAAATTTTTCTTGTTTCATCTATCGTTCTCTCGAAACAGATCGGCATCGACATATTAAACCGCAAGCCGCCGCAGTGGTATGCGACAAGGGGTTTTGGGATGCCGGTAAAGAGAAAGGGAAAAGAATTGGTTGAGTGAAAGGATGAAATGAATTTTATGTTAACGAAGTTATTAAATAACGAATTATGATCCTCCACTCAGTTTTTTTATTCACTGATGTTGAGTGGAAAGAAAACTTTTTGTACCAATACGTACGGCCGAGTATCGATCTAATTTTTCCGCTTCTAATAAATGTATAGATAGAGTGCGGGGTGGAAGTAATATTCTGCGTGTCACCCAGAAACTATCACTAGTTGATTTCCCCTCGCCAACTTAGCGTAGCATGTAGCCCTAGAATTTTTACATTCTCCCGAACCATTTCTGGTCGTAAGTTTGATGCTATCCCGTAATGACGGAGGGTGAATTTAGTTAAAGGCATGGGGTGAGATCATAATCACAAGAGACAGAAAACAGGAAAAGGGGTTGGGAAACTGGAAGAACCAATGGAAGAAGTAAACTGAAAAGAGCAAGACAAGATGGAGGGTCTCTGAAAGAAACCGACAGACGACGTGTCTGGGAAAATTAAGCGATGGCCAGAAATTCTGCCCAATTTTCCGCAAAATTGAAACATTGACCCAGGACATAGTTTCACCTCACGAATCTGATATGTGAAAGGCCGAGTCGAATCTCCATTAACGCAGTTTATCTTAATTAATGTTACATGCCTAGCGCATAATCAAATTTAATTCTATGTCACATATCACCTCATTATCATCTCGATATTTTTTAACTCCGATTGGATGCTCCACCTGCGGCATATTAATACGAGCAGTGACCATTTAAGGATGATAATTGCACCCATTATCTTCCATTAAAAGAACCAATTATATTTCATACATACGTTTACAATAGAATGATATAAAGGGTAAAAAAATTCCCTAAAGCTAAATAGGACAACTTTCATTTAGCTCATTACCATTAAGTTAGTGACAACTGGATTCGATATTTCAATGGGAGTACACATTGCGAGAACCAACCATAGTGGTACTAAATTTAGGGCAAAAATCACGAAACAAGTGGATCACTCATATAATACATTGTTTGCTTCAATGATTCAACAAAGTTAAAAATAAAATCAACGAAATATTTGAAAATAAGAACCTGTGACCCAACTATGGATTATGGTAACAATATAGGCATTAGTGTAGTCCCATACGTAGTCACATGAGAAATTACTAAAAAAGTATTTCACACCCTTTCGGTTAACACCATAATAGCGACCACTCTCATCAACAATCAAAGCTGGTAGACTATATCATAGTGATTTATTCCAGTTCAGAGTATGCTTCTAAAGTAATCGAGATATTGTTGAGGTTCTTGAAAATTTTTAAATGGTGCCAACAAAAATGCTGGCGTTTTTTCTCGAGTATTTCAAATGAAATTAAGGAAAGAAGAGTTCAGCGATGATCATAAAATTTAAATATATGTCCACGCTGTCCTATTTTGAATTCATGATAGTTTTCATAATATTCAGTACGTACTATGCCCATTATAGCATTTCGTAACTTCCGCGCAAGTCACCAGGTTTTTATGGGCCCGAAATCTGCTGAAACTGCAAATACTTTTTACAGCTCATAAATATACGATCTACAAAAAGAGCAAATTCTAAGAGTTACCTTTTTTAAGCAATGGAAAAGCCTTATATTTTCATCAGGCAAGAAAGTTACCAAAACAAGAGCTGAATTACTGTAGTATGGTAAGTTTTAACGTCTAGTGAGACTTAAAACGCGTTTCTCATCTCAATTTCATGTTAGTTTTAACGCAATCAACGAGTGAAACATATTCCTGGCTTTTCATAAATTTTCTTTTCTGTTAAAATATTCTGTTAAAATATTCAAATATTGAAGTAATGGTATGACCAGTGAATGCAATTTATTTTTGTAGATGGACACGACACCATAACACACCTACTTAAAAACGTCTACTCATCGTCATGCATTAAATCAATAAATATTAACCTAAATGGTTTAGAAGTTGCCAAGGTCCTGATTGATTCTTTGTAAAACGTGATTAATAGCAACGTCAATATCCTACTGATAAAACTTCTGAACTATGACTCTCACGAATAGTCAAATTTTATCGGAAAACGACGGAAACATATCGTAGACTGAGGTGTTGCGGAAGATGTTTCCGTCGTTTCTTGTGTTAAAACGACGGAAACAGTACATTAAATTTGTTAACTCCTGGTAAACGCATATGAACAATCTTACCTAATACGTTCACTCCATAGGGAACACACTAGATATTATTAACGCAGCATCATAATCTAGACGTTTATTCTAGACTAGACATAATCTAGACGCCTATTAAAATGGCACTTCGGAGGGTGATGAACAGAATTTTCAATTCGTAAAAGAAACAAGTACACCCACAAAATTAATTTCAGTGAGTAATTACGCTAAACCAAGAAATGACGGCATTATATAAGATCTAATTAACGAAACTTATGACAAAGATTACAAATGAGTACTAAAAACTTATTTTTTTTTAATTATTAAGGACATGTATGGGTCCTGGTCGAAAACGTTATATAAGCGGAAATTAACAAAATGAAAGATAATGGAGTATTGGCGTAGAAACTGTACAACTCTCTAGCCAGGTGGTAGTGGCCAGAGTACTTTGGTATCTACATAATACCCCGCCACCTGCCACATAGGCGTGTGGCAGGGGGTGTTAGGTCTCCAGCCGTGTAAAGGTGTAAGGTTTTTGGAGATGAAATGTTGACATGAATTATAGGAGTGTATTTAGTGGAACATGATATTAATTGTGGTCGTTTATTCTTCGCGGAAAGAACGAGTTTTTGTACCTATCTGTTTGGCAGAGTATCTCTCTTATTTTATTGCTTCTGTCAGACCTAGAGATGTAGTGAGGAGTCATGTTAATATTCCCTGTGTCGCTCTGAAATATATCAGTTCTGAATTTCTCAAGCGACCTAAGCCTAACGTGTATCCTCCGAGTCTCTACAGCCTCTTAATCTCTCTAAAAGTTGTGAGACACTATATGTGCGCTCGTAGCAGTTTTTAACGAAGCGCGCTGCTTTCTTTTGCATTTTATTAATTTTTTGGTTAAATCTATTTGACCAGGGTCCCAAATGCTCGCGGCGTATTCGAGTAGTGGCCTAATCAGAGCGAAGTAGCATCTCTCTTTGACTTTTTCATCCAAGGATCTTCCTATTATACATTTAACAAAACCTAGTTTCTTTAATGCTGCACCACATATGTTTTGTATGTATAATACCAACGATATATCAGAAGTTTAGGTAATTCCAAGATATTTTACTGAATCTGAAGATTTTATGTTTACTCCACCCACAGTATAGGTATGGCATTTTTGTGATGACTTTTGCAGGAAGTGGGCTGTGGTGCATTTGCTGATATTTAATTCTAACCCCCACTCCCATTAGCACTAGTATTGTGGACCTGAATTAGAGTAATGAAAAAGCTAAAGAAATAAACAAATAAAGCAACGAGTAGACGATAAGCAGGAGACGGGGATAACGGTGCGACCTTGGAGATGGGCGTCTGGACTCACAAATGCGGAACGCTTGCTCGAGGACACTTCTGGCGTCTGTGCGTTCGAAGAGTTCCACCAGATGGCACTGCGGCGGGGAGGGAGAGGCAAGATGAGGCGGTCTCACGGGTGGAATTGCGACGGGAAGGAAAAAAAAGGAGCAGAGATCATAAATAAGGCGATAAAACGCGGCTCATGCTGCGACTAGCTTCGCAGAAGGAAGACAAAGGAGCGCGTTCCTCCAAAGAGTGAAAGGGAGGGACAAATAAAATATAAAAAAGAGAACAGAGGTGAACATTTTCTCATGATTTCTTACGAATGCATCTGGGTGGTAAAAGTTGTGCCACTAGCTTATGAAGAGAATGACCTCAAAGAAAGAAAGCATGTGAGAGAAGGGGCACACTAGAGGCCGAAGGTTCCTCCAATGGTCAGAAACCTTGAATTCCTCGGTGTTAGGAGTCGACATCTTCATCTTTTATAAACTCTTTCATGTGTCTCTGTTAACATCATAAAACATTTCTCAGAGCTCGGGGTACCATTTCCAGTAAGATAAGTCTTAAAGGCGTGAATATCAGCTCACTTTTGCATCACAATCACGCAAGAGCAATAGCGCATGGTTAAATAAGTCAAATAATAAGAAAATCAAGGTCCATACTTCATATTAAAATAACATGTAATTAATCTCACGAAAGCTGGAAGTTTGAAAGTTAGCCACTGATATCCCGACGTTTGTATTACAGTCATAGTCAATTCTTATCAATCAAACCAAAGCTATTTTGTCATCCTTGTCATGCAAAATAAGAAAATCATTGCGTGTTACGAGTGCAGTCAGAACAAATGAGACTGTTTTGGAGCTAAAAAAATTGAACATTTGCTTTTTTATCGATTCCGAAAACTGCGGATAGAATGGTTCAGAAGCAACACAAATTTCCTTAACTTCCTTCTTGAGACATTTTGGAAAACGAATGCATTCTAATGTCAAAGCATTGTTGGTTTTAAGTGCGTAATCACGACCATAAAATATTAAAGAATAGTTGGAATGTGGCAGGTATTTTAAATATGGAATTGACCTCTTGTGCTACAGAACAAAACTCACATGGATTAGACCTTTACTGCACTGTATGCATGGCATATCTTGAGAACAACTAGCAACACTTAATCGACTAAAACACAATTTTGAGATATCCCAAACGATTTTGTATTATTTTCAACTATGGATTAATCCCTCCAAGTCAAGGCAAAAGTTAATTTTTTTTGCTATAATTTATGAAACATCAACGGTAGAGGGGTAGAGGTCTCTCTCCGAAAATGCTCCTCAAACAAAATCTCTCCAAAAGTACGAGTGAGAAACAGGAGGTACTCGGGAAATAAACAAGTATATTGAATATACCACAAATGAAATAAGTATATTTCACCAACTTAAGAATTGCAACCAAAATATTGCAAGGATCAGCCAACCTGTGTTCTGACGCCTAAAGCTCAACAATCGATCACCAATATTAGTAAAGTGCCGGACAACCGGCTCGGCCATGTGCACACCACAGCGATCACCAGCAAAAGAGTGCGAGGAGTCGGGTGCGCCATAGGAGAGGAGGTTTTTCGTTAAGTTGGAAGGTGGAATGGGTGAGCTATGGAGTAGAGGCGATTGGCAGCCTCATAGGGGAGGTTTCGGCAAGGTCAAAGAGTGGAATTTTGCAAAGGGGTTGACTGGAATACAGGCGATTGGTAGCCTTGGAGGGGAGGAAGGTAGTGGAATGAGTACACACATGCTGTGTAGGATTTCAATTGGAACGTAGGGAACTGTTTTTCGTCTCCAATCGCGGAATGCAGGATTTTGCCTTTGTACCATGATTTTCTGCCTTAGAACGTCCTCGTAGTCTTCCGACGCCAACTGCTATTTAAATGAGAGAGAACCTGAGAAAAAATTCAAAGGAGAGCATTCGAAAGTCGAGATTTATCGGGGAATTCGACGTCACATCCACGGATTTACCGAGATTTGACCGCGTCGATTTCTTACTGAATAAGGCCCCTGGTGAGGGAATGTGGCGACAGGAATTTGGCGACAGGGATTGCTGGCAGGAGAAGCTGATTCAGGATATTGATGGATGTCTCGATATCGATGTCTCACAAATACCGAGACAGTATCGGACCGCGCATGTCGTGCGCGCTTCGGGCAAGTCCTTCGGCTAAGTCCAGAGGGTAAACAGTCCAAAGAGGGGAAACTAACAAAAGTGGGGAGACCTAAGCTCAAAAAATGCCAAATTTATTTCTCAAATTACCGCTCAAATTAAAAAGGAAAGTTTTAAATGTAATAGCAAAACCTTTAAATAAATAAATTTACTGATTCCCCTCCTGTTGCCTGGGCAAGGGCCTAGCCTCATTGAAACACCAGTTCCCGTAAGATCACTAAAGTTAAGCAATGTTGGGCCCGGACGAGGGTTGGATGGGTGACCATTCATACCTTTACCGTGGCGCTCTTGTCCCCTGTCTGCATGTGGCAGGCAGGTTAAAATGGGGTAGGCACAATGGATCACTAAAGGTACCCGAGCTCCTGACGAAAGCTCCCCCAACTAACAATTCAACAATCCCCTCCTGTTACTTGTTTCAATATTGCCTCACGGTAACTTTAACCGACCAAAATGTGATTTACAATATTTAAAGATTCAGAGTGGTTCATTCATTTAGACAAAACACCTCTAAATAATTATTTTGACATTAATTGCATGAGACTGCGATAAAAAAGTTTGAATCCATTCCTAAAATAGCTGAAAAAATAGGCCAAGTAGAATAAGAAGGTAACACAGCTACAAGTACACAGATAATATGAATAAGCAGCAAATAATATAACATATAAATTTCCCACGTCAAAAACCATACAACCAGAAATAGATATATTTCTCAACCACGGAGTGATACACCTAAAATTCGATTCAGATACAAACGAGGGCCTCCAAAAATTAGTCCCTTTACAGTCAACCGAGTCACAGCGCAATTCTTAAAACGTTGTATCAAATTTTCCAAATACTGTTTCGCTTATGCCATAAAGGTTGATAAGGCTATCGGAATTTCCGCAATGTTCCTTATAATTTAATTTTTAACCTCAAATATTCATGATAGTCCAAATGCTTAATTGGCCTCACGTATTCTCTCCCCAATATTATCATCAGGTATTCAATCTTAAGGCCGGTTGACTACAATTTTCCATGTGGATTTTTGGGGAGGCGGCCGACAGCTAAGGTCATTTGCGCCATAGGGGATAGGTAAGGAAGGAAGAGTGGATAAAAACCCGCCGCCGGTATCAGCCTGCTCTTAACGAAAGGCACCAAGGGGACAACATTTTAACATCTCATCCGACAGAAGGAGTACTGTACTTGAAGTGCCCTCCACAAGGCACTCAAGTAGGGATTGGGTTCCCTCTGAAAAATATCCTTCTCTGAAGGGTTTTGAACTCTGGCCGTCCGAAAGGTTAGCCAGTACTCTAGCCACCACACCAACCCGATTCCCTACGATTTTTCATTTTTCTCCGTCCCTTCCCACATCCTTTTTGTCCTCTTAACTCTCCTGTTTCATTATCTGTCCCATGTATTTGTCCCATGGTCATCCTCGCAATATATTACCCTCTATTATGTCCCTGTCGGATTCTTTTTTTTAGTGTGACCTAGACCCTATTTTTTTAATAGTTCTCCATATAGTTTTCTCCTCTTCCTTCATGCTCAACTCTTATTCGTTTCTGAAATTATCCATTCATCTGACCTTCAACATCTGCCTCCAGCACCAAGTATTGGAAGCCTCTTCTCTCTTAAGTTCCAACTTTCTAATAATTCATGTCTCTGAGTCATAAAAGCGCAACACTTACCGAATATTTTCAGGTTCTGGCGATGAATGATACCGCGTTTTCACTACAATTCCTCACAATCTGTACCATTTTAAAGTCAAATCCACGTCAAAATATTGCAGGCGTCTGAAGTATACGCGAGTTTCCTCCGACTTAAAATAATTCTTAGGGTCCGCGCACACTACAGACCAAACTATCGTACGATAGTTTAGTCAGATTGGACTGCATCCCCGCACACTGCTACGATTAAACGGTTCGGTTGGTGGTGGGTTCGCAGACTGGCCGATTACAGGTCGTCCGATTGCTTTAGTCTGCTGCTCTCGGGTTGAACGCTTGTGTTTGGCTGAAATGTTGTCGATAAGAGCTGCTATCATCGCCCTTATTATAAAACGGAGGAGAAGAATGAATAAGAAAAGAAGCCGAGAATACTGGGTACATCCAATATACAGTGACAGACTATTGCGAGAAAAGTTTTACACGCTGCATTCTAAATTACTAGACTATCTGAAAAAGTTTTTCGCTTTTTATAGAATGAGTATAACCATGTTGGTTCTCAGGTTTCCGCGGAGCTAGAATGTAAATCTCTCCATGTTTTCCGGGATTTCTCATAAACAACTGACGCGGAAGAAATCCCGGAAAACATGGAGAGATCTACATGAGTATAACCAATTTCAAAGAGCTTGTTGAATTAATTGGGCCAGCCATGACAAAAGGGGATACAATTTATGCCATACAAGAGGCCCAACTCACTGCCTCACACCGAAGCTCAGGGTGATCCAAAGAACCGCGCCGACTAAACAGTCGGCGAGTCTGCGCACTCGTATAATGCGCCGTACTGTTTAAGCAGCCGGCCGATAGTTGGCCAACTTCTGAGTTTGAAGGGAATCAAACTTTTTTATCGGCCGATTTCAAATTTCTTGACTGTGCGCCCTCGCATATGCCTCCATGGAAATTAAACGACCGATCAAACAATCGGCTGATCAAAAGTCTGTAGTGTGCGCGGGCTCTTAACCTATCATGATGGAGGAATTGTTCTCCACTTTATTTCATCGGAATATTTCTTAAACATCTGGAGAATTATGATTGATCCTCCTCGGGTGGTCTTAAATTCTTGCTGTGCATCTTCAGAGTGATCTCCATGATGTTTAATATCGTTCAGAGCGCTCGTTTTGGGGAAATGAGTCTCGGGACGTCTAGTATAATGAAGAAAGAACTTTGTTATCTGGGGGAATCATGTAATCAACGGAAAAATGCAAAATTGCCAGGTAACACGCTATCTGCGTCTATGCGAGACAAAGCCTCCGCTGATGATATTGCAAGCAGTCCCTTACAATTATCCGTCCCTGGGAGAAAGACACAACAGTTGACGATCGGGTGAGTATCTCTCCACTCGACGTCGCACATGGTCCTGTATTCAGCCCCAAACTCCATTTTACGCGTTTCTCATTACATTTACTCGCCACGAGTCTAAGGAATCCAATTTTTTTCAAGGTTGACCCACGAGATTGCTGGTCAGACTTAAAAACCTCCACTCGGAGAAGACAAGGCATTTATCCTTGAGACTCCCGCAGCGATAACTCCAGCTGTCTCGGGAATTGCATCCCTCATTTCATCCTCCCATCCCTCCAGTCAGACAAGAGAGAGAGAAAAAGATAACGGGGGGGAGTTGGGACGCTTACGCGATCGCGAAAGACGCCCAGATCCGATTCCAGGCAGTTAACGAAGCAAGGGTCGCCCTTCTTGCGTAGGGCTGAGGGCAAGTGAAAGGGATATTAAGGATAAGAGAGGGCCGACAGAAGAGAAAGGATACCAGACACTGGCAATGCCGCGATGGAGAAAAGAGGGGGTAAGTCGCAGAATGAGTTTCGGAGTGGGGGACACACATGAAACGGAAGCCCATAGATTAAAGAAGAGAGGAAAAATGAACTATAATAGTGAAATGACAGCTTTCTAAATTACAACAAAGCATTTGATAGGGTTCTCCATGACCATCTCATAACTTTACTCGAAAAGAAAAACCAGGACAAAAAAGATATTCGCATTATTAGCAGCCTATACTACAGTCAAACTGCCACTGTGAAAGTGGAAAATGAGTTTTCAGAGGAAGTACAAATCAAAAGGAGCGTGAGACAGGGTTGTGTTCTGTCCCCCTTACTGTTTAACATGTACTCCAAAGACTTAATCCAGGCAGCCTTATCAGATGAAACAACTGGTATTAAAGTCAATGAATTACCCATAAATAATATTAGGTTGGCTGATGACACAGCGCTGATAGCCGGAAATCTTAATGACTTACAACAAATTCTTAACAAGGTAGCGGAAAAAATTGAAGAGTTTGGTTTGACTCTTAATATTAACCAGACTAAGTTCATGGTGATTTCTAAAACACATCAGTAAGAACATCTTATAATCAATAGAAAGAGAGTTCAGCAACTTCAGAAACACAAATACTCAGGCACTATTGTAAACGAAGGAAATGACCATTCAGATGAGAGTAAAACAAGAATAAATCAGGCCAGAAGCTTCTATAACAAAATGAAAAAGGCCCTCTGCTCAAGAGACCTTAGTTTAAGTAAAAAAATTAGTTTGTTAAGGTGTTATATATTTTTAACTCTTTTATATGGAATGGAATCTTGGACTGTAATGAAAAGAGAAATAAAGAGACTAGAAGCATTAGAAATGTGGGCATACCTAAGAATCCTTCGTATCAGTTGGGTGTCGAGAACCACCAATGAAGAAGTCCTAGCAAGAAGTGGAAAAAGTGAAAAAGTGCTAAATACAATAAAAATATAGAAGTTACACTACTTAGGGCACATTATGAGAGGAGAAAAATATAACCTGTTGCAAATAATTCTACAGGGGAAGAATTGTGGCAGAAGAAACAGAGGAAGAAGACGTACATCCTGGCTGGACAACTAAAAATCATCGTACAGTTGCTCAGCCATAAAGCTGCTGAGATAGGCGCAGTCAAGATCTAGTGTGGCCATGATGACTGCCAACCTTCTGAGAAGAGACGCCACATGAAGAAGAATAAGTGAAATGACTGGGCACAAATGGCCATATTGGATGGATTAGTCGCGCAGCTAATGCGCGGAAAATGTAGGCATTACAAGCAACATTGTCGCGGTACCGCTGATGATTCATCTAGAAAAATTAAATGCGCAATAGCCAAGTTAGGAGGATAAATTTTCGCAGAAAAACAGCCTAGACGTTTGTGCATGAAGATGTGCATTAACTGTATTCTTAAAAGTTCGTGGAAATCACTCCTGACCCTGAATACTACTGAAAATCCCCGCGGGAAGGTAGCTAAGGCTAAATTTGCGTCCATTTAGAATAAATGTCTTATTTGTACAACGGATGAGAAATTACATTGATTAGTATTTGACCGTCTAGTACTAAAGGTAAAGGGAGGGGGAAAATGCAGGAAAAGCACTTAAGTCATACAATATAAATTACTGATCATTTGAAGTTTGCACCACATCTCTTCGGCTCATTATTGCTTCCGTTTTCTGCGCAATAGTTGAAATATTCACGTTTGGAACATATACAGTAAACCTAGTCAGTAAATAAACGTATAAAATCCATCCACCAAAAGGGATGATAATAAACCGAAGGAGTGTATAAAGCTTAAAAACGAAAACTGAATTTCATTTGCTCTAACAATAATCTATGCTCTAACAATAATATATGCTCTAACAATAATATATGCTCTAACAATAATATATAGCTTTGCAACAGCTTTTAATTGAACATGTGCTTTGGATATCCGTAATTGTTTTTAACGATAAATATCATTTCTTGATATGCAAGAATTTCTCCTGGAAAAATTCCTTCATAATGCTAATTCTTATCACAAAATATTAATTTAATAAGGGATTTTGTTCAAACCTTTAAAGTGAAATCGAAATTTAAAACTTAATAATATTTTTATAAACAAGGCTTCAATTCAACTCACTTACTACTCATCATAAATAAAATAACTGTGAAATAGAACTGATTTATTTTTTTACATTATTTTCATAAGCTAAACCAAAGAAACACAAAGTTATAATTATGTTAAAACATTAGTAAAATGTGCTCATAGCGCATTGGCACTATTAACATGTTAACTTAGCAATCAGAATCTGAAAAATTGTGTAATATTTCTTCACAGATTTTAGTGATTAAGGTGAAGTGTAACTTCCTTATACACGAAGAGGTTTACACGCAGTAACGATTCTAACCAAAGTCCTAGAGGTGCAGCTGGAGTGGAAGAGCCAGCTCCGCGTCTTTCATGCACAATATAACCGATGGCAAATTTATGCTTACAAATTAGTTGTTTCTCCCATGTATACCTTGATCTTAACTAGTACATTATTCTACCTGGAACTCTAATGTCAAAAAGAATTGGATGACTTAATTCACGTTTGCATCAAAATAAATTTTACACTCTACCGTAGCAATTTCAAGGACTTTTTTTTCCAAGGTTACGAAGGCAGGCTGAAATGTAATCTATCCTAAAATAAGTGTAAAAATGTTAGCAATGGGAGTTTAAAATGTTTAAAATCTGGAATTATTTTGTAATTCTAGTAATCCCGGTTTTTGTTCTCGATTCATTTTCACCTAAGTTCTTACCAAATTATTGGATATATTTCAGTGCTAAAAGTATATGACTGTCTCCGAAATGTTCACTTTTCTACTGCGGACTACGCTAAGAGATTCAATAATTTTTTTCCAGCCCTTGATCTTAACATTGAATGAGTAAGTAAAAGAAATCACTAACTTTTTGAAATCAGGTTATAAAGCGACTGTTTTTTCGTGAAAAGTGATCTCATTATGTTATGACCTTGACATAACGAAATAGTAAAAGTCTTTTCCAAGTAAGTTAAGCCTTCTCGTACAGTAAAAGGTGTGTGAGAGGAACATGCAGAGAGGCAAGTCATTTGAGAGATGATAAGCAATAATAAACTTTTAATTCCATTCCATCGCATGAGGAAACTCACGAATATAAAGAGGAAAGAAGCGGAAAGACGTTATGTGTTTATCGATCCTTGAAATGAGTGTATTGTCGGTAGGCCATTAATTGCATTCATTAATATTTCCCCTTATCATAAATTTTATGCCACTTGCGATGTAATTTTCACAGAACTTGGATCTTGTCACTAAAGAAGTGAGAAAATAAAGGTATTGCCTCTCGTTAATTTTTATAGATTATGAAATATAGGTAGCTATTCGAAAGTTACACCCTTAGAGAAAAAGCTACGACACGCGTTTAAATAAGTGAACTTAGATAGTGAGTTCTCGGCTAGGGGGTAATAAATTTTCCCGAGTCTGCACTAGAGGCCAAAGTACTTTAAAAGGATTCGCCCATTGCGTTAGATAGCCAACATCACGTATTCCATACAGGAATAGTGTCTTCCGGAGAGTATGAAACTGTGTCATTTTTCTCTTGAATGAATTCAAGGGATATTTAAGTTGCCTGCATTCATGGATGCATTTCAAGCGTTCCTCGAACCAACCATCAGCTTTACTACGATACATACTTTTTCAACCGATGTTTTTTTTCGCTCAATCGGTCAAGGTCTCACTCAATGGGAGCAAAATAAAACAAGACGAGCGATAACGAGAGAGAAATGTAGATGGCGGATTTGTTTGCACATTAATGAAGACGAGTGACCGGCAACATCGATCGATTCTTTATTTTCTCACTATAGCGCACTACGCATCCATACACTATTACCTTTATTAGTCCTTGTTTAATATTTTCCTTCAAGGATATCTCAACACATAAAATAAAACTTACTCGCCAGAAATTTATTGGCGTAGGATAATATTAAAACTGAAAACTTTTAAACAAACAAACAAACTCTTTTAATGCAAGTTTGAGTAAGAAAGAAATCAGTAATTTGAGTTAAAGTTGGAATAAAAAGTTCTGGCCATCATAACCAAAGATAGAATGATTAAAAAGTTAATGTATCAGAAAAGTTTCGACAAATCCATCGCATGAAGAAAGTTGGAATAGAAAAGAGTACAACTCATAGATTTTTAAAGTCTTATCTGCCACAGGGTCGGATCCAGGTTTAAATTTGGGGGGGGGAACTTCCCGGAACGGCCGTATCAAGCGGGGGGTGGGGGGGTTAAGGTGAGCAACCCCTTGACCCCTCCCCCCCACTTATAAGTAAAATTACTTATAAAACATATTTTCAATCACTACTAATAAAACTTATCACTCAAAAATAATAAGACATTGCAATTTTGGAAAACAATTTTGCAATAAGAAAAGCTGAAAAAAACGTATTTGTTAGTCTAGTATAAAAATTACTACGAAAGGAAATCTATGACAAAAATATTCATGACGGTTAACTGGCTATAAACTAGAACTTACCTTGCAAAATTAACTGAAATTGCCAGTTCGCAGGAAAAAAAGTGGAGGTCGTAGCCGAATCCGACGCGTACTCTCAGCAGTTTGATGCGACACTAAAATGAACTTTAGCTTCAGTCGTTCGAGGGAGAAGAGGAGTAGACAAAGTGGAACGAACGCACCCTTCGCGTGCAAAGTAGTCGCCGATTTCAAACATTGTCAGTTTCTTCCTTACAACGAGGCGATACAATGTCGTCTCACGGTCGGCATCGCCGCCGCATGCGACTGAGTGGCGGCTACGGCCGCGTCCAGTGGCGCGTCTAATTTAGTGCCCGCTACTTGTGTGAACTCCTGCATTTGAAGCAATGTTCAGCTACGAGTGGCGCGACTCGGAAGCACCACAGAGTGGCCTCATGTGAAGGGACATCAAGAGCATGAGGCAACATTAACTCCGACAACCGTCACGCGTATCTATAGATGGCGCTCGGTTTATAAGCATTAAATTATTGGCCTCGACAAAAAAATATTCTGTTGAATTTGGGGGGGAAATTTCCCCCTTTCTCCCCCCCCCTGGATCCGCCACTGATCTGCCAACACAATTCCTTAATATACTCTGAGGATTACGAATTCATATAACAACTTTCGTGATCAAAGTTGGTATGATAGCGAATTAGGAAGAAGTATCTAATTAAATTCGCTTGGAGTGCTGCGCTGAATAAGTCAGAGCCATTTGGATAGCAGGAAGATAAGATAATTGATGCTTCCGAAACATAGAGCTGAAACCAGATGCTCAACCTTAATAGTAAGGATAAGATCTGAGTCGAGGAAGTGTGCATAAGATTCTAAGAGGAGAATATGATAAGGATTACTAACAAGAAGATATTTTTCCGATTCCGCACTTTGTGACATAGGCCCCACTTTGCAACACAAGTAGAAAGAAACATTTTAGATGAGGAAATAGACGAGAAAGACCCACGATGAAGACCATCGGACCAATACAAAGGCCCATTAAAAGGAGATATGGGAGACAGGGTGGACAGCACTTTCGGCACGCATGTCTGGCGTTGCGCGTCGGTGAATTGTTTCCGGCTCCCTAAACAAGTACCGAAAAAATAAACTCAATTTCTCATTAGGCTACAAAAGCGCCTGAGCATACTGGAAGTGCGTAAGTGAACAAAACGACTTTTATTGGTGTAGATATGTATGGCAGTTTTAGGCGTATTCACATGCTAAGAAACAATACCTGCAAATAGCCTTTTCGTAAAAACATGCCTTTTTTCATTCAGTCAGTTTCTCATTATCTGCATGATTCCTTACGAACAAAATACCAAAATATGGTGGAAAAGTTTTGTGGCATTAATTAAGACGATACTGGCACGCATAAGGACAAAAGAAAGGGCCTATGCTGGAGAACTACAGTCGACCAACCTCGAGATAGTATGACCGATGAATAAATAAAGAGAAAAAAATTGACTATTAATGAATTATCAGCCGGAACCGATGAATTAATTGGATGCTCAAAGGACGTAGCCAACATGAAAGGAAATGTACAACCGCATTATTCCTGAAAATGGACAGAAAGCGACTGGATTAAATAGAGATCGCGGGCCTCTCGCCTTTATGGAAGGCACTAACAACTACCAATCCCCGATATCTGCCTCTTATTCTCATGTTTGCGCTAATGCACTTATTTTTTTCCTCTCTTCAACCATTAATAATTAGTGAAGTAGACGAATACATAAGCAATTCTTAATTCATGCAAAAACTGCATGCAGAAATCGCATTAGCTGGACTATTTTCCGCGATGAAATACTTTCACGCGTCTAAATAATATGCCATCTTACCTTTACATTAACACTAGAACCGCGGACGGTAGATTTTGTCCGATTACAACTTTTTATAAGCTACCTCTCTTAATATTTTTTGTATAAATTTCTGAGTTTTCGTTTTCGGAGTAAAAACACGTTGAATAGCGCCTCATACCTTGGCTAATATGAAATTCGCCCATATTCTCAACATTCTAGCGAATTTGTAACGAAAAAGCTTACAGGCCTTATCCAACCACCTACTATGAAAAACTTACCAGAACGAGAAAGGAAAAATATTTTCTGTTATTTGCAGATATTTACACATAAATTCTTTGAAATGAGACGCTATGCGCAAGATTTTAAGCTATGAGTCCGGTCATATTTTTTAAATGAATCGTAACCAGAAATTATTAATTGTATTTGAGTGATGTTAAAAATAATTTTACCTTCAACTGAAAACTATCCTTAAGGGAATAAATCCTATTTGATGAAATGCGACGATTAATTGACCCTGGAGTTGTCAGAAAACCAATCGGACATTTTTGGCCCAACCGTGGTTTTAGGGGGTTCGCAAAACCCAGCGGTTCAAGTTTTAACCTGTAGTTTAGAACAATCGCCGTGAGTTAACTCTGCTCTTTTGTATAGATGAAATTTGCTTCAGAACATATTTGAAGGAAAAAGAATTTTTTAAATAAAACCATGCCACTGAATTACCTGCGACGTGAACTCAATTACCCAAGCATCGACCATTAAATGAGCTTTTGCGTTCATTAATTCCGGAGTAAGCAAGTTTCTATCCGTTGGTGTTTCTCGCCAAGGCTGCGGCAATGTGACACGTGATGTCGTCGTTATGCCCATCCATTGACGGAGCCACGTTCATCACTTCGGGCAAGCGTTCAATAGAGCTGAATTCATCCCTATGCATGAGCTGGCCTTTAGACTACAAGTGCTATGCGACGATGCAACAATGCGTGCGCAAATCTCACACTTAGAACCTTGGCTGCAGCCCTCCAAATCGACGGAACAATCTCCAAGTCAAGACCACCACCTGCGACCGCGGCTTCTGGCACCCGGGTGCCGACCCTGAAACCTTCCCCCATCATCGTCACCAACTCCAAAAATAATTAAAATCCTCCAGTAATGCTCCGTTCCCAACTCGAATCCCTAACTGGGGTCTAAAGTTCTCCGTTAACCGAAGGAATTGCACCTTGTCCCAGTGGAATTAACTCCTCCGAACGCCAGAATGAACGGCAGGCGCTCCGGAACAATTGAATTACTAAATCGTCTCCCGTTATAAGGGGACCGTCGACCACTTTCTTGTTTCACCAGCTTACTGTTCCTCGAAAAAAAATTCTGTCTCCACTCTCGGTCGTGGATACTGAGGAGCGAATCGGATGCAACTCGCACGAAAAGAGGAGAATATGATTTTTATGGAAACTTGAAGCGTTGACGTAGAGTGAAAATGCGATAAATATTCACTTACTCTGAGGCTTCAACAAAATCTGAAGCCAATTCATTCTTCCTGCAAGCAGCGGAAAAATACACTCTAAGTCAGTAAGTTGTAGAAGATAACATCTAGAAAATAAATATAGCAGCCTATTTATACCTACATAATACCCAACAAGCCACCTAAAAGGAGTAGGGCATGGGAATTTACACACGTACTTGAACACGTCATTGACATCAATGATGACGTACGACGTGCTTTCACACAATTATGATTAAAGTTCAATAGTGGACAAACACAGGGCAGTGAAGACTCGCGAGTGTGGATTTCCACAGGGGAGCGACTATGAATGGCGAACATAGAGCTGGCTGGCGAGGACTGAGTGACTTTACAATTTTTAGGGACTACCAAAAAACGGGAAATCTCTGGAGCACAAACAAAGAGCAAGCTCCTTTGGGGGTTAATTCTTTTGAATGATAAGTGAAAGATTAGAGCTAACACTGAAAACATGAGTACCATAGAAATGTTTCAGTGTTTATCTTATACTTTCTCGACTTTTTCTGTTTAATAAATCATTCTTTCTTTGAAAAGAGACAGGTTTTTGTGAAATATTCATAATCATATCAAAATAATATCTTAGTAAGTAAAATAGCACCAATAGTGCTCCCCAAAAATACCAGAAAAACTAACCAAATGGAACCAAAAACGCTTTCCAATGAAAATAATTGTACGGAGTTGCTATGATTATGAATGTTGTATCACTGTTAAACACATATTCTGTGTGACTGCTGTCATTACATCAAAGGCCTGAAAGAGCAAGTATATTATCTCAAAATTTAGGCAATGTGGTAATACAGATCTTAACAAGAGATCCAAAGGTGTTAGTAAAAGGTACTGTTTGCCCTAACAGAGCAGAGAATGTGTGATTGGTCGAACCACATCCATTCGTATATTCCACCGGTCAATTTCAAGTAAATTATAATTTTTAATATTTCATGCAGTCCACCAGTCAAATTATGTAATTTATAATTGGTAAATCCCGAAAAAATAATTATTTTTGGTTTTGAAAAAGTTTTGTTTAAAGCTGGATGTCTAAAAAAATTATAGGCCTTTCCATCTCCTCCATCTTCCCCGAGCGCAAATATCGATGACCTCCACCATTTAAGGAACGGTTTTTCATTATTCTCTCGAATAGGATTGAATGAATGATTATTAGAATAAATATTTTATGCATTACAAAAATAAATAATAGCAGTTGAAAATGTTTCAGGTATATTCCTGTTGCGCAACATGTCTTATAATGGTCTAATATCAAAGTTATGGATTCAATTTGAATGGAACGTTTACAGGCAATTATCCTCCACTGTACTGTATGAGAACATCTCATATAATGAGCTGATAACGACTTAATAATTAATAATGTATATACATCTCTCTTAGAACAGCTGAGCGGAATTTCACCGCAATAATAAAGCTCCTACTATATCGCTCTCATTTCACTCTCCCTCTCGGTCTCGAATGACTACTTCATGGTCTGTCATTAATTTTAATTTATATTATAAACAAACGGGTCGTAATAATTATATTTTACCTGAATGATCGAAGAACGAGCATCACAACTTGGAAGTAACAACACAGTTTAGTAATAGAGAGTCGCGACACCCAATGTTAACCTTCCTAAGCTAAGCTGCAGCTGACGCTGGTAGCGCCTCTATCCGCCAACATGAAAAACTAACCCACCCATGGGGACATGCAAAGAAAATGCATTGGATTCAATTAGGCAACTATTCTAGATTATTCATTTAGGCTGAGCGAAAAGTACATTGGTTCAAAACAGCAATATTAGAGTACCTACATTTGAGTTATTCTGCTATAAATGATTTTATTTCTCCAAGACATCATTATATTCCTTCAAACGTAATAATTTAGGATACAATTTTACATAGCACTGCAGTGTCCACCTCCAGAAACTCTCAGGTCTTGCGAAATGGAGGTAAATTGATACCCCTTAAGATTCTTGGAAAGACTGTTCAGCAGTGGTTTTTAGTAACTATTTGCAAAAAAAGCCTTTACTTGCTCTCCACCGTACGTCGTCACTGGGCTCCAAGTCGCAAGTTACAGCATTTTTTGCCGCGATTGTAGATTGTAGAATACATAAAGCTCAAAATGAAAAACTCATTGTAATCTAGATTAAAACTCTGGATTAACTATTTAAGAACCACCAATGATCGACTTTAATAATACGAAGCAGGACGTTGTTTAAACGATTATAACTATAAATATTGAAGAAAATGCTTATCAGCAACTTTTCTTTCATCACTAGGCTAGCTTTATAACTTATCCTCATAAATGTGTGTTTTTATTTCATCTACTGACGAAGAAAATGCTCCTTTACGTTTGGGAACTCACGAAATTATGCACGAGGGTCTTCCCAAATTCAAATGTTGCTGTTAACGCCCATTAATGGCCAAAAGTTGGAAACTCAGCAGTGAGAAGTAGGTCACAGTCTGTTAATAAGCGCCGATATGCAAATGGTCGCAATACAAGGAGCTGTCTAGGGCGTCACTCACAAACTAAACTATAAGTAGCCCCGAAAGCAACGCGTATAGTTTGGGGATATTGTAACAGGGTCGATAAAAAAAATCTTGACGGGAATCTATCGCATTCAACCCGCATTTTGAAAACAAATAGGAACAGAGGTTAGGAATAACATTATGTATGAATGAAAAGCAATGCTTAAACAAAAAATAGGAGTACTTGGATATAACTATATCAAGCTGAATCTGGTGGAAGTTGTTGATATTCATGGTTCATAAAATAATTTGTACTCCTCAACCTGAATCCAATCCTGTATGCTGGATTATTTATATGGAACGATGCGTTTTGATATTTATTGGTAAAATCGCTTGGAATACATCAAAATGTTTATTCATCACGATTATTGAAAGACTTGTTAGCCTTGTCAGTAAGAGTCAAATTGAAAATGAGAGAATATTTATTCTCCATTTGTAAGATAATTAGGATCAAAACCGAGAAATGGTAACAACTAAGTGATAAAACCTAACCATAATGCCTCCATAATCCCTATCACCTTCATGTATATCAACCTGTAATACAGTTCTAAGAGTCCAATTCACAAATTTAGTCAGAAGAAATGTAGTAAGAAATGTAGTAAGTAAATCGAGTAGGATCTGCAGCACAATGTTCCCTTTTATTCCTCGAGGAGCTGAAGATGCATCACGAACAACCATTTAATTTTGTGGCAAGTTAAATTCTCCAAAATTTGTCTCGATATATACCAGCAGAAAACTAGCAGATATAAAAATATTTCGAGAACTTGAGGAGATCATTGAACCTCTGCCCGTCAATTGACCAAATTATTAAAGGATGCACTTCAATAATGGGTATGTAAGGATTAGTTCCTTTATACGCCAGTGCTAGGTACCTTATGAAGAAAAATAATCGTTGAATAGATGAATATGCGAGTGGTTTGATTGGTTTATAAGCCTATGAATCGCCAGTCACCTCACACTGCAGTTAGGGAACCGGCAAAGAAATAACAGGTAGTGAGACTGGAGGATTAGCTTTTGAGAATTATTTAAGTATCACAAGTTAGCCAGATAATCAAAATTAACATGGACAGCAAAAGATTAAAAAGAAATTTATGAAAATATAGTAACGTCATTTCAAGAAACATGAAGCAAAACTCCAGTGTTAAGCATATGCGTGAAAAATCAATATTAAGGAAAAGTCAAAGATTGCACTGATAAGGTCAACATTAAGGGTCAACAAATAATTTTGTTTGAATTTTCTCCGTGGGAAACTAGCATTGAATGTAGAACTGCAATGCTGAGTTAAAGAATTTAATACTGTAAGGAAAGAGTTTGTGATTTTCTAAATTATAGAACAACAAAGATATCTTGCAATAGCGTTGCAGTTCATTTAAACCGTACTCTCAGTTCTACGGACTGCGATAATTTTCATTTTTATAATTGCTCAACTTTGTGAGAATAACCACGCGCCGCATTTACAGGAGAGACTTTAATGTTTAAATGCATAGTAACTTAAGAAAGCTAGGCATTTAAATATCTAGCACTAGAATGAACCCATTAAAATAAATTTGGGGGAGAGAAACAATCCAGAAGGACTAATCACAAACGCATCAATGACAATGAGCCACAGAATATTCATTCCCTAAAAGGGTAACGTTCTACACTACTGGATGCCTGCTAAATAGTCGATCTGCAATATCACTTCAATAACCTGAAGGCTTGAATTGGCTCGCGAGATGTAAAGGTGGAAAAAGGAAACACGTGAATGCAGTCACTTCTCCCGTGCATTATTTTTGCTGGTCTATTTTTTTGTAGTGAGTTGAAGTGGAGGCGAACGGCAAATTTTAACCGGAAAAGAATTCTTTTTCCACCGAAATTACTCGTGAAGTTATATGTGAATGCGAGAAAGGAAAGGGAGCAACACATTCAATCCTTTGGCCGAATCCTTCACAAAAATTAGCCCTAGTAATCAATACATGGGAGTAAAATGGGAGGTTCTTGACCCTTTACCAGAATTCCCCTCACATTTCCTTTGATATCCAATCACTCTGGTGAGATACACCCATCAATGTTTTTTTTCCAAACCCATTACCTAATTAGGTATATAAATTCTATAGACATACAGGGGTGCTGCTGCAAGCCACTTGCTAGCATTATATAACGTTCTAATTGGTTCCTCTGGAGCCGAATTATTTTCTACAAATACTGGCAAAATGACGAATTTAGTTGATCAGCACCACGAAGTGCCCTTCGATCCATAATTTTTTGCACTGTACTTTTTCGCTAAAAAAAGCCTCCTCTTACACAAAAAAATGTTCCAGAGAAGCGACTGTTTCTTTGAGATACATAGTTGCACTCAAATTTTCGGCAAATTGTATTAAGCGTCGCACCCCTCTTTCATAAACAAAATGTTTAGTTTAATAACTAGTTTTGATGCAAAAGCGTCACTAGTCACTCCCAAAACGCCCTTCTCACCACCTCCCCTCCCACCCCTTACCTCACTATATGTACTATGATGTGTAACCGAAAAAATTGCACCTGAGGATGACGCCTTTGCGTCGAACCTAGTCGTACTATTGAAAATAAATCGTGGATAAATACAAAGTATTCTTTACTCACTGAACTCACCAAGTTTATAAAAAACGTTTTAATTTTACGAAAGTGCCATGATGACATGTGAGTATGGATGTAAATACAACGTTATGAATTGGCTGAGGATGCTCCACAGATACCATAAAAGTCTTCGACACGATACATATGCTCTTTTTTAGGCCAACGCTAAAATAGATGACGTAGCTACAGACTAACTAAATTAGACACAATTCGAGCAGACCTACAGACTGCAGCCGAATGTTTTGGATCATAATAAATCTACAATATTAATGCAATCACTTCCAAGCATAAACGAAGTAGAAAATAATATAAATTGGCCTTAGAGCGAAAATTATTACTTAAAAATGATATTCCTCATAATTTTAGTTCTTTAATCAAAGAGGGAGTGACCTATGGCAATGCAAACTAGTCCATGGGAAGGCCATGGCCATGGAAATTAAATAAAACGAGACAAAATTCTCTCTTCTCTATATAATTAAGAGCAATGTGTCAAAACTAGTCGGAAACAAGTGAAAGGAGAATGACAAGATGAACTTTGACCATTCCGCTAATTAATCATAACGGTTTTTATTAATGAGAGATAGATATTTAAAATTTAGCCCTGGTAGCTTTTATACTAATTAAAATTATTAGAGTCTGTCCAAAGTAATTGAGTAGTTGAAATATGCTAATTTGGCTTGGAAATAACAAAAAATAACCAATTTTTGAACGACCGTAAAATTTAAACAAAGGCCACCATCATGGATTCTTCATCCACGGAATTCCCTTTCCAATAAGGTAGTGGACGTGTTTACAAATTGTCTGTACAAATTGTTCAACGCACTCTGGGGATATATTTTCTTCAGTCAATATACACATTTTACCTCAAGAAGAAAATTTATTTGTGAGAGCTGCCGCCTAAACTATAAATTTCGACGCCTCAGTTAACAAATATATGCATACAAGTGATATTACAAAGAAATTACTTTTTCGCAATTTAATCGAAGCTTTAAGCTTTGGGTTATTCTAGTGCATGGAATTTATATCGCATGCCTACAATATTTGAATGGATTCCCTTTATTTCATGACAAGTACCTACTCCCAAAAAAGTAGAGGAGTTAAAAATACTTAAATATAACTAATATTACATAAATGCATTTACAAAATTTAAGGAGAATTACGCTTGCACAGGAAGCACACTCACGAAGCAAGACATAGCGCCTTGAATTAAGATTCCTTTTCTGGTGCGACTGGCTGACACATCAAACGAGCAATTGAGAGATCCGGGTTCAGATCGCGTTGAAGTTAAAGAACTGTCAGGGTAAACTTCATCTACTTTGGTGTGTATCTTTGCACCCGTTCGCGTTACTGCGTATTATATCAGTCGCGCAACTGTAATTCTCATAAATTTAAGAGAACAAGCACCATTACAGCCATAAGGTTATTGACTGGAGTATGTACTTGATAATCTTACCTCAATGCTGTAACGTCACACTTCCACCGGCGACCGTCGTAGTAAAAATATATATCCTCAAAGTTTAATGAACAAAAGCCAACAATTTTTCAACTAATTTATTTTCTTAATCAGTAAATTTGACGACATTAAATGTTTATGTCAGAATAAAATCACTATTGACCAATTTATCAACCAAGCTTAAGCAAAGTAGGAGCAAGCAAGTTACGTTGAAAATGGCATAGTGTTGTCGAAACGTATGTCCATTTGTGGTAATAAAAATTGTGAGGAAATATAACAAAGTTCTTTAATTTTGAGATCATGATATCTGTCATCAATTTCCACAAGGTATTTCCTGATTCGTTAAATATTTTAAGCAGATATAATAATGTGAAAACCTTGTCGAAGATTGTAAACCCCTTGTAAAAGCTTTTCACGTTAAGGATTTATGATAATTTTATGCACAATTTAGCGGTAAATTATCCTGTATCGATCCTAAAAAAATAGTTTTGCGTAGCAGTTATACTTAAAGGATAATTATCAAGTAAAAAAATCAAACAAGTTGTCAATGTTTCTTAAATACAGCTCAAGCAATTTTTCAACTTTCCATCCGGGAAAATTAAGAAATCTCGTTGAGATCATAGCTGAATTGCTTTGAAAAACAGCGTGAAGTAGATTAAAGTCAATCCATTTCCTAGTGAGCGTCATCAGATTCCTCTTATTATCACAATAACAATAATAAACTAAAATTAGAGAAAATTTTCAAGCCGGTACACAGTCTAAAATGATGCCGATCCAAAGTATAAGACAAAAAAATGAACAAGAACATGATCCAATCGAATAAAAACTTCACAGTCAATTACGCCATACAAAATTTATTTATGATAATTTTTATGCAACCTAACTATAAATCTAAGTTACCTCAAACCGTGAGATGATGAATATGCGCTTTTGAACCTTACCATTACGGAGAAAATTTTCATTTCTCATGACAGCCACTGAGCACAAAAAGACTGAAAACTCTCATTATAGTGAGCTACAACAATGAATAAAATTATACTCGCAAATATTTCTCCAGGATGGAATGAGAATTTACTTAAACGCATAATAATTCAATTCATAATTTAATGAGTATGGCATTGCAACATAAAAATTAAATGACTAGGCGCAAATGGCTAGCGATTTAGCGATTTGTAGGTTTCGGGATCTCACATTTGTTCCTCTAGTCAACTCGTGCGTCTTTTTGGCCACAGCGTTTTCATTAGCAGCCTTCATGCTTCTGTCAAAAAAATTGATTTAGTAAAATAAAATTTATGCGTACGCTAATCATGTTCTTGCTGAAACACAAAAGTAGTAGAATCAAGATACTATTTTCCGAGAATTGAATGAATTTGGTCTCATTTTAAGGAAGACTGTACCTCTCATTTTGAAGATACCAAAATTTCTGCCTTTCACCGCAGTATATTTCGAGATATTTCCAAGGACATGGTACGTGCATGTACTCCAAGGATGCTTCATTTAAAAAATTAGGTACTTACAATGCTTAAATTTTGACAGAAAAATTACAGTGTGTAGTCTGTATATTTACTTGACAATTTAAAGAAAATTAATTAATTAGTCATCGCAGTAATTTTTACAGAATCTGAATAAAAATCCTGTTGTACAGGCATTTTCATCTTTTGGCTAGAAACAATGAGTCAAGCTAAAGACTTGTAGAGATAAATTTATTAAATTGCTGAGAAATTTAGTTTTATAAGGCTATATTTTTGTGTTATGTTTATTACAATATTTTTTCATACCTCTTATACCTGCTGAAATAATATATAAAATTGTGCTATCGTATCTGTTATGGCTAGGGAAAATCTCGATCCAGCCACCTAAGACTGATTTAACGTGCAATTATTCAGCATGCCAAATGTACTATTTTAACTTGGATTCGCTGAACTACAGCTAAGCAAAGGCTTGAGTAGTAGCGAAGATTCATCAGTAGTGCTCAGGTGAGAGTACATTACACATGATTGGCAGAGACGGACGATATACAGTGTGAAAAATCGATGTCAATTCCCCTTCACTGTTATCAAGGGACTACGCAGGTGAGTCGAGTTTATTCAGGGGGAATGCGCCGAGGGTAATTCATCCGGAAGCTAATCAAGAAAGTTCTCTCAAAATAAGATCTCCTCCGGGGTGAATCGGAAGGGTTGCCTTTTTCAGTATCCCCCGCAGATTAGTCCCCGCTCTCTGTCCCTCCCTCTCGCCCTCACCTCTAGGCGACGGGAGAGCTTTCTGGGAAGAGGAAATTCACAATTTCCTTTTCGTTGTGCAGCCGAGACCAAGCGGCAGATATCTCGCGAGAAGTTAAAATTGAAAATTCAGTGAGGGCAGAATGATTTGGTACCCGGAAAAATCACAAAAATTTAACCCATAAAACGAGCAGAGTTCATAAGTTTTCCAAACAATGGGTGATCGTCTTACGTAGGGTAAATCATCCAAAGAGTCAGTGAAGTAGTAATAATGAGTAATTAAAGTTGAAAACTTAAGATGGGCTCCTTTTCCATCAAAATATTACGGATACTTCCTCATGGGCTGATGGTCAAAAGGCTCAATCGGTCACACGACTATGTTTAATGAATGCTCTTAGCAATTGGTGCAAAAGTCTCAAATTATTTAGCACAAATCCATGTTGATTGAAAATACTTCCCCACTGGTTCACCTACAGCTACTTAAAATACCCATCTACAAAATTAAGCACGAGGTTTTAGACTCCTCTTTTACGGATTGTTGAAGAATGTAGGAGATAGGGAGCCCCGTTATAGTCTTGGATAATTTATCGGCGGACTATTTAAATTAAATGATAAAAATAAAAACATTAGCTTCCAAGAAATTCATGAGACTATTCAAATATTCGAAGCTAGAGTTTTCTTCGTGATACAAAGAGTGCGAAAAACTATTTCTACTTTCAACTAGGGCCAGGGTACAAGGCAGTGATTTTTTCAATTGAATTTCAATTGACCTGAATTCATGTGTAAATTACATGGTGATTATTTTCGTCAAGTGGTAAATTATTTACTAGCGTCAAATCACCGAGTAGAGCGCATGAAGCATCGATTACAAGTTAAAAAATGAAATCTTCCTCTCTGAATAGGGAAATCACCCCAATGAGCAAAACAGTGTATTACGGACATAGGCAATGAGCGAATCATTGTATAATCAGCCAAGAGAGTTCAGTATCCGTACACGTCAACAAGCGTCCACCACACACCTTGCTTTCAGTCCTTCGAACTTTCCTTAAATTCGCTTTGCTTTGAGTCCTTCGAACAAATCACACGAAACGAGATTTATTTACATCTATTATGACGCTTGTTATTGAATACAGCGCTAGAAAGCACGGCACATTCAAAAGGGTTTTTAAATTATGCGTGTGATTTTAGATAACCAGACCATTATAACCTTATGACAAGGGATAATTTCTCGCTGTTGCGGATTTAATGGTACGGCAATTCATAATTCCTCGTATTGTGAACTCTAATATCGTTACTTCTCGGTCTCATCATGCGAAACGTTTCACGATTCAAGAGGTTCTGAATCATGGTTTCGAGTTACCTTCTTCTCAATTGAAGCAAATACAACGAAGAGGACTGCGCGTTTTTAATCACCAGATAAAACTTAATCCATGTATTTTAGGCACTTAATTTCTATAGTCAGGTATGAATTGGTAGGTAAGCGCGTAATTTGAACGTGGTAGATGAACGTGGTATTTGAACGTGAATTTGATGAACGTGGTAGGTAAGCGTGTAATTTGATATGGATTTCAATCGAAATAAAGGAAGGCTAATGATATAAAAAGGATTTTATAGGTGGCCAATGGCCACCAATAAAAGTGTATAAATATATAGTGGTAGTGTAAAAATATATAGTGGTTTCATTAAAGGGAAAGCATAAAGCATCACTTCAAAATGAGAGATAGTGAGTATGTGCCGTCCAAAAACCAAATAACCTACAAAATGAAACCCTTATGCGATGACGATCTTGTTCACTTGAAAGAGAATACCATTCCTTCCACCACTCACAGAATTCACTACATGTAGTCCTTTCCCTTACCTAAGAAGACCGGTACATGGATCAGTCATTGCCCTGGAATCAATAACAAACAAACACATCCATTACGGGTCACAATCCCAGCATCGATCGTTCGTCATTATGCCTCGGCATGCATTAAGAAATCCCTCGCGATTCGTAGACCCTCTTGACCGTGTGCCTGTACGGAGACCCGCCGCATGGCAACAACTCCATCAAATGGCATTCCTGTTTAAATAATGGGTCATTGGACCCGTTTGCAATTCCTCTGGATTTATCGCTCCGAGTCACGGACGCCCAGTGCGTCTTTCCTACGCCGATCGCAACTTTGAGATGGAGTCGAACAAACAAGAGGGATATGAGGAAAACTTTTTTTTTAATCGATCATCAGGCAACCTTATTTATCAATAAAAAAACTTCTTTTTCAATGCAAGACATTACAACTAAGTACTACATCCATACCGTATTGGATGGAACGTGAAAATATAATAAAAATTTTCCCCAGAAATATCAGCGAGGGCGCAATCGTTCTTCTGCACTTGGGCTTTGAAAATGGAAATAATAAAACTATTAGCTATAGACTAAAGAGCTGATCCTGCATCCATAGTGGAAAAATAACCAACCAGCGATAGACTATCGAGCTAATGCGGCAGCTGCAAAGGCGGACCAACGCCTAATTGCAGAAAACCTTCACACTCCCACTGGACTTTCTTAAGAAACTTCGCCATAGATTTGCACTCCCTCTATAATGATATAAGTATGCTACTTTTTTAACCCTGTGAAACATAAAAGCAGAGTAAATTAGTGTCCATCACGCCCTTCTTATTTTTATTTAAAATAATACCTTTTGAGATTCAGCACCTGAAATTTTGCCAATAATGACGAAAACCGATAGATTACATCCAGAAAATGAGAGCCATAGAACCTGGCATGACGAAAAAGAAAAATCTCTAAGTAAATTGTGCACTTAAAACTTTTATTTCTTACCTACGTTTTGATTGCCTTGCAATTATATTTAAATTTTTTCGACCTTTGAAACTGTGAACTCTCATATCGTTACTTCTCAGTCTCATCACGCGAAACGTTTCACGATTCAAGAGGTGGTCAATCATGGTTTCGAGTTTCCTACTTCTTAATTGAAGTAAATACAACGAAGCACGTTTGGACTGCCTACCAAAGTCATTGAATAGAATAAAATATTCATCATTTAGGTATTATACCACATTATTTACAGATATTTTAGCTACCTTTCTCCACATCTCCCGCACCAATGACGCATTGTGTGGAATGTACTAAGAGATTCTTCTTTTTCGTCATGTCTGCGTTCACATTCCACAAAGTTACGCCTTCAACCATTAAGTTTAAGCAAATATTAAGATATAAATGTTCTTAAAAAGGGGAAAATTCTTGTCACTAGACTCCTCACCAGAAGAAATAAGTAGAAGAGTATCATGCATATATCACACAGTTTTCTATAAGGTGTTATGACGATTAGAATCAATTCATATCGCACACTCAACTCTGGTAAATCAAACATTAAACTTTCACTTCTTATATGACGCACAAGCATTTATTTTAATGAAAGGATTCACGTACATCAACATCATTCAAACTAAAGGAGGATGGCTGTATTATTTAGATGCCTTGATTTGTACACGAATAAATGGATATGGCTGAGCTGCTTAGTTTTTACTTAAACTCCAATGAAGATAATGTACCGGAAACGAATCCCGTTATCTCATTGAGCAAATAAAACTCACCTTAGCTTGATCCAACGTTAAATGTGCATAATCAATGCACCAAACACCAAATTTTTTGTTTCTATATCATTTTCCGCACTTTTCGCAACTTAGAGCCCCGAGAGCTTCGGTACAGAAGCCCCGGCGAATTTGAGCATTAAAATGTCGTACAAATCATCAATAAGCTCTTCCATTATGCCAAATTTGGCGGGAAAATCAAAGAATGAAACCTATATTAAGGCAAGTGGCCAAGAATATAGTCTTTATTACCTATTCATGAGAAAAATATGGACAAAATAGTGTATAGGTATAACGCTAGTGGCGGAGTGCAGAACAGGCTTCGGATTTTCAAATTAATTAACTAGTAATAGTTATACAAGTCGGGTCTGGGCTTCTATGTATAAAGTCGCCTCTTTAAGTACCATCAATTCTTTTGATAACAAACAATTCCATTGAGCGGGAATAAGCTGTATACAAAGCTATCCGTGTAAAGAGCTCCGTTTATTACGCCTCTTATTTAGACTAAAAACGACTATATTACAATTTTCATGAACGATCCTTATTGAAATCCATTTAATAGAAAAAATACTCATCATTTAGGTATTATGCCGCATTTTTTTACAGATAGTTTTGTTACCTTGCTCCACACCTCCCACACCGATGACGCATTGCTCAATGCAGTTAATTGCGCCAGATTTTCTCGGTTGGGGCCTCAGTGTCTGGCTACGGCTGTGACGTGGTCATCGTGAAAGGCAAATTATGTGCGCTCACGACAAAGATACCTCACATTTGCAACAACTACATCTACATAATGCCCCGCGCTCTGCCACATGGGCGTGTGGCAGGGAGTGTTAGATTACCAGCCGTGTAAAGGTGTAAGTTTTTGGAGATGAAATGGTAACATGAATTATAGGAGTGTATTTAGTGAGCTTAATTTTAATTGTGATCGCTTATTGTTCGCGGAAAGAACGAGTTCTTGTACCTATCTGTTCGACAGTGTATCTCTCTTATTTTATCGCGTCAGTCAGACCTAGAGATGTAGTGAGGAGTCATGATAATATTATCTGTGTCGCTCTGAAAAATATCAGTTCTGAATTTCTCAGGCAACCTCAGCCTAGCGTGCAGTCTCCGAGTCTCTAGGGGCTCCCTATTTCATTCCTCAAAAAAGTTTTGACACAATATATGTACGCTCGTAGCAGTTTTTAACGAAGCGCGCTGCTTTCCTTTTAATTACAAGGCGACTAGAGTCATTTCCGAGTTCTCCATTCCACTTTCAACTTTAGACCGAGATTTTCTCTTCTCCTGTTGAGACTTGGTTTTGCTCGAAAGATTCGCGCATTCCAAAGGAAAGCATTTTTGACTGCTTCAAATACTATCGATTCGGGGAAAGATGGATGGATTCGAATGGCGAAGTCTGATTTCGACATGGTGCTTAATGCATGAATCATTGGAAAGGAGATCGCGAAAAAACCTCGAAGACGCAGTATTCTCGGGAGTATATGTCTCGACGAGATTCAGTGGCGTTTGAATATTACCGCAGAAAAACAGGAAAACCCACGCCAGGAAGAATTTTGCCTCAGATTCCAAAACTTTTCTGATCCCAAATGGCTTATTAGGATAGAACTCGCAATTTTTTTCATCCTTCTGTCGCGTAAAATTATTGATGAGATTATATGAAACATGATTAATAATTTATTTACTAGAAGCTATATAAATTTGCATAGCTTCGTCAAATAGATTCACAACATAAAAAATAGAAGTGGTGATTAGGAAAATACATTGCAAAAATAATACAACAGAAGTAATAACACCAGGGAGAGTTTAAATTTTTTAAGTACGGTAGATATATCAATTGTTTTGATTACATGGTATACCTATACTAATCTAGGGAATATAAAGCGTGTTTTATGAGATGCTTTACAAACACTATATTGTATTGGTGATTTTTACTGTTTTGAGATAGAAATGTCGTTGACAAAGATCCCTTAGCGGAAGCCTCATTTAAATCTCGACCACACTTTGGTTTACGAGTAGAAGAAAAAATTTTCAGACAACTTAAAATCAGTTAATTCGGCAAAAATTCCAAAAATAGTTTTTCGTGATCTACCACTAACACTGAAAATTACGGATTTTTTTACTAAGGGTGGCACGAGAACGCCTACTTAGTTTTACTGACTGACTCAAGGCACATCTAGACGTCTGCCATCACTAACTTAATGCATCCGATTCTCTGTTACATGTTTTAATGACGCTCCACCTCAAATAAATCGATTCCATACGAGGAAAAGGTGATAATAAAGATAAGTATTCCATGTCTTAAAACACTCACTAGTGGAGTATGTTTGTGGCAATTAAAAGAAGAACTTCCTTTGATGTTTATATTACAATAATATTGAAGGCAATATAATCCTAAATAATATTTCCATGTTTATTTCAGACTACCATTTATTGTAATATCCCGATTTCCCTTAATATGAAAATAAAGAGGCTTTTATTCATTGGTGTTATAATTTAACCAAGTTGCAGAGCATTTAAACGCTTTTAATAACCATATAGGACAATCAAATAAAGCGCACAATACTTTCAAATGCAAGGGTACCTTGTAACTACATTTAAATAGTTTTATATATTTTGAAAAATAAAAACATTCGAGCTTCACGTTTTTAAGGAGGCTTTAAATAGAGCGCTTGATAAGGAAGTTACTTTTTCTAACAAATTTCTGTTAAGAAATGCACCAAGAAATATTGTTATGCGATTAAGTAGGCCAGATTCTAGATATGAGAGTCGTGAAAATTTTTCCTAAGCACCATTAACAAACGCAGCACTAATGCATCAACATAATCTAATGTATTAACACACTCACAAATCTCTCTTAACTGCTTCCTTTTACCCGATTCCTCACCTTTTGATGGCCTCGGAGGCGGTTTATTGAAGTCCTTGTCTGCCAGCGCAGGGGTGGCGACTTTAAAGCCATAGAGGGCCCTGACATGGTACTAATTTCGCCCCAAAAAGTCTCATTGATACTGCTCTTTCGCTGTCATTGGGTTTAACAAGTTTTTCACGCCCCCTCCCTCTTTCGTGTAGGCGTTTGCTTGCATAGGTTATTATTAGATGCAAGTGAAATGTAATGAATAGTTCTTGCAAATACCAATCATGAAATACATTAAACTGTTCCTTTAATCCAATTACAAACTTCTTTGTACAATCATTTACACAGCGTTACAAGTTGAATTCAGCTATGAAAAATATTAGCATATTCGTGAACCTATTTTAGTTATATTTTTTGTTCTTGTTTATTTGTAAATTAACCAACGATGAGGATCATATCATAAACATCTGGTATTAATTAAATTGTGGTTTTATGCCATCATCATTAGTCGGATGCTTTAGCGGGTCCTTGGTGCCTCCATCTCTCTCTGCCTTCTGCTCTCCTCTTCAACTCTCTGTAACTCCCTCCATCCTTCAGGTCATCAATCATCTTTCTTTTCTTCCTTCCTATGAGGAGGTTTTATGTAATAATATAGAAAAGGGATGCAATTGAACTTGGGAATCTACAGTCATAATCTCACCACAAAAATAAATACGTCTATCTAATATACTAACCAGTCCTCATCCTTAGATCAGTGACTGGTAACCTAACATCCGCGGACACAAACCTTTGAATATCTAGCAAAATTACATTACTATACAGGCACAGGAAACACCGCAATCTATATATCCCTCCAATCCCACAAAAAGACTTTTTTGCCCCACCCACAAAATGAGACATTATGACTAAACGCTTGTCCGTATCGCATTAATCACGTCGCGGCCCCAACCTAAGTGGGATTCGCGACCCAATTCTAAAGCAATGAATTTACACAAATAGCTGCAAAAATTATTTTCATTCCTGAATGACATTCTCCGTTTGATTTTTATCGCATAACCCAAAGGGCAAGCTTTTATTTGGAAAAAAAAGGGGAAGACAAATTAACCATTGGGAGCAAACGTCAAAAAGTACCAACCCTGGCGGCTGTACCCTGCAGTAGCGAGCAGACACCCTGTGAGGAATGGATTTCCCACGAGTAACTAGCACGCTGGGAGATGGCTGTTTCCTTTTACACACTCCACCCCCTCCCCCCACTCCATAAACCACTCTCCCCCTCTCCTCCCCTCCCCATGTGCTCCTTAACCCTCACTTCCTCTCTTTTTTCGCCCGTAAGCATGAGTAATGGGCGCGGAGCGGGAGAAGGGGCAGCGGGTGACAAGGAAATCCCACTCCGGCCAGCGTTTCCAAATGGAAAAATACAACCGATGCGGAGGCAAGGGATGGGATGCGGTGCGCCATCACTCGTGAAGCACTCCCCCATACTCCTTCCACTCCCATTCCGTTCCCATTGCCAACATTACCCTTCCTCGTTAACAGGTTTTCATTCGCCTATTCCAGAAAAAGTATTCGTCTGTGCGCGCGAAAATGTTAAGAATAGGCCCAGTAAAGGTTCGAATGAGAACTTTGGTGAAATCTCAACTCCCCACCAAAAAGCAAATTTTAGGCACCCAACGTGGCAAGGAAAATCTACTTACTGCCGTGCAATCCGCCTCAGAGGAGTGTGGCAGATATTGTTAGAACACCAGCTTTAAAGGTGACGAAATAGAGGAAATAAAGTGGGAGAGGTCAGAAGGGAATACAATCTTAACCCATTCTGGTAAAGAGCCAGCAAATTGTCGGTTACGGTAAAAACGTTTTTATTCTATAATATGTTTACAACTAACGTGTAACTAATGAGATGTAAACAATGTAACAATTTTTAAGCCGTTAAAAATTATATAATTTACCCACTGAAGAAATTTAATTCTGAAAGGTGCTCTACAGCCAGAGATAAAAAATGAAAATGAAACGAGAATCTTGAGAAAATTAAAAATGAACTCAGGGCCAGAAATTCCGAGGAAAATTAAGAGGCGAATGGGCCAAGCTGCCTTTGTTAAAATCACCAACTATTCATGGAAAGAATAATTTTTTTGCTTATCAGTTCCACAGCGTACCAGTTTTATTTTGTCATGCCTAACAGATCTAGCGACATAGAGATACGTAGGTCAAAATAGCATCCTCCGCTTCGAACTCAAACGCAACTGATCCGGTATTTTAAACTAATCTAAGCATAATGTTTAGCTGCCAAGTCTCCAACGGTTCTCAACCTAGTCCTTCCATTAGCTATGAGGCACTATATGTTCTCTCTAAGCAGTTTGAACGAAGCGTACGTCTTTCCTTAATATGCACAAATGGCAAATGAAAAATTTCATCATCAAAGTAAACGCTTCTCTAGAATTCAGATCGCATTAAAACGGTCCTCAAGCTCTTGTCTCCTATGGTCACTTTTTGCTGTCGTAGGACTATTTCCAGGAGTAACTTTCTACCTTTCCTTATCATACCATTTCCTTCTACACTTGTTTTCTTTTTGTGTCCGTCGAACATTTTTTCCTCTCTTTACCATAACTAATTTTACCTGACTTAACGATGTCTATAGCTCTTCCTCTCTAAAGGTTACGTTCCATCTACAAACGATAACATGTTCCATTCCTTGATTTTCGCAAACTTGTTCTCAAACATTAGTTCAGAGTTTCGAGTATCACCTCTCTCCTCTTAATGGAAGCCTGTTTAGCCAAAGTGATAATATTCCTGAAGAGGCCCTTAGTTGTGTTCATAATTCTCTTCGAGTGTCTATAAAGATTGTTGTACTATAACAAATATCCCAGTCAGTTTACATTTAGTGCGTGCTTCGACAATATCTCTGTCAACTACAACTTTGCTTACGACTATTTCGGATTTGGACAAGCGATAGAGTACGCAGTTAATTTAGTTCTTTAATAGGTCATAAAATGTTATTTTTCGTTGAATTATTACTTCAGTGAATAAAAATTGACAGTAAGCCACGTGAACTGTTGCGATAAAAATTTGAACAGCGATAACTTATGAATCGCCACTGATATTTTAATTTGTAGTCAGACATTTATAAAAAATATTAAATGCACTTTACTTCTGTGTACATAACATACAACATTTACATCGCTAAGGCAAATATGTGTTGAGCAAAATCAGTGGATCGCTGCCTGTGATATTGAGAAAAAAAAGAGAAAATGAACGTGTTCTTGCCTTCTCTTCTACCGCACTTCCGGCGATTCCGAGTCCTCCTTCCCGGAGTCCCAACCCAATTCCAAAGTTCCATTTGGAAAACAGGAGCGCGCCTCCCGGTGGAATCAAGACCCTTGCCAGCAAGAGAAGGCACAATTCACGGTCTTGGCATAATTGTAATCTCCGGTTTCTTATTTTCCTCCGTCGGAGAGGAACTGACAACTGACCACGATGAGTAGTTTCCTGGATGGTAACTTTGGAATGGCTGAAAAGTCTTTGACTTATCACCACAACGAGAATTCTCACGAGTACACTTAGGTTTCGGAATGGACCCTGAAAACTGATGCTCTATTCAAGAAATAATAACTCCGACAAGTACTCAGTACTTTCTCGAGAAAATAAAATCCTCGACTTATGTGTTGAAAAAGATACAAAATACAAAAAAAAGAACAAAATAATATAAATCTCGGTAATATCGTACTTTACTATTACTGATTCCAGATAAATCATTAATATGTTGCATATAAGACTCCAATCTCCCACAAGTAAATAGATAATATCAGCAATCGGTAAGATATTTTTATTGTAAATCACTTGTAGATACTGATTTATCAAGCGCAATGTAATTTTCGTAATATAGCCGTAGAGAATTGCATGTAGAACAAGCATAAAAATTACCACTAACTCTGATGTCGGCGGAGTGATATATTTGCTGGAAGCCTGTGTCAGACTCCGCCGCATATAAGAAAATACGATTCACAAATGGTCGCATATATTAATCTATTTAATCATGTTTTGAAGGCTTTGGATAGAGTCTAAATAAACTTTCACCATAAACATTAGCTAACATTGACCGGAAATATTGTTCGCAATTCTGTTTTATAACACTAGTAGAAATATTTTTAAAAAAACATAAAAGTATTATTGACAAGAAAAGTTTCAATTGGCCAATATATATTGCTATTCCACATCTCCACCTCAACAGATTCTCTATGAGCCTGACTTTGATGAGTTTTAGACAACAATGAAGGCCGGGGTATTTTTTGCTACATTTGTTAAAAATTTCAACCTCCGCATATTGTTCACGTGTAAGAAAATACATTAACAGCACCCGCTAACCGATGCACCCGAAAATGGAGAAGAATCATGCAAAGCTGAGCCCTACCCACAGCCCACAGTCATAAGTACGGGAGATAGGGAGGCTTATTACATTGTCAGGGAACATAATAATTTGTATGTGTGGCGAGGACTGGTGAAGAGAAATGTCCCCCGTCTATACTCTCGTTCTGTTAAACACAGCACAATCTGCCGATGCCAAAAGGCTTTATGTCCTTTTCATCCCATCATTGAGCCGTAATAGACTTATTAATTAGAATTCATAAACGTACATAAGAGGTAATTTTATTTAATCCAGCAGCCTGTATTCGATCATCCACTTTAACAGTATACTATAACATCAACTTGTATTTTTGCCTCGACATATCTAACCATGCGTGAAATAACAACATAATTGCCCAACAAAATAATCCCAAGTAAAAACTTTCTCGACTCATTCCTCTTGCAACTCCTAAAAAGTAGTCACTCACATTGACATTTTTTGGAGGACATAAAATAGAGGTATTATTGCGAGTGCCGATCCTGATAGTGCACGAAGTCAAAGATGCCGGGAAGCTGTATACAAAATTTTACTTCCGCTGAATTTGAACTACCCATACAGGAGTCACAGCCGTAAACACGGCATAAACACTGTTATTTTTGAGTTGGAAACGATTCTTCCTTGGTGAATATGATTAAAAATTCTATTTCTGGAAATATTTTTAAACTTTTAGAAATTTGGTGCAATATGACGGCTGATTTTCAACCCCTTTTCTTTCCGCCGGTAATGCTCACAGCAATTTCGAATTACCGTCAACCCTGAGGCGCTTCGCCTCAAGGCAAAGTACAAGAAATATCCAGCTTAAACTTCTCACCATAGACTGACTTTAGCAACACTTCACCGTTCTCCACGCGATCCTACGCCTCCTCACGGTTCCCCTTGAAGCTTATTAGCTCAGGGTCCTGGAGGAAAGTGATTTGTCAAAATTTACGAGTGGCGTGACACGCCGCACGCATCTGGTCTCGGCGTATTCGGATAATGGCGGCAAACCGACGGGGCATTTCCCGCTACACCTCAGCCATTTTCCGCCACGCCAATTACCAGAATAAAACGGAGGCTTCCGTCGCTCCTTTCATTAGTCCGACGAATCCGCAAAACCAACTCCCATGTCGTTTTCATTTAGAAGGCATTTTCACCGAGTAAAAGGAACGAAAATTCCCCAAAGGCAAAAGCCGGGTAGCCTTTGGGAAGGCACAAATGCAATTATTCCCGCGAGATAGTCCAATCGGCCTTTCGTCGCAAGTCGTTGTGGAGACACAATATATTTACCTTGTCTTCATTGATTGTACAGCCGGTCTCGACGGGTCGATTAAGAAAGCCAGTAAATTCACGATTACACCCATTCAAAGACATTGTGGAAAGGTTACAAACATAATGAAAAGACCCCGGACTGTTGTCAGATGCCACGCTATGCAAAGTAAAAGTATGATGCGACTGCGTTAAGTTTACTTTCCACCACTTCCCGAATTTAGCATCAGTTTCCTTTTCTAGTTCTATTGACGTAGTTTAACTTCTGCACCTTCTGCACCTTCTGCATTCGATACCATTCACTATAGAGTATTACATGCGTAATAACAATTGTAACGTCAAAAACATGCTCGAATAAGGCACTGGTATTTCCGACGAACATGGAATCTTCTGCGGGATTTATACTCGAAGGAAAACCTCACGCTCCATTAAAAACTTCTACGAGCAAAAATAACGTTATACAGCTAATTGGACTAGGTGGGGAGCCGCTAGATTATTCTAGACAGCCTACTAAGCTTAGATTACTTTGATAAAATTGGATTAAGACAACTTCCACTTTTACACGGAAGATATAAATTTCACCTTGAACTGCTTTTAAGAGCTGAAACAGAAAAACACTTTTTGACATTTTTTTCTACTAAACAATTTGGGATACTTTTTCTGGTTACAACGAAATTGTGTTATTTTCCGGAATTTAATAACTTGTGTGTTATTATGATGATCAGCATTACCGGAAACTAGGTAATTTTCAGTTTTTTGCACAGCATAGCAAGTAGTTTGTGCGCAAATTGGTTGAATATTTAGAGAGCAAATTATGTTTTCAAGGAGTTTCTTTAGTATTAAATCGGTCAATAATCTTACAAACTAATGGTTGAAAATGGCTCAAGTTTTAAGTTACGTAATTTAAAATTAGTTACAAAGAATAATTCCAATTTAGTTGGAGAATGAGTGAATATAAATGCTCATCACCAAAACCTACTGAGTAACTTCATTTGGAAGTAACCTCTCGAGCCAGTTTACCATGCTAAGAAATGGAATATCAGTTTTAGGTGTCATCAGGATCATTTTGAGCGGCATATACTGCTTCAAGCTAAGTTCATTCGTCGTATGAAAACAGAAGTTTAAAGCACAGACTCAATTTTCAGTGGCCAACTGTGTTTTTAATTGTTATCAAAGGTGTTTTCAAATTCCAAATCTACAGTAAAATTTTACGTTTATATAAAAAAATAAAGAATATCGATGGAAATGAAGCCTCTTTAACGTCACGAAAATATCACCGGAAATAAATCCACGCAATTAATATTATATGATACAGAATGAGCCCTTGGAAATACAGGAATAAAATTCAGTGGATCTGTTTTGGGAGCAACCGAATAGAAATAAAAGTATAGAGTGAGGTTCCTACTTGAATTCTGCGCACTAATATGTATACAGTAATGAAAATTATGTAAAGGAAAACGACCAAAGTACAACAAAAAAGGCTTGATTTCACGGGTATAAAGGGTTTTCGAGGCACACAAATTTTATGAACACAGTATATACTCATTAAGTTATAATGAGAATATGTTGTATTTACACAAACAGCATCACTCAGTTCTATTGCGGCACCATAAAACGGTAGTCCATCACCAAATAAGTTATATTTTTCACGAAGTCCCGCAAAAATATTCATATACTTAAAGAATATAAGATTCTACAAGTGGCATTTTATTCCAATTAGATCCTCGTTCCCAAGTGCTCTTAATAATATTTTTTAAGGCACCACATTCTGTGGATTTCCAAAAATCTGGCTTACTTCATCGTCCGAGAAATCCAGTTCAACAAACCATACGTAAGGAAGTCAATCATTTACAAAGAGTACTGTTCTCTTCCAAAGTATTGTCATCAAGGTATTTTGGGAGAAGGAAAAGCAGAACATACCCAGATACTTGGCTTTATTCTCAACGTCTTGCATGGTTACTCGTGGAAGAGCGACGAATGGCTACGCGGCAAGTACAGAGAGGCCAAGTATGGCGAGGTCGCAGACTCAACGTGGGTATGAGCGGATGATCAAGTCTTGCGAGGTCAAAGACTCAACTTGGACGCGGATAAACCGGAGCCGTCCTGCATCGTCGCAGCCGCGTTCATTACTCTCTCCAAGGGTTCATAGGGCGGATCGAATCACCCGTCGATGTCGTAGCAAGGCGGGACAAGGTCGTTAGAGGAGAGGGTGAGTGTACTCACCCCCACGTCACTACCCTCGTGTCGTCACTACCTCACCACGATATCACTTCGACGATTGCATTACTACGCCGAAAAAATGAAGATCATTAGCTTGTGAGTTATTTCGCCACATGAAGCCAAAATATTCATTGTAATCATAATATGGATATTGAATTTCGTGGAATATTCAAATACATGAAAGAAAACAACTGTTTTTTCACAGTTTAAAGTAATAAAACAGTGAAAAATAAAAAATTAGTAAAAATTAAGCGTTGGAATTAATTATAAAAATTTCTAGCAAAAGCGTACGTTTATTTAATACGTATGCTATTTCTCATAAGTAAATTGCGAATGTTTGTTTCAAAGGACTTCGATATTATAGAGTTTCACATGAGGCTTTCGTGAAAACGACCAAGTAAAATCTCACATAAGCATATATATTAGAACTAATGGAAAATTTATCTCCATTTATCTCCAGAGCAAAGGCTTCCGCAGTAGCTTGAGCAACTAGATACCATGACAGCGTCAGACTTACAGCCGCGTGTGTCATTTTTGGTCGACAACGTTCTCCCTCCGTTACAAGAGGTGAATTGGCAGAGTTTGGTGTTTTTCCGAATTTTTCCGGACATTTCTTCCGATTTGATGCAACGTTTTGAAGTTGATGATAAGACCTTCTTGCCCTGGATTGTTGCAAGTGATGAAACCTAGGTTCATAATTTTGAGCCGGAAACAAAAATACGATAGATGGAATGGCATCATCCTTACTCTTCGCAGAGGAAAAATTTCAAAAAAACTCCATCGGCCGGTAAAGTCATAATCACTGTGTTTTGGGATAGTAAGTGAGAGATTCTCGCTGATGTGATACAAAGAGGCAGAACCATCAATTCAGCAGTATATGTAAAAACGAACTAAAAACACTCAAGAAGCGGCTACGGCGCCATCACAACCCAGGGGAAGTTTTTATTCGGCGCGATAGTACTCGTCCTCACACACGTTTGGGGACGTCTGAACACATCACAAAATTGGATAGGACAATGCTACTCCATCCACCTTGAAGCCCTGATCTGGGTCCCTCTGACTTCCACTGATTTGGGTCACTTTAGGTAGTGCAAGCGAGATAGTTCCGTAATCATAATAGAGACCATATTCGATATATACGTTTTAATTTCACTAACTATGAGGCACACGAATTAAATATTGCATTATTAATTGCATTATGCTAAATGGTGCAATAATAAGGTTTTACATGACATAAATTGCAAGTAAATAAATGAAAATATCTAAGTTCTGTTGAAGGCTTCCGCGGGGCTTTGATGGAGGTTGATTCCTTCTTTCGGGTTTTCCGCCGCCGCCATGTTGTCCCCAACATGAACCAACGCGGCGGAAAACCCGAAAGAAGGAATCAACCTCCGAAAATATCTAAATAAGTCTTAACTTAAATCATTTTTTTCACGCGGTACGTTTGAAATTCCATCACAACGAAAGGTTTATTGTGATCCCGAAAAATTTACTGCGGTGACAACATGATTAATTTTCAAAAATGGTTGATAAATATACAAACTACACACTTTTGATTTTTTTACGAGCTCTAAGTGTAGGAAATACCTCATTTTTTATAAAAGGTCTCTATGGGGCGCATACACGTACCTTTTCCAATGTAAAAGGGCTGGTATTTTTTGGCAAATATCTCGGAAAGTAATGTGGTAAAGGGTTGAATTTTTTAAGTCAATGGAAGGGTGATATATTTTTCTTTAAAATGAGACCAAATACATTGATTTATAGATTAAATGATACTTCGCTCAAACTACCTTACGGATATCATTCGTGAAAAACATTTTGAAGACAACGAAGAGGTAATTAGCACTGTGAAAAACCTGCCTCCATAACGATAGCAAGGACTAGTGGCGACTGGGCGTACACGCCCTGGTGAATGGCTGTTTGGAAGGCAACAGAACTTGAAGAAGAGTATGTGGAAAAATTGAGTGAGTATATAAAACATCATTCTTGCATATGTGTAACTTCATTATTTTAGAATAAAGAGTTTTTGAGAAAAAATGTGGGACATTACTTTTTGGGTAACCGTCGAATTCTTAGGCTTTTGGCGCCAAACAAAGAGCGTGATTCCGCTCAGCCATTTAATTTGCTAAAGGATTGAACAATCACTTCCACGTTGAGGCCAGTGAGTACTCATCTTGCGAGTTGAAATACTCCGGGTTCTTCATAACCTCACAGGCCCAGTCGATGACTCTCGGTTATTATCTCTTTTATCTGAAACCATGGGATCCAATTTCACTCCATCTTTCCACACTATTTATTTAACCTTTCAATCCGAGGACTGATTTACTGTAAACATGAATTCAGTCTCATCCAATTATATTTTATTCATGCTTCTATGATCTCTCATCTCCGCGTTCTTCTGTCATCGTGTTACATTGTTGCTTGCTCCTCCGTCTTCAGAGGGGGGCCTTTCCTTGAACATTCCCTTCTATTATGTCACCCACATTGTCTCTCTCAAGATGTCCCCACCCAATCTGCCTATTTTCCTCACACGACAACCTTTGACCTTTCCCTGTTCCCGAACTTTCTCATTTTATCAGCCAATTTGATCCCCAGGACCCACAAAACCATTTCAGGATTCTCTTTATTCACCTTTTTGGATAGGAAATATTTCTCACTCATTATAGTTCCAAAACCAATTTCCTCGCGTGATTTTCTTCCTAGATACCGTAGCTTGGTCAAGAATAGGACATTAAAGTGGATTACATCTTTGAAAATTATAGTTAACCCCATAATTATTGAGAAATATTTGGATGTCAACATGTATGTCGCCATTAACCTGTGCAGCAAAATATTCAAAATGCAGTAAATTATCTCTTAGTAGATACTCCGTTAAGCGCTAGGAAATAATTGCATATTTTAGCTACTAATGAATATCATTACACCTATGTTATTGGTATATGACCAACGTAACCGATCAACCGAACATGATGGAGCACAATTCAATAGCTTTAATACTCTTCTGGCTCTGAACTGCATGACTCCATCTACTTTTCAAGTTCAAATGTGACTTTCCGTAGCACAGTACTTAATCTTGAGGCATACCAACTTAATCGGAGGGCTGGTAACTACTGCAGCAGCGTATCGCTTGACTGCCATATGTTCGACCTTCAACACGAGCCTCAGGAAAAATCACCACAAAATCCAACCTCTACGTGCAATTTGTGTTTGCATTCCGAAGAATAAACTTGTAAAAAACATTACAACCAGGCGGAGGCAATAAATATACAAGGCATACAACCTCTATGTTATATTATTCATTTTACCAAAATAGCATGAATATTTTAAAAAGATAACTTTATCTATAAGAACGAAAGGGTAACCTTTTCCCTTTGAGGCATTAGGATCAACCTAGAACAGATTCGAAAGCTTTAGAATAGGAAGTCTTTGGATATAATCAGAAGAATAGCTCATTAGACCTCTAAATTGGCTCTCGAAAGACCATATATCAAGCAAGCCCCACAAATATATAAAACACGAATATTATAGATATTTGGAAGACATTATATGGAGAATAAACGTGATGGAAAGTGAATAGGTCACATTCATCACATCGCATGGATGGGAAAATCTTTCAATGAAGCGGTGCAATTGTCATTAGATTCGTTGGCCTTGAAGGACCCCGTCAGAAAGGTCAATGCATTACACGTCACTACGCATCGTCTAGGGCTAAGGAAGAAGATGATGACCATTAAGGGTTCATCTCCTCCGCAAGAAAGGAGTCGTCCTCAGCAGAAGGAGGCAGAGGAGGAGAGGCAGACGGTTACTATTCCCGGTTCATGAATACATTCAACCGCTTTCATCGGATAGGTACACTTAACCTTCAACAAACGAATCCTCGCTAGTTGTCCAGTCGCAAAGAAGTGCCTTTCTCTGCATATCGGGCCAATTACGGGGCTCTATTTTCGCTATCATGCATATTGAAAGTGCCATTAAATAATCTTTTTTAAGCATAGTTTGTATTGACACACTTCTGTTCACCCTGGTTTCATTTTATTTTCAAATCCATTTCCGTGGGGTTCATATTCACAGCCCTATTCTGCAATATTCTCATATTTCCCTCTAATTTTCTCACCCTCTAGAACTAATGATAGATAGACTCACAAATATATTGGTCTGGTTTTTTAATTAACCAGTTTCCACAAACATTACAACTAGAATCCCTGATTTCTAATGACATTATTCTTTTTATGATTTATTTAATACTTAATACTATTTATAATTTTGAACCGGACGAGCTCTAATGTCTTCTCAGCACTTATTTATTTTTTGTCCAACGAGATCTTATGAGAAGTTCTACTAAAATATCTTCTTCTTCTCATTTTATAATAGCCCGAGGTTCACAGTAATATCAATGTGCTCGGAATCCGTATTAATATTGAATCATGATAAAAATATTTCTTCAAGTAGAAGTCTCTTCAGTAAGACTAGACTTAAGTTAAAAGCAGATTTATTCTTAAGACGATTTCTAAAATTTTCGAACCCGATTTAAATGAGAATATTTTAAGAGAAAACACTGCATTTAGGTAGACCATACCGACAGAAAAGGTCCTCCGTTTCGCCCCCAAGTCAAGTTTCCATGGTTAATTTCATCAATTCGAATTTTAGTAATCGTCTCCGGCTTAACTTTGTGGAAGTGAGTTATATTCATGATGAAAACAACTTAGTTTCAATCCACACAATTTCATTATAAATGACCCGGGTTTCAGCACCTGATGATGACAAAGTTGCTGAAACCCGGGTCGTATATAATAAAATTGTGTGGATTGAAACTAAGTTGTATTTATCATGAATTCGAAATTCATCGAAATAAATGAAATTGACTTGTTGGTCGTTCACTCCTAAGATTGGTTGACTGCAGCCCTCCATCCTTCCCATCCTAATGCTAGCTCTTGTTCGGTACTTTCCTTATAACTTGGTCAATGCACATATCCACCGGCCTTCCTCTTGGGGAATATTCTCCCATTTTTCCTCCAGTTACATTACTCACAACCCATCACCTCAGGGTGAGCCCATAACTGGTTCTTTTTCTCTTTACAGTGCACCATATTGTACTTTTCTATTCTTCCGTAAGCATCTTTATTTCTAATTCATACGTTAATTAGATCTTCAGCACAACTTCTTTTTCACCATATTTTGAATCCTTCTAATCTTTTCTCGTCTGCTTGTTCAATGGTCCAATGTTTTTGCATACAATTTTCCTCGTTCGTATCCCAATGTTTCTTTCAACACAACAGTCGTCTTTTCATCATGAACACTTTCTTGGCTAGGGAAACTCCACACCTGATGTCCACTGTACTTCTTCCGTCGTACGTAATGGTACCTCCATGGTAGGTGAAGGAAACTAATTTCTCTCAAATGGTATTCTTTACTAAGCATGCTACGATCTTAAACTTCTTCTAACTCATTTTCATGTTATATTCTTGAAGAGCTTATTCCATGCTTATAAAAGACTAAAAATTGTGCCCGTATAAATTCATCTGGTGGAAGAAAATATTCTAATTGCTCGGGAGAACTAAAAAGTACACTCCTCATGTGACCGGTATTCATTCATTTTACATCAGCCATTTACCTTATAAGGGGAAGTTGGGGTGAAATATATCCAAAATACTATATCGCAGTTATGCTGTGGCATTGATCTTTAAACCATAGCTCTAAAGCCTCGGGAATAAGTTCGCACTTAAATTCAATGTTCCAATTATCAAGAAAACTAACATTATATTGCTGAAATAGTGTAAAATAAATTATGAATTTGAATCCAAAATCAAAGCTCATGTAAAAGAATGTTAACTTCCGACTTCCGTAACTAAATATTTCAATCCTACATCATGTGTGCAAGTGATATAAAAAAGCAAAGCAAAAAAAATAAACGGCCCTCGGGTCTTATAATTTAATCTCCATTTTCGTCCCAATGTTACCAGAATATGCAAAACATTAATACACCTTGTTTATATAATTTGAAGAGCACGAGCTACAATTCCCAGGTTGTCCGGACATAAATAATTTAGGTATCAAATCTAAGGCCATCATTCGAGAGGGTCTATCACGTTCAAGCGGAAGATTCCTCAAATGCGCCATATTGGAAATTGCGAATGAATAAATAATTAGTTTACCTTGCTTGAATTATTCTGTTATCCGCGACATGAGCATGATGGACGAACTAATTAAAACGAAATTTAATTCTAACAAAATATTTATTGAAGAGACTTTTTTAGGCAACAACCCTTATCAAGAAAACTGAAATTTGCTGAGAAAGGACTACATTTTTTCTATTATCCCGCTCCAAACTGATGTTGATAATTGAGGGAGAACATTACACCCAAGACTAAAATTACCATAGACGACAAAAATAAACCGTTTGGACGACGTATGTTCTGTTTCTCTCTTTAGATACATCAACGCCGTCTCTTTGCATCCGATCGTAGGGAATTGGATGCATCTCATCCTCTCGTATCTCCTTGGTCGTGAAACACGCTCAAGAAGGGACCCCGAACACCCTTTTACGATCGAGATATCTGCTAGGGGTGAGGAAGGACGTTCTCGCGATTCCGACGCCGACAACAGACGACACGCCATTAGTTCGCCTGGACGAACGGAGAACTCGCGGTGGAGGAAGAGAGGCAAACGCACATCAGGGATCGCAGCGATAGAAAAGCACGGCGTCCTCGGAAAATGACCGTACCATTTCCTCGCCGGAACGAGCATCAGCCATCACGAAAGGGCCGGCCGGCAGAACGGATGGATTGGTGGTGGACACTATTTCGGGCATTTTCATCTCCATTTCTCCCCCCATCCCTCGAGGAAGACTACCGAAGCAAATGAGATGGAAGTTTGGAAGATGAGAGCTCGTGTTTTGTGTCCGACGGTCTGAAAGCAAGATGGAGACGCGAGAGATGGTGGGCAATCATTACTTTGGGAAGAGAGGAGAAATTCACCGCAATAATCCATCAGCAAAAGACGCAGTAAGTGCAAAGACCCTGGAAATTTGTCAGAAGGCTTAAGATGTCCGAATTGTTGAATGTGTCAAATTGAGTTCTCTGAGAAACATGACGAAATTGATCCATAATCACCCGCAGTTGCACTATAATTCACGTCCTGTCCTGTGGTCATGTGTAGGAGTACTAGACGGATACGGATTACTATACAAAAGACGAAGTACAATCATTAAAATTACGCCAGGAAAAGAAATGGAATCACGGACTTCTGGCTTTAATAGACCAATGCATATTATACCACACTGAATGATAGCCAAGCTCCCTTAGATCCAATGCTAGTTTTACGGGGTATAAGGTGTTTGGAGCGGCTTTTGTTGATCAACAGATTTGTGTGAAACTTTGAATTCGTGATCTCACTACAAATAGTTATCGATATAAGTATAAACATTTGTATCACACCAATTTGTAATTTGGATTTATAATGATATTTCAACGCTTAACCTTGTAGCATGTGTAACATGTATCAAAAGACTTCGATTTCATAAGGAAAATATTTTTCTAAAGTTGAAATACGGCATTTTTTATAAGATTAACTATTGTAAATAAATGTCAAGGTGTCACGCCGAGTTCTATATTCGAAAAAAAGCATAACTTCTCCTAAACTTAAGATATCATGCAAAACATCTGGCCATTAGATGCTAGAATAGGGAAAAGGTTAAAATACGTTTCTGGCATCGTTTCCATTACTGTATGTAAGGTGAGTTCCAAAGTATAAACGGATAAACTTTATCGTAATGTGGCCCAACATTTGTTGCCAATTACAAAAAGAGATTGTAGGCATGTTCACTCAATAACCCACGATTATCGCAGATATCACCTCAAAAGAACTAGGTTTCAAGAAATGTAAAAGATCAGTGAATTAAATCCTTTTAGGCGTAACCTTATGGAATTCCATTATTGAATTGATAATGACAAAACCAACTATGTTTCAATCCACAGAGTTTTTTATTGGTACAACTAGCTTCAGTGCTAATGCGTTATGATCAGGTACTGTTTTATACAGGTGCATACATGCACATCAGGTACATACAGGTACAGGACCTGATGATGACGCAGTAGCGTTGAAACTAGTTGTACCAATAAAAACTCTGTGGATTGAAACATAGTTGGTAATTGAATTGAGGGAAGAGATTTCGGCATCGGCTACGGATTTCATTTTGGTAATTTGTGGCAAATGTTAAAATATTTTATCACAATATATAGCCTTCCCGGTGTTTTATTAGTGCCTGTTAAACGTTAACGAGTTAAGTTGCTCCTAGCAGGCTTTCGTGTAATAAATCGAGGGAAATAGAAGTTTTATTAGGTGAGTTACGCAGTATAGCGCACAAAGTGGCCGTTTCCTCAGCAATTTCCATTAGATTACATTCCCTGGAGCGCAGAATTATGATAAGCCGAGCAATGAAACATCAAAGACCAAACTTCGACGCATGATGCGTAGAGTATATTCAAGACTTTACTGCGTAATTTAACCAATTCACAACCTTAGACGCGCAAAATTGGCACGCTTGGTGAGCGTGAAGCTCCCCTAGAGCTTAGATTGATGACTTACACATTCAAGAACGGGGAAGTTGAGCAAGTTCATTTCTCAGAAACCCTCGCCACTTTACGGTTTTGCTAATCAGGTATCGAGTTTACTTGAGGTGTAAAAAGGAGAATTTTCGGATGGTTTCTCTTAAAACTAGATAATTATCATTGCAAAAAGTTTAATTTTTTCTTCCTTCTATAATTTTAAAGCTAAATTTTGCCAAGGGATCTCAGTAAATATTAATGATACTTGAGGAAAGTCACAGGCACACCCAACCTGAGTGAATGGTTTTACTCAAATCATGTCGATTGGAAAGCTCTGGGCGTCAAACGGAGAGATATTTGACGCTCTATAGGCACTCAAGTATTAGCTCAATGCGAGCCTACTAAGAATTAAGGTAGTCCGAGCGAGATAGTTCCCTAGTCATACTAGAGACTATATTCGAGTTTTGCGTTTTAATTTCACCAGCTGTAGGATATATTAATTAAATATTGCATTATAAATAGTGCGATAATATAGTTTATATGACAGAAATTGTAAGTAATTAAATGAAAATATCTAAATAATTCTTTAACTTGACTCTTTTTTTCGCGTGGTGTGTTTGAAACTCCTTCAAAACAGAAGGTTTTTTGTGACACCCAAGAACCTACTGCGGTGACAGCATGATTCATTGTCAAAAATAGTTGAGAAAACACACAAACTACACACTTAATTTTTTTACGACATGTAAGTGTTAGAAATACCTCATTTTGTAACTAATGTCTCTCTGGAGTGCATGCACGTACCATTTCCCATGTAAAAGGGCTGGTATTTTTTGCCAAATATCTCCGAAAGTAATGTGGTAAGGGGTAGAATTTTTTATGTCATCGGGTAGGTGAGATGTTTTTCTTTGAAATGAGACCAAATTCATTGATTTATAAGTAAAACGATATTTCACTCAAACTACCTTAAACAAGGTTACCTTCTGGTAGAAGACTGTGGCTCAGGCCCGCATTCATAGTCGTGTCTTGAGCATCCGCTTAATGAACTATAAATCTCAGGCGTAAGTTTGAGCCGAACTTTAGGTCCATAGTCGTCAAATAAGGGGTCTCAATATATATTCAATAAGGCGAAGTTCATCAAGCTCATCTAATTTTATTACAAGCTCAACTGGTTTCATCGCCGTGTCTCACTGTCAACAAGCAACTTCTCAAGCACGTTAAGTTTCATAGCCGCCAAAGCTCGACTTATTTATCGAATAAGCTCGCCTTCGTCAATATCACCTCGACCTCATAACATGCACACGATTTGGTTGATTTTCTATTGAAGGTTAACACGATGACTGGAGTTGAACTGTTCATGTATTATACCTCTCGAATGAATTATTTGTATATTATAATTATTAATTAAATAATTTCACCAAAAAAAGTCTCTCAGACAAAACAAATACAAAAGAACTGGAACATAATAGGATAGGTTGGAATTCATTTATCATGTGATGTTTTCATTGCCCGAGTCACATGTAATACAAATGTACACATCAATCACGTTATTGTTTATGTTGAACAACGTTTTCTAATGTGTGAGTCACATATAATATATTACTTACATATCAACCTTCCTTATTCCTCACCTCCGTCCAAATCATGTCCCACTTCTGTAACCCTTCTGGTTGTAGTCCTGGTTCTCCTTGAATTGTCCACTTTCTCTACTTCCAGTCACTCGTACTTATTTTCTTGATTTGTCCACACTGCTCCACACACCACTTGCATATACACTATCCACTCCCTCTTAACCCTCTCCCAACAAAGCTCTCCTCTCACTCCCAGTAGTTTCCCTCAACAATCCTATCCCACAGCAATATCCTTGTTCGTACGTTCCGCGCGAGGCAGAACTGCCAACCTGTAAAATCATTACAATGGTGGCAATCTGTTACAGCACAAGGTAAGTATTGGAATCATTTTCATAGTGAGGTAAATTTAATGCCTCAAACAAGTATATCCAGTTAATTACAAAGGTTTGTGTCATTCATAGTGTTAAATTTATTTCGTTTTCATTAAAACTGCTGAACTTTAGTAACGAAGTTCAAATATGGTCGATTTATATCTTCTGGGAAATCATCTCGCTCGAACTACCTTAATGGCAACAACTTAAGTTTTTTAATGACTGCAACCCGTCAAAATGCATTCCTCTAATCCTACCGATTCCTTTTCTCTGCTCTCCTTCTCTCGCTTCCTCATCCCTAACGTCCAGACATCCACTACCGCTTGCCCTGGAAGCGGCCAACAGAGCATAAGTAATCACCTCCACCTTTACTTGGTGGAAGATTTTAACATTTATCATAAAAAACTCCTTTTGTTTAAATCCACAATATTTATTTAATAAAACCGACCCAGGTTTCGACACCACAACTGTGCCATCATCTGGGTAATAATTTAATCAGGTGGCCGGGTATATATAAGGTTGGAAGTGAGGAACAAATAGTTTGGGCATAATGGGAGGCGGGGGTTTTCAATTACAATTTCAAATTGCTCTATAAAATCCAGTTTAACACCTTTGTCATGTAAATGGAAAATCTCAAAATTAAGATTACTAAAATGTTTACATAAAAATGTTTACAATGTGTAGAGTAAAATTACATAAATGTTCCTCAAATTTGTATTTCCTCCGCCATTAACATAACAATTCCTGTGTTCTTCAACTCTGTCTTTTAATTTCCGTCCCGTTTGACCAATATACACAACACCACAGTCGTCACATCTAAGTTTGTATACTCCACATTTATCCATATCTTCATCTGAAAGAGAAAATGATATTCCCTCCCTTTCATCCCCAAAGTGTCAAATTAGCTTAATAAACTTTGTGATAAAATGGTTGGTGTCTCATTCAAAAAACCCCTCACACTGGCTAAAATATTTTTCAATGTAAAAGACAAAGTATAAGGATAGACCTACCCCCATCCCAAATCCATTAACAGTCCTGGCCGCCTTATCTGTCCTTCAAAGTAATAACTCACGCACCTTTCTTTTTTAAAAACACACCACCGATTGATGCAACCTAATATTCCTGCCTCCCATTATGTCCAACCTATTTGCTCCTCACTTCCAACCATATATATACCCTGCCACCTGATCAAATTCTTACCCAGATGATGGCACAGTAGTGGTGTCGAAACCCGGGTCGGTTTTATTACATAAATAGTGTGGGCTAAAACAATAAAAGTTTTTTATGATAAAGGCCAACAGAGCAGTGTGTTAATATATGTACCAAGCCCATCACAACCAGATTAGATTTCCTTTCCACCCAGCTCATTCTCACCAAAACTCTCCACGCCCATGTCTCAAATGGCCGCAAAAACCGTGAATTATGAAAATATATACGCATCTGATTACCCGCCAATCCCCGTTTGGAGCATCAAATGATCGAATCACCGCATTCGACATCATTTGAGGACAAGTTTTCCTCGGGTAAAGTTTCCACACACCGCAAGAATGGAACCCGACCGAATAAAATACAAAGAGAAAGAGACGACGAAAGGCACGAGGAGGAAATTAACTGTGGTAAATGGCAGACCGACTCACATTCTGCGGCCCGGATTCGCTTCCTACGCGTGGATATCCCAAGTGCTCAAACCCATTCAACCCTCCTTCACCCATCACGCACACCTCAGGCGCCCTCGCCCCGCACTCGCTTAGTTATTCCAAACCACGAGTGCGGCGGAAACTCAAGTTCCCCTTCTTACTGAACCACTGCCACACGCCCCCCTTTTGGAAGCATGGTAATATCGCCAGGGTGGAAAAGGCGTGGGTGGTGAGGGGGAAGGTCTTTGTCAGACACGCGGGAAGGGAAACTGTGAGCGTGGAGGGGTAAAATAGGGCGTCCAACAGGTCCTTCCAACACCCACGCAAGGAATCGAACATCCCCCTATATTCAGCGTCCAACCCCCCGCTTCTAACTTCCCCTACCGCCCCCCGTCCCCCGGTCCTAGCTTTTCTTGCCCCTCCTCCAAAGCCTCGCCCGCAAAAGAGGAAACCCTGAAAAAAATAATAAATAAATCCACACTCCTCCATCGACAATCATCACTTCACCTTCCTTCCCTTCACGCTATCTTGAACTCATCCACCGCAAAACTAGATTTCCCGACCTTCTGCGAGCCTTAAGGTAGCTCTAGCCTCAGAATCACATATTCCAGGAACTCTGAATACTTAAGTGTAGTATCTTTCAGGAGTGTTTTATAAAAAGACAAAATAATGTCGACTCCGAAGACGACTGGGTAAAGTCCTTGCTTGCCAATTCGAGGGTCATGGGTTCGAGTCCCGACTGAGTGGTTTTTCACCACTTTTGGTGCTGTTTTTGGTGTTGTCATTCGTCTGTTGTTAATGTTAATCACCCGATGAAAAAGGCTTTTTATGAACTGTTTTAGGGATTGTGAGAATAAATAAAAAAATACGGTTGTCAGGCAAGTTTTACCATAATTCAGCCTTTAAAGTAGAAATTTTAACATGGGCTTTGGTGAAGTGCTCATATAACAGCAGAAATACGTTAATTTGAACGAAAATACAATTATAAGCTTTTAAATTAAACTGTATCTTAGAAGTGTAAGCCATAAAAAATTTAATTAAAATAAAGTCCAGGGATCTTACCATCTATTTTTTACAGTTATTTTTTAAAGTTTTTAATTAAAGTTACTGCCCTAATAGAGATCAAAATGAGGTAGTTAGATATAAATGGCACTGTAATCGGAACCTAAAGCTGGAAAAATGTGGCATTTTGAAATATATATTAGTGGAATCATTGATGTAGATGGAGAGGGCACTTCCTATGCTGGCTAATGCTAGTAACTGAAGCCAGTTCGCCATCTCCGATAGCACTCAATTTCCTAGAGCACTTGTGGGCCAACGAACTTATTTTGTAATTTTACTATGTTTTCTGTCGATAACTTACAAGAAGTCAGCATGTACTTCTTTAAGATGCATGCTCCTTACATATTTTGTTTATTTATTTGAATTTAGAGTCATCCGCATTCCTGATGAAAACTATAGTAAATTTGAGTAGAATCCAAAGCACTACGCAGCCAAAATATGTTTCAAGAGATACTTCCCTTTAATCCCATTCTTCCCCTGACACAATGCCCATTAAAATCTTCAATAGTGGACTGTGAAGTTGCCCTCCGTGGTGAGCATGCAGGCATTATACAAAACTGTGAATTTGTTATCACCTCCCAGCTTGGCAACCTAGACATGTCTCGCCGCACGAAAGTGGACCTATACAACAAGAAAGTGTTAAGGTCCATCAAACAGAAGAAAGTGAAAGAAGATCTGATCATTTCCAAAGCAGATAAATGGGTACGGTGTAATAACATTAAACAAATTGTCGCATATTGAAAAATGTGATGATGTGTTGAAAGATATCTCCTTTCTGATTCTCCCTTGTGATCCAACCACTAGATCCCAAAAATGTGTAAAAATAGCCTCCTCTGCCAGCTCTAATCTGTTCCGAGAAAGTGAGAAAAGGAAACAACTACAAATGAATCCTTTACCTCCTAGGTTTTATGGTCTTCCTAAAATTCATAAAGATGGAACGCCTGTTCGCCCGGTGGTATCTTGTGTAGGCTCACCATACTAAAGGATGGTTGATGTTCATGCTTTACATCCGCTAATTCATCCCTTCCGTCGTCATATCCAAAGGAAAGTAAGGAGAGAGCAGGAACGATTTGGTTGTTATTTCGGTTATGAGGCTTCAGTTTGATGACGCAGAGTCCTCTTCATCTCCCTCAATGAGCAGAATAAACTGAATACTTCGTACCTTTATTTTGGTTATCGATAGTTAACCCATTTCATCAGCAAAAGCAGGGTTTTTGAGCCAAATAAAAAAAAACTGTGTAATTCGGAACTTGCTTCAAGTCGCATAGAATAGGCCGGGGTCACCTTAAGGGATGAGTGCATGTGCGAGGAAAGACGAGGTGGGTTGGCGGATAAGGAAGAAAGAGGGCGTCGTCGCCTAGCTGCTCGAAGGCGAGAAAAATCCCATCTCAAGAGCTAAACCGAGTAGGATTCGAGCCTGGTCACATTTATTTCTTTTCTACTCGATCTGGGATCTAAGAAAAATACCTAATCCGCTTTCTGATTCATACTTTATGATTCTCGTCGCCATATTTTTTGCCTTCCCGAGATTCGCCTCGGATGAAACGAAAAAATTGTTTGCCGCCCGGAGTAAAACGGATAAGGGGATGTGATTGACTAAAAGCTCAGAGATTTGGAGAGGCTCCTTGCGTTTCCTAGAAGCTCTCCGGAGTTAATAAAGCATCAAGCGCTAGGCTTCTACCTCTATATTCGGATTTTAGCCAAGGTTGCAGATGCAAGGTTCACGGTAATAGCTTGGCAAACTGGAGATGATTGCATTTAGGGCAGACGTTGACATTCCATTAAACGGTTGGTAGGTTACCTTGGGGGTAGGTATTACAACTGACGTCATTTTCTCCCTCTGAGAAGAGGTGGATAAGTTGGTAGGGACTGGTTGTCTAAATAGTGGAGAAAGTATTTAGAGAGTATTTTAGAGAGTATTTAGAAAGTATTTAGAGTATTTGTTAAGAGTAGGCTAATTCCAACGCCAAGGTTGAAATTAGCAAATACTCTAAATACTTTCTAAATACTCTCTAAAATACTCTCTAAATACTTTCTCCACTAGAGACAACCAGTCCCTACCAAGACCGAATAACGAATAGACAATAGCGAATGAGACCACATATAGCATCCCACTCTAAGGTTAGAATGCAATACTTGGTGTACTCCAAGTAGAGCTTCCAAATAGGGATATAAAAAAAATCCGGTCACAGCCGGGATTCATTCCCAAGTCCCAGATTAGCGAAGCCAGACCAACAATCATCTTTCTGAGACATTAAAATCCATTCATCTTGTTCGTCCGATCCTGCTGCATCTCTTTAGAGCTCCATATACCATATGAAATGTAATACTAGGGTAAGGCTTTGGATTCCCCTTTAGAAAATTTAAAAAATGATTCAAAGTCACAAACATCATTGGAAATATTTTTTTCGCCTGGTGCCGCATTCAAATTTCTTCCCCTCTTTCTTGACAATCCACCGACATGAATCCTTACATATTTTTTTCAAACAAATAAATAAATAGCGTGACAAACTGGTAAACATACTTTACATCAGGCACCGAGCGGAAAACGGTAGATATTTGAAGATTTAGCGGTCGGTAAATATCAATAATAATAATAATAAACCTTTATTGTGAGATAATCAGAACTTTTATTCTGATTGAAACAAGCATAGCACTAAAGCACATTGAAATAATTCACATAAAATTTACGAGTATTTCAAAAAGTTTGAATGTTTTAAAATTATCTCTGCCTTGCATTCTTTTCAAATATTCACAAGTGTAAAAAATAAGATCCTCATTTGAAAGTCCAGAACACGACTCGTTTACCCATATTTTGCACTTGAGGCACTGCATCATGTTTTCCTTCACAGTCTCTTCACATGACATACAAAACCATGGTGTGTCATTTTGATTCCTTGCATTTGTCCTCACGGTTTTGTTCTTTCTGGGAATTTCTCTTTTGTTCTACTTTTGTTTCGCATGCTTGATTCCTTGAGTTAGGGACACAGGTTCTTGCTTAACTCTTGTCTCCTGTTTCTTATTTCACTTTATTTCCTGCGATGAGGTGTGAGCGAATTTAGAATTGCACAGTCCTCTCTTACAATTAACTCATTTAACACACACAAACATCCATGTCCTGGGCAGTGGATAATCTACCCAGGTGGGATCCGATCCCGCGACCCTCGGATTAGCAGGCGAGGACTTTACCCCGCCGCCACCGGGGCCGACAAGTGCCATCTCCAAAAGTGGCAAAACCTCTCAAAACCTCTCCAAAAGTGGGATATGAAGTGCCATCGCCAAGAATAAAATTCATTTAAACATGAAAACAGAGAAGGGGATAGTACTCGGCACTTAGATACCTTCAAGTGTTTTAGCTTTCCCAGGTTTTTTCCAAAACCAGAATCTTGCGAGTCCAGAAGGTTGATCTCAACCGTTGATAGCCGAGCATTTCCATGTCGATATCAGGACATTTGAGCATTTCTTGCTAAAAACAAGTCACGTAAGTTTACTGTTCTGCATGGTAAAAACTAAAGCAGTCACTATACTTCCTCAAAGACCACAGGTGTAAAAATAACACGATAATGACCACTACCTCCTCAATATGTGAGTTGGGGATGAAAATTTCAGCCCTACTCATCAATCAACAGTTGGCTTGAAAGTGCCTTTTTACTCAAGGCAACGGATAGATATAGCAGTCTACTTACAATAGGGCGTTTGGATGCCCGCTGCCACCCAGAGTTCACGTTAGCAGTAGGTTATCCGATGAAAGATGTTGCTACCAATGATTCTTTTCACGGTCACATCCAGCATCTTACTCGTCAAAAACTCAGCAAAGATCAATCCAGATTAACATTACATACCCATTCTCCAGTTCCAAATGATACCATTTAAATCAAATATGAAGAAAAATACAAATCATACCTCTTGTGACAACGGACGGCTATTAACCTGTTTAAGATATCATCAGAATTCTTGACAAATTTTACCTCCAGTCAGAAAAAAACTCGTACATCTATTCAAGTTTAGACACATTCATCCAGTGGCAAGAGTTAGGTTTAAAAATAGGCGAAAGTTGAGACAAAGCAAAAAGGACATTCAAATGATAGTGCAAAGTCCAGGAGGGCAACACGTGATTGAGGCGGAACTTTTTAGATAAACATCGATTGAGGAAAAGATTATTTTTTGTACTTCAAAATACAACTTAGAGTATTTAAAATCACCCGTGAGTCAATGCCTGTCAATCAAATTAACACCAAATTCTTATGATACAAGTTGAACCACAAGGAACAGCTTATTAAGTAAATCTATCAACAAGATATCATATCTAGACTTTATAATAAGGGATAATTTATGTCTTGTTGACACTCACAGAGTTATATTGAGAGAAACAGTCCAAAATAGTAAGTTTACGAAAGCTTTGGCCGCAGTTTTTAAATATCAAAGCAGCAATTTCGTCTAGAAATAGTATGTTTCATGGAATGGACAGGTCAAAACTCTAAAACTGCTATGTGTTAAAAGCAGGGACAACAAGTTTTAAGCCGCTACGCAAGGTGCACCATCGAGCGTCATCAGCAGTTGGGCAACCGCTTTCTATGTCATCAATAGACCATGATTGAGGGATTGGAGGAAACCAGAAAGACCGCTTGATAAACAGAGATTGAAGATCCATCTGGGGAAGAAAGCTGAAATGAGGCGAGATGTGAGTGGTGGGGACAGAGGGGTATGAACTGAAATAAAAAAGTATCCGAGAAGGGTGTTTTCAAAGATGGAAAAAGTGCTCCGTCGAACCTCTTATGTCGCTCATCACTGAATTTCCAACGTAATTACTTCGACCTTGAGCCCCTAATGCATCCCATTCCATCAAAATGAGTCCATCTCCTCATTTATATCTTTCGAAATTTTTTCCGATTCAGCATTCCATGTCCTTATTCTTCGTTGGATGCAAAATCAGTTTCCACTCTTTAAGACTTCTCAAAGACGTCTTTCATGATATCCCTGAGGTTATGGGTTACTTAGGGAAGTGGCCCGGATTTTTCGCTGGGGAGGGAAATCACTGTATTTTTACAGAGGGGGAAGGAATGCACTTGAATACTTCTTTAACTGCTCTACATGCTTTGGTCATACAGGAGCGTCAAATCAGAAACCTCATTCGAATCAGAAAGACATCGTTCATGTCAGAGGTGAGATTATAAGTCTTATTTTGGGGCGAATTCGGCGAAACTCTAATCTGGTTCACATAGCTCGTTATATTCCTCTATATTCTACAATAAAAACGCAGGAGAAGAGATTAATGATTTATCTCTAAATAAATGGGCAGCCACAAGAGTATAGCCACATTATACCGGAGTAGTTTCACTATAAGCACTTCCAGGTCTCAGATTTGACACCTTATCCACACTTTTCAAGGAAACGATTTCCTATTATCTCACCAGAAAAATTAAATATCACCAGGAAATATACAAAAGCATCATTATTAAGCCTGCATTTCAAGTAGTTTTGATAAACCGCAGCCAAACTACCAACTAACGTGGGGAGCTAACTTTGGCAACTAACTTCAGCAATTAACATGTGAATAAAAAAGTGTTTTGATATTTATAGAGCTCAAAAATGGCCATTTTTAGGGACGTAATTCTCTCTCTTGTATCAAAGGTACCTTCAAATGCCTCCTTACCCCAGTAATAAAAAGATTCAATATAAATTTTAGAAGATATTTTCATGATTTTTATAAGACAGCGGAAATCAAATTGAAAAACTGATAAGTTTAATTTCGGCAGATTATGGATGAATATGGAGATTTGAAAGCCGTAAAAATTTCTCTGGATTTAAAGATCTGCAATGAATATACAGTTTCAAAGTTTAAGATACATTGAAAAATTTATAAGGCGCAAAAATTGACTGAATGGAACGGAACGGATTTTGCAGAGAAATCAGGAACGGAGAAGGTATATAAGCAAGGGAGTTATCAAAACAACTTGTGGTTACTCAGTCATGTAATGGTAAAAAGACAAGAATAACAATACTTAAGAAATTGTCCCAAAAGGAGAAGGGTTAGCTGGTATACTATCTGATCAATAGTTTGACTTTAAAATATTTGAAACGCATAAAAATGAGAGCATGAACATGCCTTTCGATGGATATGCTCATGATAATGGAGAAAATCACGTTAATTTAACCTAACCTAGAGTTATCATAAACTTGAAAAAAATAAGGACTGCGTTCCTTAAGTAAATAGTTAGTGGTAGGAACGGGGAAAAGAAATAAACATTCGTAGCATCGGTAAAAAGGATAGAAGCTTTTAAAATAATGAATAGGGAAAAAATAATGGAACCTTTACCCGGATAAATGAGTAATAAAAAAAGAAAATTCTGTCTCTTAGGGAAGACAAAGATCCTGGAATAGAGGCTTCCATAATTTCCGGCGAAGAATAGATATGAGAAATATTATAAAGAAAGGAAAATTAAGAAGATTGGCCAAAGTTCGAGATGAAAGGAAACTTGTGGGAAACTCCTGTATCCGTCATAGATCGTGGATGGAGGACGGATGCAGAGATAATGGGATGCCATGAACTGTCGCGAAAGGCAGATGGCTGCGAGAGCGGAAGGAAAGTAAGGAAAAGTATAAGCATTTTGGAGTCCATGAATTAAGATAAATACGGTGGCAGAAAAAAACTAGAAATGGGTCAAAGAAAACAAAGGTTATGGGAAACATTTTTCAGTGCCTACGACATGTTCAGTAATTCTTTCATAGGAAATCAAAAGGACAACAAGAAATTTGTAAAATACCGCAGCGTCACATGAGTAAGGGTGAAATCGTAACTCGCTAATCCGTTAAAAATGAAGAATACATCCAGAATAGGATAAAAATGGGTGGATACAAAATTAAAGAATAAATAGATACCTTTTCAGGAGAAGAAAGTATCATTGTTCTTTTAAATTAAAAAAATTATGTAAATTTAAAGAAATAACCAAAATACTCATGTCAAATACGTATTAGGTGGCGTTTCTACAACTTATGACAAACTTGTAACGCATTCTCATAGAGATCTCAAGATGCAAAATCCTTTTGTATAACGTGTCGAATGAAGTTATTGGCTTCCATGATTTAGAATAGATACCAGATATTTCTCTGAATGATAGATCTAGTTCCTATTCTCAAATGATAAGATAGATCTCTGAAATCATAAGATGGAGAGAGCAAAATATATGAATAGTAGCATAGACGGATTTTCGGTGGAATGCATTGCTAAATAATTGTAAACCTTCGCCATCGATGTGAATGCAATAAAGCGATAAAATACATATCATATCACCAAGATATATTACAGTACACATCATATCAGAATTACACTTCGGCAATTTTTTTATGCTTGTTAAATTTTCCTAACGCTCTTAGCGAGCAAAAGGGATTCTCATGGCATTTAAACCCTAAGCAACTGCACATGCCCCGAGTTGGTATGATAGCCGGATAAAATATTACATTTTGCGAGCATAATATTTTAAAAGTGTGTTTGGATCATTTCCTCTACTTACGTAAAGGTATGTAGCGTAGTTAGAAGCAACTCCATCATTATCGCAAACGAAATAGGCTTATTCCAGTTCAGAGAAGAAAAAAGGAAATTCATCATTATGATCGTCCAGAATTCCTTTGACCTTCTAGTCTACACCGTAAACTGATCTTCCTCGCTAGGCATCCAATGAATATGTTGAAATCAGACCTTTCCTTTTTACCTCTGCTCTTTTGGTGAAGTGGAATTATGTTCACTTCCCTACTTGCTTCGCTCCACTTCCTTTCAGCCAAAGATTACCCTGTTAATTTCCAGGATTTTCATTTCTGCCCCTTCAGTTCCCATCCGCTCAGCGTTTCTGATTCTGAATCAAACAGCAAATATCGCCAACGCTCCAGTAGGCCTCAATACTTTCCCCCTTTCAGCTTTCAATTTTATGTTCTCCAGATGTTGATAACACTTTCCATTAAGGCCACCTTACACGGTACATTTTAATGTTCAAATGAATGGAAGAACTCATTAATGCGGAAAATTGTACCGAGTAAAGTGACTAATTGCATGAACGCTTGCGCGGCTGTTTGAATGACTGACTGGGAAATAGAACCTGCTCTTCCTGCAATCCTTTGTTGTACATTCTATAACACATTCGTTTGTACTATAAAGTATAACATGTGACGCGGCCTTCGCCCAAAGTCACGCCTTTGACAATATCGATATAAATAAACAATCAGTTTGTTCAGAAACGAATAATACCATATTCTGCTATTCCATAACAATGTATCACATGCTCTTAAGGTAGTTTGAGCGAAACACCATTTTACCTACGAATCAATGAATTTGGTCCCCTTTTAAATAAAAATATATCACCCTTCCACCAAAAATTCAACCCCTTACCACATTACGTTCGGAGATATTTGACAAATGTACCAGCCCTTTTACATGGGAAATAGTACGTGCATGCACTCCAGTGAGACCTTATTTAGCAAATGAGGAAGTTATAACACCTATATCTCGTAAAAAAATCAACAGTATGTAGTTTATGTATTTTCTCGACTATTTTTGAAAAGTAATCATACTGTCACCGCAGTAAATTCTTCGAAATCACAATAAACCTTCCGTTCTGATGGAGTTTCAAACGTACTGCGTGAAAAAAATGAGTCAAATTAAAGATTTATTTAGATAGTTCCATTTGATTACTTACATTTTCTGTCATATAAAACTATTATATAGCACCAGTAATAATGCAATGATTAATTCGTGTGTCCCACAGCTGGTGAAATTAAAGGATATAAATCGAATATGGTCTCCATTTAGATTAGGGAACTATCTCGCATGCACTACCTTAAATAACAAAGATAAATTGAAACTTAAAATGGCTAATGACGTAATTCCTTACATTTGTAAACAGTCAAGGAGAGAATAATCACTTCTTTTATTGTTCAACGACGTAATTTAAGTCTGACGTTTAAAATACCGCATATGGTACGAGAACCATGACAAAATGTATTAGCTTAATGGAAAGCATATCTGGGCATTTGAGGATGAAGAAATGAGTGTTGTAAGTTTATTTTTGCTTTTCCAAGATGACTATGGTGGTCGGTATGTTCCTGTGATCCCGAAAAGTCCATTTTTGACTTATCAGATTTCTCAGGATCAAACCACCAACAGTTGGCAGGAGACCCATTAGGGTTTAAAACGCGCATTCAATTTTATGGTTTTAAATAATAACTTATGAGAGCGATATTAAGTTTGGCAGTTATTTCGTTTGAGTTCGACTGGTAAGTCACCACATTGAACCCATGCCTACAACTTGTGGACTGAATACTGGGTTCCTGAATATTTCGGCAATCAAAGCCAGACGAACAGCAAACGGAAGTGAACGCATGGTTCTCAACAGCTTTTCTTGGTCACGTTTCCTCCCGCATGCAGGTTTCGGTTTTTCTTTCCCTCCGGATTCAATAACAATCCCGGGAAAGGTACAGCTAGCTCCACCACTAAAACCGTGCGGTCGATTCCGTAACCAGCTGTTACCTCGAATCCGCCGCGCCATTAATGTGAGGCGGGACGCACGAGAACCACCTGAGAGTCGCAATGAGTGCGCGGGACAGTTAATACCTACGTTGCCATGAGTGCAATTTGAGGTCATTAGCTTGGAACTTTCCACTCAAATAACGATCCCTTAATATGCGCTCGACAGTTGCTATGTAGTCCATGGCCAGAAAAGGCTTATTTGTAATTAATTTTTCACTATTTAGCCGGTAATTGCGAGTTACAATTCAATCATAAGAATTTGTTATACATCATTCTTCGTTTATGCATACAGTTCCATAGAAGTATGCTTCACCAATTCGTTAAGGATGACTTTTTCATAATGTATTTGTGGTTTAAGATATTTATGGATATTTCAATTCATTTTCAGTCGTCTTTCGAAACATTTAGTCATCGTATTAGACCTGGGACATGAATATCGACAGAAAAAGGATAAAAGTGGGAGAAAATCACTTTAAAACTAAACTAAAAACTACTTCAAACTATATTTCTCTTCAAATCCTGCTAAATCAGTCTGAAATAAAGCCATGTATGTATATGCTGTCGGAGCTCAATTAATTGTTTCAAAATTGCTAAATGTTAAGTCCCGATTGATTATATCCAAAGCTCGTTTGCTCTGAACAAATTATTTTTTCTATTATATTTTTACGATTTATGGAAGTATTTGGGCGAAGTAATTCCCACTGACCTTCGGCTTATCATATTTTAACCTCTACCAAAATGCCAGATGGTAAATTCTCGGACTTAAAATAAGTAGCATCCTGGGGTATGAATGATCCTGAATTCAACGGCAATATGTGACTCAAGGGGGCTAAACCTACCATCTCTTGGGTCAAACTCAAAGATTTTTAAGGAGTTCCAATGACGCGAAAATGTGCAAATTTTATGTAATAAAAGAGAACTGAAGCGGAAAAGCTCATTTTTGCATTAAAGCGACAGCGGATCAATGGGAGAATAAAATATTTATCAATTATAGGCCTCCTCCGCCGTGCTAAGATTCTCTCTTTTGCATCAATAAGAAAACTTTTTTACACACATACACACATTATTATAAATTACTATTTATTAAATTTACATAAGAAAATTACCTTGGAAGAAAAAATGCCGTTTTGCTTATATACCTTATTTTACGCTTCTTAATGAGCAAATCGTTTATAAAAGTTGATTAGGGCAGGAAAAACAGTACATTTTCTGCAAAAGATAATAACGCAATAAGAAATATTCTATTACAGGAATTATGTACAGAATAACCTTTAACATTGATGTATCCTAAATAAAATCTGCATACTTTAAAACAGCCCTTAGCCGAGAGTAATGCAATTTTTGCCTGTATTTCTCCTTCTGGTGAAAACAATTATGGGAAATTGAGCGGTCAAAAACACTAAGACTACACTAAAACAGGCATTAGAGTTTGCCTTCTCAATAGACATTCTGGTTTCATCGATAGCACAAAATTAGGAATCCAATCAATTTTTAACGGGTTTTATAATATAAAACATATTTTCACTGATTGGTATTATAAAATGTGCAATTAAACTTAATTACTATATTTTTTGATCCTTAACTCATTTTCTACCACAGCAGGAGCGACTGAGGATAACTGTTTTTCTGTTGATCGCTTCAAGGATTGTCAATGTTGTCAGGGAAGAAATTTTTGCGCGAAAAGTGAACAGTTTCACGATTGATTTATCGTAAAATTCCCTGAGAAGGTAGAATTTCTCTAATTAAACTTAGAAAGATAGTTAAATTCCCAACATTTTATTCAAAGCTGTTTTTCTCCAAAGAAACAACGCTTGAAAAAATTAAGCGACAACGTATGAGGTGGTGCCTTATCGAGAATTATGAAGAAACACCACTATCAAGAATTGCGAATCACTGCTTGGGTATTGCAACAGAGTAAAGCTCTACTAAGGTCAGTTTATTCGGGTTTTTCCCGCGTTGATTCATATTAACGGACAACAGTACGCTATCGTTGCAGCTAGCGTTGTCAGGTCCTTAATGAGCTGCAGAGATTCTTTTTACTTTTTCGCTTAAAGGGTTTGGCGATTGAAATAGCCAAAAACACAGAAAATTTCAACAGGGATGACGGTTATCCTCACTCCTCAACGTTTAAACGTCTTTTTCAACAATTGAATTCAAAGGTCCAGCCAGCCAATCAACGTGCGCCTGACTAGCTCAAGCATTAGGTATATATAAAGGAACAAGAATCTCTGCAGCTCATTCAGGACCTGACGACGCAAGCTGAAACGTTAGCGAAACTGTTGTCCGTCAATATAAATCAACGCGGGAAAAAGCCGAATAAACTGAACTCAATGAATCACCGCGGAAGCCTCCGTACCAAAGCTCTACTAAATCTACAAACTACCTAGCGAGCGGCCGCAGAGGCACGTGATACGTGGTGCTGGGACACGAGCTAAGAAATGGGAGAGCATATGGAAAAAGAGGGGAGAGGTGACAGAGGTGTAGTGCATCTTATCGATGAGGTTATTAATCACTGATGTTGCGTAGAAAGATGGAATTTTTGCGCCTATTTCTTTGTGAGTTAATCTCTCTTATTACGACTCTTCTATGAGTTCTGGAGACACGCGGTGTCAAAATAATACCCTCAATGGCATAAGGGTGCGGTAGGCATGGAGTGGGTAATGATAATTGTGGTCGATTACTATATGGACTTAATCAGAGATTGTGAACGGTAAGCGCATTACGGTTATTGTCAAAGCTCTATGAATTTCAATAATCTCTTTAATCAAAATAAATGAAAAACGTATTATATATGTTTTAGATGCTATTTGTAATAACAAGATTAAATAATAATAAAACAAGCCTATGAAAAACGAGAAATGAAAGACGCCAATTAGTCGAAGAATATATTTTTAATGATAAATTTTCAGGAACAGAAGATAAACTGCCGTACAGTTTCATTCAACTGCGAGAACGGCAGTACACCGTGGGTAACTTAAAAGGCATAGAATGGCGTTGCCTTCAGTCTTTACAGTTTTATCGCATGGAATCATCATTTTTCAGTTTTTTGAGGAAAATTAAGACCAAAATTGTGATCAAGTAATAACTTTTTCCTGGGTATTTCCATCGTCCGTATACCAAAGTAGTTCTGGGGGTAACCTGTGAAACAGGTGCATCATATGCTGGAAGGTTTCAGACAGCGTGAATTATTTATTGCAAAAATACTTTACTAAGACTACTAAACGTATAAAAAATGACGACTTCCGATAAAGCCTCTTAAAATAAACACAAGGGCATAAAATTTTCATCATCATTTTCAATTATGAGGCTCAAAATTGAAACGGAGTACATTTTAGTCATAGTAGCCGAAAGCTTCCGGATGGACTAACGTCTACAGATGAAAAGATACAACATTTGACAAGAAACATGGAAGGATCGAGGCCACCTCGTTCTTTCAGTCATCAAGAAAAGACAGCAGTCACTCCTTAACTAGCCAATTGAGACTGATGAGGTGAAATGTTTTGGTTCCGCCCGTGTACCCTCTCTCCTAATACTGATGACCAACTTCCCCAACCGCCCAACTCAGCAACTACCACCCCACACCGGCGCCACCCACCCACTCCGAGTCCCTGTTCGCTCAATTATTCAGGGAGGAGGGCGGTCAGCGGACCACACCTCCAATTCCGAAAAGGCTTGCTTCCCCGCCTCACCGGTGGCCGTGGCAAGAGAAAGGAAGGCAGACGGAACGGAACACAGAGGGCGCGGGAAACAGCACGAGGGTGGGTGGGTGGAGGCGAAAACAAGGAGAACGGCAGACTTTGGGGAATGGAAGACAATGCTGCCAACCTAGGAGTGGAATGCACCACATCCGAAAAGAGTAAGGTGGTTGGAGAGAAATGCGAATCATGAGTCATTGAGGGTACGTTTTAATAATTTCTCAAGGAAGTCGGAACTAATTTGAAGGACCATATTTTACGTGCGAATTTCCACAGAGAAAAAATCATCCGCCTTGACCTTGTGGAAATTCGCACATTTGTGCATTGCGGGTGACTCCGTAAAAGTGAAACTCCGTGGCTAGTCCCGGATAGCTTAAAATTTGACCATATTTTACATTCGTAGGCCATCTCTCCCGTCTGAAATGACATATATATTGCAAAATCAATCGTACAAGAATTATATTCTCAAATTTTCCTCCCAATTAAAGCATTTTAATTACTTTGGTATATGGCGCGGAATTTGAAATTTAAGCAAAAATCGTATGTAAATGTGTGTTGTTTGTTCCGGATGTTGCCGCGATATTTATTAGGAACCATTTGAGCCTAATGACACGTACGTTTTCACGTTTAAGAGTTGAGCTGCAGATGTATCATCGAAACACATGTCAAGTGCCATAAGGCTAACATAAAACCGGTAAAATAGCATTAAATAGACAAGAAACCAAAATGGGTAACATGCTATTTGTTATATTTATTAATTCATATTAATAATAAGGACATATTTACAAAGTTTCACGCAAATCTGTAAATAAACGAAAATCACTCCAACCACCTTTAAGATGGCGAATAGGATTCAAGTCGCCGCTGATTCATAAGTTAATAGAAATAGAAACACTAACTCAACGAATTTTACAATTCTCAGAAACTTTAGCTAATAGGAGCTTCATGGAGTCATGGAGTTCATTAGAATAGGGATTTTGTGGAAAAGTAAGTAATTCATCATTTCATTATGAATGAATTCCACCAAGTTACTGCCAATACCATTAGTTCTATGATCTTGAGGCTTTTCACGGAAGAATAAAATTCGGTCTGGAGCAAAACAGACGCTGAATATGAATTTCAACCTTACCTTTTTAAGCCAGAGCATATCAATTTATTTCAATATCTTATCTAATAACAGATCTAAATATTAATACTTTATTCGTCTGGAAGGCCACCATTTCCAACACATCCGCGGTGGAGAATGAAACGGTCTTCGTATTCTTCCTCTCTTGCTATCGATTTAATGAAAAAAAGTGACTTGTTAGGGTGATTCAGCGGAAAGCACAAAATATCAACCAAAACTCCACCTGAGAAAGAATCGCGTATTAATCATTCCAACTCTGAGTGGGCAATAGTACAGGGGTTAAGCTAGCAAGAAAACTGACTTTCCGTTCCGAGAGTCCGACTTCTGATCCCCACGAGTCCCCACGAGGAAAGAGCATGGGTAACCAATATGGTTGTTATTTCAGTCGTCAGGCCACAATTTATTGACGTAATATCTTCTCCATCTTACTAAGTGGTTGCAACCTTTGGACTTTCATGGCTTCTTTGGCTTCCATTTACCTGTTTTCTGGTAGTATTCCTTGCTTTCTTCTCTCTGTTGGGATCCAATTCCACGCCTTTTTAGCCATATGTTATCCTCCATAATTTCAAGGCGTTCATGACACAAAGGCATTATGGACTCGCAGATATCTATGAAATTTTTTCCATCATTCATTATTTTTCCTACTTTACCTTCCATGCTCCTTTCTACAATCCTAGAGCTAGATTACTACATCGCGACTTAATTAATCATGTTCATTTACATTTCACCACGTTTTAAGTCAAAAAACCAACCATAATGGCCACCTAACCATCTAATGAAAACAAAGCTCTCATTTTGGCATCCAGAAGTGTGATTTTCAACGAAAACATTCATTTACAAGTCCTCAAAAGCTGCGTCTTTTTTTATACTGCCAGTTGATGCGGCGTCATTGACAGTTGGCCGGCCTGTTGCCAAGAGGGCGGCGAGGAGGAATAGGAGGTTTTTTTTTAATTGGAAAGCTGTCGTGGATTATTGAAGAAGGCGTGGGTGCTGTTGGTGGGGAGATGTCCCCCTTCCGTTGTTTCTTTTTCACTCATTTTCCATTTCCATTCGCCGGTTGAACCGCGGGCTCTGACGCCAAAGCGGTCTCTTGGCCGGGTGGCGGAACTGTGTCCTTCCACTCAACCTTTTCAATAATTCAAGCTTCGTACGACTTCCTGAATTAAGTATATGACTCAATAGATTTTAATGACTTCCCAGAATGGCTTCAGAGTTGGACGAAATGATAAAGACCTCGTGCACAGGAGTTTTCAATTCGTTTTCAGTCCTTGAACATTCGAAACCATTCCATACCAACCTCGAACGAGGCATGTGAATGGAGGGCAAGACATTTTGCTGAGAACATTTTTTCGAACATTAGAAAAGATATGATGGGTGAGCAATTAAAGAATAACCAAACGAATTTTGGAGTGCTAGGTATCCAAAGGGAAGTGGAAGGAGAGGTAGGCTAATGAAAAAAGTGAATATGAGGAATAAAGATGAAAATAAAAGAAAGAGCATTTGAAAAAGAATTAGGAAATTACGAGAGGCATTTACTTAGAGGAGCAAATGCCATTGTAGGAAGACGTGAGCCGTCATTATTTTTATATCTTAAAATAGGCGAGCTAAACTCATTGCTTTTATTTTTCCGGTCCACTTTCAGTAATGATTTACAGTCTAGCTACTACCTCTCCAGGCGATGAAAGAAGCCTTGACAATCTTCAAATTCAGTAGTAGCATAGATTAATTGTGTATAGAGTGGCAAAGCAGAGCTAAAAACTGGACGTAACTTTTTGAGAGCTTTGGGAAGAATTTCTCAGGTGTCACCACCTTAGGGTAGCAAGAATTTTGGCTTACGGAGAAGGCCACTTGGAGGCGCTAGTGATACTCGGTGATTTTGCATCAACATACAGAGGTGGATTTGCCATGGCTGTTGTGTGCTATTTATTGAGTATCAATTGTTTAGTCGTTGCTATGATACAACGGTAAGCAGTTGACTCCATGTTTGGTAATCGCGTGTCTTATCATATTCACGTGAATTCGATTCATTATAGACGATGCTCATTGAAGGCACATTAAAATACATATTTAATTTGGTCTCGGCGACTCGATAAGATTTGTTTCCGTTGCTATGGGTCGATTAGTAAACATCCAGGTACCGAAATCATCATAAGAACATCATGTCAGTTATGCGACACTAAATGAAGTGGCCGTGTGCCAAAGCTCATTTGTTATGGCTTGTTGTGCATGTTCCAAGGTCGTTCGATATCTCGATTCTTCGCCTCTCGAGTCAATATCGATGGTGCAACATATCGAATAAATCGACCCAGTACATGTTCGATACACCTGTGCCATCTATCGGCCAAAGTATTATTTAAAAACTCATATCCGAATCTTTCTATCTCTTTACCACTCTATATGTACTTACTCTATGGTAGTAGTCAAATTAACAGAGGTGCACTGACTTATTCCGGTCCTGGTTACAACAGAATAAACTATGCCCAATATTTTTCTTCGAAGTTTTGAATAGTATAGCGGAGTGGACCCGTTTTTAAATTTCCATACTCTTGAATATCGTATTGACAGAACCGCAGTCCATTGAACTCAATTCCAGATCTCAATTTTTTGAGCCGTAAATTTCAATTTCCGGGGATGGAAATTCTATAGCCATGTGTGATTAGCGAAGGTTCAGCAAGTAATAACTACAAGATTCAAACTTCGATAGAGAGCAGATTCTTTCCCGGTGCCATTAATCGTTTTTCACTAATATCTGACTAATAGAAAACAGGTTTATCTGGCCGTGCGCAAAGATCCTTTCGTATTCACATATGGAACCATACGTCAACTAAAACCTTATGTTCCGACATCTGTGCAACTGTGTTGTTCTTGATATAGATATAAATTCGTTTATATAATGTTTTAGACATCATATCTCAGCTAGCTATGTACAAGAAGAAAATATGAACATCATTTTCACATTTCAAGCATGCGAATTTTTGAAATTAGATTGGAATAAATTATGTCATATTTACTATATCACCATGAATTAGTAATTGAAATTTAATTCAATTACCTCCAGGACATGAACTTCACACGTAAGTATTAAGAATCTGCCTCCCATACTCCGCAAGATGACAACGCAGGGTACGCAGATCCACAAAGAATATATTCCACTCCATTGCTCCACTTATAAGTAAACGTATCATATATTGTCACAATTAACCATCAAGCCAATACAGTGAAACAACTTTCGAGATGGAAAATTCAATTACAATATTAAAAATAAAAGCAATAACTATTTAGCACTTACCGGAGATTCATATAACAGCATACCAATCCATACTCTTCACCACAAAACTGAATGCCAATCAAATATGTCGCCCTGAAGTTCTGCGCTGAGAAAATACTTCCAGCAATTCAAAACACTGCTTTCATTTTGGTCCAAATTACACACGGAAGAGATTCGCTTCAATCTGACACTGTGGGAACCCGTGCAATCCTGCAAGGAAATCAGATACTTAAATTGTTATTATTTCAAAATATAAGTGCAGCGATAATGTATTTCCAAATAAGGAAGAACGGGAGTTAAATAAAAATAAGACAGTCGGAGGCGGAAAAATTTCAACAGATTCTTGAAATTCCACGAAATAAGAAATTTTTTTAGCAAATACAGATTTGTTTTTCAATTTGTTAATTACAGGATACATGAAATGAACTAAGAACATACATTTTGAAAAAATACAACTGTCAACAAGGGGAAAGAAAGAAACAGGAGCAAGTAAATGAAACAGAAAAAAACAATAAGAAACTCCTTAAGGTCCTCCTGAGTTCGCAAGCGGAACTCATCAGGAGGTGCCTCAAATACATATTCTATCGAGCATAGAAAATCACAAAATACTTTTTCCCTATTCAACATTAATATTGATTAATCATCATCATAGTCACTTATATACATACAAAATATTCTTTTAACTTCCTTTTCACTTGTGCTATGGAATTTAAGTTTCTTAGCGAAAGGGACAACTTATTGAAGAGGTATGGTACCATATATTCTATAGTGTTTTTCCCATAGTTATTATTCCATAATGTAATTTCATATGTATTGTTATGCCTCATAACCATTTTATGTTCATTGATTTTTAAAATTTTATATTTATTGCTGAAATAATTATTAATAATAATACAGTAATTAAACAAATTTTCAATAGGCAAGACACCTAGTTTATTATACATGTCTTCCAGATGATATTTATATTGGTTTTGTCCAACACTAGATATATTTGTGCCACCAAATATAAATTTCACTTTCCTATTTTGCTTGTTTTAATTTGTAGTTTATGCACATTATAGGTATTACCCCAAATCGTTAATTCATACCTTGGGAGGGACTCCACAAGTCAAAAGTAGACTTGCAATAATATTTTTCTGTGAACATATGGCCTAATATGATAAATCTGATTACAGACTTTTCTCAATTTATTATTACCTTTTTTAATATGCATATAAAACTTAAAATTTCCATCAATTATTAACCCCAGATATTTATATTCTTCAACCTGCTCAAGGTAACAACATTTACAGGGTATGTTAGCTACAAAATAGTGTAAGCAATCATGATCTTGTATTTTTAATTTAACATTCCTCCATCAGCTCTACTACATACATGCATTACTTGAGCTTTAGTTTTATTAATAACCATACCATGATCATGTGCCCACTTTGAAACACTTATAATATCATCTTCAACTAATTTAACAGCTTCCTCAAAAAGTTGGTGCGCAGCAACTATCACTATATCAACCACATCCGACAGCATTTGAGTCTTTTTTACAACATTTTGAAATTTAATTGATATATATTATAAATAATATTGGTCCCAGCACAGACCCTTGGGGGACCTCTCATCTCATTACCTTAATATCACTAAATTTAGGGCAAGGGCCTAGCCTCATTGAAACACCAGTTCCCGTAAGATCACGGAAGTAAAGCAATGTTGGGCCCAGACGAGGGTTGGATGGGTGACCATTCATACCTTCACCGTGGCGCTCTTGTCCCCTGTCTTTATGTGGCAGGCAGATTAAAAATGGGGTTGGCACAACTGACCATTCAAGGACTAGATGCCCGAGCTCCTGTTGAATCAAGTACCAATATACTCATCACTAAATTTATCATATACCTTAACACACATCTTCCTATCGGTTAGATAGCTCTTAAACCATTCCAACACTGAACCTCTTATTCCAATATTGCACAATTTTTAAGCAGTATCTTATAATCAACAAGGTCAAAGGCTTTAGAGAAGTCAATAAAAAGGACCACAATTTCAATACATTTATCAAGGCTACAATTTATCAATTCAGAAAACTCTTTCAGAGCATTCTTAGTTCCCTTATTTTTTTGAAAGCCAAATTGCTGTTTAGAAATAATATTATATTTTGCTAAGAAGTCAAGGAGGGATTTATCAACATATTTCTCTTTGATTTTATTGATTTTCGATATAAGGTATACTGGCCTGAAATCGTTTAAATCATTGAAAGGACCTGTTTTATGTGTAGGCCTAACCAAATCCACTTTTAAACTGTCTGGGATACAACCTGAATGCAGACAAGTGCTCAAAAGATCAGTAAAGGGTAAATGCAAATTAATAAGAATTGATGCGTAAGGGGAAGAGAAAAAAGAGAGCATATAAAGCGTAGGCAAACACGTTTGAGGAACATAGATCAGGAAGCATTTACAGAGCCTGGATGCACTCGGTCACGTTTTTGGAAGGAAATACAGCATAATATATGAAAGAAACCTTGACTTTAATACGTTAACGAGATCATGGAGTACATTGAAGACATATTATGCCGAAAATAAAAATGAGTGAAAAAGATAAGAGTCAGTCAATAGCAAGCCTACAGATAAAAGCGCTTCCTCCAGACGAAAAACTGTTTAGCCTTAACGATTACCGATTAATTATTAATAGGCAAGAAAATTTTTCCTCCAAGCTCACAAAAGAATTCAATATGCATGGTGTGCATTATCAATAGAGGTGAAGTTATTTTTAAAAACACTAAAAATACAACTAAAAGTAATGCTACAAAAGCATTAATCCCCCATCATGAAGATATATATTTTGATCCAAATGAAGATTACATATTATTAAGTCTCGTATGTCTCTCAGATACCATTACTTAGTTAACCATTTAATTCATGTGGTGCTTCTGTCGTCAATTTATGGAATGATTATTCATTAGAATAAAAGAGAATCTTGACTATTCCTCACTAAATTAATGGAAACACCAACCAGGTAACTTTGTGCAAGGACAACTTTAGGTGAAGACTCTCGCTAACATTTTACATATCATAAACAGTTGAAAGGCATGGGAGGGAAAGACATTCTCTGGAGGCAGGGCAGGCTCAACGCTGCTCATTTATCAATTGCTTTTCACTGAGCACACTGCATCACCCAGTCCTCTCTTCCATCTCTATATTCCACTCCCTTTCCGAAATGTTTTAACATACAAATAAATTTCTGTACGAGCACTCACCTGCAGATGACTTGTTATGGCAAAACCCGTCTTTTATTTGGATAAATTTATATGTAGAGGAATTATCAAGAGAGGGCTTTATATTTTAATCTAGTTTCTTCTTTTTCTTTGAAGTCGAGTTCCAAAAACACCTAGTAAAGCTTCTCTCTGTGATGGATACCAGAGACTACTCGAAATGAAGAGCAAAGGAGAGAATATTTCCTCGAAACTCTGGGCGAAGAGAGAAATGTTTCGGGAAACGAGCTTCTCCAAATTTTCACTCACACAGAGCGGAACCTTGAAGTGGTGCGAATGGCCCAGGGTGTGTGTCAAAGTACCCCTTGAAACATAAAAAAGCAAAAGAGTACAAGGGCGACACCACAAGAGAAATTCTCTCAACAACCACCCGCCCCATCTGGCCGCAAACCTACTCCTCCCTAATCCCAAGGAAACTTCTTTAGGACGAGAGTCCCTTAAAGTAAAACCTCTGGACAAACGGATTGTGGGGACGGAATTGAGTATGGAAGGAAAATGATTCAATTTCTTCCGCCGACGTCTCCTCTAAGAGTGTGTGGAAAGGGGAGACAGAGAGAAGGGGGAGAAACACTAAAGAATAACTACGGAATTTTTCTGGAGGATTTGTCTTTATTTCTATATCATTAGGGATAACAATATGCAACAAAGTAAAATAACATTTTCTTAGTCCACATAAATTTTAAAAGCTGGTTTTTACCTTGAAAATAATTATTCATAAGAGTAGAAGTATGGGATGTTCATGGTCGAAGTAAACTAAGTATAATTTAAATAAGAGAATAGTAACAACTTTAATGGTTGCTATGCATTTAGATCAACAAAATAGTCAATAAAGAACTTTTAATGTCAGCATAAGAATAAAAATATTGTAAGAACATATTTAGTAATACAAATCCCTACAATACTCAGCCACAGTATTTTCAATTTCTTATAAGTTTATATAAAATGTTATTTCACTTACTCTTGTTATAAATTAAGAGGCCTGATGATACATAAATAAATCTCCAAAGCCTTGGCTTTGGAAAAGATGGCAAGAAGTGATAATGTTCCTTTCCCCAGGCCAATCCTCCAGAAAATTTAGTAGGTTTATAAAAAGCGATCAAAACCAATTCACACTTAACTAAATAAAGTTATTATAACAAAGTATCACCAAAAATCTGCTAATACCTTTCGGAAGGTGAAGTTTCACTTACTTGCACCTAAATACAGATATACTATCACTGTTATAGAAACTGTGCGTATTAAGTTAAATTGCAACTACTTAGGTGCACAGATAGAGTTAAAAAGGAAACATGAGAGATGTGTTTTTCTGGCACTACATAGCAGATTATCAAAATAGGCATTGCGCAGCAAATCAAATAACCATCTACACTAGTTAGCGAATCGATTAACCAGGTAAAAAGTCTCAATGATAGGTCTAATGGTCCTTATCTTTCGCGGGTAAAATAAAATTTTAACCCTGTTCATTCTGAAGTCTCTTTGTAAAAGTTTATCCTCATGATATACCGGAGCATGCGTTTGAGGGGGAAGATATGGGATAGAAACCGTTGCTAAGTGGAATCTTTATGATGAAATAAGCGGTGACACGTCACGAAAGACACCCTCAGGAAAGAACAGACGCTTTGTGAACAGACACCTATCTTTTATTTCCGAAAAAGAGGAAAAGCTCCTTAAGAGTCGACACGAACCACAAACATTCCTTTTTGACTGCACGTGGGGAAACATTCGGCAAACTTCACAAAACACCACACTCCTCTTGACATCGTGGAAGGGAAACGAATATGCGACGGAGAAAAACCAGGCGGGATACGGCGCTACCCTTTCTTCTTTTTTTTTCTTTTTCCTACATTGACTTCTCTTCTCCCCCTTCTGGTAGACTCCCCCAGCAACGGTAAATTTTCCTCCTCGACGTCCACCATGCGGGAGAGGGTGGGGTAGAGAGAATGAAAGACAGGAGGGGAAAACACTATTTCCTCGAAATGAAGGAGGAAAAAGAGTAAATTTTCTTCTCACGCTGTTGGATGCGAGCAGGAGTAAGAAACGGTTTCCATGGGAGCGGCAGAGGCGCAAAACCAAAATATCGTGAAAAGCCACCGTGGGACATTGTCCCGCCAGTTCAGCTGAAAAATTGCCTCCCCGACATCGCTCTTTTTTCCGGGAAAATCGCATTTCCATCGAGATTTATACATGGAATAGGACGTTCCTCAGCCTTTTTTGGAGAATAATAGAAAATAGTAACAGGATGAATATTGAGAACTACATTACTCACTCCGTTAAACATTAGCCATCAGATCGGTCTGAACTCAGACCCATCTGAAAGTTCCGACGCCAGCTAGCAGTTTTGCTCAGATGAACTGACATGACAATATCGATATCAAACAATTGATCTCCGCTAATTCGATAAAAGGTATCAAATAAGGCGTCTCCTTCTCGCTTCACATAATTCTTTTTATTTGGATTCTACTCTCTTCTTTCATCCGCCATTGTTGCACTTTTCTCTCTTTTCCGATCTCAAAACATACCATACCATTTTTTGTGGTATTTTATCACCTGTTTTAATTTTTTCACACAAAAGAACGGTAATTGCCAGTCTAGTCGAGATAGATCTTAAATCGACCAGACTTGCAGAGCAAACATGCTGACTCCACTATGGCTAGCAATTTCATATCGAATGGTCTGCATCAATTAAAATACCGATTTCACCCGAAGACATCCTTAAACTATTGGATAGCAAAATTAGCGTACAAAATATGCAGATTATTCTTCAAGTGGATACTTTTGTATTGCATACTTTTCATATACGCATTTCAAACCAGATATTACCCGACTAAAGAGCTTTTTCCGCGGCATTAATATATTTTGACTTCAAAAGTTACAGTTATTACCTATTAACTCAAAAAATAATATTCATGAGCTAATTTTTTAAAATTCTATTCACCGAAAGAATTTTCTCCTTACCAACATTTTTTCACCAAAAGGCCACCACCAAATTTCACCAAAATTTGTATAAAACAGGAAAATCTAGTTTACCTTGTGTTTCATTTATTCTTGCATGGCACACAATACAATTTCAGATTGCTTTTATGACAAAATAGCGAGGTAAGGTACGCTTTTCTAATTTAAAATTAAAGAAAGATCACCTTTTCACTTAGTTGTCAGAATATGAATAAAATAACAAAAAAAAACTAATTGTACCTTGGAACACGTTTCAACGCAGAGGGCAAAACTACACTGTGGGCGGGGAGTGAGGGAAATGTCCAGATGGAATCCCACCGGCTAGCACCAACGAGAACGTTTTTTATTCCCAAAAAGTCATGATGTGCTTCATGAATGACGAGAAAAACAGTAATGCACTACAACCATCGTAAAATGGTGGTTATATTCAAGTGTTTGTGACTTATAAATGCATGAATTTCAACTGAGATTAAATGGAAACTTAAAAAGAACGCTCTCATCTCTAATGCTACAAAGAGATAAGACTGGTAATTAAGATAAAAACTCATCGAGCCTCACTGTACAGCTACAGACGGTGGAATCGTTTACATCTGCATTTAACACAAATTCTGCAATTAACATCTCATCTTCAGCTACCGGCAATTGGATGCGGATCCAATTAAATATACCACATAGAAATAACAAACGTGGCCTGAGTAGGGTTTCCTATTTAAAATTCGGCATCCATCAAACTCAGTTAAACCAATTAAAATAAGAAAAAAGGGGAAATACTATTCTTCCTAAAGGGAACTACACCCTAGATAGAAAGAGGACAAATATTTATTTCTATGAAAGGACTGATATAATTGTAGAAATTGAAGGCTTAAGACATCGCTTGTTACTGCCATGAAAGCATTGATGGTACTTCTCTTGACTACCATGTAAAATTTGTAATGGTCGTCTCAAGGTATATATTGTTAGAGTATCACCATATTGTTTCAAAAGTGTGATTTTACTCAGAAAAGAGGAAAATATCCACACGAAACTTTGCAAGGGCTTGACAAAGTGACTAAATCCGAGGTATATCGACCAACAGACTTAGATTAAGTTATTTTTTATTTATTTATCCTTTAGTTATCCCAACAGCGTAATACGTTACATTTTTCGATATGGAATAATACTCAATTTTTATTAATGAACAGCTATAACTCATCGCTTAGAATTTTCCTCGCTATTTCTCAACCTGGGCGATGTATTTATTTGGTCCTTCTTCGGTCTCGTCGACTTCATTTCTGCCTAACCACATTCCAAGCGTAGTCACTCGAAGATATCTTATTTTTATGGGTCTTTAACGCCAACCCAAATGAAAAATGGATATTAGGGTTAGACAAAGTCTGGTTTACTTCGTTAAATGGGCATTTATGGGCTCACGGAGAGAGATTACAGATACCTCAGAGTGGCTTTAAATGACATCGAAAAAAATTGTATTAGAACTCTCCGCACTCCGAGTAGAGTTTTTTATAACCTCCCCCGAAATTACAAAAGCCTTTGTAGATTCAAACAAACGTAAACTATTTCAAATGCACTCTAATAAATAATTGTATTTTATAACATAAACCACCTCAGCAAAGATTCCCGCCAGCTAAAAAAATTAAAACAGAGTTTAATTCCAATTTTATCTCACGACTAATATCTTTCAAAATTATGCACGATACAGAAGATGCAAAACTGGATTTTCTTCAAGCATTTTCCTTTTTGAGCTCAAGCCCGAAGAAATAAGCTGAGGAAAGCAATCGAAATTCACCTCCAATGCAAATATATTTCATGCATACGCAATGAATTTGAACGTAACAAGCACAAATCATGCTTAACAGCACTGCGGACATTATTCAGCAAAAATAAAGTACGGATTCTATTTCATAAGCCAGCGAGAAGCGGAAGGTACTCAACGATCTCATTTAGAATACTTAACATTAATATAAAGGCAAATTAAATAAAACATTTGAAATTATACCTAAGTGTTAAGTAAGTAAAAGTATATGTTGTAGCCGAGATATAGAATCCCCTGAATTGAGCAATTTAAACACAGAATTAGCCAAACAACAATAACTATCCTATACAAAAGTTTCCCAAATTGATAGTGTAAACATATTTATTAAGTTTAAAAACTTACGGAAAGACCTTCAGCTCTCTTTACTTCTACAATTAATGACAGCCTCTCTCGTGGAAGAGTCGATGGCGCATCTTTTATGGTTAACAATCAATAGCATTAATTTTCTCTTCCATTTTAAGCCATGAAAAGCTTCACCTCCAAACAAAGGAGCCCCGCCGCTTGGAACTGTCGGTTACCCTTCAATTAAAGGCCACAGAGCTGCCTTGGGTGAAAGCCAATACTTTCGATCGGATATCGATATGCTTTTGTTTGAACTCCGTCGACGCTCCTCCAACGAGTCGATCCACAGAGGAATGACTAAGGCTCTCCAGGCGAGAAATACAAAATAACGCATGTAGTCACGTATTGCGTCTATTCGTGCTTTATTCACAATAAATTCTTTATCAGCAACGTATACAAAGAGAGTGACAACCAAATGAATAAACGCACATAAGAATGTCATTATATTCATCCTTATATTTAGGTTTTTGGCCGATAAAAAGTTTTTTTATTATTATTTTTGGATTAGTAAAACAATAGATTCAAAAACGGTGTTATGGATACATATTGCAGGGTCAAGCGATTCAATTGATATTTTTAAACCCAGAATTGTTTTGATATTTCAGTGGTGTGATTATTTTGGGGCCCCTACACTTCGCGTAACAAGGCGCTATTGCGTTATTGAAGACAAGTGAAAAATGCCAGCCTTCTTCGGTTCCCGCTGTTAATAGTAATTCTTTCAATTAAAGAATACCGAAGTTATTAAAAAGAAGAACTAGCTGATAAAATAATGTCGATTATCCGACGGATATATTTTCAATGGTTAATTTTTCCAGCCCGACGATATAACCGAATTGCTCTTTCCCCCGAAATTCTATATGACTTCAAGGTTTAGATTAATTTTACCAATAAATCGAGAAAAAAGATGGGATACTTCAATTAAAGGCTAAATAAACTTTCTGATAGGATAGTTTTCTGGTTCAAATTCCATTGGCAAATTAAATTAACGCAAGAGAGAAGAAATATGTCTTCGTTTCATCTCTTTTCGTCTATTCAGTTCACGTAATTTCAAGTTCCAATTCCGATGGAATAATATGAAATTGTTGGATTTTATTAAATGCATCAGATAGGAGCTACATTTTTCAATTATAACTTAATAATAGTACGCTAAAAATTATCTTCATTTCATTCTACGTCCGAACATAACGAAAGCTTTGCTGTTATTTCCCAGCAGTTTTAGAATATGCATGCATGTACATTCACTCCACGCCGGTCCCATACGGTATGGGTACAGTCTAAAGAGATTAAATTAACTGGCTGATTAAGTAGTTTCTTTTGTACTGCTTTATCCTTGCATACTTCTTTTGCTCCAATTACACTCATAGTTTTTTTACATCAATGCTCTCCTATTCATAGCGCACCTAATGTCCCTTCTCGATTGATTATATATCTATGTATTTTATAAGCACTTTTTTGTGTTGAGACCTGCCATTCATTATGTGGCGGTAAAATTTCCAATTATTCAGGTCCAGGAAAGAAAATTAGAAGTTGATGAAATATGAAATAAATGAAGATACTGCGTTGGTTCCTTGAAGTAAAGAGAAAAGTAAGATAACAAATTGATATAAAATAGGAACGGTAAAAACAGGACCCATGGGCACGAAGGTACAAGAAAGTTGACTATAGTGATAAGGACTTGTTCAGAGAATGGCGGAGGGTTATATTGGGAAAAGAGTTGAGAAAGTAATAGAAAAAAGAGAAGACCAAAGATGAGATGGAAGGACAGAATGGCAGGAAGAGAAAGGCCGGAGAAAAGGAGAAGCTTTCGACAGAAATCTGTGGAGTAGAAGGATAAAAGAAGGAAACGCCTACCCCGCTGGTATGGGAAAAGGTAGAGAGAGAGAGAGAGAGAGAGAAATAAAGAAGAGCATTTTATGAGCATTTCTCGGAGCGTCACGGTGTGTCAGCACACCGCATATCTCTTAGTTGTGGGTCGTGAGATATGGCACCCTGGCTCTCTATTTCGTCTTTTCATAGGAGATCCTAGTACGAGTAGACTGGTAAAACCTGCCCTAGGTTTTATCCAGCTTTGTTCACTCTGTCAGCACACTTGAGCAAAGTTGACAACCCTACTGGCAGGCAGACCACTGTAATCATTAGCACTCATAGTTGCATGCCGCAAGAGTACAGCAAAGACTAGGAAACTTGCATATTCTACTTCAAATTACTGCGAATGATCGAAAAGTGTCAAAAAGTAGTAATATATAATAGCAAAATTATTCTTTAATTATAATTCAAGCAACACAACGACTAGCATTTCGTATGTAACCCGAATAGAATATTTAATTTCTCCATTGTTTTAACAAGTCCATAGGGATTTAAACTGTGTCACACAGAATTATGAAGCGACTGTTACCCGGTTATTTATCCAAAGATCATGAACACCACTTTGAGAAACGATTTCATCTGTTAGGTGGCACGCAGTATTTCATGATTAGTGAAGAAAATCTGCACATCTGCGCCGTTAACAAGAATTCCCTTGAATTTCGCAACTCCCAGCCCTCAAGGCCGGAGGGTGAGTGGGTCTCATGTCTCATCCCCTTAAAAGAACCCAAGCACTCAATAAAAATACGCGTCCAGAGCTCCATAAAATCAATAAATGGGTCGTATAAAATATATTAGCAGACTCGGTAAATGAAAATATTGACTCAGCGACTGTGTTCACGCAATACTTCCACAAACTCCGTCGCTCTGCTTAAGTTTCAATCGCATATGGTGTTGTAAAATATACCACGTCTGAAGAAGGGGTATGTAATTCAACTAGCTCTAAGTTAATTGCTAGACTAACTAACGAAAAAGTGAATTAAGGAAGCAGCCATACTGATTAAAATTCACGGGAGGAAAATAATATAAATGCGAAAAAGATTGAATAACGAACAAAATACGAAGTCTTGCGCAGAGCGGACTATGACGTTTTATGGCTAGTAAATGAAATGCTAAGTACTTTACGCACTAACCTATCGTAAAAGAATATCTCCCACTTTTTTAAAGATAACAGTCATTATCAAGGTCAGCAGAACAATCACTTATCACAATCTTGACCTTTTTCTATTAATAATATAATAGGTGGATAATACCAAGCAATGACGTTATTACAGAGCGTTCCACCTAAAGAAAGCCTCAGTCAGTGCTACATATCAGCTCATCAAATTTTTTTCGCAAAGCTCTCGATAACGTTTAAAATGAATGGATACTAATGTTTAAAATGAGAATATTTTCAAAGCTTTTAATACTTAATTCCTGCGGAAAAACAAGACGAAACACGGAAAACTATGGGTTGACAGATTGAGTGGTAAGTCACAGCTACTTTGGAAAGCAGGCAGATTCACTTTTTTGCCAGTTTTGAGGTGTTCGCCACCTGGCTTTAAAAAGATTTTTGGCGTTCAAATTGTTAAGAAAAATTTCCCTAGTTTTCCAGCAAATTGTCAGATTACATTGAGCATATTTTTGGCTAAATATTCTAATGATTAATATGCTACCAATAACAAAATCCAGGAATGGAAACTAACGCAGGCTGACCAATATATCAAGACTGAAATGCTTTTGAAATATTATTCCTCCTGCTATGTATTGCTATGCCGTACGGCATGCCATGCCGTATGTGTCTGAATAATTCATGCAAGTACAAGCATTCTATTTATTAACTACGAGAGGTTTATCAATTGAACGGAAAACGTAAGTTATTACGATGGTTTGGCAATGAGGAGTTGTCTTCGAGGGCATTGCACCATGAAACGATATTTCTCATGACTGCTCACTCCAATTCATTCATTGTCGCATTCATTGACTCTATTGTTAGCCCATGGGAAATCAGAGGGAGGAAAATCGACACGAGGAGTTATTCACGACTTACTCTGACCTAACTCCCTTGAACTCCCTGAAGCTGTGAGAATTTTCAAGGAGTGACCGTTATATTGGAAACCTAAATCGATCGAAGAGGCAATCTGGTAGAGGGAACAGCTTAGATCATGAACAAATTGACGACTGTCGCGTTCATCAGCGAATATAGGATTACCAAAGGTGAGAGATTAGCATTTAATTTACAAAAGCCACTGCGGTTTAATGTGAATTCATGAGGGTTTATTTGACCAAAATGGGTGGTGAATTAACTCAGCTCTCTAATGGGTAACCATACCCCACAAAACCTCCTTTAAGGCAAAGAAGACATTAATGATGACACTTCAGAGCACGAAATCTTAAAAAAATTCACTTAGCAATCGTACAGCTTTGATTTTTACTAAAGTAACACAATTTTAACAACCAAATGAGCTCGGTGAGACATAAATTTTTCAGGTACAAGCATAGCACTCTCGTTGACGTTTCCTACGACCAGTTAGAACACGTTTCACATGATGCTGTTTTTCTACCCATTTATTGGGTAGTGGTTTTAATAATTTCTAAGAAAGTTATAAAAATAATAATCTCCACTGCCTAGCAAGTCGAGTATTAGTCGCTGATCTATTATAATGCTCAGTACTACGTGATATTTTCAATATTTCTGTGACTGTATGCCTTGATAATTATCCAGTGTCAATTAATTTCGGAAGAGAGACATTAAAAATTGACTCTTCATTTCGTTAAATAACTTATATCTTTGGTAAAATTTAATGAGAAGTAATAAAAATATAACTATGGAGAAATTGAGAGGGGCACCATAAGAAACAAATTCAACAGGAACGTTTTCAACACAAAATCACGAAAACATTGGCAAAAAATTATTCGATTTTTTGTAAAATTTTACATTTGTCATAGCTCGATCGCTGGACAATTTTGAGTTCGTGATATCGTGTGTATTCACTGATACTACAAGACCCTATACTTCCACTGGAATAAACTATTTATTAAAATCAATCTAACTATTTGGCAATGATTACAGATCAAAAATGCCACTGTAAATAAACGAAGATAATATTAATTTCCCCAAAAAATTTTGCTATCATCCTTGACGACAGAGGCAAAGTGAACGACTTCAGTCAGGCATTATGTCAAATAATATACCGACGAATTTTATGGCTGACTATTTTCAAAATTTATTTAATTTTTACCGCGGGTAAACCAGAAGATTTTTAAATTATGCCAATTTTGACCGTCTACCAAGATGAAGATGACAGAAGTTTAGAAACATGGGCATATCAACATATTTTTAAAAAATCACGAAGTCAAATAGCATAGTTCGTGATTCTACCTCTGAAAAGCGACAGAGTCTTGATTACCTGGGGGAAGATAAGAATTCACAGCAACGCATAAACGTGACTCGTTTGACAATGTAAATCAGACCTAAGGTGACCGAAATTTGCTCTTAGTATTGGTGTCACGAAACCGAATTCCAACTCACCCGTTCTTCTGCGATGGCTCAAGAGATAGCTGCAACATACCTAGGAGAGATATTATTTAACGAAAATTGGAAAAACAAAGTATAAAGTATATTAAACATCAGGAACAAAAAGGACAACTGTTCACACTGATATTTTTCCACCAATGAGGATGAGTGACCATAGTTTACTTTTAGAAGTTATTTGAGAAGCGTTTTTAGGCTTCTGAAAAACATTTCACCAACAACACCGACTTCTTAACTATGAAACACTGAAGCAAAACTAGTCATGATTATGCAGAGCAGTTACTGTGAGCCGTAACTTTATCTTAAAGTACGACACTAAAGCCGAAAAATACGTATTAGATATTCAACAGCAAGGTTGTTTTAAACGGGGGAAGCATGCGAGTTGAATGTTGGCTTTTCATTTCAAAAAATTGTAAAGAGAAAGATATTCAAGTATCTGAGAAAAAGCTTTCAATTTGACAAATTATTATCATCATTATCAAAAGTCACTCAATACTATAGCTGGTTAACTGCAGTTCTCCATACGACCCTCTCTCAAGCTAACTCTATTTATCCATCATAGCTCCTCTGTTTTATATCCTGTTTGAGTTAGCCGTTAAGGTCAACATCAGAAGTATTTGTCCCTTGATGTCCCTCACGGGATTTTTCCTACTATCATGTCCCTTACCAATTTGTTGAGTCTTGAAGTATGGCATTATGAATAGGTCCTTATCCTACAGATAGCGCTTCATACGGTTTTCTCCGTTTTTATTCCTCTCTAAATTTCCTCTTTTCTGAGCCAATGCGTCTATTTGATCTTTAGTATCTGTCCCCTGAACCACGTTTCAAAAGCCTCTATTTCTCCAGTTTAAACTTCCTAATACTGCATGAGCCTGAGCCCTGCCAGGCCAAGCCACACTCCATACGAACATTTTCGGGGAATGCTTATTTTATTCGATAATATGGTCCTTTGAAAGCAAACTCACAAAAAGAAAAGTCAATTTATTGTCGCACGTATAAATCATCCACAGAGTTTACGCTGGTTTGTGTAAATCAAAAAGGACGTCTCTCAACGGGAATAAAACAAGAGTACCTGCCAACGTTCTTCTTCTAAAGACTCGACAACACCTCAGAAAATTTGCGCCGACTACGACGCACAGTTTGGAATGAAATAAATTTGTACTTTTCCAAACGCTTTATTATCTTCAAACGGTTTCAACGCAATAGAGTCATTTTCTAGAGGTTACTAAACGACGAGGCCATTAGTCTCACACATTTATACCCTGAGCCAGAAAAGGGGGGAATTAGGAAAAAAGGTTGGGGAGGGAAGTAAGGTGAATATGTGCAAACTTACTGGTAGGAAGCAAGGTCAGTGTTTTGAAAACATTATTCGGTAGAAGGAAGAGGGGGAAAGCTGAAACGCAAGCCACTGAAACTTGACGTCGCGAGTGAATTGACTGCGATTGGTGGGCGGAAACGAGAGAAAAATGACAACAACCTTAGCCAGTTTGATTATCTTCAAGTAACAGCATTTATATAACCACAAATATTACAATAGAAAACAAGCCCGTAGGCTAAATACCGTTAACTTGGTCTATACAAGACGAACACAAGTCACAACTGGAACCAAGCAGATACGTCCTTCCTCGGGGACAGTCAGATGCCAAGAGGGTGAGGGCCGCGCTGTGTCGATGCGGCTGGCAATTGAGGGGAGTCAGCTGACCGATGCAGGATTTGGGGGTAGTGGGGGAACTGTTCGTCCAGCCATTGGTTGAGACGGCGGCGTAGAGGAGCACTATTACCACAAAGTTCCGAAAAGAGGACGCCAGATGCGAATTCACTATAAAAGTAGAGGGCCTTGTTCTTGTCGCGCAATATCGCCGACAACGCGCAATATCGGCGACAGTGCGCACTTTGAAATTTCCCTACCGCACTTAGAACATCTCGCGTTATGTCCGGCTCGCGACGTAGTCCGCGAGCGAAAATGTCCGCGGCGAAATTATGGCCAAATTTGTGCCGAAAATTCGGCACAACTCTTACAGACAAAAGAGGTGAGTTCATAGGAACAACTTCGTTTACCATCTTCTCCTTGTACAACCTGTGGTATGCCCTTATTTCAAAGTGTTCCAAAAAATCAAATTTGGCACCTTTGTTCCCAAAATGTAAAAGTGATGATGGCCTCGTCGTTTAGTAACCTCTTGAAAATGACGCTATTGCGTTGAAACCGATTGAGGATAATAAACAGTGTGGAAAAGTACAAACTTATTTCATTTCAAACCATGGAAAAATTCCACAAAGCCCGTCGATGATTAATTTTACGACGCAGAGCACAAATTTGTGTGTATCAAAGGGAATTTGTGTAAATGTGTACATGGCAATAGATGCAAGAATTTACTCCACATTCCACCCACACGCACCGAACAGAGACGGTTTTTCGACGAAGTGCAATGGATTTCCGCCGTATTCAGGTCTTCGACGAGAACTATTCTGCTCCACGAATGCCTGACCGTTAACCCAGTCTAAAGCCTGAATCACACGATACTTGACCTTGTACAATGTACAAGTCCGAGTATGCTAGCTAGCATACTAGGACTTGTGCAAGGTCAAGTAACGTGTGATACAGACCAAGCATACTAGAAATCCTGCATGATCGCTAGCATACTAGCTAGTATCCTTGTTTTCGTAATTGGTGCGGTACTAGTTTGATACTTGCTCCTAGTAGGACCTAGTAGCCACCGACCAATCACATTTGCTCTTTGCAATTTTTTCAATTTCAAGCTCAATTTTTTTATGCCAGCGCCTCCATAGTCCCTCGTGACAATTACAATTTCCCGCGATCAAATAAATAACTCAAACCTCACAACAATACGCAATGGCGTCTTTCACGTTTTTGAAGCATTCTTGCCCCTACTCCTGCTATTACGGCAGCTGCAGCGGCTAAAAGCCGTCGTCTTCGTTCGAAGTCATCCATTTCGCTCGTCAAACTCCTTCCGCGATTGTATTAGATCAAAGCTCTAATAAACAGACCTTGTGCAAGTTCAAGTAACGTGGGATAGCTCCTAGGGAGGTTTCAAGCATGCTAGGTTTCGTACTAGAAATTCAGTACTCGCTAGAATCCCCGGACTTGCACAAGGTCAAGTAACGTGTGATTCAGGCTTAACCAAATTGAGCACAGATACACGGCACATGGCGTAAATATTTTTGCGTGCATAATTTTCAATTGGTGCCGAAATTATTCGCGGCGAAAGGATTCGGCCCTAGCCTTTAGAGGCCATAAGAGGAGCGCGCATCAGATAACTTCGCCCGAGGCCGCGCACATGGGGAGGAAAAGAGGATTACATGTAATCTGGAGAAAAAATCAGCGACCGAAATTCCCCAGTAGACGGGCGGAGATGATTCGTCCTAAGGTCAAACGATTAATTAATGAAAGCGTTCGCCTCGATGGTGCTTACGTGAGCGCAAGGGGGCGCTTAGCCGTAGTCCGCCTGGAAGGCCACGATCCGCTCACATTCTGGACAAAGAACGTCCCTCAACGACCGTACTTCCGAGGGAACCTTTCGATTAACGATCGTCAATAGTTAATTAAACGGCCGATCTCTTTATCTCTCCGGAACAAACCACATCCGGAAGATTCCAGCTGAGTTATACCCTCGAAACCACGTTTTTCCAATTTTTGTAATGCCGCTCGTGGTAATGCTGAGTGCCGGCACAAAGGCGGGGGCAAAATACGTAAGAGGCCGATTACTGGAGCAGCTAGCCTACGACAAGAAAGAGAACAGTGGACAAAAAGAATGAAAAGTGAAAAAAGTTAGCATCTTCCTGCGTGTAATTCAACCCAAATAACCATTTCTTGTATAGTAAGAAAGCGAATGGCAATCGTTATTACCCTCAAAAAAGATCACCATAAAACCTACGGATTAATAACTTCCTTCATTAGCATTATTGTCGCCAACCCATTGAAAGGTAATATGGTTAAAGCTAAACCACAATTTACAAGTGTAATCAAACCCACCCAAAAGGAGAGGGCATGATGCACCAACATAGTCCTAAAGAAAACTTTTCCTTGCAAAGCCTCAAGATCGGAGTCGACTTATTGAGCAAAAGTTGAATTTCTGAAGAAAGAGGTAACCACGATGCTGATAAGAATGTTCTGAAATCCAGGATTATCCCTTAAATTAATTTCCAGTTAAAGGACTGGAAATCGACAAGGAAATTCTTTATTATGAGGCGGTAAACAAAATTTTTTCTATGCATGAAAAATGGTGGTACACCCAGGTGGATTGGCAAGTTGAAAGGATTACACTGAATGTATTCCAGAAAGAGAATCCCCCCACCATTGGGGACTCACGTGATTAGAACACAGGAAGGAACATCATGAAGGTGGCCAATTCTATCAAGAGGGGCGCATCTGCTCTGATTAATGATGAGCTATAATCCGAATTATACCGATCAAGTTGAATCAAGCAGTTTATATAATATGCCAAATCCGCTAAAAATTATCGACAGTTAAAAATAATAGAGCTGTGGGGACAACTAATGCAAAATTGCCAAAAATCAAAACGAATATCAATGCCTAAATTTTATAATGGTAAATAAAAATATTTTCCGATTCTCATTATAATACCACACCTATGTGTTAAACATATTCTCAGCACTCTCTGTCGTCATTTCTCATCAATATTAGATAGAATGATGTAGCAATAGTTCGCAGCGCATGTTACCAAGTGACGTCGCAAAAAGATGCTTACAGAAGACGGCAATTATTGAAGACTGAAAGCGAAGGAGAAATCAGAGCTCAATTCACGAATATACATGATGGATTTAGATATTTGGAATTGTTGCCTAGGCTACGTGTTGCCTAAATTTCCACTTTTAGTTCACCCAGTCCTTGCGCCACTTCGATTAGAGTCATTTCCATTGTAATTGTAAATAGACGTAGTCAATTGTTGATAACGTGAGAGTGGTGAATATTTAGTGACGATCGAGGAGATATGAATTACTTGATGCTTTGAATAATGCCTTGCTATTTTTGTGATCTGAAAGTTACTTTGTAAATGCTAGAGAGGAAATATCTATTACAGAAAATGTGTAAGAGGTTAATGAAACGCCCATTGTGTGCCGACGACGATGTTTGCCAGACTCTGATTCTAATTTGAATACATTAAGACAGTTCTGCTTAAATAAAGAATTTAGAATGCCTTGTTTAAACAGAACATGCTTCGTACCAGGCTGCAAAAAAGGGTATGCATCTACGAGGAACCAAAATTGGAGACATGGATTGAAAAATAATAATCTGTTCAAGGCGGCGGTTAGTGCATTCCTTTTTACCAACACTGCAATGATGGCCATTAGGAAAACTCATGAAGTCACCTCGCATTATTATAATAATTTCCGTATAGCGATATTCACGAAGTGCTAAGAAGTTAATTGTGCATTTGTGTAATAAAATTTGGAGAGGAATTAAATATATCTGTGGACCGGATGATATTAAAAAAGTGTATAATTACTTCCCGCGTGTAGTACTACACTTTTTATCCACTGCATTATGATTAATTGTAAGTAAAACCCATGTATTTTCATGGTAAAACCAGTGCGGCGTGTTTATTTACAAACTATCGACTGTATTTACATTTGAACTTCTTTCATCACTAGGCGGCACCACTTTCCAAAAAGTTGTTTGTTTGCGGAATTCTAGACAACAGTTTTTGACGACGAGATAACAATCCATAATATATATTCATGGCTCAATTGCTTGATTACTTCGAATTCAATTCTTGATTGATTCCTTCTTTCGCATAGAGCATAGAGAGTTATATAATTGGCAAACACACCTCTAAGCTTATCCCAGCATTTATACTCTTCATAAGTCAGCAACCTCTATTCTCCTGAGCATACTAGTACTCCGTGCCTTTTCCTTCTGCAAAGCATGGCGTTCCTAAGGCTTCAAAATTTTCAGATTCACGCTCGAATTCCGATGAACAGAGCTTCAAAAAGTTCCGTTCCTCTCCGTCGGCGGTGCTCTCGTCTACGACTACGCAGAGAGGTCAACTTTTCAGATACCCTTGTCCGGCCAATGTTTTTTTTTCAAGAAGGTATTGACCCAATGGAACGGCTCCTTTTCATAGCTACACTTATGAATATAGCAAAAATACCCAGTATAATTACGTGATGTAACAAAGAATAAACGGAAAACAGATTCTGGTAAAATCTTCACGTAAATCCAGGCACTCAAAAACAGCCCAAAATGGTCATAAGGCGCACGTATTCTTATCAAGGAATTATTTTACTCTCTTCCAAAAACATTTTTATAACATACGACTTGAGTTTGCATTTCCTAAGAAACAAGTACAAATACCAATATTTTGGAAAAAATACAAACAAAATCATTACTGGAGAATTAGAATTTTTAATATAATATATTATGACTGCTTTACAATGGAGTCCACCTAAGGCCTACCGCTTATTCCTGGATATGAACACACGCTCTATTTGTAATCAACTGACTAATATATTTTAATTGGGTATTTTCTCACATTTCTTTTGCTTTTGTTAATAAGTTTATCATATTCCTGCCCATCCCAATATGCTTACCTCTAACAAATTTCAAAAGAGATGTATCGATGCCATTAAAATTTTAGATTCCCCAATAATATTTTCCTATCATGCACCACTTCTTCCTTTTTCTCCAAAAATCACTCGGACGATTCATAACTTCCCCCATTACTCTCTTAACTGATTCACTGCTCCCGTCTGTTTCTTCTTTCCACTTTCCGCTTTAAAGCTCTCCGTTTATGGAGAAAAAATAGCCTCAATTCCATCGCAATGCCAGAATCAAATGATTGAATTTTTATGCAAATTTATCTACCCAGAGAACACCTTGACGTCTTGTCCAGTGATGATGGTTATTACTGCCTAACAGAATGAGTAAGAAGGGGAACCATCTGAGCGTGCTGAAACGATTCAAGGATCTACCGGGACCATAACTTGCCCAGACGAAGTTGCGAACATCAGAGGCGACCATAATATCAGCACACTTCGTTCTGATGAACGGCTGACAAGTCCCGGCACTCTGGCACTCAATTATTTATGAAGATGGGGCGAAGTGAAAGCGGCTGACTCGGCCAAAACACCCCGTGGAGTTTAATCCACCAAGCTGAGTCGAGATGACGGCTGTATTCAAGATTATGACCCGCCAAGACTTTCAACAGCTTCTCACAAAATTTGAGCGTCAGTCATCGTATGAAATAATCTACATTCAAAATCATTCGAAGCTCCAAGTAGCAGCATATTATTTATTTTGATACCATGAGTCTGAAAGTAATGTAATATTTATGTTTAACCTTGTATAACCTTGGAATACAATAAAAACCTTCAACTGACATTCCTACAACGCAAATATTACAACTTACATCTACATAACACCCCGCGAGCCGCCGCATGTAAAGGTGTAAGTTTTTTTGGAGATGAAATGGTGACATAAAGTATAGGAGTGTATTTAGTGGAGCTAAATTTTTTTGTGATCGCTTATTGTTCGCGGAAAGAACAAGTTCTTGTACCTAACTGTTCGGCAGTGTATCTCTCTTATTTTATCGTATCTGTCAGACCTAGAGATGTAATTAGAAGTCATGATAATATTCTCTATGTCGCTCTGAAAAATATCAGTTATAGATTTATCAAGCAACGTAAGCCTAGCGTGTAGCCTCCGAGTCTCTAGGGGCTCCCACCTTAATCCCTCTAAAATTTGTGAGACACTATATGTACGCTCGTAGCAGTTTTTAACGAAGCGCGCTGCTTTCCTTTGTATTTTATTAATTTTTTTGGTTAAATATTTATGACCAAGGTCTCAAATGCTCGCGGCGCATTCGAGGAGTGGCCTAACCAGAGCGAAGTAGCATCTCTTTTTGACTTTTTCATCCGAGGGCATTCCTAATATAGGCTTAAAAAAACTTTTTCTAAGTTTAGTTTCTTTAATGCTGCGCCACATATGTTTTGTATGTGTAATCCCCACGAATATCAGATGTTAAGGTAGGTTACTGAGAAACCCAGAAGAACATTAGAAGAGTAACCTAAAAAAGAACAACCGCGACACTGAATGATAAACATTACGACCCAAAGAACAAAGTGAGAGAAATTATACTTGAGACGGAGCATGCTTGGGCCTAGTATCTCACTTTTCTTCTCTTATAAATCTCACAAATCCTAGTATTTCACTGCCACAACAAAAGTCCTAAGGAATTATTCTGGTAAAATAAAATTCACCTGCCCTACGCAAAGATAATAATGGGCAAAAAATCATTCCATAGAATATCAAGAAAACCTGAGTTGTGTAAATAATTCAGATACTTCTCTCCACATGAAACATGGCATGCACAAGGCACGCAGTGGAGCACATTTCTTTCATGGAACAAAATCGCATAGCGTTAGAGAGAATGAAGGATATTCTATACCATAGTCCAAACAGACAACAAGACTTATTCATCTTATAAGCATCAAAAAAGACATACATTACATAGCAATAGGGAAAATAAAAGTTATCTTGGTTTTTTTCTAAGAATTGCAAAAAAGATTATCATTATTGTTCATATTCAGTTATTTGACCAAAATAAATTCAAATCACGTTAACGATTGATTAAACGTACGTTGATGGGTGCAAATATAATGCTAAAGACTACAATACATTTGGTGTGTTAGATATTTCCACAGTTTACGTCATTTAAAATAATATTTATATCTATAAATTCCTTGGTTTGGCCATGTTGAGAAAATGGATGAGATTCGAATAACGAAACAGATATATAAGAGTGAAATGAATGATGCGAGAGGTAGAGATAGGTAGGTAGGCCAAGAAAGTTGTAGTTGAATGTGGTTGAGGAAATTCTTAGGAGGAGGAATATTAGGAGTCTTAAAAACAAGAGGGAGTGTATGAAGCAGTGTATGGGGATAAATGAGGCAGAAGAGGTTCACAAGGATAGGTCAGTATGGAGGAAATTATTGAAGCAGAGTTCGGTATACAATTATGTATTTATGAGTAAAAATTTGTGACTCTGCCTACCCCGGAAGGGAACGGCGTGATTGGTATGAATGAATATATCTATAAAAGGAGTAGTTAGAGCGCGTCTCACAATCATGGAAAAACTACCACGAACTATAAGCTATAACCGAACATATAGCGTTTCTTCTAGAGAGATTGGGTTGGGAGCCACTAGAGACTCGGAAGCTGCGAGCTCGGCTAAGTTTGCTCGAGAAATTAGGAACAGGTGTGTTTCAGAGCGACACAGAGAATATCATTTTGGTATCACACTACATTTTCAGGTACGATGGAATAAATAAAATAAAAGAGATACATTGCCGAACAAAGAGGTACAAAAATTCGTTCTTTCCACGCACAATGAGTGACAATGATAAAAATTGTGCTCCAATCAAAACAAACCCATAATACACTTTACGATTGCTCCTCCCAAAACCTTATTCTTTACATATTTACACGAAACAAAAACAAATAAAAAATGTAAAAAGACCAATGTAACTGATGGTTGATTAGATCAGCTAGCGATTGAAGAGACTTTTTAGCTTACTTAAACTTAAACTGTTAAGTTTCACTATTGTCTATTGTTCCGATGTCTATACAACAATGGCTCGTAGGGCCAAGGGTTTTAGTATTTATCATGAGAGTGACAGTTATAGAATATGCTATACAATTTCAGGAAAATACTAAAAAAATGTTCTATAAAAATCGAAGAAGTGCGAAAAAAAGCATTAGTAAATAGTAAACTTCGGGACCAGGAATCAAACCCGGGCCTTCTGGGTGAAAGCCAGATATTCTTGTTTGGCGATGTAGCCAATGTAATGACGAGGATGATTCTGAGGTGCCCGATGTTCGGGGTCACCAATGTGCTAACACTCCCTGTCATTTGCCCAAGCAGCGGCTCGCAGGGTAGAATGAAGAGTTTAGGCAGATAAAATTTTTACAATGAATTCCTCACGTTAGTATATAATGATGATAAACACCAACAACGTGATTATCCAGGTATAAAACCCCATCTCCAATACGTATTACGGTATGAGTACATGATGGCATGCGTCATTCACGTAGTTCTCGGAGTTGAAACGTTGCCCACTAATTACGTGCACTTTAGGACAGTTGATACCGTCATTACTTCTCAAAACCGTGGGAACAATACTACGCTCCGGACATCCTGTCTGGCCTCCCTCCCACGGGTCGAGACAAAAGCCTGTTATCCTCCCCAGTCGCCGTTTGGGGTCGCCGCGAGTTCGGTCGACAGGCCGCCGGCGACGCTCGGCAAATGTTTCTCCTCGGTGAGGTCAAGCTGATGAAGGGTGACTCGTCGATCCAAGGGCTGGAGGACAGAGGAGACATTTACAAAGACGGTGAGGACCCAATCTCTATCTTGCCGAATGCTTTAAAACTCATTTGAGTGACCGGTTAGATTTTCTTGAGACTCGCCAAATGTCAACTTTAGCGCTTAAGTATAGTAAATCCTCCATACACGAATACCTCAGACAAACGGACATATAAATTACGGACAGAATTCATATCGCGGCCTGAGCTGAATGCGACTTTACTTGACGCTTTCACAAGCGAACACTCCGGCTCCAGGACACAGTAACTCATGAGAAACCAAACGAAATCTTTATTAAGAATTTTAACCAAAAACAATCATATGTTTGCAGTTTTTTAGATCGACATAGCTTTATAAAAAGTTTAGTATCTTTTTTATCAATAAAGTACCGTGGATGCTTTAATGGCTTTAAGTATATGCTTTAAATCATGATTCCATGAAAAACCCCTCTGGGTGATAGCAAATTCCTTCCATATTTTGAAACATCGCCTTCATACATGAGCCAATGCTTATTTCACCTCTAAAAAGTCAAAGAGAGATGCTACTTCGCTCTGGTTAGGCCACACCTCGAATACGCTCCGAGCATTTGGGACCCTGGTGAAATAGATGTAACCAAAAAAATTAATAAAATACAAAGAAAAGCAGCGTGCTTCGTTAAAAACTGCTACGAGCGTACATATAGTGTCTCACAACTTTTAGAGGGATTAAGGTGGGAGCCCCTAGAGACTCGGAGGCTAAACGCTAGGCTTAGGTTGCTTGATAAATTCACATATAGAATATTATCACGACTCCTCACTATATCTCTAGGTCTGACAGATGTGATAAAATAAGAGAGATACACTGCCGAACAGATAGATACGAAACTAGTTCTTTCCGCGAACAATAAGCGACCACAATAAAAATTAAGCTCCATTTAATACACTCCTATAATTGATGTCACCAGTTCATCTCCAAAAAAATTACACCTTCACACGGCTGGTAACCTAACACCCCCTGCCACACGCCCATGCGGCGGCTCGCGGAGTATTTTGTAGATGTAGAAGTAACTAAGGACGCATCTCACTGGGAAATGCATTCTCATGGACTGCCACTGTTCTCAAGATAGATGTTTTACTACAGTTTCTTTTAAGAAAAGGAGCGATGGAATATTACGTGGATAGTGATGACCATTCTAATGCACTTGTTTCAATAGGTTGCTAAAAATTTATTTATTTATTTGTATCACATTATTCAAGTTTTCTTCAAAAAGTCCACGATAATTATTGCCACATCGATTACACATTCCCAAACGGAGTGTGGAAACCATCAACACATTTTTTTCACAGCGTTTAATCATCAGCCTTAACAGCCAAAAAATTAAAAACTAGTCAATTCGTCCACCAAGGAATACTCATTTACCGGTAATTTTTAATTACTACAACATTCAACTCGATTCGATTCGATTAATTTCATTATTTCATTCCTAAATTGGTATTCCCAGGTGACGCATTATTTTACTTTAATAATACATCATCGATGATCATCGGTTCAACAATACATCAAAAAGCATCGGTGATCACACTTGAATAACACTACTTCATACTTAGCAACGCATTTTTCTAATAGTTCATCCAAGAGGGGTTTATTTCTTTACTACTCCACTACCAAAAGTGCTAGTTTCTCCATTAGACGTAGCCAGGTTAGCCAAATTTAGAACATGAGTCCCGCCACTAGATTAGTTCATAGGGATAAGAAAGTAATTCATTGGATGTCGAAATGTAAATTTAGTGAAATCAAATGAGTAGGAGTGATTTCCTTTCACTTGATAAAAGATGGAAATTATCAAGCATTCAGTTCCAAAACCTGATCAATAAATAAATAAATAAATTACAGTTTTAAAAATAATTTACGGAATTGTGAAAGAGTTACAATTGTTTCAAGCCAAATTTAAGACAAAATATAGCTTGAAACGATTAAATACGAGATTTCTTTTATGTGAGATGCAACTTTGGTGACGACCAGACTTTCCTCCTTAATTTTGACAGTAGTAGTATTGTAATGCAACCTTTTTCGACAGCAAACGTCGATTTATACTCAATCTCTGCCGCTTACGGAGCATGCAACACCTCCAACATTCAAGCTGAGTCAAAGGATACTTAACTTAGGAGATCGAAGAGTTTTCAAAAAGGTAGACTGTCTTGAAATTATCATTTTTCATATCCAAACGTTGGCATTTTTAGGAAAGCTCAATAATGTCATCGTTTGCCATTATAATTCAGTACCAGGTGACCCAGCTTTGTTCGACGACAAAATATGTGTTTAATAAATAAAGCATTACAAAATCACACCTGAGCCGATCCCAGAGGAGCTTTGCTCACGCTCAGCTCCATTCCAGTCTCTAATCAATAACTCGTGTTGCTCTACACATGCTGTTACATCTGCTTTTCTTTACTTTTATTGTTTGATGCGTTGCTACCTTGATTAAAAACAAGGCACATGTTTTAAAGGGATTTTTAAAATATACAATGAATTTTCCCAAATGTGAGACCTTACTCAGTCTATTTTCATATCCGAATTTATAATATCTCTATAGTCATCATAATCGTCAGAGCATTTTTCGAGAAAAAAATCCAAGCATACATAAAAAATATCTCGTACAACAGCTTAATAAGATTTATGATATAATACGCACCGAATACAATACACATACATAAGGATACACGTGTATGTGAATTTTCCACTGACAGCGCTTCACAACACTCCGGAAGTAAAGAGGAGACGCATAGAGACGCATGCTTCCCTTTCCGCCATTACTCCGCGCGTCTTCCCCCGAGTGGCGCCAATCCCTTCGGCGCCATGTAGCAAAAGCAGCTTGGCGTCTCTCCGTGACCTTCTCCGCAAGCACAGCGCGAGTGCAATTTCACGTGGATACGACGGAGTGGCGGGCATAAAAATGAATGCCACATCAACCCAGAGTTCGCACCCCACGGACTTCATCCTCGGTAAAGTTACAAATCAGAGGAGTTTTAAGATAGTCCGAGTGAAATATGATTTTCCTTAGAAATCAATGAATTTGGTCTCGTTTTAAAGAAAAACATCTCACCTATCCAATGACACCAAAAATTTTACTGCTTACCACATAACTTCCGGAGGTATTTGCCAAAAAACACCAGCCCTTTTACATGGTAAATGGTACGTGCATGCACTCCAAAGAGACATTATTTACAAAATGAGGTATATTCTAACACATAGATGTCGCAAAAAACTAACAGTGTGTATTTTGTATGTTTTATCAATTATATTTGAAAATTAATCATATTGTCACCGTAGTAGGTTCTTGGGTATCACAAAAAACCTTCTGTTTTGAAGGAGTTTGAAACGCACCGAGCGAAAAAAATGAGTCAAGTTAATGACCTATTTTTATATTTCCATTTAATTACAAATAATTTATGTCAAATAAAACTATATTATTGCACCATTAATAATGCAATATTTAACTGATGTGTCCTATACCTGGTGAAATCAAAACGAATAATTCGAATATGGTCTCCATTTTGACCAGGGAACTATCTCGCTCGGACTACCTTTACTCTTATCTAACATCCTGCGAGCATCCAAGTCTATGATAATCAAACAATTACAGTTAATATTCCTCGCCACAGTGTCATTTTCCAGAAACGCCATAATAGATTTAAACGCCCACATTTTACTTACCTACCGTATTTTCAAATAAACACGTAAGTAAGCTGAGCTAGTTTAATGATAATTGTAGGAAATAAATCGGGCAGAGAGCAAATGAAATATTCAGTTTCTACTTAGTTTAGGACTATTAGTTAACCTGAAAGGGATTAGCATGTATCAAATATTGCTTACGAATATAATCAACAGTTTCATAAAAGTCTCTTGAATGTCAATTTACTAATTTATATTGGTCACACGCTTATCCACATCTACGATGTGTGTACTTACATATGCATGTGATACATTTCATAGCACTTGGCCGTCGCGAAACACTTTGACGTTACAACACAGGTGAGATCATTTCCTTTACGGTTGAAGAATACCATTAATCTTCCCTTCCGTTAAAAATAACGCAGTATTATCAGTCTTCTAAGAGCTGATTCATCCAATGATGTACATTACTGAGACTTGAGTCAACCTTCAATCTTTCGAAGAGGATTTTGTTTTACGAGCTACATTTCCAGGATATGAACGTAACCTTCTTGCTTGTTCGGTAAACTGACTAGGTAACCACTTTTTATTGATTACTCAATTAGCTATTTCTTGACTCATCGATAGTTTCTGCAACTTAGGGACGGAAGCAGCGACGGAATGATCTTTTCGTGAAAAATGCGGAGAAAAGAAATGTAATTCCCAAACTAAACTAAGAATGCGATTTCCCAACCATCGATCAGTACTTACTTGGGAGCGTCAACTAGTAGGATCGGAACTTGTAATATGAGTCTATATAATATCAATGTAATTATATCTTGGCTAGAAAGCTGTATTTCGACGCTGCGAGTAAAGTTTTTCAGCATAATAAGGGCACCTATTTCCTATGCAGCCCACCGCGCCTCTAACGCTATCCCGTAAATTACACAACCTCTCAGCGCTTCTACAACCAGGTCTGAACTACTACGAAACAAAGAAACCCTAACGCAAATGTCTGGAATGAAGAGAGAATTGTACACTCAAAAGGACTTTATGTTTTTGTTTAAGTAATTAGCAATTAATATTACTTATTGTTCTTCTGGAAATTCTTCGCGTTGGTTGCTTACATTATAACGTTCCGCCCCTCTTCCTGGTGGCGTCGCAGGGAAAAGCGTCGAAACATGGGAATAAAAGAAACCAACGAGACGAATCCCAAGGAGGATAATTAGCGAATCATTAATCACATAAACCTGAAGGAAAACGACTATCTAATTGTTATATCTTCAACAGTTACTGCTAAAATCCCAAGGACGAGAATCGCTAACCTCGGATGGGTGTCACCATGTAGTCGTTACACGGGTGTCTTGCCAAAGAAAATTTGCATTAAAAGAAAATAAAGCCAGATTAATCACCATAATTAACAATTATCACAATGATATCAGCTATTATCAGGTTATTTTAGTATTGGCCGAGGCGAGGAAACGAGGATTTTTCCGGCGCCAGAGAATAAAAGCCAGATTTTGTGTGCGAAAAAAATATTAAATTAAAAAATATTTGAATATTTTCCCTGTGATTGGGAAAATTAAAAAATGAAAGATGAAAATAAACAACATCCAGTTCTGTGATTTGAATATTCAATCAGCACAAGTCGAAAAATTTACCTCTCCATAGCTTTTTCATGACTGTAAGGCTCAATTCTGTTGCACATTTAAACATAAAAATATTTAAACAAGTTTTTGGTTTAAACTATCGAGTTTACAACACTAAAAGGACGACATCTTAACTTTCTTAAGCCTCTTCATGGCTGTAGGCATACTTCTATGATTTATTTTAACAGTAAAACATTTAACCTCGTTTTTTCTTAGACCTACGGGAGGCTTACTCGTGGATTAGCACACATGGACTAATTCACGACCAACTTTCTTACAAAACACAGGATACGGCTATTGAATACTCCACTGCTAATGAGATACGGAGCATAATTTTAGAATACTTCGTCAGGAACGTATGAATGGAATGAGGCTTGAAGTCTTAATCTGTTTGCTTGAGATAAGACAGTGTTAATGACCGGACACCGGAAGTGAAATCGTCGACCCCCGAAAGGGGTCTTGGAATCGCATACAGCCTCATATCAAAGGGACAGACTTAAATTTCCCGAAATATACGCCAGAAAAACAACCAAAGCTCTTTAGAAGTTTCTCTCTTCTCTCATTAAAGCCAGCGGCGATGTTTCCAAGGGACTGTTTTTGTTTTCTTTTGGCAAAGGGACTTCTTCCACTTTCTGGAACCAGTTTGACATGACCAGAACAGACCGTGCCAAATCTCACGCAGAGCAAGAGAAGATCTGACCTTCCATTTGACGCTAGCCAACATATATATTATCTACAACTTAATCAGAATGAAGCAGCTACACAGACGTATAAAATCCAAACCTTATGAATAAATTTCAGCATGTGTTCATGTTTGGAAAATTATTATTTTGCATAGCCCTCATCAACTCGCGTCGAAAAAGCGTGAATATCCTGTCTTACTTTTAATAAATGTATCCATGAGATTGATTTTTCTCGCAAATCTCCTCTCATTGTTTCTGAAAATATGCGCAAAAGTTTTACAAATGTAAACATTGCGCTAAGAGGGAAAAATATCCGATTTTAGTGACTTTTTCAACATCTTTACCGTAACTCGAAGCGCGATGTTAAACAATGACGTAAATGTGACAATTTTCATCAATGTTTGTACGCACGATCGGTCGTTTTCTTCAACTTTTTAGGAATCATTCATCTCGTCCCCTCTGATGTGCACAGCAAACAAATAAATCCCTTTCCTGAGCCTTACGTAAAGTAGGTTTAACGCTAGGTTTCCTTAGCCTTACGTAGAGTAGGTTTAAAGATGGTTCAACGCTACTTTTAGTTAAAAATCCCCAGAGTAACCTCTGCTATTTAGTTTACAAATGATTCAATAGGTAGTAGAATAAATTTTTAATCATGGAAAATTTCAAATGCAAATAATTAGAAACGATGGATATTTTTACAATTTTACGGCAAGTAGAATAATGCTGGCGTAATTCTTGAGCTAATAAACACGGATAAAATTTGACCTTTTTTTGGAAGTTTCCTTGACTATCGCATATCAATAAAAGCTAATTACAAAGCTCTTACCTTAAGCAAGCATTTCATAATTTTAGAGAAAATAAATCAATCGCTTAATATCATATCGTTGGTCTGTGGATACGAATATCATGACTTGGAGATCACATTAGAATATGTTACCAATCTCGACATTCACTCTGGTTCCATATGAAACCAAAGTTTCATCCTTCTTCAACAAATGCTTCATTTATTTATGAAATCCACAGCTGAATTGAAAAAAGAACAGAAATACAACACATCCCGTACCGATTCCCAGAACGCATGTTGACAATAGAAAAGATATAAACTGAGTAACTCTAGTAGAGGTTCATTTATCTACTTCAACCAAGTAGTAAACACCTTAACTTTTCTTGCATAACTTTGCTTTGAATTCAGGTGGAGTTAGAGAATTGCACTAAGACTTTCACTAAGAGACCCCAATTTACACCTTGTTAAACCAATAAGGAAGCTTATAGAAAATGCCATGAGAAGGATAATTAATATATTCAATAAGGAAGCTTTTTGGGTACTTAATTAAACAAGATAGACCCCCTCCCTTTGATCCACTACAGTAATTGCACGAAATAAAATAATCTAAGATCCTTTCCATAAACAGAGTTAGAAATGGTCATAAAAGTCATATAACGGACTAATAACAATAAATTTAACAACAACTACATCAGTCGTGAGAAATAACACAAATATTAAATAGATTTCGTGAATAGATGGAAATGTTAGCCGTACCTCCTAGTGCAATATCCATCAAAATCACCATAAAAACTACGGCATTGTCTTTGATGCTAAATTTGAATAAAGTTGCAGTGCCAGGAAAGTGATGTGCCAGAGGTTGATTGGCTCTGAGGTATGAAGTGGGAAAAGGAAATGAATGAAATGGATGGTACATGATGTATTCTGCATGCATTTGACCCGAATTCGAGAATATTGAAGCTCTTTAAAAACTTCGGCTTTATCAGTGAATACATTAGTTGATGGAGTAAATGCAATAAAATATTTCTGCAGCAGCCAAATCTGTATGTATATGCATAGAAAATATCTAAACTTGAAAAACCAATAATTATCTGAAAGTTGGAGCATTCTATATTGTAATATATACCTTCTTGAAATAGAGTTATTTTAATGCTCCGATTGAAATAATTACTAGAGGGGATTTGACAACAGTGTCAAGTCATTAATTAGACAAGATTGAGCCCTTCCCTAGGGTGTGCTACATTATTTCGTTTAGTTTAGCTATTAATTAATAGGTAAGCATAAAAACAGCGACTAACTTAAAGTTTTCGTGACACTGAGGCTCATTAGGAGCAAACGTGGTACACCTATACCGGAAACTAATATCAATTCCATTGCCTTTAAAGAAAACCATTAAGCCTGAATCACACGGTACTTGACCTTGTACAAGTCCGAGGATGCTAGCGAGTACTGGATTTCTAGTACGAAACCTAGCATGCTTGAAATCTTCCTAGGAGCACACGATACTTGAACTTGCACAAGGTCTGTTTAGTAGAACTTTGATCTAGCACAGTCGCGGAAGGAGTTTGACATCCGAAATGGATGATTTCGAACGAAGACGACGGCTTTTAGTCGCTGCAGCTCCTCAACCTCAATTTCCTCAGGTACCCAAGCCATTGTGCTTTGTTGTGAGGTTTGAGTTGTTAATATGATCGCGGGAAATTGTAATTGTCACGAAGGACTATGGAGGCGCTGACATCAAAAATTGACGACCGCATTGCAAAGAGCAAAGGTGATCATGCAGGATTTCCAGTATGCTTGGTCTGTATCACACGATACTTGACCTTGCACAAGTCCTAGTATGCTAGTTAGCATCTTCGGACTTGTAAAAGATCAAGTATCGTGTGGTTCAAGCTTTAGAGTTAGAAACTTTGTAGGTATTCCTATCCTGTCAAATGGAATTTAATTAAAAACTAAAAAATATCTATGACATCCCATCGATGGTTAAATACGTGGATGACAAGTACATGCGACACGGGAAAATTTTTGAGGGGATTGATCATGTCGAGCGTAAAATTTAGTGAATATGCAATCTTAACCCACGAAGAAAGAGATTTTTTCAAAGTATGTTATATGAGCGCAGATTTATGTCACTATTGGGCGACTGACTTCACGTATCTTCTTCTTTCTTCTCTTCCCGTTCCCGCAGTGCCGGTGGAGGCGACCGCCTTCCTGGGGGCCGTCGCAGCTTTCGTCGTCCTCCTGCTCGTGTTCTTCCTCTACCTGAACAAAAAATGGTGTTTCTACGGGATTGGGGGCTTCCCATGCTGCGACGAACCGCTGAGGAAAGCGCGCAGTGGGCACGGACGCTCCAAGGAACTCGGTGAGCACAGGGTCTCTGAATGGGGACCCAAGAACACGGCTCCCCATGGCTCAACTTACACTCAAAGCACCGAAACGTACAATATTGCATATTCTCCGGTGGACTTGAAAAGGGAACAACGCGTGAATTCGGACATTCTTCAAGAGCACGAATTAATTCGTGTTGAGCGTCGGCATTCACCATAATTATAGTACACTGCATTTTTTTTAAAATCATGAACATCAATGCATTAACCGATGTAGGTGTCATACATGTCTGCAAAAAATAATTTTTCCGCTAAGAAATGATTGGGTTCGCGTACAAAATGCTTATGAATATACACTGAACACAAAATAATGAACATACACTGTTTTTGAAAGCTTAGTATGTAACCCAGACGTATTTAGAGCGATATGTACTATTTATAGACATAGAAGTGAGACTCATGACAACATACTACAAGACAGATTATATTAAAGGTACTACACCATCATAATCTAATAAACCACTCCATTTAAGCCACAAAGACTCAAGGGGAAATGATTTGTGCGGGAGATTTATACTTTTGAATGAGGTTTGAAATCTATCATCCAGCTTAAAATCATTCGGATGATGCTGCAGAGAGACGAAACCATTTGCGTTCCGAAATATTGAGTATTAAATTTATTCAACATTGCCAATAATAAGACCACATTCACAATCCATAAAATTTCACTCAAAATAGCATTAATGACTTCAGGAACACAGAAACCATCCAAAAATTCCGCTGCCAACTATCACAATCTGAGGAACATTTTGAATATTTAGGAAAAATTATAAAAACACTCCTTTCGTATACTTTCCTGTTAAAAATTGACATATTCCCATTTTAAGGAATACAAACTATGGATATAAAAGCGCAAAATTCTAAAAACACACCTTTGATACAATATTTTTATGGCCGCAATGACATCCAACCAGAAAAATCAAGACCAACTGTCAGACGTGGCTTCCTTTCCAGTGAAGGCGAAATTCTCGCTGTCTGGTAACATCTACCCTATACGTCTCCTCAAACTACAGAAGTACTCAGAAAATGGTTGAGAGTAATTAGATATAGAGTTACATACAACCGAGAGTTTTAACATTAATTAACAGTCCTTTATTCTTGACACTACAAAGTATAAGGTTCTCAGCAGCTCAAATTAGTAACACTAAATCATTCAAATGCTGAGTAGATTTCGCCAAAAAAATATATCTCCAACATATCCAAACATGCAATTTAAAGGGAATTCCGAGACAATATTCCCAATAATCCGCGACCAAAGGAAGCGATCAAGGTCCCACATCATTGTGTTTGCGTAGTGAGGAGGACAAAACAACTCCTCAGCAGAAAAAAGAGGAGTTGAAAGGACATCGCCACATCATCTCCTTTACAACACATTCCACCCAAGCCCTAAAAAACAGATGGAACATCTAATCTTGACGGAAAAAGTCAAATAGTTCCTTATCCAAACAATGTCCCTGGTGTTTTAGCCGAGCAAAACAGATAGGAAATCAGAAAAAAGGAAATAAATTTCGCTTTTTGGTAGCGCATTGCCCTCGGCCAAAGTTCATTGACCCCCCCCCTAACAGCTAGCACGCATATATGGGAGGAGATTAAGTAAACGCCCATGGGTTCAAGACGAAAGGCATGCCAGGGGAAACTTAAAATGAATAAATGGACCATACAGCCGATAAATTTGTAAAAACGTATTCCAGAGCCGCGTTCTAGTAAGGAATTACAGTGGCACTGTCTGATTGCAGTTTTATTTGCACAAAGAGATAGATTAACTTCATTTTTTCCGGAAAGAGTGTCAAATGAATTCAATTTGTCAGAAGACTTTTTTTCAGTAAGATACACACTTGACCTTATGAATGAGATAGCAGAGTACGCCGGAAATTCAAGTACATCATGTACAATCGAATAGGATTTATCTTTGATACTTCAGCCTCTCCGTCGACACACGGCGTTAAGGAACATCAAAAGTTCAAATCGGTATAAATGCCATGTATATATGTACTTGAAAATATATAAAATAACATTTTTGTCGTGCAGAATTAGGATATGACAGCAACAGAAATTTGTTGCCAGAAAAGTTAAGCAATTTTCCCTTTGCATCGAAACGGCCAAATACAATGCCATTTCTGGTTAAAGGGATAAATTAGTTACAAATTTTTCAGTTCCTCTTCAATGTGATATTATGGAAAAAATCCACAATTCGTGAAAAATAAGAGCTTCTTTGGCTGAATATGACCGAAAGGGTATTCTACACTGAGTGTATCACAGAGAATTATGGCCCAAAAGTAATCAAGTGCCTTCCTTTACCGTAACAATAAACAGTTCCAGCGGTAAGGACTATGCTTGCTTTTTCTTTTAACTAGCAGAAGTTTCACACTTCACATCTACTTTTACAACCACGACTTAATGAAAACAAAGAGTCCTTATAACGTCTTTCACTTGTATTTTACACACCTCCGTATGATTTTTTTGGTCTAAGGTCATTTGCGCCATAGGAGACAGGTTAGGGAGGAAGGGTGAAGAGAAACCCGGCGTCGGTATAAGTCTGCTCTTAGTGTGAAAGGCGCCAAAGGGACCACAGTTTAACGTCTCATCCGACAGACGGAGTACTGCACTTGACTAAAGTAGGGATCGGGTTTCCTGTGTAAAACATCCTCCTCTGCAGAGATTTGAACCCTGGACGTCGGTGTGGTTAGCCAGTACTCTAGCCACCACACTAAACCGATCGAAACGACTTTCTTCTATATAAAAATGAATCTGACTACAAAGTCAACATTTATATTCACTGCAAGCACACTTTTAAGCGGTCATTACGTCGATGTGTTGAAAAACTGAATCAAAGGAACATATTGTAACATGGACTTTAGTTAATGCATGCAAACCGTTAGTGGAGAGTACTTGTTACCTGAAAGACGACAGAGCTCAAGACCGAGAGAAGACATGTTTTAACCCTTAACTGAATTTGGCCCACAAAACAAAAAAGGGCTATACCTTTGATTTTTTCACATTGAAAACCGAAAAAAAATTCTCATAAATGGATTTTTTACAAATTTCGGAACCCGAGATAAACAGGAAGCACATGAACCATTTTTTTCACATCACGACAAGTTTCGTAACTTCTTATGGCAATCGCTGGGTGGCAAAGTTTCCTCACTTCTTGGCTATGAGCCAAAATGAAAATAAAATCCATAAACTTGGGACCCTTGGTTTACATGGAAGGCGTGAAACCAAGTTCTGTTCGCATCATTCTTGTAGCAACGCCAAGTTTTTCCCCAACGCCTGCCTCGTAGCTCTCAGCCGATGTATACATCTGCGAACACGTCTTGAGGGAAGAAATGGATAGGAATGAACACGTATTTACGCTGAGGAAGCCGTGGAAACATGAAGAATGGGAATAGAAGCCAATAACATGTCAAAGAGGAGGCAGATAAGTCATTTTTCACCGCGACGTTTCTTTGACCTAATTAAACTGCGGTAGACTTTACATGAGGAAAATAATTAATGATCGTATAAGAACCCCTTAATTATACCCGAAAATGTTCATCAATATGCATAACATCAATATGATGATTTGCAGTAACTTTGGGGAACTAGAATACAGTTCATATAACTATTCTATGTCTAATTGCTATCCTTCTCTTAAAAATACACAGAGTAAATGTATTTCAATAAAAATTGAAACTAGTTCACAGTTAAAAAAACGGTATACCTCAAAGGTATTCTATTATATCGGTGCAGTTTCCTCAGAAAGTAAACCACTTCTGTGTACCAAAGTAATTGATCCTACTAGAGAACGATTCGATGAAACGTGCACAAAATGCTGGGAAATCTAGTCTAAGCATCAACCCCTCTCCCCACAGAGAACGATAGCTGTGTTATTTACGTTTTCAAGCAGCCATTTTTGCTTTACCGGACACTGCGTAGCCAATCAGAAGCGAGATTTTCAACGCAGGTTGCGCAGTCGTCGGAGTGCCCCGCCCTTCAACTTTCGACGCAGCCTCGGTTGCCGGAGCAGCGGTAAGGAGTGATTAACGGCACTTCCTACTAGTCACATGTCAGCCACGTGATTCTATCCCGAGGAATTTCGGGTCATCTTTGGATTGTTGACTAAATTTTATCTCAGGTGGTGCAGCCCATCTCCAACAATCCTCGCGAGCATCCATTTTTCAACAGATTATAATGCCATAATGAACCGATGTAGTTGGGAAGACAGTGCGTTACGGTTTTCCACCACCATTTGCATTTATCCGATGCACCCGCTGCCATACAAATAGGAGAATGAGTGACGCACGACACGGAGGAAAAACAACACAAAAACGGCGGAATGAAAACGTAGATTTAGCCATTGAAATGTCGCAAAGCGTCGGCACCCAAACTCCTGACCCGGTTGGACCCAAGAAGAATTATCTCACAGCTTTTCCTGCTCAGCGCTGCACTAAAATGCACAATTTCAACCCATAAACATATGATTTATCGACAGCAATTGCTGTCGTCATTAAGAATGCGGCTTAATTTTCAAGAGTCAAAATTGAATGTCACCCTGAATATACACATCTGTACTCATGTCACTTCTTTGATGTTTGCACAACTTCTTTGATGTTTGCTGGTTTTGTTCGGCAATTTTTGTTGTTGATGCGATACATGAATAGTTAAGATCATAATATGAATGGAAGTTTGCATATCATTAGAGGAAAAGCATAATGTTGCTTAGAATGTGAGCTCAAAAACACAAGAAAGGAAATATGATTTTAGTTGTTAAATAACTAAAACAAACGATAAGCATGCCAAATGAAACAGAGAAAAAATACAACACTACCGATTATGTTCGCGTCTCCGATTATATGTACACATTTCCGCAGCAATTTTCATAACAAAATATCACTTAACTCTGTCCACTGTTTTTAACGTATAAACGTGATTTTGTAAATATTTTACCAAACAAACCATTTCTAATTTAGTGCCTAAAAAAGCCTCGCTGAATCAGAGGCAGAAGGAGGCAAAAAATAATGCTCTACACAGACGCACTCGTAATAGGAATATATTTCCCGTTACCCCTCATAATAAAACAGCAGTGACAGTTGAACCGATGGGGATGGGGACAATCCTTAATTAAGCCAAGCTGTAGAAATTCCCTTTCCTGCATAAGCCCTAGCTTCTCAGCCCACGCAAATACTCTCCCGACTGCTACGGGAAGTCCCGTTCAGAAATCATAAATCCTCCCCCCTCTCTTCAGTATTCCGTCACGAACAGTAGTCCGCGAGCAGTATAAAGCCTTTTTTACATTAATTTTTTTCTCATACACCCTAGCATGTCCACCATTTTTTTTAAGTTGTCCCCTTTTTAATTATATTATATATATATATACACCCAAGGAGGAATTCCCCGCCTGTCGCTCGTTAGTCCTTCCTAGCCCCGCAATTCCCACCTTATAGGTCAGTCGTACTACGGCTGCGAAGAGGCCGCCCCGGAGGGCACCAGTTCCGACAGCGACGAAGACGTGTTTCGCCGGCTTCGGCGCTCCGCCTCCGCCCAGGCACTGCCCACCAGACAGCCGCCCCCCCAGGGCCCCCAGCCGAGGGACGGCCGCCACTGGAGGCCCCCGCCGAGGCAGGAACCCCTGGAGCGCCCGCCCCCGTCCGGTAGGGGACTCTTCGGGCGTCAGGGAGCCGGAAGAGGGCGTGAGTACAACATATCCAAAGAGCTAGAAACAGTATTTGAACCAAAATCACAAATCAGAATATGTATATAAACCCACGCACCTACCCAGGCTCAAGCACGCACAGTATGAATCATCAGTCATCCTCATTCCATTGCTTCGTTCCGCCGCTTGCACAAAGAAGCCTTTTATTCAAATCTGAACCGCCCGCTAAGCAGGGAACGCTCGATATTACAGCTTACCCTTTTACAATTTACCCCAAGGGTTGAAATACTTATATTGTAGACCCAAGAAGAATTAACTCGCATCTTTTTCTGCTCAGCGCTACACTACAATGCACAATGTCAACCCATTAACATATGATTTGTCAATATCAAAAGCTGTCGCCATCAAGAATGCGGCTTAATTTCTCAGAGCACAAAATTAAATTGACTTTAGGAGGGTTTTGTTTCTGAAGAAACGTAAGTTGAGTATAAACAGGGGGGGAAAGGGGGCGAAAAGTGTTGAAAATCAGGAGCGAAATTGCGTGCTTATGCAATAAAAAGTGCAATAGTAATAATTCGATCATTTTCAACAGCTGTTTTTGTTTCCGAGATGCAAACATTTGAGCGATCAAATAAAAAATACATAAATGAGAATTGTATCATTCGGTGGACGGGAAAGAGAAATAGTAAAAACAAGTAAAATAGTAAAAGTAAGTACAAGTAGAAAATAGAGAGAAATTTCGACCAACAAGAAGCAAGTGCTGAAAGTTTCGAAGATCTGGAGAAAGATAAAAATATGGGCTAATAATTAGGGTAAATCTGCATAGCTCAACCATTAACTCTTCTTCAATGTATCACAAACGAAACTGCATCTGTATTTTATCAATTACGAATGATGAATCAGTTCAAAATGCTAAAGAAAGAAATTTCTTGTGAGATTTCTCACGCGCACGTACTGAATAAGGTGTTTTTTATAACTGTTAGTCCTTTTAAAATGACATCTAATAATAACTTATAACAAAATGGAAGCGTGGTGGTTTGAATCGGTTGAAGGCACAATATCTGTCGAGGAATATAACAAAAAATTGCAAAATTAGACAAGTAGAGAAAACTTACTGCATAAAATTAAGTAGCCTAGTGTTCAGCAGGATATTCAATTGACTATTTTTAACTTTTATAGTATTAATTACATTAATCCCCTCTTTCAGAATTTATTTTTCTCATTTAAGGAGAAATATAAAAATATTTCCATGTTATAAAAACATTTATGAATGCTTCCAGGTAGTAACCCAACGTCTCCAAATAGCACCAAGGCATGACAGTTCAAAAGAATGCGTTTGAAGTCCAAAACCATCACGGCTCCTTCCTAAAGTTATAAAATAGAGGGTGAACTACAGCAACTGTCCTTATTTACAAATAAGGAGTGTTAATAAGTCTATTAAAACGATTAAAAAGGGTTAAGGTAGCTCCATTTTCCATTCCAAAATTTCTATACGATAATACAATAAACTACTTTTGGTTCCATCAAAGAATAGATCATTCGGAATTTGACTACTATTATGATAATACAAGATACCAACACAATAATACAAGATAATTGTATTTTGTACAACAAATATCAATCAACTAAGTCTTTTAAAACTTGGCATCAAATTCCACGGCAATGATTAATATTTAGGCTGTCCAGCTGTTGAATATTACCACTGAGAGACGAGAATAATAAAAAATGAAATGCAACTCGGCTCAACTTCGTGGAGTTCTATGTTGATCAGACCTATGAACTGACCTTTGGAGGGTAATACTTAATTTTACTAAACATCAAGAATAATAAGCACTTCTCGGATTTAAAAATATGAGGTCGCCATGCGAATTAAATTTTTGAAATGTCAAAATGCAAGAGTGAAATTTCCAAGAGTGGCAATTATTAATGATGGCGATCGTTGTTTTTCTGTTATTCGCAAGAATGAACTGTTTTCCGTTATCGGAGGGCTGTGCACGTAAACTGTATAAAGGGCACAGTTCCTCTATACGCTAGATAACGTCAGATAATATAGGGTTCTTAATGAAAAAAACGCCAAGGGGGTGAAAATTTGTTTGATGAGATAAAATTTCGTTTTGAAGAAGCAACAGATATATTTCCTAACTTGGAAGAGAGCCATGTTTTCCGGGAAATTAAAGCAAATCCACCTCTGAATCTTAACTCGAAATTGGTTTCATCCTCTGGAAATCTATTTATTTCCAACGGATCAGAATGCAAGGAATTAATAGGGTCACTACTCTACCAGATAAAGCCGGATATGCTACTATGAGAGGGTACTGAAATCAAGCGTTCCTTCTGTTACGACTGTGAAATGGCAAACTGCATACAAAATGTACCCAATCGATACATTCTGTATCAATACATAACAATGATTTACACAATGTCTAAAAGAATAAAGTAGGGAAAAATGATATAATATTCTGCCTAGACTTTGTTTGGCAACTATTTGATGGTAAGATTTAATCACCTCTAGGAAAAGCACCAATGCGGGGAAATTCACCCAGAAACAAATCACTTGGCTTACCCAAGATTCGAGCCCGGAACACCCAGTTGCCTGTCGCGTAATTTAGCCGGAGACCCGTGATCAAATGCCTAAAGGCGTATTTGGCTAACACGCCAGATCAGCGATTGGGAGATGACGGCTCAATTCCTGGTCGTGTCAATATATTTTTCAAGGTGAAATCTCACGCATTGGTGTATCCAGACTAGCACGGTGAATTCAAGACCACGCGCATTTTTCTGCAGTACTTCGCAAATCGTTTTTCCGTCTGGATAATATTCCACCCGTCTTTAACTAAATTAAAAATTAGGCGCACAATACTGGGTACGAGACAATTATGTAGCCATTTCACGATCGGCCAAATGCTAAGATGCATCCCAAGCACGCGATGCACGCTTTTGTAATCCGATCACGCATATGCACGACCCGAGCAAGCTTGTAACCCTGGCATCAGTATGTTCTCCCGCAAAATCCTCACCCAACCCCATCATACACTTCCGTCATTGTCACGAAAGAAACTTATGAAAATGAATGCCTTCCCTTAGTGACACTACAATAAAGACAACAAAAGTTGACAATAGCGAGTGCAATGTTTGTGTTGTTGATGTTGTGATGACGAAATGTCGTGTTGCATTCCAAACCATGCTAGAATTTGATGGGCATAGTCTCACTCGATGTCTGCGTAGCAAAACATGTTCTTTCGCAGGTCTTTTTTTTGGGGGTAAGTAACATATTGCTATGCTTTTAAGTGTTCTATGAATTATTTACATCATCCTCTATTGGTATGTTTAATATTTTATAGAAACTTATTACCCTCTGTTGGAAAAATAATTTATTCTAATAACGCTGGTGAAATGAGCTGAGCACCGCCAATTCCACGGGTAAGGCTAACATAGACATGGTTCCCTCATAAGTATTTAGTATTCTCATGGTTACCATGAACATAAAATTATTTATCACCAATCATGTTATATATAAGGTCATTTTACAGTATAAAGGTGGTTTCTTACTGTCTTCTCCAAAATTTATTTCAATACGACACAATCAATAAGAGATCCAAATGTAGTCAAATGCCTTTTTGTAGTCGTTTCACTGGAAAATCGACATTATACGGACTATTTTTCGTCTGAAATCTATCTTTTGATCAATTTAGTGTCAAGAAGATTCGAAAAGGAGACACATTGCATGCTCCCGTAAGTTTAGTTCCATCGTATCTCGGAACACGCATAAGGACAGAGGAAAATTATGTCTTTACCTTTTGAAACACGCTTGAAGCCCTTAGTATTAGATAAAAAATGAGATTTTAACTGAGTCCTTTCTACTATAAAGAGCAAAATAGGAGAAATTTCCTGCCTTCACTGATAGCTCTCCGAGCTGTTACAGTTCATGTGTAGGGTCACTGACGGCAATCTTGACTACTATAATCACCTCTGTCAAAGAATAAAACGCCTATAACCTAATTTAGGGCAGAATAGGAGTATTACATTGATGTTGCCTAGTTTGAACGAATTTTCAGAGATAAAAAAAATCATCAATTCTCGAATAAGGTTTCACTGAAGGACATCGATTTATCATTCTACAAATATTCCTTTCCTAGAGTTAATGTCCCGCAATTTCTTTGCACTGACTACCAGCTCTGTTGAACAAAGCAAGTATATGAATTACAATAAAATACACGGAATATTTGTTTTTTTATCTTAAGTTGTACCTCACCAATGAATTAAGCCCCTTCAAATAACTTTCCATTACAAATAATGCACTCGTGTCGGTGCTTTTTCCATACATTCGACGCACTTCTGGAAAGCAATTAATGTTGGGATGTTAAGTCCCTAATGCAATCCTCTACATTGGCAAAATTTCGTCCTTACATAATTTTTTTACATTGAGAACCATTTTCGGTGTGTACGTGGACTATTGCACGATTACGATTTGTCTTTAGCCGAAAATTCACAAGCAAACAGTAATAAGTGAGCAGATGTATTGTCTTGGTGCAGTTTTCATGTGTATTTTAACGACATATCCGAATATTCTCCTTGAATTACTTCACGCAAGCGGCCTGTAACTTTCAGGTAGTACTCCTCATCGAACTTACAACCCATTGGCAAAACTTTATGGAACACCGTTATGCCGTTAAAGCGAAGAAAGCATTGGGCAAAAGTTTCGAGTAGGTATTTCATTTACTCTCCTACTTCTCTGTCCATTTGTAACGTTATCGCTTCTTCAATTTTCCATTTACTTTTCAGCAATATCTGCTACGACTGCGTATACAGAGACAGAACAATCTAAAACTGAAAAAATGACTAATTTCTGGAAAAATAAAACTCAAAGATACGTTCAGCCTATGACTCAATATAATTTTGTAATAATACCCTGAAAAGCTGTTGGTAACATGTATTTATATCCTCCGAGTAGAATCAGATAATTATTGAAAAGAAATACTTCCGTGGTTCCAAACCTCAGAATGCATATCCTGAGGAGTAAGTAGCTGGCGAGTTTGAGGTACTTGAAAAATGTTGCTTCAAAGAGGAAGTGAGTTTGAAGTACCAGTAATGTAGCAGTGTATGTAGAATCAGCATTTTTTCCAAAACAAAGGGGATCAATTTACATGAGTGGGTAATCAAGTAATGCACAAGAAAAACTCAGAGGCTCAGAAGCCGCTGGTCTATATAATCCGAGCCTAAGTGAGTTTTAAAAGACTGCTGTATTCTGACCTGCCGGAGTAGGGAAGTTCCAAACTTACATTACTTTCGGCTCACTTTCTATCATAAATGGTCTATTCAGTATTCATATTTTTATAATCAAGGGCGAATAACCACGACACACATTTCAGATTTCAATTCTTCGGGAGTATGGCCACTAACCTGCAACCGCAAACCATTTTTAAGATGATAGAGTACACGAATTAACGTCACAGAATAAAATATTCATGAAAACAAATATTTTCCTACATTTATATACACAATAGTAATCTTTAAGTTTCAACCAAAGTTTCCATCATAAATGACGTGAAGGCATCCATTAATTCATAAAAAAGTGATTTAAAAGATAGCCTAAGCAATGTAAGCATTAATTAATGTAAGCACTCGTGGTTCTCTTATATGGCAATTGCAATCTTGAGGCAGGTTTAACGGGCTCTTTTGTAGATGCTCATCCTAATGGACGAAATTTTTGGAGGTATTGGAGCCTGCTCCTTCAGATCCAAATCGTTTAATTTCATCATTGGTTGGATTATATGAGCCTCTTTCAGTTTGGTATTAAATTCTGTTGACGCACTTTATGCTTGTAATCGCGGGAATTATCTATCTAGGCGTTGAAGAGCGTGTGAACATCTTCTCTATTGAAGTTCTAGCGATCCTGATAACCTCAATAGCCTCTCCATTAATGCTTGGGAATTATTGGCTTTCGGTAACAATTGATATTGTGTCTCTTATAAATTGCTATTCATCTACATCTACATCTACATAATGCCCCGCGAGCCACCGCATGGGCGTGTGGCACGGGGTGTTAGGTCACCAGCCGTGTAAAAGTGTAAGTTTTTTTAGGTGAAATGGAGAAATGTATTATAGGAGTGTATTTAGTGGAGCTCAATTTTTATTGTGGTCGCTTATTGTTCGTGGAAAGAACGAGTTTTATTACCTATCTGTTCGGCAGTGTATCTCTCTTATTTTATCGCATTTTTCACACCTAGAGATGTAGTGAAGAGCCATGATAAGATTCTCTATATCGCTCTGAAAAATATCAGTCCTGAATTTATCAAGCAACATAAGCCTTGCGTGTAGCCCCCGAGTCTCTAGGGGCTCCCACCTAAATCCCTCTAAAAGTTGTAAGACACTATATGTACCTTCGTAGCACTTTTTAACGAAGCGCGCTGCTTTTCTTTGTATTTTACTATTTTTTTTGATAAAACTATTTTACCAGGGTCCAAAATACTCGCGGCGTATTCGAGATGTGGCCTAACCAGGTGATTCTGGTCTCCCCGCCGGGCTAAAAATCTCCCTCTTGGTCTCAAGCCCTCGCTCATAACCGAGTGTGGGAAGCAGTGGGAAAAGGGTAAAGGAAAGGGAAGGGTTAGCGAAGCACAACCACTGTGAAGCCAACACCATTAGGCGGATTGACGTCCAAAGGACGACAATGGGACCCCGCCTCCCCACAGTCCTCGTAACTGTTGGGTTCCCCCAACAACGTTGGACGAGTCGCCGTCAGTCTCGCTTATGCGCAGACTTACCGCACATCCAATGAAAACCGGCGAAGCCCATTACCTAAATTCTTGGGATAGGGTGTCCGCCGATTTCCTTAAACGGTGGACGTAGTGCGGTCTGTCGGAGTACGCCATAGGATCTGGGTCCTACCGGACCAATGGATGGTCTATTCGGACCAATGCTGGTCAATTATAAGACCCTTCTCCTCGGTAGTCTCCGCCCACCGATAGACCTAACCAGAGCGAAGTAGCATCTCTCTATGAATTTTTCATCCGAGGGCCTTCCTATTCAACGTTTAACAAAACCTAGTTTCTTTAATGCTGCGCCACATATGTTCTGTATGTGTATTGTGTTTCGGTCCACTAAAGTTGTGTTTTGCTGTCCAAAGAACGGGCTCGGGACACTCAAATCCAAAATCGCGCTCTCGGGACGATTTTGCTTCAGATTTAAAATAAATGATGCAACTACCGTTTAATAACTCCATTAAACCAAATATTCCACAGAAGTAAAGTTGCCGCTCGGTAAATAGCGACGCGGGAATGGACGTGCGTAATTTGGAGAAAGGTGCCCGGTGCTGCCCAACCGGCGGCAAGGACTTCAACAGAGACACGCTCGAAAAGAGAATGCCATTGGTCCTACGCGCCCGGAAGTCATTCCGGGAGCATTTCCGTCTCGAGAACCGGAGGAGAGTATCGTGATTGTTTCCTGGGAACATTTCCACTCGACCCAAGTGAAAATTCCACCACGGACGCAACATCAATCTTTCTCGGGCGTCCACGATTGCGATGGAGGGAGGAAAGGGAGAGAGATATGGACGAACGTTGCGGAAATGAAATATTGCACCATTCACCCTGCGGGGAGAGAGTAGGCTTTTCCTATGAAATTCGTTCATTACGTAGACAATCATACCTCCTATAGAGGACGACGGGAAAAAAGAAAGCCACTCCTTTTTCTTTTGTTTCCTTCCCTCAGTTGACAAACCCATGCTCTTTCTTCCGCGGTTCAGGACAAAGGAGCATCTGAGAAGATAAGACGTTGCAATTTTGCGTCGTAATTAGAAGTGCGACTAATTAGCCCAGGTCGTTTCTTATGAGGCAAGACCATCGAGGCAAATGAATCCGGTGTTATTTTCTGTGCTTTGAAAATTATTTTTCGAAGCAGGGAAGAACCTGCGTTTGCAGTTAAATAAATGCGTATTTGAGGATAAAAGGACGCCTACTTTCACGGAAGGAATTTACACTTCCTGGGGAGTGGAGAACCCTCCTCTTGACAACCGTTGTCATCAGCTCAAAAGAAAAAAGGGTCATAGACCCACGATTGCATTTGGAGATACAAGTGTTTCTGCGCTACAGCATAAGCTATCATATTTAGGTTGCCTTGAGTTTTCTCCTCTTGAATAAGAGCGAATCATGACCATACATGCCACATTCATGCATAAAATTTGCTTCAATAAAAAACAAGAGGAGCCACAGACATTTAGATTACCTACAATATTCACCAAACTTAAGCTTCCAATGATGCATTTACTGAATATTTCTGTAATGATTCGTGATTTAAAAGTGCAACTATAAAGGAATCACGAGCTAAAATACCTGAGTTTTGACTGATAAACACCTGTCGAAAACCTTCTTAATGTTGACTTCGTTTTTTTTTACCGGTGCTACAATCTATATTATCACGAATGAGCTCTAAATTTTCCATTTTATTGTTACCGCATCAATCAGTCGCTAAACTCACTGCTTCTAGCTAGACTTAGTCACTTCATATTTTAAACATAATATTAAGTCAAGTAAGGGAATAACAAAAAGAATAAGGATTAATGTACGAATCCCTTCTAGCCTTAAATTTCCAATAATATATTCCACATTGGTACAGTAAGTGATCAAAGGCTATGCAAATAAATACTCCACGAAGCCAACGCTGATATACTAGTCATTCACTTTCACGCATCTTCAATGCATCATTTTGAATTTATTATCACTCTCGAATTCTTCCATTAATGAAAATCATTTTTAATCATCCAATTTAAATCTCACAATCAAAAATTCAAGTTTTTCCAAGAAGCTGAGGGGTACTCCATTTTCTATGCCTTAATAAAAGCCGAAGTTAAACTTCTGATAATTCCAATTTGAACCGCTGAGATGCTTATGCATGATTTTTATGCGAGCATGAATTGAGTGAGTGAAAACAAATTGAATTCAGCAGTAATGTGACTGTGCGGACATAAAACTGTTGATAAATGTTTACTGAAATAATAAATCTCGTATCTGTCAAAAGGCATCCGCGTCCTGCCTCTATCTTACGCAAAGAATTGAAAGAGTGAATAATGATACTTTACCATGGTGAACTAGGAATATTTTCCGAAATTTCCATTCAGGTGTGGCCAATATCGAATGCTTAACACGAGAAACAAGTTGAACATTATGACACGCGTTTTTATGCCATCCGAGCCGATGGCGAGAGCGATTTCGTGCCTGAAATAAATGATGGAAATATATTACATGACTCTAGTCATCCGATAGACACCTTCTAAAAATTACTTCGATATTTACTTCCGATCGTTATTTGAAGACAGTTAACTGAGGCCATGAGCACCATCGTAGATAGAGAGATCGATTAGTAAGGCAAGGAAAATAAGAGGAACGTAGGATGGGCGGAGAGAAACCCGGTGTCAGTAAAAGCCGACTGTGAGGGAATAATGACCTGACGACCAGTCCAACCTATGGAGGAAGGTTCTCTCAACATGACATCCAACAATGGATTGCGATTCCGCGGATAATCTTACATCATTTCCGAGATTCGAACCCGGGTCTTTAGTGAGGGATACTTTGCTCCACCACACCAACCAAATACACGATTTTAGGCGTTTTAGGTAGGAATAACATGTTGTATTGAGGTATTTACTTGCTAAAATAAAATATTCACCCTTAAACGATTGAAAGGAGTGGTGCCGTATGCGTTCACCGAGCGGAGGTGGTTGGTACCCCTGCAGAATCACGGCTCACGGGAAGGAAGGGAGATGGAAAGGACTAGTTGATGCAGGAGCAGAGAAGATTAATCTTAATTTTTAAAATACCCGCATCGAGACTCGTGTAGTCGTATCATGCGGAAAGCCACAATGTTCACTCCGGCAGTTCACACGATTTCCCTGCAGTCTTCCTCGGTGCTCGTCGGATATATGGGGCGAGGGGTACAATAATATTTTTGTGAAAAAATTACACTGCACACGAAGAGCCATCTTTTTCACCAAAAGAGAGGAGTACCACCCGTCTCTTCCGCAGTGAGAAGATTGATGCTCACCACTTCCGTTGGCTTTTTTAAAGAGGACAAAATTTGGTTTTACCTGAGGAAAAAATTAGAATATGCAGTAAGCCAACTTTAAAACCTGATTTGCCCATATTTGGCTTCACTAATGCCTTGATTTTAGCTAGTATGTCGTAGGATCCTATTTATAGTAAACACAATTTTTTAAATAAAAAAGCCATTAAAAAGTTGGTGGTGTTATGAAGAAATGATCATTCGTGACTTTTTTTACATTCGCGCGTAAACTTGGCTATCAAATTTGGGAGTGACATACAAACAGTCCACCGAGTATATAGCCCCGGTATCATACTTGGAAGAAATCTTCAAGAAGGTGAGTCAAACAAGACGGTGGAGCAGCCCGCCAAACTTCAGGGGTTAAAAGGACTTTCAAGTCTTCAATAAATAACCGGTAGGCACTTTTAGATGTGTATTTTTTGCCTTGATGGTGAGGACTTAAGCTAAAAAGTGGAAATAATTATTGGTCCATCAGATTAAAGACATCCATTATTTTCAGTAGAATCCGGTAGAAGGTTCGATTAAAGCTCGTACTAGGTACAAATATAATCAGGATAACCTAAAGAAAGAATTATCATATTGCAACATACTGAAAAGCTAAAAAAAAAACTAAATAGTAAATTGAGCTATTAGAAGCTGGCAATGAACGTTTACGACCTCGGAAACTCTGATGATCAAACTTGGAGACTAAATCACTTCCTCCTAATTAGCCAATTCGCAGAAAATCGACGTTTTCTCTGAAACAAGGTTTTCTGCGCAACTGCCTCTGTTCTTCGCTACCTCTGTATAGATTATTTAGATATTTTATAATCCAAACAATCATTAAAAGTACATAAATATACGAGAGAGACTAAGTCACTAGAGTAAGAGTTATTACAGAACAATATGACTCGTGTGAGGAGAGTACTTTTGAAGAGACAAAGAGGGTTAACAAAAGACATACTTTTATTTTTTTCACCCACTCGTTAATGAATGGCAATCCTGAAACTCATTCTGGACCTTGAAAATAAACAGTTGCATCCATTTAGTATCGATTACGGACATTAAACTCTCGGGGATATATTATCAACCCTGACGCAATCACTAAAATCGACTGCCTTGGAAAACAAACGGTTATTTATCAAAGAATTTACCAAATGTTCAGCTTTTTTCATAAGTATTGCGTTCAAGTACGAAAAAAGTTAAGGTGTCTCGTCGTTGGAAGGGGATAAAAATACCATTCCTTAAAAACATTGCTTCAGTTGAGCTGAGAGTTGATATTAGGTATTTTCTTGGGAGCATCAAGTAATTTTTCTTGTTTTCCAATGAGAGCTGGTCTTCAGTAAAACAAGGTTCACACCTCTTGCCAACGTATTGCTAATGTATTTTTGCATCATCAGAGTTTGAGGTGAAAATTTGACGTGAATACAGAGCACATGCAGGAATTGGACCAAAAATAGTGTGGATAATAGTATTGAAAATGGTGAATATAATTTAGATTTTATTGAGGAACAATCCTCTAAAACCAGTTTTAGAAGATAATTTTTTTAGAGTGATCAAAACATAGATCCCTTCCAGCTTTCACTGACGCAATTAAAACACGAGAACTGCCACATTGCGAGATGACTTGCGTATAAATGCGTTGAAAGTCATTCGGACGAATCAACGTTGTCAGTTGTTAAGACGAACTTAAAACTTGCCATCTCTGCTTCTGCGAAAATCAACCCAGTCACCTAGATTTTTACAGATACTGCTCCAGGGATGAGATACGATATGCTATGCGATAGCGCTCGCAAATTGACAGGTGATTACTTCATCGTGGGGTCTGCATTTCTCATCACCGCCCAATCATCACGGACAACAGAAGACGATGCGCATGAATATTGATGAGCGCGGATTACTAGGTAAATGCATCTCGGGGGAGAGGAGGCAATATGAACCCGCATCGATGGCAAGGCAGCACTCAACGCTCGGAAATTGATGAGGTGGACCCGAGCACGTCAGGGTAATCCAATTCCCGTCCCGTCAGCCCAAAAACAACCTGAACGGATACCTCGGCTTGACAGCGGGATACATCTTTGCTCTAGCTCCAGCCGATGCGTTGTCATTTATTTCGACTTTTATAAGTATTGACGAAATGCTAGAATGATTTCCACGGAAACATTATATCCAAGCAACGTTTCAAAATTACATGAATGTGCAGCGTACATTTAACGACACAAGCATATACAATAGAGCCGTATTAACTAATCATCCTCAGCAGCAGTAATACATCCGAAGATAGGTTTGCTCCAGCTCTCCACTCCAATCCCCGATCTCTATCCATCCCCTATCATATAACCTAAGGATGAGTCGAATCCAAATGTAGATTCTCGATTCCACCGATTCTCAGGATTAGAATCGGTATCGAGAATCGATCGCCTAAAGTCGATTCCGATTCCATCGATTCCAGATAGATATATTTTCAAATCAAATTTCATTTATCACATCATGTTTGTCTCAGTAATTTTGGGTGTAGGCTATCAATTCGTACTTTTTATCTACCTCAGTAAGCCGAGGATATATTTGCTATTTGTTAATAAATATGCCTTGTGAGCGACTTAATTGTCTTTTTTATTTTATTCCAGGCAATACTTTGAATTTAAATAATAGTCGTACGCTACTGGTATATCAATATCCCACGTGGTTATTAGGAATAATAATCGCTGGAATCGGAATCGAGAATCGGGAATCGATTTGAAAGAATCGGAATCGAAAAAATGTGGAATCGACTCATCCCTAAAATAATCCTTTTGATCCGGTATTCAAGCCTTTGATTCACTTTTACGTCTAGCTTAATGTTTACGTCTAGCTTTGTGTTCCATTTCGGTTCCTTCCATTAATTTCTCCTTCCTTTACTGTTTTTAAGAAACCTATGTTTTAAAATTCAGCCAATATGTTTGTATCTTATTCTTTTCTGAGTAATCCTTGTTTGATTTTTTTCTCTCAAACCATCCCGCGGACCCACTCACCTTTCATCTTCTCCGTCAATTTGATCTTATTGATTCTTCTAAAATACCAATTTTTATCGGTTACAACATTTCTTTGCTCTGTAGAGGTCACGGTTCAGGTCTAACCGACATTTAAGGGCATACGACAGATGTATGTTCCAAATAAATTTGTGCAATACTAAAACATTTTCAATCTAGCCCTTGATATCTAACACTAACTAACATATAGCAGGAGATCACGAAAAATATGTAGAAAATCATAATTACGGAGGCCTATGTGACGAATCATCAATACAAAAAACGAATAGTTCGGAAAACTTCCAGGCTGATATAAATTATGGAGCTAATTAAAAGCTTAGATAGAGGAAATACTTGAATTATGGTTAAGGGACAGATACTCAACAGGTTTCGAACTAAGAGAGATGATTGGAAGAATAAATAGCAGGGAGCGAGAAAATATTACATATAGGTTGGTAAGATTAGCGATTTGCCGTCAACTCTGAAGGCGTTGGCTGAAACTATTACTAACAAAAGATTAGTACAGTACACTTCAGAAATAAGTAGAATGGGTCTATAGAATACTAACTGACTTAGAAAATATCACGCAGAATACAGTCATTCTTAATTAATTTTTAGGGTAAAAATGGAAGACAAGGAATACAGAATGAGTGAAAATTACACAGTGCTATAAGTCACACCGATTCTAGGAGATGGTAAATGAGACCTAAATCAAAATGAGAATCTGAGAATAAATTAAATATTTACGGAAAATCAAGATCCTAGGGATCTAGCCAGATCCCTAGGATTGATAGAGAGATAGCTAGATCCATGGGATTTCGGTGTCTTGAGGGAAATCAGAGGAAAATCCTCTTCAAAGAACAAAGAGAACTAAAAATCAGTATCCGAGTAGATTGAACCAATAGATCCGCGACTTCGGTGCAAATTGGAAATATACCCACGGACTTCCAGAATTAATAGATTTCCCCATCCTCGTTATGAAAAAAAAATGTGAGAAAAATCCAAGCGTTTAATTAACCAATTTATGTCGCTGTGGAAGCAGGAAAATGCTTGCGTAATGAAACCAAAGGAATAATGTTGAAGTTAAAACAAAATCCGCTTTTGAAACAGGCAGAACCCAAGAGGGAAGCCATTTTGATTACGTGGGTTCTTCAATAAAATTACATACGACAACAAATTAACTTTCACTAATGGAGCTTGAATCAGCTTCGTCGAGATAGTGAGATAGATATTTTATAACGCTGACTGCAATAGAATGCGTTTATCCTTGTGGCTCACAGCAACAAAAAAATGCTCTAAAAACTTAGGAAAACAGTTTCGCAAAAGAAATACTGAACTTCCACTGTAGAAGAAAACCTGATCTTTAAAGAGTAAATATATGCATATTGTAGTCACTAGATGTCAGCATATATGCTGCAATATTTGTTCTCGAATGAAGTATTACTAATTTTCCTATTGCGCTATTGTCCAGAAAGAAACGAAGTCTGACGAGCCGAGCTGACTGCGGCAGAAAAGGTGAAAAGAAATGCCCATGCAACTTTTGCAAACAAAATAATCAACGTCGCTTGAGGAAGATTTTATGAAGAAAATCAAGGCGTTGAAGGAAAAGTTTGTTGCTGCAGACGCCGAATCATTATGGAATCAATAGCAGTGCAAGAAACAGGAAAGAGCTGTATTTCTCAATTACTTAATGCATTCTCTTTCAAGTTTTTACCAGATATGAGAAATAATGAAGGCTCAGTTAAATAAAGCTGTATAAGGCGAAGCAAATTTTAACAAGGCACTTTCACTGTTACTAAATTTTATTATTTTCGGCAAATCAAAAGACTATTTCCATGAAATTTGCGGCCACAATCGGTGAAAACGGCAAAAACCTCCAAATGGTGCTGCAGTATGAATGTGTGCATGCGAGAATGGCGCTAAATTGGTAGAGACTATCCAAAGATGAGAAAGATCACGCATCCAATGATGATAAAAACGACAACTTCGATTCAAGTCTTAGGAAAAGGACGCTTAGGAAAATTCCTCCTATTCAACTGAGCAACTTCTTTTTCAACGGGCACTTTTCCGCAGTCACATCGGAGAACTGACGGAGAATAACAGTATTTAAATACCTCATACGTGACAAACGGTATTACGTGCGTGAAACGGAGTGAATTATGGCACTAACGGGTATAGTAATCCATGCCAGAAATTAACTGTGTTCGTAACGTATAGGAGCGAATTTGTTTTCTTAAATCGGAAAAATTGAACATCGCTATAGCTTGGCCTATCGAAAAACTTCTAAATATTAACTAATCGGTCCAATACCATAGGAAAGTTATTTCTCAGTCTCATTTCTCAATAAGAGAGGATGGAACCGAGTATCGGTGGGAAAATAAAAACTAAGCAACACGTTGAAAAATATTGGACAAAAGTATACGAATTAGATTCGACAAATAGTTCTACCATGATGGGTCATGGAAAAGTACTCGAGTTTGGCTAGGCACCATGAGATACCAGGGTAACGCAATAATTAAGGGCCAATGAATATGGACGGGATGGTAATGGATTTAAATTAAGGTGAACATTTCCTAGACACTCCCACCTGATATCCTTCGGGAGCGATCTTCCGGTCCCCAGAACTCCGGAAACCAGATATGAAACGGTGTTGCAAATGGGCCCACTATCAAGTCACTTGGCAAATTTTACGTGATCATTAAAAAATATGAGCTCTACCTTCACCAGCCGCTTAACCAAATCTAGGGTTGATTGCTGAGTGAGTTATGTTGAAATGAAAACGATAACTATTTAAAAATGTTTCATTCCTTGATAAATAAACAAAATTTTCGTTTATCAACTTCAAAGGCCAAATAATTGGTGGAAAATGTAAAAATACTCAAATATGAGGGTCGTTCAATAATTTCTTAGAAAAAGATTTTTTTTTAATTATTTTGTATATTTTTTATTTTTCAACGTAATCTCCCTTTAACTCTATACACTTTTTCAAGCGTTTCTCCGACTTTTGTAAACTGTCCAGAAAGTATGATTTCGGACGTTCCTCAAAATAGACATCTGTTTGGGCGATGACCTCCTCGTTTGAAGAGAACCGTTTTCCGCCGAGCCATTTTTGCAAGTCTGGAAATAATAAAAAGTCACATAAATCCAGTGGATGTTATAATAATTCGAACTTCAATTCCACAATTTTGGCCATCGAAACTGCGCAGGTTTGCACCCGTGAATTGTCTTGATGAAGGAGGATCTTTTTCTTTTTTCAAATGAGTACGTTTTTTCTTGATTTCTTCGTTCAGCCGGTACAATAACGACGCATAGTACACTCCAGTGATTTCTTTTTCTTTTTACAAGTAAGTAGTGGGGATAATTTCAAGTGCATCCCAATAAACCGTGGCCATCGCCTTGCCGGCTGATTTCACCGTTTTCGCCTTCTTTGGAGCCCGTTTCCCTTCAACAACCCACTGTTTTGATTGCTCTTTTGTCTCTGGAGTGTAGTAATGTATCCGAGTTTCATCCACAGTTATGTATCCACGCAGAAACTCGCATGGGTTGTGTCGGAAAAACGCTAAAATAGCCTCAGAGTTGATTTATAGCCTCAGAGTCGAGTAGCCTCAGAACACGATTGCGTTTATTCTCTTCTGAGAGCAAACGCGGCACCCATCTTGCCGAGATTTTTTTCACACACAAATTTTCAAAATTGAAATCACTGTACCTTGTGATATGCCTGTGGCCTCAACTATTTCGCCTACTTTGATTCATTGATCACTCAAAACCATATCGTGGATTTTATCAATAAATACAGGAGCACATGTGCCACGATCTTCATCCAACTCTGCTATGTTCTCTTTCGGTGTTAAGCCTTTTAAATATAAGTGTTTGATCACCGCTCAAAACTCACTTTTTCCATTTTTTTAAGTAAAAATAAGTCCTTTGCTTCAATCGACAATAAAAATGAAATATATCATGGCGATGAATATAACTGAGACTTAACAGCTGACAAGTGAGTAATGATTATGAAATCATGGCGATGTATATAACTGAGACTTAACAGCTGACAAGTGAGTAATGATTTAACTAAAAACCTACCATTTTCTAAAAACTACGATCACCATCTCTTGGATTTTCTAAGGACTTATTGAACGACCCTTGTATTTTTGACAATAGTACGAGCGCCTTTGGATGGAATATTATACTGTAGAAACGTAACTTTCATAAAAGGAAGAAGAATATCGACCTCAGATTTCTCTTCTACCTCCACCCATTATCCTTGCCACCCTTTGCTTACCAACCTGCCACAAATGGCGAAAATTATTTGTTGTCGGACGCCAATTTAAACAAATATCCAAGGAACAAGAATCATTATAAAACAAATCAAGTATTAACTTCATCGCCTCGCGTAATTAATGAAGGCCATGTAACCATATATTTCCCACTTTAACAAGAACGCTTCTCAACACAGTGAACATACTTCGAAGTAATTTCACACATCATGTAGTTATGAGAGCACAAAAAAGTATGCAGTCGTAACGACAGAAAAAATTCTTAATGCATGCCATCCTAGCGTGGCACTTAAATGTTAAAGATATCGTTAACTTGTGCTGATATCCTTTAACTAATTAGCTCGCAGCCCATAGGCTCATTGTCAGTAATAACATATTGTGTCACTGAAAAGGTTTTTCTCGATACAAGAGGTTGGAGAAACTTGATGGATACAGCATTCAATTGCTTCTCATTATAAAGTATTAATTTTATTCTAAATAGGTACCGTTAATTTTACATTAAAATGAGAACTCTTGAGATCGTATCACTACTCTCACGCCATCATAATAAAGCGCCTACCATTAAAACTTTGTACGTTGCCATGGCTTTCGGTCTCGGGCGCCTTTTAACTGCTACACAGACATGTTCCTCTCACCACATCTACAGTTCTGGTTCCATACAGCCGGGGACAGTTTCATCACGCAAGGAAAAATCTCAGCACTAACGTTTTTCCAAGTGTATCAAACATTTAACACGGCATGTCTCACAATCATTGCTCTAAAATTTGCTATGGATTCCTCAAAGTATAACTGAAATGTTTATTATAACTATTTGAAGTTAACTTCCATATTATGATAAATTTATTTCTGTTGTCAAATGAAGAGTGAAGGAGACTCAGTCGAGACACCTTTACTTTGAATGTAATACAATTATAAATCATATTTACATTAAAAACGTCTCATCAAGCTAATTGTAAGTGCTTTTCCACCACGATTTTGCATACTATCAATGGAATATAAGGTGCCGCTTGGAAGAAGATGAAGCACTGATTTCCCTGACTCAGTCTCAAGCCATTGAATTTCGTGACGCTTGAAATTTGTACCGCGCGAGCATAATTAATACCAAACAAAACCTGGGGAGCCGATAACCGAGCTCTACAGTCATAAGCAGTTACAACAAAAAGCAAAAATTAATGCTATCATGACATATATCAAAGCATAAATCGTTAAAAATAACTTAACTTATAAAAGTTTAGCTTAAAATTTCTGGAAAAGGAAGTTCATTTCCTCCTCGGTTATTCTTGTTACGACATTCCTGACAATTTTGAGACCATGGAAATTGATAATTCACACAAATAGATAGAAAAACCATGATCTAGTCATTTCAACTAAGATATAATTGCTTCAAATTGAGTCTTTATTCAGTGCCGTTTAAAGTAATCGAATGGCAAACTAATTAAGACAGACTATGACCTCAGAGTCGTGTAAAAATTACGAAAACCTACGAGTTATCTCTCGAGTATAATCTATCTTCTCCAACCAATAGAGGCTAAATTATCAATTACAATCCGGGAAATATGCATGTGATTTCATCAAAAATTTTCCGCTGTCCGCCCTAGACTTGGTAAGACTCTAAGCCACAATTTCTCACCTAACAATACTGATTTGCTTTCCTCACGACGTGGCTGTACCCTGGCGAGACGACCCCACCTGCCGGAAGGTTCCTCACCGTCAGAGCAACCCTAAGAACCCTCCCCTCCAATCCTGGCCCGACTTCCTCCTCCCCTCTCCCCTTCCTCCCTCTTTCCCTACAATCCTGGGTCATCATCGATCAAAAAGGAGCAAGGTGGGAGGACACCTGAAGGGGGGAGCTCCTCCCCTCGTAGTAGCTTTTCCCTGTACCCACACGTGCCTCCTCAATCTCCCTTTTGAGCCCGAAGCCTCTGTTCCTCTCCAGACCTTACCCGTGCCTGGTCGCACATAATTTTCCCACTCCTCCGAGAGAAAATAAAGCACATACCACTGCGACGCGGAAAAAATCCAGAAGTCTCCTCAGACTGCACTTTCCGGGGAATGATTTTTCCAGAAAATATTGTCCAAAATAGCGTACAAACATGGTCATCGATTCTGATTCTTAATAGGAGTTACATATTAAGTTGTTATAACACGCTTACGGCAATCTATAAAATATTGTCAAAGAGTTTATATCAGTGCAGAATCAGTGACCTCTTGGAAGAGAAATAAAAAAAAGGAGTTCGGGCAATTTAGGCACGCAATCTAAAACTTAATCCACTAGAAATGTTTTTCTCCGTACTGATTACAAGGCTGATATTTAAAAATGCTAAAAATTTGTATGACAAATGGCGCTTAATTCCACTTACAAAGATTATTTGATTTTGCATTACAAAAATAAAGTTTTTTGCATGCCATTCTGTCTGTCCACAAATTTACACAAGGATAGACACGTTTTAAGTTCATTTTTTGGATTGCAGTCTTTTTCTCTTCTGCATAATTAAATTATAAATACCCGGTGTACTAATTCGAAACGAACCCGAACTAAAGAAATTACATTAAAGACTCTTATTCTTTCATGCCATTTTTTCTACTGTTCGCAGTCGTGAAAGCTTTTATAAAATAAGATAAAATTGCTCATGTGTTATGTATTTGCAAAACCGTCTCAAAAAACGTTTTATTCATAAGCTCCACTTAGACTATCACTCATATTTCCTTGAAAGATAGCCATGTAACGACGGCTCAGACCAACCTTCTTCCACCGATTTGCGTCGCAAGACACAAACATATACGATAAATTATATCAACGTTACAGAATATCATTCATGCCTGCATAATTAATCATCAATATGGACGGTTGATCAAGGGGTTCTATTAGAGCTGCCTCAGGGTAAACTCAAATCAGGTTGTAACGACAAAAAACATTAATATTCATAGTGAAAAATATATTTATCAATAAAATTTATGCCACAACCAAATAATGGATATTTATACATGTCGGAGAGAATTAATAGGAAATTCACGGAATGAATGGTCTCTCTAAGTAAACAGAAAAATTGCTTTAATAAAATATGAAAAACTGACGATAATTTTAGTTTTACTTGGACTTTTCATATGAATTATGGCAATATTTGAACAAGTCTATTTAAGATAATGATTTTTAATCAAGAATGTTACCATCCTACAAACATATGTTTGTAAGAAAACCTCAGTAGAATTTGGATTGTAAAGGTAAAATACAACTAGCCTAAAACCGGTCTTATCAGAGCAAAAATGTGTCCTTGAACCACATCGGTTAGCCTTAATTCATAGGTAAAAGCTCGCTTATTGCAATCTTCCTGATTCATAATCTGCTTTCTCATTACTTTTCACATCCTAATGATATTACTTGGAGAATTTCCTTCAAATCCTTTCGTGCATATACCAATGAATTACATGTCAAAAACAAATCTTATAAGTCCTCGATTACTGGCATACACACCTTTTCAGTTCCGAGAAATAACGGTCATGCGTTGATCAGAAAAACTTATGCGCTTTTCAACACTTATTTACTAAACTACGACCGGTTTCGGCATATGTTCACGCCATTGTCAAGTAGAACAGCTGTTCTATTGTACTACTTGAAAATAACGTAAACATTGCCCGAAAACTGTAGCAGAACGGTCTTCTTTTCTTCCACGTCCTACGAAGAGATCGAAGATTCCATAGAAATTTACTCTTTGCAAGGTTTCTTCTATCCCACCCCTTTCTAGGACCGTTTCTCTTCATTACTCACTCAATCAATTATCTTTTCAATTTTAACCTATCTCCTTCTTTTTAGGCCTCTTTCAACTATTGCTGCTGAAATTCGTTCATTTTGTATCACTTTTGTAACGCTTAGACAAACTCATACCCTCTTATGAGACGTCCTGTTCTCTTACTCGACATATTAGGCGCCTCTTAAAATACGGGAATAAGTGTGACATTCGATAAAACTAGCTTCGCCTTAAACCTAGTAAAAACCATAAAATGGACGAGGTTAACCGAGAAAAATTAGTAGAAGGGCTCGAAATCCAATCAAAGATTTTTTTGGTGAGGGTGGTTTATTATTTTTCCTTTGTAAATACGTAATCTTACTTTCTCCTTCAATTAACTCTTTTGGTAAATTATCAAGTACAAAGCTATATGTGAAATTTATTATTCTATATATATAACTCAATTATCTCAATTTAAAAGATAGTCTTAATAATAAAGTCGACAGAAGGGATTATCAAAGTATAATTTCATCTTCTCATCGTAGTTAGAGTATCTACTCATACTTTAGCATTCATCAAAGGGTTTCAAGTCATGATATTAATTTCCGTTAAAATAAATCAATGTATGGAAGGAATAAATATCGCCCAAATTGTAACAAGAGCTGAAATATAAATTTTTGCCTTCGTTACAGCCCCTTTTATTGCAATTTGAATTAACAAAACCCTTTAATAAAATTTCGGCGATCATCAATCACAATATTTCAGAATATTAAATCATTTCTAGTGAAGAATTAATCCCTTGAACCCAGGTAGATTAATTGAAATTAATTTACTTTACAGCGATAAAATTTGGGTTAAATAATCTGTACTAATGCAAATAGCGCGGCTCTTTAATCCCGGACAATCGCATCTGCTCGGGATTGAAAATTACAGATGAGTTCAGGGGAATCGGACATGATTTGCATATTGAAAACTTGATCTACCGGCATAAAAGAGCAAGGAATCCCAGAGTTTAGGATAACACACCCTTTGCTAAATACAATCGCCACCGATAACTTGATTCATCTAACAATTCGGCCTGGGGAGATAAACAAACTTTCAAGAAAAACGAAAAGACATCTTTTGAGTGAAAGATTAGCTCTTTTATTCCAAGTTTCATTCCCCCTAATCCCACCATTTTCCAGCAGTCTTCCCTCCACCCATCCCCGCGATGGTCCTTTCCATATCTCCCAATTGCTTCCAACTGGAGGCGCTAGTATAAGGATCCGAAGCCTCTTCCCTAAGGGCGTCTCTGAAGAAATTCTGAGAAATTGTAAATTATTAATAATGACCGAAAAGTTCCAAAAAGTTACGAAAAACGACAAAGTTTGTCTGGCTCGCATTTCTCCCGTCTCTGTATCATGTTGGTGGAAATTCGAAATGAGGACGAGTCTTGGAGTTGGAGAACACTTTCCTTCTCTGGGAACACTTTCCATTTTGGGGGAGGCTTTATGTCAAGAATGAATAATTTATCCAGTAGGAACAGTGGATGGTGATTTGAGGGAAGCGACCACCAAGTGAGGTAATTTGTACAATGAAGAGTAAGTAAATGTGTTTCTATAGGTAGGGTCATTAGTGGATTAATAATCTCTCCGTCTGTATTTATCGAGGAAATTTAGGACTCTTATTTTCCTTGCTGAAGGCTATATGAGGTACTTAATTGCGCAGTTTTACATACAGAAGTTGCAATAGAGCTGACAAGGAATAGTTTTAATGGATATTTTCATGTCTTTTGTCCGTGAATTATGTGCATCATATAACCATAATAAAAACCAAGCTCCACTCAAAAGACACGATTGATACACTTCACTATTTCACCTTCCAAAATCTTAACACGGCTGGTGCCCTAACAACCACTGCCACACGTCCATGCGGCGCACTGTGGAGTATTTAACCTAAAAAGCTGTCCAATACTAAATATCTCATTGCATTTGTTTCAAACTTGGTACATGGGAGTTTTTGGGTGCGCTAAATTAAAATTTGATGTCAAAACAGCGAAATTCTATTTGGTGTACATAATGTGTAATGCGTCCAAATTTGTAAATATTCATATAAAAGCGTATCATGCTCAACTTTGTGGAAGCGATATACATCCACTTCAAAGTGAAAAAAATTTTAACTTTTCACACAGAATTTTTAATCTTTGCCAACCATGGTTCCTTGATAATGGCACTAGGTGCTAAAACCATGGTCGACAAAGATTAAAAATTCTGTAAGGAAAGTTACAATTGTTTTTCATTTTGAAATGGTTGTAAATATTCGCTAAATTTAAGTAATCTTGGTTTATAAGGGTTTTTGGGTGTGGTTTAATTAAATTTGACATAAAAATTACTAAATTCAAAATGGCGCATCAATTCGGCAACGAACTTGGTGAAATTTTGTCAGTCCTTAATAAAAGCCAATATTCACGCTTTAGAACGACTTCCTTAAGACAAGTCTAGTGATCTTCTCATTGAAAATTTCTTCCCATTTGTTGAATATTTTTTCACCCATGTATGCGATAACACGCACCTTAACGTTTTTTCATTTGCAGTAATTTGTATACTGGCAAAACCACAAACTGTTTCTTTTCACTTTCGTGCGTTTCTCACTTCTCAACACAGAAGAACCATGTCATTTTGGACTCTGCGCACTTCAACACAGATCGGACCGGGCATTGTTGACGACGCTGGAGAGCGGTTGAGAAGAAACCGTCGATTATCACAACTCATTGTTTATTTTTGGGTTGATTATGAATATAAGTCACGTATTCAAATGTTTGGCCCCGCTGTATAAGCTTCGCTGTTTCCCCTGGTTTCTGCAAAATGGTGTCGCATGCACACTTAGTCCAGGGCAGCGCATCAATACTATCAACGTATGATGATGATATCGGCAACGCAATCGACTGAGTATGCTTCATCAACTCGTCAATGGTCGCTCTAAGTAGCAGCTAACTAGAGCCTGATATGGTAATTCCTTCACAGGTAAGCATATACGAACAACGTGAACTCATATTGCATTGCCTCTCTTTAACACCTCAGAATTACTGAATATATGTAAATACCGACGTACCCGAGTGGTAGCACAACTATCGACAATTTTTTTTCGTTTAATATGCGTGAGGAACGGATGGCAGCACCGATTTGGTAGGAGATAAACATCCATAGTGCATATTCATGGCGTTGATCCACAGTAAAAGCGTCCAAATGGTGGGTATTGATCGACATTTATTTACTACAGAGTAAAAATCAAGTCTTTTAAAGTTTAAACAATAGCAATTTTTTTAATAATAGCGAAACACGTGCCTGTAAAACGATACCTGCGTGCAGACTACCGAACTTTTCTCCCGCGCACATTATTTTTACGTATTTCTGCGTATTTTTGCATTTGATGCAGTTACATTCATGCACGTCTTTTATGACAAAATCTCGGAAAAAAATGAGTAGACTGGACGCTAAGAAACATGTGACGTGACAGGAACGATATGCATTATTTTTCCACATCGATTCTCCACTTCAGAACAGTGCGTTTCTTCTTCGCAAAACAAGAGCACAAATGGTTTTCATTCATTTTAGACCTTGGCAAAAGGCAGCGCACTTAGATCGGGATATAGTTGATGTGCGATGAAGTACGCTTGAGAATAAAAGATTCTTGGTGATTGCTTCCTTGAAGACTCTCGGCTGAAATTTGACTTCTGGCACAACGGTTGAAGGCAAGAACCAATGGAGTAGAAGCCGAAATGCAATCAATTATCTTAAAATTCATGAAACTAGAGTCGATATTGTCCCGCTTTTGACTCTTCAAAGCTCAATCACCAAAGGTCGCCATGACAAAACCCTTTTACTTGATTGGCATTCTAAACAGTATAATTTTGGTCAGGTGTATTAGCCAGTAACGCCACTTAGCTATCATAATTAAATGCTAATTGCTACAAACTAGGTGTACACTGGCACAGGAGGCGTGATTAAGCAAACTAAGTCACTGTCGCGGAGGATAAACCTAACATCGTCGCATATATTGATCCCGTCATTTGTTCACTGCAATTATCTATAAATGTTTCAAAATCAATATTGTTTTGGAAAATTAGAACACCATAAGTGTAGATATAAGTAAGTTTAAGTCTATCGATTATTTTCCTACATTACATGCCAAATGGTTCTCAATTGAAACGCAAGCATTCCTTTGTCACCATGACAAAACCCTTTTACTAGATTGGAATTCTAAACAGTATACCCCAAATTTTTGTCAGGTGTGTCAGCCAGGTACGCCACTTAGCTATCATAATTAAATGCTAATTTCTGCAAACTAGGTTCCCATTGGCACATGAGGCGTGATCAAGCAATCTAACCCATTGTCGCGGAGGATAAACCCAGCATCGTTGCTTATATTTACCACGTCATTTGTTCACTGTAATTATCTATAAATGTTTAAAAATCAATATTATTTTGGAAAATTAGAATATCGTAACTGTAATGATATAACCCCTTAACTTTGTTTTTCCACATATCTTTATTTGCTACGACTCGGGTTTCGACGTTCGACGTCATCTTCAGGTACGGAGGTATCTGTCGAACGTCGAAACCCGGGTCGTAGCAAATAAAGATATGTGGAAAAACAAAGTTAAGGGTTATCATTAAAACGTTAACAGATTCCACAAAGTTACGCCTGATACTACCAATTATACCGTAACTGTAGACATAAGTACGTTTAAGTCTATCAATTATTTCCCTACATTGGATGTTCCCTAAATTGTCGTCGATTGAAACTAGATACGACAAAATTTTCGTACATAATTTATTTGCCATTAATTAATATTTCCGATTATTCGATCTAATCTTCTACTGCCGGATAAAATTTATGAAAGTTTAGATTATGAATAATTGCTAATGCACATAGTAATAAGTCTGTAAAGGAAAAAAACTGGTCATGTGTCTCAAAACAATTCTTGTGTCTTGTAATGAAGTATCCAAGCGGTTCATTGCGCATCCGCCATCTGTGGTACTTATGGAACTCATAATTCCACTCCATAAGTTATGAAACCAATAAATTTATCGAATTTTTCTGAAACGTTTATCAAATGATTAACACGGTTTATGGGTCCCATAACTTTATAGAATTCATGTGTGTCGTTCCTGCAGCTAGCCATTAGTCTATCAATTATTTCCCAACATTACGTGACTATTGAAATACTCGATTGAAACGCGAGCATCCCTTTTGTCTCTCCCTTTCTTTGCCGCGAGAGCAGCCCTTCCGATGGCCCCGCCGCTGGCCTCGGCGTCGGCGGTGTCCTCGGCGAGCGGGGACAAGGGTTCGGGGGCGGACCTCATCTCGCTGGCGGAGAAGGGGCGTGCGGGAGGGGCGAGCAGTGGGGGCGGATCGTCCAGCTGCTCCACGACGAGCGGCGACGAGGAGGCGGCGGCGGGCGGGAGGCGGGGACACCGACAGCCCCCGCCGGGCCCAGGTGGGGGCGGCGGAGGGCGGAGGGGCCTCGATGGGGGCGGGGAGCAGGGGCAGCGGGCCCTGAGGCACCGGGACCCGAGGGCTTTCAGAAAGGTGCCGCCACCGCCCGTGCAGGACATCACGCTCCTGTCGGAAAATCCCAGAGACCAAGATGTGAGTACGGAGTAAATATGTTATTGAGGTATTTAATTGGGCTTCCATGATTCTCTTACTATTATGTATCTCACACCTTAAGCTGCTGTCACAAGGTCAAAATATTTATTTTAAAATGTTATCAAACGAATACGACTACCGTGTGATGGGCAGTAGTCGAAAAAAAATGTGGTTTATTCGAAGCCACCAACGAAGAGTACATATTTTTGGGTATTTAATTGAGCTTCTTCGAAGCTGTTATAATCATGTATCTCACACCTTAAGCCGCTGCCACATGGTCACAATATTTTATGAAAAATTTGACCCAGCGGATACGACTACCGTATTACGGGCAAAATTCCAAATAAATGCGGTTTATTCGAAGTAACTGATCAGTAAATGAATCGAAATCTTTTGCCTTATTATATCTCAAAATTCAAGCTTTCACACGATCCTCGAAAGCGTTTGACCAAGTTTTTGGCAAAAGTTTGAAATGGTAAATTGATTCTTTATCAGTCCATGGGTAGAATTTGTGCTGCATTGTATTATAATGTTGTGTTTTATATGTGCATTAATCTGTGGTGTTTTAACTACTAACAAAAATTGTTCATTGTTCCACTATGTTTTATTCTGGTCTACCGGTTGCGACGTCTATAGCGTCATTGTTAAGACAAACAGAGAAGTGTACGTGCGATTTTCCACAGAGACAAAATCATCCGCCTTGACCGGGATGGGATTGACATGTGTGTATTGCGGGTGACTCCGTAAAAGTGGAACTCCGTGGCTAGTCCCGGATAGCTTGAAATTTGTCAGAGAAGTGTACCTTGAAAATGACGCTATAGACGTCGACGTTAGATAATTTATTTTTTACCTGAAAGTGGCACTAAAATCATGATGATTAATTAAATGACAGTTGAATTATCGTGTCGGAAGAGGAGACTAAGTTACTGAAACGCACTTTACAACTTATTAATAGTTATCAGTGACTCTGTCATATTTAAAGTTATAAATACGCAATTTCTTTTTATTTGCCTGCTAAGCTCAGATGGATTTAAATGACAGCGTAGTAACCATAACAAAATGCTTGAGTGTGCCCGGGTTCGTCCCCATTTTGATTATCCTCAAGAAAAACAGTTTTTCCGGCATTCCAGTTAGCATCTTCACGTCCAAGGTGAATGTGTTTTGGCCGTTATTTTTGGGCATAAAATTATTATACACTGTTCTTGACTCGCAATGCATAAGGCTTGGGCTACCACAGGGCGATCATATCGGCTTAAGTGTTCGTAGGTCGATGATGGTTGAAAAACTCTTTGAAAATGGAAGAGAGTAGATAGCCATCTACCCTGATCGAATTATTGGGAGTCTAAGCGATGATAACCGTGGAAGCAATCAGATCAATTTAATGCCAAAGGGCTTTTATAACCTAGGTTTTATCATGAATAATGCAAGCCTGCCATCAGGAGATTATCTGAGAGATTAAATGGATTACACGATTCAGGTTCGTTGCAGAGGAGAAGAACCAACCAGGAAGTAAGTTCTAAATATTTGATTAGCATATTGCAAAGACATGATCATCTCCTCGGGTAGCGGACAATCAGCCTCATCGCTGTACTTTAGAAGCTCGTTTTTTATTATTACTTAGAACATTTTCGGGCTCTTTATTTACAGTAATGACTATTTTTTGTTATCATCTACCATCAATTTTTATTATTTTTTATACTTGCTGCAGCGTATTGCAATGTTGGTAGAAAAATACATAAAAATGCCTGTCAGCGGTATCTTGAAGAGTTTTTTTAGATATGGGTGATTATTGTTAGATTTGTGTCTGGAAATCTGTATGAAAAAGAAAGTTTGAGATTAATATTTGGCCAATTCTAAGAAAAATGAAATATGTTGGCAGCGGTAGAATAAATAGTTTATCATTATTGCTTTGCAAAATTGATATATGTAATCTTTCACGGTACATATTACGATGAGGAAGATAGCTTTTTGAGATGTGATTATGAGAGCATATGAAGCGTAGTTGAAGAAGGGAAATAAGTGCGGATGATCCCGGCAAGGGTGACGAAGTAATAATTCAAGAAATGAAATATATCTGTGACAAGTCATGCATCGCATGGCCAAAAACATTTACATTCCAATAGCACGAGAAAACTTTGGGCAATAAAACTATGTCAAGCAAAAAATAGTTCACATTATAACGTACCCAGTATTTTGCAATAAGACAACGTGCAGGCTACGGTCAAGCTGATTAGACCACACATCGCACATAAAAACTGGCTTCCTATCATGCCCCAGGACTTCTATCGAGCCGTAAGTAGCGATGTGCAGTGCAATTTGTGTGTCATCAAATCATATATCTGTCCCTAACTCTTCCAATGGTAAAGTTGAGCAGAATGTCATCAAAGTAACTCAACAGGTATTGGACATAGGACATACACCGAGGATGCAACACAAAACCAAAGGTTACGAATCAATCCAAACATTTTGAATCACCACGAATAATAAATTAAGGAAGTAAATAACTGGAAAACTTCAAAATTTGTTTTTATGAACAAGAAGCAAGAAAAATCTTTGAAATGCGCTGATAAATACAAAAGACGATAAAATTACTTGTTAATACTGAAAAAGTTAGAAAAAATAACAAAATACGGAGAAGTACTAAGTATCTAGATCTTCGTGGTAAATAATGAAAGAAAAGTAGTCAAAAGTAATTAAGTAGAAAGTTAAAAGAAGAAAAAGACAAAAATAATTGCCATCGTCATTTTCAGCAGTCAGGTTCATCCTTCGACTTTCCAAAAAACAAAAAAGGCTTTATTGTATTTTACCCTCCAAAACGGAGAGAAATCAATAAAAGTACAAAATTCAGCCCTTAAGAATATAAAATATGTACATCGTTCGTTCAGTGAGTCGTAGGAAAACCATATGATAGGCAGGGGCGCTGGTAAGTTGGAGTCCGTAGGCATTGTTTTGTCACTGGTACCCTAGTTTATTGGCCTCTGACGTAGATGATGACGTAGAATGGAAGTGGTTGCCGCACGTCTTGCAAAGATATTTTTTTGCACGATCGAATTTGGCTCGTGAGATATAGAAAGCTACGGGGATAATTTTCATACACGATTTGAAAGTATTTCTCAGAATATCTTGCGCCTGATGGAGTTTGATAGCAGAACCACGTGCAACTAATAAAAGCCACACTGAAGGCTCTAAGAAATGAAGGCTTTCAAAAGAACTGATGCTGATAAAATAGACATAATTTAACGCCCTAACTAGTAATAAAGATGTCGAAAATAAAAAGTAAAACAAAGAGTGACAAAACGGTTACGAGATTCGAAAGAAACTAAGAAATATGCCATAACGTATCTCTTGAAAAGAATTGAAAATAATCCTAGACAGAAAGGATGCTAAAACAATCCACGTCCAACTTTTTTTCAAACTTGGTGTAAAAGCTAAGCCTATTTTCAAATAAGCAATATGCATATCCTCAACTGTCGCTTTTAGGAAATGAAAAGGAATTCCTCCTCACAGTCTACTAGAGAACCGCTAATATGTTACTTTGAGTGGTCATTTCCCCATCTCTAATATATTGAAAGAATCATAAAACGCATTATCTTGTTATTTGAGTGGAAAACAATTCAGTTAATCGTCAGTTGTGGTTTATCACTTAAGGCACCGTTGGGAAAGAGATCTCTAAATTTTTCGTTCTTAGTTACAGAACTTCCATCAACGTATCTCTCTCTGCGTAGTTCACTTTTCATCTCATAGCCACATTGCAATATTTTTGCCATTGTATTTTAGTAAGTTTTCAAGAAGCAGTTTCAAACTTTTCAAGATTTACCCTCAGGCCAGATTGAGATGATAACGTGTGGAAACCGCAGTATTTTTACTAACTTTTGGTAACCATTGCAGCGCACTCCCTGAAATTCGGATAAGATGACAAATGGGACTTAAACCAAGGACTCTACATTATATTTGAGTGAGCAACACTGCTCAGTTACTGCGTCGCCAAGGATCATAAATAATAAGGCTGAAAACAACCATTTCTTGGAGGTCAGCTCAAATATTACCAACCAGTTCTCAACTTCATATACTTCTCACACTTTTGATAAGAAAGCAAAGAAAGTAGGAACCTAAGTAATCCATATAGTAGAAATGGGGTCAGATGATGAAATATTTCAAGTGATAAACTAGGTTGTAAGTCTACAATTGTAATCAAATTCAAAATTCGTGATTAACGTCATTATGGTACTATTGAGTTCAAGGTGAAACATGCGCTCATAAATGAAAAAGGAAAGAGATTAGATAGAGAGGATAGTAATCTATTGAATTTCAATGAAAATAAGTATTATAATAGCACAGACATGATGCAGAATACGCCTAATACAAAAATATGTATAAAATGAACGAAATAAGAATTTTTTGCATTATACGAAGAAATAATGATAAATATCCGCTCTTAGCCCATTGATTTTATCTTACATTAATATGAATTAAAAATGGTAGTTCAGCATCTCTAAGTTCAGTAATGCAATTCTCCGATCAGAAGTTTAACTTCACGAATTTTCTCAGGCCTTTTCCCGCTCTTTAAAGGTCATCGTCATTAGCCAGCAAGAAGCAAAGGAGTTGAAACAGCGATGGATTTCGACGACCCTCCTAACAGCCTTCACCACATATTAGACCCGTCCTTAGGAAACCCCAAATGAAGGGGCGTGTGTCCTTTCTATAACGACAACGAGGCAATTTTGCACCGAGAGCCTTCACTGACGACAGTTCCATCGGCAGACGGTTCCTCCCACCGAGTGCGCCCTCTGTGATCTAAAAGGCAGAGGGACCGAAGTTCATGAGGCATAATGGGAAAGTTCGTCAACCAATGGACGCCTCCGACTCTCTAAAGTCAAACATGGAATAGAGATGACGTAACCTCCTCGTTCGACAAGCTTTTTAAGTCCAAGTTTATCCACTACACTCCACTTGGTCTGTTTTTCTACTTCCATCGACGACACGACCTCTGATTAGCATTTCAAACTCTAATTTTCACCCCATCATCAACGATTGGTGACATAGATATGCTCACTAATTTTATGTTTAATAAATTTGATAGCGTTAATAGATTTGGTGGGTACAGAGGGGTATGGGCATAGTAGTGTGAGGAAAAATGAAGGAAAAATGGCACATTTTTTAAAGCATACCCAGCTCGTGATGGGAGACTTATGGAGGTCCGACACAAACTACAAAGATCCGAGATGTGGACGGTTTGGGAAGTGGGGAAGTTGGGAAATGAAGGAATGAGAATTGTGGATGAACATTTCAACCGATTGTAAAAAGAATTTGACTACTCCAATACTTCATCAAATATTTAGTATCTCATTCCTCTCAATGTAAATAGAATGATAAACGCATCAGAATTTTTCTAGGTTATGGTATATAGGGGTAAAACTGATCGTAATATTTAATAAAATGTGGATAAGCACGAATCTTTCTCAATAAAATGGATAATTGTCCATGCGATAAAAATGCTGCCTTCACACTCAAGAAATGTTTTCATCAAACCACGTGAATTAAGTTCCACTGTGACTGTATGGGTTAAAACTAACACTGAATTCCACCTTTTCTCTCATTTGTTTAGAAAATGTAGCCTTAACCTTTGATGGTCCTTAGCTTCAGGAAAAAAATATCAAGATACAAAATGTGGAGAATTTTGGCTAATTTATTTTAATAAACACTTTTCTCCGGCTATATGCGGCAAGCAGCGTCATTTCAATTAAAATAACGCATTTTACTTCATCCCCGTAGTAATTTGCTAATATGTGACTCAAATACTGAGAATAAGGACCTATACCTCGCTACTATTCCATTCCCTAGGAATTTTTGCTTCTAATAAACATTTGTTCATAAAACTGGAATTTATATTATACAAAGATAAACTATATTTCTGTTTTACTCATTCTTGTATTCAAAAACACACAAAAATTCTAGTTCACTTCGCTAAAATATAAAGTGAAAAGATAAAGAATTTATTATCCACATAAAATAACTTTTTTATTGGAAGTCGCAAGAACATGAATTCCATTACATATAAGTCATTTTACAGCGGGGCCACCTACATGATTCCCACTGTTAAATTTTCACTCTCAATCAGCTCAGACCCATGGAACTTTTATTTGCATCCTTGTCGCTTCTTCAACATTGATCCATTGAGGCGTCACAATATTATTACAAGCTTAGAACCTCAAGATTTTCCTTTGATTCTTAAGGTGTCACTACTAATTAGATCAATTTTCCCGTAATATTTATTTCTCGCTTCGCTCACCTAACCAATTACGTTTAATTTTTATTCAAAGATACGGCAATTTAGAACCATATAGGAAGGGTTCCATTGCGCACACTCTCTCCTTACTCACTTCTGGATAGTCATACCACACAACAGTTACGTAAAGAGGGTTGCGTCATACGCCTTAAAATTCCTCCGCTCATAAGGCTAACAAACAAGAAGTGGCAGAAGCTACCTCATTCATCACGGTACGTGATAATTCATCTAAAACAACTAAGATTGTATCAATGTTAATTTTATCTCTTTCTCATAAGAACTCAGTTGAGAACAATGGATACCCAGGTCGGGGGAAAGCGTCACAAATAATGACAACCAACCTAATCAACCGTTCACGCTATCACAATGATATCGCCGCTAGAGAAAAAAATAATTATTAGGTCAACTAGCACATAAGCCTTAAATATGTGTGCAAATTTTCAACTGTCAAAAATTCTGCAACAAACTGGGGCCTTATTCAGTAAGTAATCGACGCGGTCGAACCTCGGTAAATCCGTGGATGTGACGTCGAATTCCCCGAAAAATCTCAACTTTCGAATTCTCCCCTTTGAATTTTATGTGCCTCTGACGTCAAAATTTCGTCACTGTCGAGACTCGGAAATTCCGAGGATATACAGAATAGACCCTCTGGACTCTTTAGGTACCTCACTTCACGGAATCGAATGGGAAGGATGGGACTCATAACTGTTATTTGTAAATCATGAGAATACCTTATTAAAATCGACGAAGTGTACGACCGAGCCATAATTTTCATGTAAAGATGCACGGCTTCAGTTATAGTTAGTCGCCAATATATAGGTGGTTACTGTTATTACTTCTGAATCCCAGGAGAATGGCTGTTCGATTGCTCTCGGAAAGGATTTAATTAATTAACTAATTAGTGTAAAAAGCCGATTGCCTATTCACGGTTAAAATGTAGTGTCTCTTGCGTCTATTGAAACTCAGAATGAAAACTATAAATAAAATTTTTTAATTTTTGTCCAAAAACAAAACTTGTATTTTTAACGGACTTATATGTAGGATAACATATGTTAAAAATTGCATCAAACAATCTGATCAACTTTTCGGAATAGAAATAATGGTAAATAGCAATGGAAATGTAATGTTAGACCGTATTTGTTCCTAAAGTGTATAAATGCTATTAAATAAATATAAAGACCTCGGTAAAAAGAATCAAGTTTCATTCTGTCGATATCATTCTAGTACTAACAATGGAAAAATCAACTTTTAGATAATTTGCGCGAAACAAACTGTCACTCGCCTTCAAAAATTCAATCAAACAAACAAATTCGTTGCCCCTGGAAATCAGTAACACTTTTTTTATCAATGACGTACTCGGATACAAGAAAAAGCTTGATTCCTAGTACGGGTTCACGAAAACTCAGTCCCCGAAAAAACTGGAAAATGGTGCTCCATAAGTAGACAGTAATCAAAATAGTTACTGAGGTGCCAAAACGTATGTGCCCGGATATTCTCTTGACCCTATTCCAAGATGCACGCAAGTGTTATATCGATTATTTATGAAGATTTTTAAGAATTTTAACAGATGAATTGGACGGCGTTTCCAGTAACAGGTGATAAAAAAAGCTCGCCAAAACTTTTATTGCGAATTATCCTTTGAATGAAATGACTTAATTTGCAAGAGTTTTGAATGATTAGGAAGAAAAGTTTAAAATCACACCCTATTATAAGGAAAATATTAAACCAAGAATTTCTTCGTATGTTTTAGCCAGAGAGGTTATCAAACAATGGATTGAGAGTTCATCGGCCACAACAAGGATACTACTCGCTGGTGTAAAGTTTGGTGTTGGCTGAGGTGTTTATAAAACGCTTGTTTCCATAAATAAATTTATAAAAAATATATATAACTCTATATCAAACTCACATATATCAGCAAACTATGACTGAAAAACAATATTTTAAATCTCCTTAGTAACCAAGAGAAAACAGAGTATCGCTAAAAAAAGAGAATGCATTTAACAGCTCCATCAGGAACGACTTCATCCATAATAAATGTTTGAATAGGCTAGTGAAGTCTCTATAGACCTCAAAGCTACACCGCCATCGCCACCCTACTTCATAGCTCAAAAGTGGTATGAATATGCGTGATGCACCAAAAGATAGTTAAGGGATGCGGTTGAGAAGTATAGGATGAATGAAACCTATGGAATATGAGCGAAATATGAATGCGGTACACCTGAACGATGAAGTTGGAGCTTGCTGCAGAATGTGGAATAACTAACACAACTATTCTTCAATTATAGTGCTCTGTAACCGAATACAAAAGGATCAACGTAGAATATTGGGTTCAAACTTGTGACTAATTACAAACGTGCAACAGTTTTGATAGAAAGGCAAAAAAACTGGAGGACCGAGTGAATGAACAAGGCCCATTGATATTTAAATTGAATTATAAATGCTTTATCGTTAATATTAACAATTTTTTCTGCAAAAATTTGTATAACCGGGTTATTCTGTATATAAAAAGGTTTTAGAGCATTCTATTTTCTTCTCAGACTTTCTTTCCGAGGCAGAACCCTTTTCTTAGCTAAAACCGTCTTATACTTTCAACCCCAAGTAAATTAGTCTTTCAAATTTAATAACTCGTCCACATCTTCCCAATATACTCTTCCGTCAACATTTGTTTCCTCCATTGAGTCTCTTTTATCTCCTACCAGTGTTCTTTAACTGCATTTTAAATCACATTTGTCTTCGGTTCCTTCCCGTTATCTCTTTCTAACTCCTTCACGCCCAAGTCTCTTCAGTTCCATACATAACTTAGACTATATCCAGATCAACCACGCATCTGAGCAAAGCAACCTCATGCCATTGTTTCGGCTAAACTTCTCAAAATTTTTCAGTCCACCCATTTACCCTTGATAAACTCTCCTTATTCCCTTGGCAAACGTAAATGAATTTCCTCATTTACTTATCTTAAAAAAATTTCCATCCCAACTACTTCCAAGACGAATTACTTCTCCTATTTTCACTCCATTTTCCTCCCCTTTCCTGGCTACTGATGTTCTAACACCCCCTGATACACGCCTCTACGGCGGCTTGCAAGTAGTAAGTAGATATGGATTTGTATATTTGTAGATAATCCTTCTAAAACCTATCATATCCACATACATCCTAGCATGGCAGCTATTATCGGCGGAGTAAGTTTATATAATAGACTCATTACTCAGCACGAAATAGGTACCCTGTAAATACCCACAATTTTAATTTTTCTGACCTACCACTAGCGATGATGTAAGACCATCGTAACCGTTTAGGTCATGAAAATTAAAGAGGGTGAGAATTTAAGAATGATTTCCATTCCCTCATGATAAGTAATATATCGCAGCAACAAACTATGAATCATCACCGAAAATACTCTCAAGGGTTCTCAACAGAGTTCTACAGTAATTTTTCCTTATTGCTAACTAAAGGGTATAACTCTGAAGCCCCCCTCGGTTACCAAAAGAAGAGGCTAATATCAACCATTTTTGTCCAACAAACGTTTTGGATGAAATTAAAGAAATCCAAAATGTCAGCTAATGCGAAGAAAAATATTTTCCTTGCAATTCAGTCACCCAGTCACGTATGCAATTCAGTCACCCAAGTGAATGCAATATGAGTTATAAAATATTCAACGTTTTCAATGCGAATTATTTGAGTAAAGATCCCTCGGGTTTCACACCGGGTGATGTTGTTGAATCTTTGAATGTTGAACCTACCCAGGTAGTCAACAACATCAACCGGTGAGAAATCGTTTCTCGCACAACCTGTTCACTAGATTATAAAACATTTTCTCAGTCTATGGTTAACTGGATGACCGAAATGCGTGCATTGGAGTCTTCTTTTCTTAGCTTAACTGTCAATTGTTCTTTGAATTATCGTTCTGGATTGCTAGGCATGACGTAAATTTCTACCCCAATAATATGAAGATGAAAAATGACGCCCCTTTGACGGAACACTTCCTTATGCCTCGTGGGTTTGCATGCATGACGATGAGATTAGTTTAGTCGCGAAATCCGAGATACATCCCCTTTGAAGCGTCCCCTTTCGCAGGAATATCTCCCTCCGCCGTCATTCCACTCATTGCCCTGTCCCCTTGAAGCGATAATGGACTCGCACCTTTCCACCATCGCGTTCGATTATGGAATCTTCCGTCTCTCTCCCTTGAGGCGGTCTTCTCAACCCCATGACGACGCAATTCGCCTAATGAGGCCTGCCTCTCCTCGCCCTATTCCTTCAGTGGTGGAGCTGTATGCTGCGCCTCGTTCGAAACCCCTCCCCCTCACCGAGCACATACATAGCCTCCTCCTCCCTTCCCAAACTCACCCCTAAACCCACTATTTCTCCCTCACCCCAACCTTTCAACCCTTTTTTTATTTCCCTGTCCCCAAAACCCGCAACCTTACTGCGTTATCGTCTCCGCTCGATCCCAAGTGACGTGGGTTGAGACAAATTGAAAGTTATTGTCGTCTGGGGTTGCCATGGAGACCAGCGTAGGATGGGCCGCGAGTAAGGGGGGGGGAGTTCGGGTGGGGAGAGGCAGGGGCCGCGAGGGCATAAGGTATCCATTTTCCGAGAAGTCTGAAGCGCGAGGGGTCGGAAAAAAATTGCCAGCGTTGCCGAGGGTTTGGAAGGGGGATGACGGGATAGAGGAGGCAGGAAAACAACACACGGGCGCCGAGTGCCGGTGCGTGCGTTTGTTTGTTTGTTGACGGGATCGCATTGAGGGAGGAGCGGCGCGGAAGCGGAAAGAAATTGATCCGCATCTCCGTTCCGAGGTGTTGACGGAGTGACGGGACAATAGTTTCCAGGGCGACGCAACCTATTCCTCGAGAATAAAAGTAGAAAAAGACTTGCTTTTTCTTTTTTCTTTCTCTAGGTCAAAGAAACCGCTGAGTTCATAGCGAGTCATCCTGGAGCCCTTAACGAAACGAGAAATCAATTTAAGGTAGTCCAAGCAAAATAGATCCCTAATCATAATAGAGACCATATTCGGATTATACGTTTTAATTTCACCAGCTGTGGGACACATCTATTAAATATTGCATTATTAATGGTGCAATTGTGTTATATGACAAATTGTTAGTAATTAAATAAAAATATCTAAATAAGTCTTCAATTTGACTCATTTTTCTCGCGCGGTGCGATTGAAACTCCTTCAAAACGAAAGATTTTTGTGATACCCAAGAACGCACTGCGGTGAAAATACGATTAATTTTCAAATATAGTTGAGAAAACATGCAAACTACACGCTGTTAGTTTTTTTACGACATCTAAGAGATATAAATACCCCATTTGTTAAATAATGTCTCTCTGAAGAGCATGCATGAACCATTTCCCATGTAAAAGGGCTGTTATATCTTGGCAAATATCTCGGAAAGTAATGAGGCAAGGGGTTGAATTTTTGGTATCATAAGAAGGGTGAGATATTTTTATTTAAAATGAGACCAAATTCATTGATTCCTAAGTAAAATGATATTTGGCTCAAACTACCTTAAGTATCCTACAAAACACTTAATAAGCCATTTGGACAGTGCTTTACTGATTTCATGGAAATTTCAAGTCATTATCATTCGCTGTGAATGCACAAGTGATGTACGACGTGGAAAAGCTAATTCATTCATTCTTAGGTCGTTCAATCCTAAGATTTGCCGTCTGCAGCCCTCCATCCTTTCCTCGGTATTGCTAGTGTCCTACTTTCTGGTAATTATTCTTATGTACTTCTCGCTCTGACTGTGCTACGTATTCATTCTTCAACCTTCCTCTTGGGACTTTTCCCTCTATTTTTCCTTCGATAATATTCTTCAAAAACTCCATTTTGCCTCAAAGGGTGATAATTTTTACCCCTCTGGGTCACACGGTTTAGAGCCCAAGGTGCAAGCTACTGCAAAAAAACAAATACTAACTAACACAACTCACATCACCTCGATCCGATAGGGCAATAGCTTATTAAATTTTATGACATTTAGGCATATGTTAGTGGAGAAAATAACATTTACAAGTCCTTATCGACATACACAATATCGTCAAGTTTTACCGTCAAGTAGTGTATTTTAAACCACCTCGGTCATCTTTCCTGTTACTTTTGAAAGGCTGTTCTATCTCAATTATCCAACCCATAAGAGCTCTTTTCCTTTTTATAATCATCGTAATTGATGTTCCTACAAAATGATAAAATGATGACTACTCCTTTTAGCGACCTAGACGGCGATTTTCCGTTTCTGGTATTGAGTAGGAACGTAACACAGGGATTGTTCAGTCTTTACAAATTAGTATTTGAGAGAGTAAGGAAAAATATTTAAATAACTTTAACCCCATAAGCTTCACAAAACTAATGTAGTGGCTAACGAAAATGCAACGAAATATCCCTCACCCATAATTATTTATTAGCATTTATTGGGTTTATTTGAATGCTTAAGGCGCTAAATCCTTTACTTTTAAACGATTACAAATTATCACAGGTCTATAATCTACAACGCACTAAATTTCTTAAAACAGTAGACCTAACAACGAAGGATTAAATAAACGTCATGGCTCTGAGTGCAGGTGAATAAAGGTTAGATGGGTTACTTACAAGTAACATGGTTTTACTTTCAGATGTATAACAAAAGAGGCCGAGGAGGTACTTAGTTTTTTCGTGAAACAGAAAGGCCCATAACAAATGTTTCCGACTAGCAAATATATCCACGCAATGAGGCTTTTCCCCGAAGAGAAATGTGCTCGTCCACTTAACTTCAATAGAGCAACCGTTATTACAACCAATCAGCTGCTGCAGCTAAATTGTTTGTGCAACTTTATTGAAAGAAAAAGTGCTAGAAACCAAGTAAATTCCAAAGATATGAAATGCAATATATGGGTTAATGCCTTTTTGAATATTCCGCAATTAACTCTGTCAAAACTTTGAAAAATAAAATCTTTCAATGGTAAGTCTGCAAAAATTCTCACTCTTTCTAGCTCTCACCCATAATATAGGAAAGGGAGCCTGATCTACAACCATAGTCACTAAAGATAATTTGTAGTTCTGTTTAAATGGAAAGAAATCATCCACATGGAACTTTGAGTAAAACCAAAAGCATAAAAAGAGGTTTGAAAGAGATACAGTATGGCACTCAAAGGGGGGTATCGAAGACGCGTCGTAGTAGACACCCTAAAACTTACCTCGGCTGCTCAGATGCAAAATGCCAGGGACGTAAATGTCCTTTAACAAACTGTTTTATTCCAAACACCTATAAAATACCCTTGCCCTTGGTTACATATCAGATACATGTCCAATAATAAATGCCTTGAATTGATTAATCAGAAGAAAGATACATTGCCCTTTATAATGTCCATCAGCGAATATTCAAATTAGTATAGGAATATAAAAAGTATAGAAATTCAAAAAAGTATAGGAATATTAGTTGATGAGAATATACATGCTTTTGCCTTATCAAATATTGATCACCTTTCCATTTTATTTATGTTATTCCCTTGAAAATTAGTTACAATGGAATATAATTGTCCCAATGGCAAAAATGCATCAGGCTACTTCCCTTATATTGATGTAATCGGCACCGCTCTCCCGACAAACCGTCCCGATTCAAGTCCGCTCGGCCTCTCTCAGTAATCTCCCTTTGGTTGCCAACTATTCGTGGTTTTACCACTCAAAAATCTGCCTCTCAGCTGGTATTCGTCGCACTGACAACTGTCTCCTCATTGACTGCATCTGATCACTGTCTCCTCGTCAAATCCCCGTACTCTCTCTCCAGCTTGAATCTCTCCGTTCACTATCTCCTGCTCTAAATTCCTTACTCTCGCTAGTACCCAGTATTTATAGCTTAACTTTTGTTTACATTGTTGTGACTTTTGTTTGGCTTGCTCACACTCCCGCGGTCCATTACAATTTACTAATAATATCGCGTGAGTGAGTCTCCCGCGGTTGTCGACCCATATCACCTCGGCGGAGCTTCTGATGTTAAAATAATTACTACCAACGTCAAAGGTGTGGAGTAGCTACGTTACAACAGTATCTTGCTTCTGATTTAGTAGCGATTTGAAGAGTGGACTTCCTTGTTAGTCACTCCACATACGTATCCACTTCGGACACGCCTCTTAGGATGGATTAGTATATTCACTTTGGATCAAAAAGGAATCGGCGTCACACCATCACCCGCGTCAGAAGTCCTGCGTAAATCAAGACCTTAAAGCATAGAGCCCTTGCCGTATCTGATGAATATAGCATAAAAAATGAAATGGAACATCTCTTTTCAATTTTAAAAGGAAATGGGTATGCTACTTCATTCATAAGGAGAGCTTTAAGAGAAGTCAAGGCCCTGAAGGATAAGACCAAGCCATGCGCTTTTGCAGTTCTTCCATATATATATCCGGAACAACGGACCGTATTGCTCGCATCTTGAGAAAAGCCAACATTGAGACCAGGTTTGGCACAATGAAGAAAATCAAAGGCTTCCTTCCATCCGCCACAGATTCTAATCCTCAGTTCCAAACGGAAGGGATATACGAGATTCCGTGTTCTTGTGGGTCGAGTTATATTGGACAGACCAAACGGAAGATTTAGACCAGGCTGAAAGAGCACAAAAGTGCGCTGAAAGCAAGACAATGGCAGACTTCAGCTATCGCCGATCATTTCATGTCGGGACCAGGGCACAAGATCCTCCTGGATGAGGCCAAAGTCATTGCAAGTACGTCTGCTTATTATCCACGGTTAATTAGAGAGGCAGTCGAAATATCTAAACGACCTTTAAAGTTTAATGGGGATGATGGTTATCACTTAAGCAGTGTGTGTAAAAGATACCTTTCCCAAAATATTGGTGTGACAACCAACCATTAAACCATTTTCTGCTTTTATATTTGAATTTTTTAAATATTGGGTTTTTATTTATTTTTTTTAATCCGTGACAACAATGGTCAGTTTTCCAACAATCCGACCAGATGAAAACGAATATATCTTCTTCAGTCTCCTGACGACGTTCCCAGCAGGAGGAACGAAGTTCATCACGCAGCAATATACCCGAAAATGGTTGATACTAGTGCAACACGGTTATATCTTGACCACGCGGGGGGTAGTGAATTTTAAAACGCCTGATACGATGGAGTGATGTTCTGCTGTGACCACAGGCTCCTCGAAATTTCACCCGCGACCTGGATTCAGAGATCACACGGGTCAGCGCGCTCTACGTTGTATTCCGACGCTGGTAATCGTATGTTATCAAAGTCCTCGAACTCATTTACATCATCAACGTGACAGCACATAATTCTTGACAAAGAGGGCGCGGGTAACGGCCAACCACTGTCTCGCAGGACAGCTGGGTAGGCTCTGGCGATTGAAACGACCAATCAGTCATTTCCATGTTACCCTCGGAAACTCTTATACCAACAGATACATATATTTATGACTAAATAAGTTTCGTTCCCTCACCTGGTGGATATTCAATATTAGTTAAAGAAATGTCATTCTCCGAGTAGCCGAGGAGACTTAACTCTATTGGCTCTCCCTTAGGTGAATTATTACGAATAGATACTGCTGCAATGGATCGACAGAAATAGATTATCTCAAGTGTATCGTTTATTACATAATTGAAATATGCTTTATAGCACATGAAAATCTGTATTATTGGAAATAATACCGCGAGCCCTAACTAAGCATATTTTTTTTCTTTTACATGGACTTCCACAAACCGCTTTCGAACTGTATGCCTATCGGATTTTTCAGACGTCTTATGTCCTGGCTTTCTGTCCAGTTACTTAGTTTCCACAGTTACAACTGAGGAATCTAAACGTAAATTCACAACAAAACCGATTGGCAGGTGCTCAAACTTATTCAATAAACCGTTACGGAGATGCGCTTGATAAAATAAATCAAATCATTCTGAATTAGGTTGATATTCACATTTTATCCACAAGCAAAGGGCTCAAATATATTGGAATTCAAGTTTGAGAGTAGTTGTAAGGAAACCATGAGGTTACAACAAGCATATATCTATAGTTTACCAATTATTGCAGTGAAAAAATGTGGTACGCATTCACGGAAAAGGGTGCAAGTAAGTATATACACCAACGGCAAGTAATCCACCATGAAAAAATCATTAAACTAGAAAGGGATTCAATCCCGCATTTCCCAAGCGTCAGAGAGTTTGTCTGTTGCACCGACAAAACTATCTCCTTTCAGGAAAATTTTCGAGAGAGGTCGGTCAGATGATTTTCATGGCGAGCTTCAATCCCTTGTTGCGTATTCCAACACTTGACCGTCATTAAAAGAGCAGCCCTTCAAGATTCTGGAGTTCCCCCTAGTGTGGAATTGCAATACATGAAAGAATTTTTAAAAAGATATCAACACAGATTCCTTAAATGACTGAAAATCAGTTTTAAATGTTTTTAGCACATTAATACTACTTAATTGTACAAATAATCAAATAATCAAGATAATCAACAAAATGTTTGTGACGTCTACAGTTAATTTACAAGTTACCGACCAACTTCAGCTGTCAAGCCATCATCAGGTACAAAGTCCCTATAAAAAATTATGGCTTGACAGCCGAAACTGGTCGGTAACTTGTAAATAAATTTTGGAAGTCACAAACGTTTTGTCGATCATTATGACGTCCTTCCACCAAGAAAAACCTTTGCTTTTCGATTCCATTTAGTAATCAAGAGTCACAATACTTTATAAAGGCTTTCACAAGATAATAAGAGCGTTCATAGCGAGCATAATGAAATGAGCTACCACAAAAATACCCTCATTATCAAAACATTACCTCCTCTTACTTACATAAAAAACCAGAAGAACTTCTAAAACTGTATATTTTCTTACAAAACTTTAATACACAGCTCCAACTTCTCATGAAATTCATTAATATATTTAGGTGCTACTTACTTTGAAAGAGCAATCATGTCCCTCGGTTAGTATCGGATCATCATCTATTACAGATTCCTGTCACTGGCCGGGCCTGCTTCGTATACTAGCCTTTCCACTGTTTTCTATCTTCCCACGATTTCTCTTCTCTCACTGCCTTCCAATCCTCCTTCCGTCACTCTACGCTCTCTTCCCATTTCAATTCAATCATGTATCCTGTGACCTTTCTCGAGGTCTCTATCCCCTCCGAAAGCGGTTCCTCTCTGATTCTTTCGTTACTCATCCGGTTCATTTTTTTTCTACTCTGGTTCTAAGGAATTTCGTATTACATGCCTGCAATCCACTCACATCCTTTATTTTCATTGTTCATATTTCCGAAGCATATGACCGGACGGGGACATGGTATATCCTGTAGATAATCCCTTCGCTCTTTTGGTCACCTCTTTCTCCTATAAGAAGTTATTTCAGCAATGGAAAATCAACATTGCTCGCGTAATTGCAGATGACCTAGTTCCTTTGTTTACTAATACCCATAATCATCGTACCAATATTGTCATTTTATAGCATTAATTCCGTAAAATCCATCATTTAAGGTAGCAGCGTTTCAAACGCATAAATTCTGCGAAGGAGAGTTCCGGGTACTGCTGAGCGTTGAGCATGTTGATGCTTCAACGAGCTCTGGTCGCAGCGAGCATCTTCGGCAGTGCCTTTTTATGAGCGCACTTGCTCCTGGAGACGCTCCTAATACCGCCACCGATTTTTAAGATGTGAACGCATTCAATCAGTTTAGATATATATATGCCTAATGTAAAAAGAGAGAGAAGGAAGGAAAAACGATTTATTACAATCACGACAAATATTTTCGGTATGGCTTTGCAAGTTATATTGTGAGTTCAGTTTTATGGGAATATGAAATAGTTAAAAGAGTTGCAAGCTACGCGGCTTTAGAAAAGGTAAGGAAACGTATATCTTCAATGGTTTGCGAGCTAACTTTGTGGAATTTGGAGTTCATATTGAGATTAAATAAGAACACTTAGTATAACCCACACAAAAACTTTAATGGTAAGACAAGGGACTTTATAGTCCCTTGAGAATGACTCGAAAGTGTTGAAACCGTTCGGACTCATACCACTTAAGTTTTTGTGTGGATTATACAAAGAGTTCTTATTTCATCTCAGTAAGGAAACGTGTCTAATGTGCTCAATTCCAGTGGGATATTGAAAAAAATCACGTATTTGATTCAATAGTTTGGTAAAAACAGAAGGTTTTAATAAACCTTGAGATATATGTGTGCAAGATTTAAGAGGGCTTGGAGTGGTATGCACAAAAATAATCTCTTTTCACTCTAGAGCAGCATTCGCGCATAATTGCTTTTCTTTAGACATAAACCATTTAAAACCTACAATTCATTTTCGAGCAATCAACTCTCTTGAGGATATTTTAAACATTTTAATTGTTTTTTCAGACTAATAAGCTACGGAAAAGTCCCCATAAAGCAATTGGTACACAAATAATTTCTCAGTTAAACTCTCTACTTCCCAGTAAATCTCATTTCCTGGTACTCATTTCTTGCTTAATTACTGCTCCTGTCATAAACATAGTAAACACGTAAACAACGGTAAACAGTCCCTAGGAGAATTATAACCATGGGGCGTAAAGCATTCATTTTCTTGTTTACATTATCAGAGGCTTCCGAAAATACATATCTTTTTTTTTCATTTCCATTCAAAGTTTAGATGACCTTAAGCATCGTGCTGCTGGATTTACAATCGAGAGTAATTGCGAGTCATATGCGAGCAAATACAACTTGATTAAAACAACAAATAAACAATAAAATAAGGTACACGATAGTTTTTAATGAGCCAGTCCATTCCCAATGTTTACTCTTCAGCCGCCCCCTTAACGGCTCCGCGCTGTTTGACGGACGTAAACAAAGTGCGTGAGCGACCACCACTTCGTCCGTAACGAACCGAGAGACAAGCTCAAATTATTCCGTGGAACACGGGGTGCGGAGAGTAGGAGGGAAAATCCCGCAGACTCGGGTATCCTGGAGACGACGAATTAACCCCCGCTCCGCGCATGCGCTCGCTGATGGATGGATGGGAGGAAGGAGGGGGAGGAGAATCGGCGAGGGGATGGAGGGAGAGGTTTCGCCCACGCCACCCTACCTCGTTTTTCCACTCCCCCCCCTTTCCCAATCCGCCTGTAGCTGAGGCGACCGCCTGTCGGCAGACCGCGCCCCTCGTAAGCCAGCCGCACGCCTACACGGAACGAAATCGGAACAAAACGGTCACGAGTCCGTCCTCGCTCGGGTGGAAGGACGAACGAACAAGTTAAGGAGGCGAGGGAGAACTTTTTTCCCGGCGGGGATGGTCGGTCGTGACCACACCGAGGGGTGCGAACCGCAGGGGGCCGAGTGCAGCCCCTGCGGTACCCCCAAGCGATCGCCTCCGCCGCCCCCCGCGAGGGGTGCCCGACCCAAGCTCTCGTGGTTTGCAAACAACAAGTCGGCGGCCGTCGACCTGGAGGACCCTCCGTCGGAGGCCTCCTCCTCTCCGGCGGCCCCCTTGTCCGCCTCATCCTCAACGGCCTGCCCTTCCTTGCCCCTCTCCCCGCAGTGCATCGTGGTCGTGCCTCACGAGCAGCACCTGTTGGAGGCGTACCCGGGGAGTGACAGCGGCGGAGGCCGGGGGTGTGACTCGGCGGCCCCGCAGACCGGCACATCGTCCTCGGGGTCCCCGTCGCCGCCGCCACAGTGCGACCACCAGGGGGGGCTGCCGCAGCAGCAGGGGGGGATCCAGCAAGGGCCCGACATCCAGAGCGCCCCCTCGCCCACCCCCTTGGTGTCCAAATGCGGACACCTGGAGGTGGCCTTCGCGTACGACGCACCGCTGCGGAAGATGTCGGTGCACGTGCTGCAGGCGAGGGGGATACCCGCGAGGGACAGGGGCGGATCCACACACACACAGGTGAGTGCACGACTTAAGTTTAAGGGACTCATATAAAAAAACATTTGAAGCGGTGAACTTCTTCACGAATGCGTTCACTTCTGCCGAGCACTACGGACGATAAATGCGATTAAAATCATTTTTCCCTGGCCGTTATGCCCGCTAGAAGTGAACAACTTCCTCTACATAGCTAATCGTGGAAGAAGTGATGTGATAGCATTTATCCTCGCGGGTAGAATCCCAAGCTGGGCACTCATTCTCGCTGTTTCACTCAGCACTAAGTGCATTTGATTATTGCTTCGCGTTGTATACAAATTTCGCATACTGAATGACAAATTCAAGATGCATTTAAATATCTTGTCGAGTATCTCTTGGGAAAAAATGCCCTCTCCGTGGAGTGACCAATATTTTCCATTTGTAAACTATTTACAAAAGCGTGTATCATGATGATCGAAAGTAAAATATATAAAGTATAGATAATATAAAATTTATTTTGAAATGTATGTTTTCCTCTAAATCTTTTCTTCTATCACTACTTCAGGACCTGGGACGTTTTCTGAAGGTGTAAAAGTTATTGGCAAAATCTTTTTTTACTTGAAAGAATATTTTTCAACATTACTAGACCCCTACGTAATGGTAGTAATTTTGATCACCCTGGTAAATAAGAGAGATCCTAGTTACTATGTACGCCATTCTCTATAATAATAGTCGTCCTGTCCGATTCTTCTCTTCGGAGATGTTACAAATGACTTAAAGGAAACTGAGAAACTAACTGCACTTTGGCCCAGATTCATTCAAGGTGCAAAGCACTTAACTGTATCGCCAGTATCAGGTGATATTTGATAATGTTTTATAGCTTTATTTAACACTTTCACAGTATCGGTAGATACAAGCACTCATATAAAATGAAGGAGATAAGAAGTCACTGAGGATGACAACTTTACTGACACTTTTTCATTCAACTGAACTCTTCAGAGCCCCGGACTGTTTAGTATGCTCATAGTGGCGGCTAAACTAACAGACCAATATGTGTGGTTGTATTTTAGTAATTTCTCCACCCTATTTAGAACTGAGGCAAGAACTCGGTAGAACCCCACCGATATTCAAAGTTTTCAAAAAAAAACATAAGTTGCGTCCACTTTGAGAAGATTTCTATTCGTCTTTTTGTTTCACTGCGCTGAAGTATTTTCAAGAGCTCGATATGTTCCCGAAGAAGTAAAATTAGTTAACAAGATAAAATATCTTGCAAACTGCGTTATTTATAGACCAAGTCAAAATATTTGGCTAAATGTTCACTGATTTCGGCCACCTGACTTACGGCTGAGGCAAATTCCCGCTAGTAACAAATATCTGAAAATGATTAAAAAAAGATATTTTCGTTCCAGAATAAGATGTGTATTTCGACTGCATGGTTTCTCTCCGTTGAATTATACTCTAGAGCTTATATTCCCGAGGAAGATATAAAAAGCGATAATTGTTCGGCTAAGTAAATATTATTGGGACAGCACATTTATACCCTTTGTGAAATGCTCCGTCGTATCTTTCCTCTATCGCTTTCGGGTGAAATTTATTCGAGCATTCCTCGGGGTCAGCAACACCATAGTTGACGACAAATTGATACTCAATTCGCTCATCGAAACTTCACCACCCATGAATTGCTAACTATGAGGATATCAAGAAATACTTTAACCCATCTCCTTAAGATGCAGTCATTTACTAGAGCTTCGTACTTAAGCTCTTATGCTAGAGATTCATAATACTTCTTCTCGAGTAAATTTTTCCTACAACCCGTGTCTTTCTCGGGCTGTCCATCAGCTCATTGAGGATCACGCTATCATGGTGAATTAATAACTGGCTTCTAGACCATAGAATCCCAGTTTTGAAATAAATAGGAGATACCAACGTCAGCATAGGGAATTTCAGAATGAGTGCCTTAACAGAATAATGTGGGAATGTGGCTGCGCTGGGAGATATCGTTTGGAGGAAGTCCGAGCGAAATAGTTCCCTAGTCATAATAGAGACCATATTCGAATTATACGTTTTAATTTCACCAGCACTGGGACACATCAATTAAATATTGCATTATAAATGGTGCAATAATAGTTTAATATGACATAAATTGTAAGTAATCAAATGAAAATATCTAAATTAGTCTTTAACTCGTCTCTTTTTTTCGCACGGTACATTTATCACTCCTTCAAAACGTAAGGTTTTTCTTGCCCCGAAGAAATTACTGCAGTGAAAATATGATAAATTTTCAAATATAGTTGAGAAAACATAAAAACTACACGCTGTTAGTTCCGTCTACGACATCTAAGTGTTAGAAATACCACATTTTGTAAATAATGTGTCTCTGGAGTGCATACACGTACCATTTCCCATGTAAAAGGCCTTATATTTTCTGGCAAATATCTCGGAAAGTAATGTAGTAAGGGGTAGATTTTTTTGTGTCATTGGATAGGTGAGATATTTCTCTTTAAAATGAGACCAAATTAATTGATTTCTCAGTAAAATGATTTTTCACTCAAACTACCTTAATTATTTTTGCGCTGTCTTATCATATTCATCATCCTCATTATTTACTCTTTACTCTCACATTTTTCTATGACTTACCTGGCTATCGATTGTCTCTACCTTGATATTCCACATTTCATGATAGGAAACATCTCTAACTTCAATTACCGCAACAAGATCAGATACCTCATCTTATAGAAAGAATACATGGAAATGATGTGTCCGAAGGGAATCTCGGCACATGAAAAAATACGTTCTGATATCATTAATGAAGGCTAAAGGCAACTGACAGAGGTTCATGTCTTTCGCCAATTAGCCATCGCCTTCACCAGAACGCATAACTAATAGCTCGGCTAGATTGCCTTCTGTACAGATATTACAACTTCTGTAATGCCGATGCTAATATGGTAATATCATGGCTGTAAAGTAATTTTGTTCGCCCACCAAAGACTTGATATCTTTCATAAATGAGATACTCACGGAAAGGCATTTCCTTTGATTGTTGGATTAAATATAAAATTCGAATATTTTTATCACGCATGAGTTATTAAGCGATTTTTCAACGTGCCTCTCGCCATCCAAGAAACCTTTGCAGTACGCGTAGTCCAAGTTGCAAACCGTTGCTTCATAAACGTTTCATACTAAGTCACTCTCCCGAGAAATGTAATAAACTTACTCCCACAGGGTTGAGTGTAGAATTTTTCTTCTCTGGTCCACTCCTTTACTTGGATATATCTAGGGCCATTGTTAGGAAACGAACTCGTAACAGATCGTGCGACATTAAAATGTAAAAATAATAACCCAATAGGTTTATTTCTTCGAAAACCGAGGATAATGCAAGCAACAATCATTTAACCAAAATCTCCTGCATAATACTAAAATATTACCCTATGGATCTATATTTTTCTATTTTAATCGTGAAAACTATAAAAGGTACCCGATGCTCTTGAAGTAGAATATACATGTGCATCGCACACGTATACCTCCGAATAATCTGCGGACGTTGCGACAAGTTAACGAGGATGACACAATGAGACTCCCTTGGGCAAGGGGGGAAGGACTCAGCAATAATTTATCATCACCATATGTTTCCATTACCCCTAAGGCTACACACACAACAAACGACATCACAATCACAGATAACCGCACGCATAAACTTGAGAGAACAGCGGTTCGCAAAATGTCCACCCTACTTTTAGCTTCTTTTGCAATATTTTTTCCTCGTCCCAACATTCACCAGCTTAACAAAGCACTAGGAATAAACAAAAAAGTAGACAGAGGGACAATTCGGTGAGTTTCCGATAGTATAACTGAGGAATGACGAAGGCCTTCTCAACTTACGAACGCCACTACAGACACCGACGTCAATTTCAAAACACTTTGTCAACCCTAGCTTAATTCGTGATACGTTTGATTGACGGTCAACGCGCGAATATTCCCAAAAACGCATCACATGCGGCGCAGTAAAGGAAAATCGTCATGCAGTGTTAATAGAAGAGAAGCTCCTACCGGGAGACGTCTGTCATTTCCCGTGACCTACGATGGAGCGTAGTTATCGATAATCCGCTGCATGTTGAGAGAGAGAAAGAGGGAGAGGCGAAATGGACAGGGTAAAGCATTGCATTTTTAAAGGTTGGGCTCTCTACTGAGGCAACGTCACTTCCGTACCGGCTACCGTCAAAAATTCTGTTTACCTGTCATTAAATTACATTTTTATCGCGACGAATTACGTTTACTCCGGTAGCTTGAAACAAAATACGATGATTAAATGTCCCGATTCATGGATTTCACCTCACCTCTCAATACCCGTTTTAAAAATAAGGTTCTCAATGACTCGTTCACCTTCCAACTTTGTTGCTTCGTAAATTATTATCTCACAAACATTATTTAACAGTAAATCATATGAATTTTTACTGCGATGAATGACGTCCGCTTCGCGCTGTTACTCAACGCGGCGGAGTGAGCGGAGAGGGCATAGTGTAATGCCTTTTGCAATGAGTGGCAAAGGCCTCACTCAAAATCCCGTTCTCAGAGCCTTATGTAAAGCATCAACTAATTCTTTCCACACGAATTTCACTTATATCACAGTTCACCCACTGATTTCATGCGCCTCATTACGATAATGATAATTTTTCAACATTACTAGACTCCTATGTTATGGCAGAAATTTGATTCACCCCGGTAAATTAAGCGAGTTAGAACCTAGTTACTATGTACGCCATTTTCTATAATAAAAGTCATCCTATCTAATTCTTCCCTTCGGAGATGTGACAAATGACTTAAAGGTAACAGAGAAACTAACTGCAATTTTGCCCAGATTCATTCAGGGTGCAAAGCACTTCACTGTACCACCAGTATCAGGTGATATCTGATAATGTTTTATAGCTTTATTTAACACTTTCACAGTATCGGTAGATACAAGCACTCATATAAAATGAAGGAGATAAGAAGTCACTGAGGATGACAACTTTACTGACACTTTTTCATACAACTGTACTCTTCAGAGCCCCGAACTGTTTCGTATGCTCATAGTGGCGGATAAACTAACAGACCAATATGTGGATTTTACCTCACCTCTCAATAGCCCTTTTAAAAATAATGTTCTCAATGACTTGGTTACCTTCCAACTTTGTTTTTTTCGTAAATTCTTATCTCACAAACATTATTTAACAGTAAATAGTATGCATTTAAAAAATAATGTTCTCAATGACACGGTTACCTTCCTTCCAACTTTGTTTTTTCGTAAATTCTTATTTCACAAATATTATTTAATAGTAAATAATATAAATTATTACTGCGATGAATGACATCCGCTTCGCACTGTTATTCACTGTGGCGGAGCGAGCGGAGAGGGCATAGTATAATGCATTTTGCAATGAGTGGCAAAGGTCTAACTCAAAATCCCGTCGTAAAAGCCATATGTAAAGCATCAACTAATTCTTTTCACACGAATTTCACTTAAGTAAGGTAGTCCGAGTGAGATAGTTCCCTCGTCATAATAGAGACCATATTCGAATTATATGTTTTAATTTCACCAGCTGTAAGACACATGAAATAAATATTGCATTATTAATGGTGCAATAATATAGTTTTATATGACAGAAATTGTAAGTAATTAAATGAAAACATCTAAATAAGTCTTTAACTTGACTCTTTTTTACGCGGAGCGTTTGAAACTCCTTCAAAACGGAAGGTTTATTGTGATTCTGAAGAATTTACTGCAGTGACAATATGGTTAATTTCCAAAAATACTTGAGAAAACATACAAACTACACGTTGTTAGTTTTTGTACGACATTTAAGTGTTAGAAACTCCTCATTTTGTAAATTATGTCTATTAGGAGTGCATACACGTACCATTTCCCACGTAAAAGGGCTGGTATTTTTTGTCGATATCTCCGAAAGTAATGTGGCAAGGGGTTGAATTTTTGGTATCTATGGAAGGGTGAGATATTTTTCTTTAAAATGAGACCGAAAATATTTATTTTTAGGTAAAATGATATTTAGCTCTATATACTCATCACTATAGACCCCGACCTAGATAATAGCTTAGTTGAAAAAAATGTAGGCAATGCCGTTTAGGGTAGGGAAGCGTGGGACCAAAGGAATCATGATGGTGGCCTTTTTTGAAACCACACGATGGAGAAAAAATTACTAGGCTTTCAATTCTATCTCTGCTAAATCAGAATATTTTAACTTCGCCATTATGTAGAAGAGTAGTATGAGAAATATAAATGAAAAAAATAGGTGCCTAACAGGATTTTAATTCCAAAGTCATAGAATATCTCTTAGGGATTTCATTGGTTTTCCAACTTAAAAACAGCTTTGCGGGGTAATATCAATGAGAGGAGTATATTGCCCGAGATACATCAGAGTTATACATGAAATAAGACACTACATCATCAATAAGGCTAACAATTTTAGAGGCTATGCGGTTAAAAGACACATTTTAGGATTAAAAATAGAGGAAAAAGTCCCGAGAAGAAGACCATGGGATAAATACATAGAACGAATAAATAAGAAAGTACATAAGAAGAACTACCAGGGAGCAAGGGAACTAGCATAGTGAAGGATGGAGGGCCACAGCTAATCTTAGAATATAACGACCAAGGAAATAATTAAGGCTATGACACAAAAGGAATAGTGTTGTGGTTAATCAAATAGCAGCTAAAGGATCTGCATAGAAACGAATTTAGTTTCAATAGCCTAATGGTTTTAGCTTCTAAGTTTACCTACAATTTTCTCGCGAACCCGGTCCTATGGGAGGAAAAGCAGTGACCCTTTTTCTACATCTCTCCCCAGTCCCAAAAAAATAAAACCTTTGGAGTCACCTCACCTCACTGAAGGTGTCGCGATGTCTCCTTGTTAGACTTTGTTGATCTTTGTTGATCACAAGGCTAGACTCACAATTTTTTGCCGTTACTTTATGTTCCAGGAATATTTCGCACTTCACTGTGCATACATTTTTCAATATTTGCTATCGAACGCGTCCATTTGCACTATCAATGTAATACTTCCTCATGGAATTGCAATAAAATTTTAGAATCGAACTTTTTGAAAAGATCACATTTCTAAAAATGTCGAAATACTGCAATAGAAATTGCGAACACTTAATATATTAATTTATCGGGAAAATCACAGTAAATAATTAACGAAATGATTTAACAGTTTGTATTTCGGACTATGTCCTCATGTCGCATCTCATTATAAGTACTCCATCATCACTAGAGCGTCGTCGTAATAGGCAGATTATCTGACTCAGCACGAACTTCCATGCAGATGAAATACAAAGAAATCGTTAAACTATTGCAGTCCAAAATACACATATACTTTCTGAAACTCAGACGCAGTATTTCAACGAAATATCACGAGGCTAAAGATAAATGAACGGTGATACTCGCCGAACTATTCGCCGGTATCTCGTATGTCTCGTACGATAATGGCAGGTGTGAAGTCACGCGTATAACTTCCGAAATGGCGCGCAAAAAGATGCGTTTGAAACGGCATCATCTTTTCAATCCACTGTAGTTCAATGAATATGGGTCTCTCAGATAAAAGGAAAGGATATATCGGAAATATTTTTGGTTATCTATATGATGCACGAGTTAAAACAGCTGTAAAAAAAACCTTGCAAGTTCTCTATTCGCCAACAAGACCAGTTTTGGCCTATTTTCGACACTTTGGCCGATGACGCTTATATGAGTTTACATTCCATATGAAAAGAAATGCCATTATGCTTTCCAATGCAAATAAGTAAAGAATATGACCAAATATTGATGATTATCAAGCAGCCTATCTCTTCCTCTCAGTGTTACGGAATTATATCACATTTAATTGGAGGCAACTAAATCTTTCTATGATATTATGATAGGAACATTTTCGTAAAAATTATTCAAATTGTTTGCGAGTTAGCTGATGGGGATATTTCTCAACGATAATAATTCTTCCTTGGTTCATTCAAACTTTCGATAATTTTTCATAAAATGGTTAATGTTTAACCATAATGACGACTTCATTCTCAAGTATCCTTAAAAGGAATATACGTGTTTTTATGTTGATATCTTTCCATTTACTTTCTAAAAGGACTCAATGAAGAACCAAGGAAATGATCTCCACGCCGATAACTGAATCAACCTCAAGATCAACACAATTAAGCCGGCCTTCGTAATAATTTACAGTTCTGATATAAGTGAAATTCTAATGATATACATTACTAGCTATTAATGAATAAATAACGGAAGCCATGTTTTGGGCATATATCGTACGACGTATCAATTGAATGAAGTGTCGATTCCATTTTTAAAACGACAATGGGGCATTCACTCTGAACAGTGATTATCCTTCAGCAATTATGCTCTGCGACAAATTATAAACATAAAATCGTAAATTTATGGATAATAATATCAATATGTTTTAGGGTTCTCTTCAAAGTATATAAGAATCGGTCGAAAACCTGAAGGATAGTGCCAAAAATATGGAATTGCAGCAATTTTATTGCAAAATTTCCAACTTATGGTTGGCAGTGAAACCCATTCTATACTTGTAAACTCACCAGTTCAAAAGGAATTCCACGCACTTAAAAAGTGTCGATGTCTCTTGTCAAATCAGCTATTGAAACAGCTTTCTTTTAACGCGAATAGCCGAAATATACAGTCAAAACTTGAGACTGAGCACAATCGGAAAACATTTCTACTACATATCCCCTTAATTTAGTATTATGAAGTTCATTTAGTTTCAACTGATCTCGCCCCAGTTGCGAATCAGATAGAATCGCTATCTTAACGGAAAATACACGCTTCACGTGGGGAAACACATGGATCGGTTACTTCCCTGATAATATTCTGCGACAAATTTCCATCGTCAAGCGTGAAAGTGCCTTCCATTTGGCGAGTATGAAACAAATACCAGCGTATCTCGATGTAGAGCACCAGGAAGTAATAGCGAGCACTCTAGCTCCGCATGCCCTCTGATGTTGGAGTCATGTTCCCCCAATCAAATGCATTAGGCGCAGCCTTGAAATGTCCACGCGTTCATTCCGCTATCGAAGATCGATATTCACCCCCTCGGGAATTTTATCTCTCAACCTCCAATCACTCGGTTCATCGCGCCTGGCATTTGGCCGGCGGGGTGACGGTCTTACAGGGCCATTTTGCGCGACGATAATCAAGCCGTGATACGGGCTTCACATCAGGATGCCATTTGGGATGTCTTTGACCAGGTTCCGAGAAGCAATCGCAATTAGCTTGGAGACAAATAGATCAAATAGTGAAAAGTCAGTTCGTCCTCAGTTCAAAAACAGCAGAGGAAGTACTGCTCGGATGTTAAATACTGCTTGAATAAAAATGTATTAACTCTGACAGCAAATTTGGGCTAAATTCTTTAAATTTATCCGGCACATTAAATAGCCTGACTTTTACTCGAGAAATTTAGAAGCAATGAATCACCTTAGAAAATATACAGCTATTACAAATTAAACAGACAATTTACTAACCTCGATAAATTGATTAAATGAAACACAAATTCAATGCACAACTTGGATGAGAAATCAAATAATGGACATAGGGCATTAACAATTATTCTGACTCCAAACGTTTGATTTCATCACCATTAGTATGGACGATAAAACTTAATAATCCACAAGCAAATCGTCCTTTTCCACGGGAAAAAAGTCCACAACTTGAAACTAACACCAATAAATTAGTTCTTTAACTTTTTACAATCAACAAAACAACGTATCATCGAAAATAATTTTCACGCAAATCAATAGAAAGAGTTAATTTTATTCCTAAATTACAATGAAATACAAAATACGAAGTACTTACTCCTTGAACTGATTTTCCTTGCGTCCACATTATTAGTAAATTAAGATTATTTGCAGATAATAATGTTATCTACCGTGAAATAAGCGAAGACGCGGACTTTGAAGCTCTGTCATCGGACCTAAACAACGTTCATTCGTGGTGCCAGAAGTGGGGGTTAGAATCAAATATCAGCAAATGCACCACAGTTCACTTCCTGCGAAAGACATCACAAAAATGCCCTACCTATACTGTGGGTAGAGTAAAGATAAAAACTTCAGACAGTAAAATATCTTGAAATTACTTAAACTTCTGATATACCGTGGGGATTACACATACAAAACATTTGTGGCACAGCATTTAAAAAATCTAGGTTTTGTAAAACGTATTATAGGAACGTCCACGGATGAAAAACTCAAAGAGAGATGCTACTTCGCTCTGGTTGGGCAACATCTCGAATACGCCGCGACCATTTGGGACCCTGATCATAAAGATTTAACCAATAAAATTAATAAAATACAGAGGAAAGCAGCGCGCTTCGTTAAAAACTGCTACGAGCGTACATATAGTGTCTCACGACTTTTAGAGGGATTAAGGTGGGAGCCCCTAGAGACTCGGAGGCTACACACTAGGCTTAGGATGCTGAGAGATATATTTTTCAGAGCGACACAGAGAATCTTATCAAGACTCCTCACTACAACTCTAGGTCTGACAGACGCGATAAAATAAGAGGGATACACTGCCGAACAGATAGATATAAAAACTCGTACTTTCCGCGCACAATAAGCGACCACAATAAAAAGTTAGCTCCACTAAATACACTCCTATAATACATGACACCATTTCATCTCCCAAAAACTTACTTTACACGGCTGGTGACCTAACACCCCCTGCCACGCGCCCATGCGGTGGATCGCAGGGTATTATGTAGATGTAGATACATTTATTACGTACTCTGAAAGTTACGTCAAGAGTGATTGGCAGGGGGTGACTCCGCCAGGCTTTCACTAACCGTCAAGCATACTACAATACAATTATCAGCTATTTCATTGAAATACGGGGCTAGGATTGGTGTGATGGCTGGAGTACTGGATAATCATACGGACGGCCAGGGTTCAAATCCCTGCAGAGGAGGATATTTTTCAGAAGAAGCCCGATCCCTACGGGAGTGTCTTGTGGAGAGCACTTAAAGTGCAGTACTCCGTCTGTCGGATGAGACGTTAAACCGTGGTCCCCTAGGCGCTTTTCGTTAAGAGCAGGCTAATGGTGACGCCGGGTTTCTCTCCGCCCTTCCTCCCGTACCTGTCCTCTATGGCGTAAATGACCTTAGCTGTCGGTCGTCTCTCCAAAATCCAATCCAACTTATTGATATACTCACAATGTTAACAACACGATAGAAAGAAGATTATACATGATATGCTTCTATATATACATGACATGATTAGCTTCTAACCATCGTTATACTCACGAAGCATTAAGACTGTACTCATAAATCGTAATGACCAATAGCTTCATTTCAGTCATTCTAACATGCAGAAATTACAAAAATTATCATGAAATTATAGACTTGTGGTACACATGCTAAAATTAGAGTCCCATGATGAAATGAAAATGAAATAAAAATAACCTAAAAAAACCAAGTCTACCCATTGTTCCATGTTACATTATTGGCGGTTTCGATCACAGATGTCGTGGTCCCTAATTGATGAGTAGATGTTCTCAGAATTCTGCCGGCCAAAGAATTCCATAAAAATAGAGATCTTAGGTTCCTCACTCCCTCAACCTTACGAGACCACATTACGAGAGTATGTGAGTCTTAGTTTAAAATGTAAGCGTCTAACACACGGAAGAGACTACTGACAGCAGCAGCTGGGACCGCTCAAATGAATGAATGCATCCGACAGGTGCATTTATTAAAATATGATTCAGCGACTACTTCAGCTTAGAGTACAGCTATATTCTCACCACAATTCCAAACATTTTCACATACATCCTTAAAAAAGTGTTTATTACGTTAATTTTCTCGGCAGAATTACATTTATCTCAGTCAATAAAGCTTTTTGAAGCAATAACGACGGAAAGATTCAGCAATTGGAGTCAATTAACGTGTCAATGCTGTACGTCATTGTTGAAGTCCGAGTGTAACTGCAAGTACGGCAATATTATCTTTGCCGAATTTTCACTCGGTTAGCAGCCAGGATATCATCTAGCTTTAATTGTGAGGATATCAGCCTTCATTAACGAGTTTGAGTAAAATTATGTTCGAAAAAGCATTTATAATTTTTGGGGTTTCTTGTTTGGGTTATGGTCTCAAAAGTTGTGACATGATAATAGTATATAACTTCAATGCATTTCACTTACTAGTATCTAAATTTTATCTCATTGGTTGAGTCCACGCATATCATAAAGGAGACTAATAAACCATAAATCATGATAAAAGGATTATCGAAATTACTTTCGAATTCCAATCATCTTTAAGGAAAGACATTCGCATTGCTTCCATAATAAAAGAATTTCAAGTCAAAATATTCCACTGTGATGAGTCATATTAGTCGATTAAATCATTTACAATATTTCTTTACGAGGGAAAAACAATGAAAGTATATAAAAAATGGTAGCCATGACGACTTTGAAGGCGAACTCCGTTTCACTATCAATCCATCGAGCAGCGGTAGATGCCGAGAAAAGATAGCCCGAAATATATCTGATTGGTCAAGATATATAAAATGAAAATAATGAGATAGAATTTCACATTCATTCAATCCTAAACTAATCAAATGAATACAGTGCCCTTGAAAATATTTTGAGTCGGTAATTTTTATATCTTCCTTGAGACAATATTAAGTTTCCCTTTGTGGTGCTTCATTACGTTATGCATACATTTTATGATTAGGTCACAAAAGAGGACTTTCGTTCGTCACATGCATATAACATGACAGGAGAAGCATTTAGTAGTTCCCCCAAGCAAATCTCCGTTTCACAATATTTATTTCTAATTCAAATAAATAAGCGTTTGTCATATTAAGGCTAACCAACCTCAGCCTCCAAACGTAATTAAGATATAATTTCCTAAAAAAACTTAGTAAAACAGTAGGATATCGCCATTCTGGGGACAGTCCAGAGCCTTTTCCTTCTTTAAAAGAGTTTTCCTAAACGGTTCCTAGCAACAATCACTCATGTAATGATTTTAATGGAATTTCCCGATTCAATAAATTATTTTCTTACATTGGGTTACGTGTAGTTTCTTGTTAAAATCTGTCCATAGAAGTTTTCATCAAATCGCACTCTTTGAAATTAAATTATGTAAATATAAAATAATCCTTAAAATTAAAGCCCTAGAGAGTCTATCCCCTTTTTCCTTCAAAATATATTTTATATTACACAGTATTTCTACTGAAAACCATTTTTACACAAAGGAATATTCTTTCGCCTTTTTTTACCCATTGCTGCATCTACCACACAAATTCGTGTGTTGAATAGATGAAATTCACTCAAAGCTCCGAATTCCTCCTCAAATAAAGAACCAGAACATTTCTTGAATTCTAGTTTTTGGCCCGGAATAACTCTTCCTATTGATTATGTGACTGACCTCCAGCGAAAAAATAACGTCGTTTCCAATCCTACGTAAAAGGATTTCAACTACCATAGACATGTGGGACAGTTGGCATGTCTTAGAAGGAGCAATACCCTTGCTAAGTTACAGAAATCTTCAATTAGCCGATAACTCTTTTTCTAAGAATTGGCATCATGAAGAGGACGTCACTTCCTAGTTTTAACTTCTCATTTTTAGTGGCGCAATACAATGGATTTGTAATATGTACATTTCACTGAGCATAAAGACCGCTTTTCACGGTAAATTTTAGAGCACAAACTAATGTATCATAGATTATACAAGAAAACGAATGGAATTAGAGCAGGTTCTATTTCCAGTTCAGTCATTCAGACAATCATACAATTTGTCGCTTTACACAGTACAATTTTCCTCATGAAAGAGTTCATAAATTCGTTTGTACAAGAAAATTTACCGCGTAAAGCGGCCTTAAGACGATGCTAAAGCTACAGGACTTCTGATTTTACGCAGCTTGAACATTTTTGGTCCATTGCCATTTTTCTTAGCAGTCAAAATGAAACTTTTGCACGAGATTTTTTTTAAATAATTACATCTTTTCCGAAATACACGCGAAAATACTGGTATGAATGTTCATCGGCGTCTGAATCCGCCAATCATTTTCGTTACGATTGTTCTCAGCATTTTGAAGAAATACATTTTTGAACCCATTTATTGTCACAAACTTTTTTTTCCCGGAAAATTCCAATTTTCAAACATTAGTAGTTTGATTAGATGCGTCGACAGCTTAGGTCATTTTGTATTACGCCTTTTTGTTGATTGAAAAGTTTAATGTATTAAGGATTTTATTATCACAAGAAAGAGAACATGCATTAAATTGACTTCATGTACGTAAGTGACGGAAAACAATAGTAGATTACCCAACAAACTCAAATATATATATTCGAGAATTCTCAATTCAAACTCACGAGAAAAAATCGGCCTGGACTGGGAATCGAACCACGGACTTTCCGGGCCCGATCCTCGGTCCGGGCAGATTTTCTCCCGTGGCAATTTCAATGTATTTCACCGCCGTAGTTGTGGTAGGTTTGAATATCGGCCTAAAACATATTAACCCTCATTCACATGCGCCAATCGCAGGCAATAATAATTATTTTTGAAAAGGGCATTATATATATTTAAAAAAGTCACGCGATCCAACACGACATCTCAAATGTCTGACGTCACTGCACGCTAGCCCGTCCTTCCTCTACTACTCTCGTTCAACGGCAGGGATCGAATCATACTTGTACATGTGTTTTACAAAGGAAAAAAGTCAGAATTGGGTTAAAATGTAGGAAAATACACACTTGTGCAATTTCCACACATTTATTTTCGTCACCGACCATGGTTTCAACACATTATGCCATCATTAGGGCATAACATTGCTACGGCGACTTCCGCGGTGATTTATTGAGGTCAGCTTATTCGGGTTTTTTCCCTCGTTGACTCACATTAACGGACAACAGTTTCGCTACCGTTACAGCTGGCGTCGTCAGGTCCTGAACATAACATGCTGAAACATGAACATGAGGGCATAACATGCTGAAAGCATCAGGATAACACCCTGATAATGACATAATGTACTGAAAACATGGTCGGTGACGAATAAAAGGGTGGAAATTGTACAAATGTTTATTTTCGAACATGGAAATCCATAGGTTTCACAAAGTTTGTATCAGCATAATGAATTCGGTTAATTTGGCTGAACAGTTGAACTTTGAGAAAATACTTCGTTATGCAATGGCGATAGCTATTAAGATACCGTTTCGAGCCGTTATCCGCCGGGTTTCCGTGTTTTCGTCGCTAAGCGCGCGAAATTGAAGCGAGGAATATTTTCATAAAAACCATGCCGCTTTTGGACCAAATTAAGGTCTTGTTTCAATTAGCAAGGGAAACAACGCATACAAACTGTTTATTTTTTTCAATAATGCAAGTTCCCCATAGCTCTTCAATTTTCTTTAGTTGTATTTAAGGTAGTTTGAGCGACACATCATTTTACCTAGAAATCAGTGAATTTGGTCTCATTTTAAAGAAAAATATATCACCCTTCCATTGACCAAAAATTCCACCCCTTACCACACCACTTTCCGAGATATTCGCCAGAAAATACCAGCCCTTTTACATGGGAAATAGTACGTCTATGCACTCCAGAGAGACCTTATTTAACAAATGAGGCATTACTAACACTTAGATCTCGTCAAAAAATCAACAGTGTGTAGTTTGTGCGTTTCCTCTTTTATTTTTTAAAATTAATCATATTGTCACCGTGGTAAATTCTTCGTAATCACAATAAACCTTCCGTTCTGATGGAGTTTCAAATGTATTGCGTGAAAAAAATGAGTAAGTTAATGACTTATTTAGATATTTTCATTTGATTACTTACTATTTCTGGCATGTAAAGCTATAATATTGCACCATTAAGAATAGGATATTTAATTCATGCTTCCTGTAGCTGCTGAAATTAAAACGCAGAATTCAAATACGATCTCTATTATGATTAGGGAACTATCTCGCTCGCACTACCATAATTACGTTTGGAGACTCAGGTTGGTTGGCCTTAATATGACAACGCTTATTTATTTGAATTAGTTATAAATAAATATTGTGAAACAAAGATTTGCTTGAGGGAACTACTGCATGCTTCCCCTGTCACGTTTTATGCATGTGACGAACGAAACTCCTCTTTCGTGACCTAATCATAAAACATGTGCATGACGTAATGAAGCGCCAAAAAGGGAAACATAATATTCTCTCATATATTATGATTAGAGATCAATCTCGCTTGCACTGCCTTAGCCGACCATCGTTCGTGGCGGACGCCTTTCCAGAGTCGTAGTCTAATTGGGAAGTGGGCTACGTGACGTCACCGCCTTCCATTCCCCCCCACCCTCGCGTTCGACACACGGCACCCGTGCAGTTGGGGTCTCCCTCCCTCTCGCCTTTAAGTGACTCCACAGGTGGATTCAACCACGCAACACAGCGAGTCGGGGGACAAGGACCGACCGCCGCCCGCCCTCCCTCCCTCAACCAACCACCCCTGCACTCCCACGACTTGGACGCAGATATGACGATCGCGGGAGGGGGTGGGACAGCTGATCCATAATCCTCCGACCTCCCCCTCTCCGCCTGCCCCTCTCACTCACACAACAGACGAGAATCGAATATGACAGGACGGCGTATCGGAAGAAAAACAGAAGCGACGAGAAAAAGTGGGGGAGGTTGTCTTGTGACGCGTCGAGCAAGGAAACGTAACAGGTTGAACTCCACTGAGAAAGAGAG